>OY754961.1:14925857-15525857 GCA_963576555.1 Ferdinandea cuprea
TTATGGAGCTGTTCTACGGCCCATTCACCAAAAATTACACATTGTGGTAGGTTATTTGTCTTCAATTGTAGCACAAGTTGAATTTTATAGGCTTTTATAGGCAAATCGGCACGTACAATTTTCCATGTGGTTGAGTAACATATGTCCAATTGCTGAGAATGGTGACGAATTGACATTTCACGATCCTCATTAACATTAGACGCTACGAGTCCAATATTCTCTTCGGTACGCACTGTACGCATGCGAGTCGACGGTTTAATGTCCAACAGAGTAAATTTAGTGCGAAATTTCGTGATAACAGCACGAATTGTTGATACACCAAGTCGATTATGACGGCTATAATATGGTCGTAGAAAACGGTGCACATTTTTCACAGAGTAAGAATTTTTATAATAAATTTAATAATTTGCAATCGTTGCTCGTTTGTAAGTCTTTTCATGACTGAAGGGCAGAGTATACTGAAAACTTTTCACTTTGACAGATGACGTTTGGACGCTATAACTAACCTGAAAAACTTAACCCTTAAAAAATTACCCGTTATTTGCGTCCGCCTTACCGTATTTTATTTTTTTATGCAACCCTATTACTGTGCCAGATTTCAAGGTTCTACGATGATTGGAAGGGCGCCATAATTTTGATGATTTCTGTCAGTGAGTCAGTGTTTACTATTTTTGCTAATGGGCCTTATTGGGGCCTTATAACTCAGTAACCTTTCATGTTAAACAGTTGTAATTTGGTATGGATCCTGCTGCTGTGCGTCCCAATAAATCCTTTTGTGTCTCTAGCTTTACTTTAAGCGAAGTTAGAGGAAGGGGGGGGGGGGGTGGTCAAAATGACCTAAGTTGGTTCGTGTAAATAAGAGTGTAGTGCCAAAGTTCCTAAAGAACTTCTCTGGCCACTACCGTGCCCCTTATAGTATATTCCCATAAATAATGGTGGGATGAGCTAGGCTTTGGGTTTTTTCATTAAATATATATAAATTAAAGAGAAAGTTATTGCGATCGTGAGGAAATTTCGAACCCAAACTGAGTATGAGGGATGATGTTACGACTATAGAGAAGTCCAAAAAAGTGGGTCCGCCAATGCCGTCCGTCAGTCTATCTGTACTAAGGATGTTTAGGATGAGGTCAAAAATTTTGCATATTCAGTTTTTGGAAAAAAATCGATTAACGGTAATTTATAAAACTGGCAATATCTCGAAAACTGATGAATGGAATTTAAAAAAAATGTACAGTTCTTTTTTTTTACTATAAAGATGAACAAATTTGCATACTTCGATTTTTGTAATATTTTTTTTAAATTCTTTTTTCATATAACGATTTTGTTAAATTTAAATTAAATTCTTTTTTTTCAAAAACGGCTCAAACGATTTTAATAATTTTTTGTATTTCGAACAATAATGCTAAAGGTGCGAAATGTGCGAAATGACATCAAAATCGTAGGTGCCGTTTTTAAGAAAATCAAATTTTTAATTTTTCATTTTGCGGTTCAAAAACGCATTTCATGTACCGCGAAAGTTTCGTATGACGCAGTCGTGCATTGAGTATCGTGCACTGCAATTAATTAGCTGCCAAGCTTTCCGTCAATTACATATTGAATGGTTGGATGAAACAACAACAACTTGTGATTGCCACCACGAACAATGAAGAGACTTGAATTACAGCTGGGAAATGCTACAACAAAGAATTGTGAAAAGGGAGTGATAGGGAATTTGACTGGGACGACATAAATTGATCTGTGAACTCTTATCATAACAGCTGGAGCTGGTATTGATAAGTATTTTTAGGGTCCAAGTTACCAGATAAAAGATATGGGCCAAGGGACTTTGCTCATTTCAGGTCACTTTCTTCTAATCAAACCAAAAGTAATTCTAAGATGACATCCATTTCACAATTAATGTAGGTAGATGTGTATGTATGATGTGTATGCCTACATAATTTTGCAAACAGAGATTCGCCCATGCATTTCCAACACACAATTATACATAGAAATTAATGTTTAGATACAATTAATTGGAATGTGAAAATTTATACTATGACAACACGACCAGATGGGGTTTATCTTTTTATTGACCACGGAATAGCAGATGAAAGAAGGACAATGACCCTTTGAATTGTCCGAGAATAATTCGGATTCCTTGCCGGACACGTGCACAGTACTTAGCACTGCAATTTAGATGCTGTAAAGCACACTTCTCTCTTGAATCACAGAGAATCCAGAAAAGGGATGGAAATTTGGGTTATGTTATACATAATATAAAAACAGACTGGTAATACCTATGTGAACTGGAACATTATATATAAATGCAGGGTGTTGGTGTCCGAAATCGGAATAGTAAAATAGAAACATGTTTTTGTTTCTACATTGAAGTGCTGTGCTATGTACCAATTTAATTGCCATACAAAAACTTAAAAGAAGACACATTTTGATAACCGGTTTTTGAGAAATTTAAGATCCAGAAAGCGCACAGCATGCGGCTCTATGATATCCATTTACCGCTAAACCCGAAAAAAATGTCCAACCAAACATACCCATAAAATGTAAAACTGTTTTGAATTCTTTAATATCAACCGATCGTTTTTTTGTACTTTCAATTGCTGCAATTTTTAATATTCAATGCTAAAAAAATGAATATAAATTCCACCGACTCAGGGACTAAATAAGAATAGCGTAGCAAGGCGACTTAGGGGCCAGTTATAGCAATCATTGAAAAATTTCTGTCAGTGGAAGGCCACTGGTATAGGTTTTAAGGTTAGAGTTGATCATTAAAAGCAAAACTGACAGATGAGAATTGAAAAAAAATCGAACACATTAGTGGAACGATTGTGTTCCAAATTGTAGAAACGAATATCTGCTGTTCATTGTAATCGATTTCTGTCAGTGAAATAATAAAAGTAGATTTAAAGCAAAGTTTAAATCAGAATTAAATAATTTTGTTTGTAGAAAAATTCTGTAAGTGACTAGCTTTATTTCGATACCATTAAAAGACTATATTGTTTGCTTAGTCGCCTTTAAATCAAGATTTTCAATGATGGATTTCAATGATAGCTAAAGGGTGATCCATTTCGAGGTTCCCTACTTTTCTAAAGAAAAAAACACAGAAAATTCAAATTTAATGGAGAATGTTTATTATCATTTGAAAGAACATTCTTTGGCATTTATTTTTTGAAGATTATGTCTATCAAATGTTGGCCGTTGCTACGTCGCAGATGGTCCATCCGTTGAGTCCAATTTTCGATCACTCGTTCGAGCATTTCGACTGGTAACTGGCGAATGACACGCGTGATGTTTTCCTCCAAGGCCTGAATCGAAGCGGGTTTGTCGGCATAAGCTTTTGACTTTACATATCCCCACAGGAAAAAGTCTAACGGTGTGATATCACACGATCTTGGCGGCCAATCGACCGGCCCAAAACGTGAAATTATGTGCTCACCGAAATGTTCTCTCAATAAGTCCATTGATTGATGCGATGTGTGGGAAGTGGCGCCGTCTTGCTGAAACCAAATGTCGCCGAGATCACGAGCTTCAATTTCAGGCATCAAATAGTCGGTTATCATGGCACGATAACGGTCGCCATTGACGGTTACGTTCGCACCGGCATAATTTTTAAAGAAATATGGACAGATGATTCCACCGGCCCACAAACCACACCAAACCGTTGTTTTTTCTGGATGAAGTGGCAGTTCTTCAATCTCTTCAGGTTGCTCTTCGTCCCAAATGCCAAACAATACTAAACAAAAATAACATGACAGCATGACACGACTCACACGTGATCTGTCAAAAAAGGCTATTGAAAAAAGTATCTCTACTTCGATCACCCGTTATAACTGGCCCCTAAGGTAAAGATATATTATTTCGGTAGATAATTTTAAACGTTTCGTGGAGTCAAGCAATTATTTTAATCTTCAAACTGAATTACGCGGGTGGATCATGGGGGATGTAGTAGGTACATGTTGCCCTTGCACTTGATCAAAACCTCGTCAGGTGATTAATATTACCGCCAACTTAAGTATCTAATAAAAGATTTTTAAAAAAGTAATGGGAATTCATTTCAATTCAAATGATTGCTGCAAGAGAATGTTAACGAGAACAGATATTGCTAAATAGGTATTTTTAAGTATTTTATAGTAATTATAAATATAATGAAAACAAAATGTTTTGACTTAAGTTTTATACATAAATTACATACATACGTAGTAACATTATTCCTACCTTCTAATATTTTTGTTTTCCTTATCAATTCAATGGGCTGCTAATCTCTCGAGAGAAACTGTCATATGCGGTTGTAAAATCGATAACAAACAAATTGATGAGTACCTACATATAACTGAACTTCTTGGGTTATCTCCAGCATGTGCCGTATTGGAGTTTTTGTCAAATGCTCCTACGACAAAAAAATACTATAAAATACTACCGGTAGTAAAAACGTTTAAGCCAATCTACTTGCTGCTGATTTTGCAGTTAGCTCAACGCTCCCAGATTGTGCTTCAGCGCATACTGGAGCGCGTAAAACACTCAATGGGACAAATCTACTTCCGCACTAGGACTGCGACAAGAGTACTTTTAGATGTCATTATTCACAAATCCGCTGGCACTGATAGTATTACCCCTATCGTTCTGAAGAGGTGTTTTTCAAAGCTGGCAGAACGTCTGCGTAAGCTTTTCTACCTTTGCTATTCCTCAGGGTTATTTCCGAGAAGATGCAAAACAGCATTTGTCCAGGTCAACCGAACAGTTGACTCTTCTTTCTATGGTTATGGAAATGTAGTATGGTTTTCGCAGCAGCAGCAGGTGCACTGGTGATTTGATGACACATCTAACCGAAAAGTGAAAGCAATTAATGTTGGTATGCCACAAGTCTCTGATTTTTCTCCAACTCTTTTTCTCATATTTAGCATGATTGAATCATTGGCACTTCTAATCCAATCCATTCCTTCGCTGAATGTGTCCTTAGCATCGCATATTCGTTTTCGTACTTACATCCCTCATTCCGAATAAAGGTTCCGCCATCTAACGTTTTTTTTTTCACCTAGTGCTTATTTCGCGAATGGTAACACTTAGCTCATGTCTGATTTGACAGATAATTAGTTTTATCCTTCCGCTGAATGAATATGGTTGTGTATACGCTTGAACAACGCTTGGAAATATTGCGACATTACTTTGAAAATCATGGTAATGCTGCAGAATGTGTGCGAAAATTGCTTACGGATTTTGGAAGAAGAGAAGCACCGTCAGCTCCGTATGTTCGTTATCTTGTGAAAAAAGTGAAGGAAACTGGCTTACTAATCGATAAACCAAAGCGTCAAAAGCCAAAAACAGTGCGTACACCCGAGAAAATTTCTGCTGTGGCAGAAAGTGTGCGTGAAGCGCCATCAACATCAATTCACCGTCGTTCTCAATAATTGAACATTTCGGAGACATCATTGAGACGAATTTTGCATAAAGACCTTGGTATGACGCCATACAAAGTCCAATTGCTTCAGGCGTTGAAGCTAACTGACCATCCAATGCGTTTTCATTTCGCTAAGTCGGCCTGCGATCGAAGAATATGCTGATTTTGCCAAAAAAATCATCTTTTCAGATGAAGCTCATTTTGATCTTGGCATTTGGGGCACAGAAAACCTGCACGCATACATTGAAAAGCCGATATACCCAAAACGAGTCACTGTTTGGTGCGGATTTTGGTCCAGAGGCATAATTGGGCCATTTTTCTTCGAAAATGAGCAAGGAGTGGCCGTTACAGTCAATGGCCATGTTGAACGAATTTTCGTTCACAAAAATTTAAGAGGAGGATATTGGCAACATTTGGTTTCAACAGGACGGCGCTACGTGCCACACAGCCGAAGCTACAATCGATGTTTTGCGACCTGTTTTTGAAGTACGCATTATTAGCCGCAGGGCTGATGTCGTTTGGCCACCGCGGAGCTGCGATTTGACACCGTTGGACTATTATTTGTGGGGTGCCGTAAAAGATAAGTGTTACGCCGACATGCCAGAGAAAATTGATGCTTTAAAGGACAATATTCGTGGAGCCATTGGTGAAACACAGCTGCACACAATCGATAATGTGTTTATAAATTGGACCGATCGTGTATGCTACTGCATGGCTAGCCGAGGCAGCCATTTGAATGAAATTATTTCTCATTATTAACCGGAAGAATTGTACTTTCAAATAAAGAAAGAAATTTGAGAAAATATTCAGTAGGTTTTTTTTTATAGCATTTTCAAAAAGAAAAGTTATTTTTTGCGGACCCTATGTTAAGCTCATTCATTTCTGATCCTGACAGCATTCTACCAATAGAGTGGAATTCAATACTCCCAAAGCAGAATGCTGTCTTCATTGAAGGGAAACTCCATTACTCTGTCATTACTTGAAACGGAAAAGCTTTCCATTCTCGTTAATGACAATCTTTGTTGGAACGACTACATATTCGAACGCTGTGAAATGTCTGATTTGAAATTCTGATATGACTAGACATTTTAAGGCGTTTATTTGCCCCTAACCTGAGTATAACGCTTAAATCTGATCTGGTGCACCATTTCCTACTGGAGCTACTGGAAAGGTTTTAAAAATGTTCCGATTAATCTTATTAGCGATAGAGACTTTGCGAGATCGCTCGACTCTTTTATCATCGCAATTTCTCCTGCCTATCGTTGTTTGATTGATACTTATACCGTATGCGCTCGAACGAAATAGGCAGTGGCATTACACCCCTTAACCAATTCAACCGCAATACCCGCCTTGCTAGGAATGCACATCCATTTGCCCTGTATAGGCGTACAGTATTCCTTTCTAAACTGTGAAATACGAATGTGTAATGCTCTACCACTATCCCTTCCTCTGCCCACCCTGTGTCACTTCATTATAGGGGTATCTTAAAGCCCTTTATTGCGCGTGAATTATAAAAAAAAATTGTGGCGCACAACACGGTAGACAAGATATTCTTTGGCGCCCTTTGAAAAGGTCTTTACAGCTACCAACCTAACAGAGCTAAAAATAAACAATTTTTGTAGATTTCTACCATATTGGCAACCGTGATGTACTTCAGAGATTGAAAAACTATGACAAGTTCTGAATCAGTTTAAGAAGATTAGGAAAGTCATAGAAAACCCCCCAATTATCTGAAAGGGGAGTGTTCGTTTGCCAAACACATACGCACTAACAAAATGGGTAGTTCTCCAACACAACTTTCCGCGACTTCGGCTTGGCTTGGCAAATAGCTAACAAAGTATTTTATATTCTTTTTTTTTTGGTTCGCTAAGACTGAAATAATATATGGACTTAAATTTGCTATCAGCATTAAGGCGAAACAACGAATTCTGGACATGACTGGCATATATTATTTTTCTCAACATGGCACGCATTTTTTTCCTTCGAACATAAATCTTATTAATGTGAAATGATCCAACAAAGTCTGTTCCGTACCCACAGCTATCTTCAGTCATCTGTAGAACCTTCCGATGACTTGCGTATTTTTTCTCACTAAATTACTTTTTAATGACGAGTTTGGATTGTAGAATAGGTGTCCATTTCGACTGAAAACTATTTATATTAATGAGGCTTGGTTTTTCCACTATCTATAATCTTTCAGTCCGCCTACCTGCTTTAAAGGATACATAAAATTATAGATAAGCAAAGAAATTCTAACCTTATTTTTATCATTGATTTGAGTTCAGCTTAATTCAATTAAATATGTATACCTATAGTCGTAACTCCCCTCGGCTTGGTATTATTTATATATAAAATACAATTCGGAGTACATGGAGATTGGAAACAAATTAACCTTCAATCAAATATCGTTAACTCCCACCAAATATTTGTGTTACACTCCCCACAATGGAACATAGAGAATAATTGTGTCTGCGTTTGGTTAGCAATCTGTATCGGCATTGTACGGCTTGATTGTAGATAAATACAATACATTCTTGTTTGTATTGTATTCGAAATATACTATACATACTATCATACTGTTCACCGGAATCAAATAGAAACTATAGCAATGCTATATTTCATTGAACCGTTTTCCTCACTCTAGAAAAAAACGTACAAAATATCCTAGCAAAGTAATTCAACTCGTATTTTCAATTAAAATAGAGAAATACTCGGACATATATGTATCTATATCCATTCAAGAGAACTCAAACTTCCATTATTTTAATTCGTTCGTTGGTACCATTGGTAACCATACCCAGGTCTGGTCATATCTATTGTTAAAAGAGGTTAAAACTCAGTGGTAATGAGTGGTAATATAGTCCACATTTGCATTTGGGTTTGGGCATTATTATTTGAAAGGAATTCCGGATTCCGCAATTCTATATCTATTCGTAGATTCTGAAACTAATGAACATTACTTGAATGTTTTAAATTCAAAGAATTAAATTTAAATTGACTATTTTACGTGATTTTAATTTTATTCAACAAAATTATTTTAGACAAAAAACATAAATTTTTGGGAAAATATTTTTCTATTATTAAAAAATGTTGAAAATTCGAAAAGTGCTTCGGATATAATTTAATAAACTATTCCCATCAAGTCAAAGAACCCATGTCGAAAAAATTGGAGCACAACCGACTCAGTTGGTATTGTCATGTTCAAAGGAGGGATTCTACGAACCCCGTCAAAAAGGCAATGAAAATCAGCGTTCCCTTACAATCGCGTAAGAGAGGCAGGTCTAAGAACTCCTGGATCACACAAATGCAGAAACATCAGCATTTGATTGGCCTCAATGATTGGCCTCAAGTGATCCAAAATCGGGATGCGAAATTTGGTCGCACTCTGAACTTTCCGCCTGGGGAATAGGCCCCGCTTGCCCCTCCCTAGATACGAGGCTGGGTACGTACCTTTTCTCGTTTCATTGAATGCGATTTTTAAAAAAAAAAATAATTTTCAGACTCTAATAATTTGTGCTAATTGGTAGGGCGCATGCACCAAATCATCAACCAAGTTTCGGTGGAGGACGGTATGCCTGATGACTGAACCTTCATCTCAATATGCCCCTCTACGAAAACTATAAAACAAATTTTCATACTAACGCAAATTCTGGAAAAGACCATCTTTTAATTGACTTCAAAGCAGCATATGATAACATTCATCGTTAGGAGCTCTTCATGGCGATGGCCGAATTCGGAATTTCTTCAAAACTGATCCAAATGTATCCCGCCACGCTAAGAACACGCTTTTGGTAGCAGCTCATCTCAAATATTCCAAACATGCACCGGATTCCGGCAAGAGAAAACTACAAACAGGTAACGTGCGCATGGAAGGCAGGCACAACTTCAACAACCATGTTCCTTGATAAAGTCTTAGTTGGTCATTAAGTGAACGAGGAAACGAACAAATATATTATTTCAGTTCAAAAAAAGGACGACACATAAGTACAGATTTAACGAATAAATACCCTAGGCAGCCTTTCACCTTAGTTTGGCAAAACAAATTGGTGCAGTGTAAGTGTAAGCTCTATAAAGTACTTACCCTGCCAGTTTTGCTGTATAGCGCTGAGTGCCGGGTAATAAACATGAAAGAAGAGTAAATACTGAACTCCTTTGAGAGAAAAAAAAGATACAACCGCGAAATCTATGAGCTGTATCAAAGAATAGGTAATCTAGAAGTCAAAAACACGTCGACTATATTGGATCTGCCGCATCGAGCGAATGGAAATAGTGATTGAAGAAAATCTTTAGAGATCATCTAAAGGTCAAAAGCCTTCTATGAAAGGCTAAAAAGAAAAATTAATCGTGAAAAGAACGAAATGCGCCACACGAAACGTTCTCGCTACATACGATGGGAATGCCGACACACTTTTTCGAACTTTCATTGAGTTCGAAATTTTCGCATGATTGAAAAGAAACTTACTCTTAAAAAACAAAGACATGAAATGGTGGGTTCTCCTTTAGCTCCTAGGCTTGCAGGCCTAGCCAAGCGAAAGCGAAGGCATTGATCAAGATCGGAGATTGGTGAATAATCCTCCAAAAGCCGAAGTTGTTATCTTTACTAGCGCGAGGAAATTGAAAGGCTTGACATTGCAGATATTGCATTTGGACCTTCTCTAGCACACCTGGGACCTTCTCTAGCACACTCTAGCACACCTGGAAGATACCTACTTCTGAGTCACTGTTTAAGTGCTAGTGATTTCGTGGAATACAACAATGTTGGGCTTACATCGTCTTTGGGCAAATTTGCATCGTTCTTCCAAGCTATCTGTACTCTATGCGATATATGCTATTTTAATGGCTATGCATTATATTATGAACAGCTGGAGGGTTCGATGTATTTGTGTCTGTAGTGACAGCCAAGCTGCATTTTAGGGCTTCCTTAATCATTCAACAACTTTTTCGTTAGTGCTGCAACTCATGAACTGTTTAATGAGCTTTAATGACCTAAGAGAACTGGATCTAAAATCTCTGACGGACTTGCTCTTCATAGTTAGGGTGCTGTTTTCTCTGGACTTTTATCTGTGTTTTTTTGTTTGAACTAGGCTTCAGGCTTTGGAAGCAGTGATCGTGAGTGCTGGACATCTAAGCTCCTTATCACTGGAAGTGCCTTCTTTGTCTAGCTCTTTTGCACTTACTGCTTATCTATTATGTTCCAAATAGATGTACTACAGGCTCTACCCTTTCATACCTTCCTTATACTTAGTTGTTTCTGGGGCTATTGCCGAGGAGAAAGTCTTTGTCCAGTTTGTTTTCTATTTCCATTCTATTTGGTGTAGTTTTCGGGTTGGGTATTCCTGGATGACTTTCTTCGATTGTATGTCGAAGTGGATATCGAGCTGGTCGCTTACTGGCTCCCGTTTTTGGTTTTTTTTTTTTTAGCTATTCAGAAGTTCTTGCCCAAAAATGCAGTCTACTACGTTTG
The DNA here is from genome assembly GCA_963576555.1 of Ferdinandea cuprea. Classification (NCBI taxonomy): domain Eukaryota; kingdom Metazoa; phylum Arthropoda; class Insecta; order Diptera; family Syrphidae; genus Ferdinandea; species Ferdinandea cuprea. Next base: position 14,936,714 of record OY754961.1, read on the forward strand.
ATATGATTAAGAAATAATACTGGCGATATAAAAACGCATTTGGTATGGGAAATTATTAAAAGGGTCCGCAAATACACCTTTCACTATTCTCACGATCCATAAATTACTTTTTCTTAGCTACATGCTTTAACGAAACCTGTTTCGACTGTCGAAATATTTCATTAAAGGTCTAAGCTCTTTTTCCATGCTCTCCTTGAGGAGAACCTACAGACCGCCTAAAGGTAGGTATAATCCAAAAAAATGTATAGGTATATAAAGGGTGTTTTTTTTAGAGGTTGGGTTTTCGAATAGATATAAAACTGACATTTTCTGGCCAAATCTGGAAACTGTAATGTCATTTATGTTCAGTTTGGTTTGCCATTTCATCATGAACAGATTGACAAATGAACAACGTTTGCAAATCGTGCAAATTTGTTTCGAAAATAATGGTTCAGTTCGCGAAGTTTACCGCAAACTCCGTTCATTTTATGGTCGACATAATCGTCCATCAGAGCAATTAATTCGGATCGTTTTCGATCCACGCATCCGGAGAGACGTCGAACAGTGCGCACCGAAGAAACAATTGCCGCTGTAGAGCAAAGTGTTGAAGAGGACCCGAATGAATCGATTCGGCACCGTGCACAGCAATTGGAGCTTTGTCCATCAACTTTATGGAAGATTTTGCGCAAAGATCTCTTCTTACGACCTTACAAGACCCAGCTTGTGCAAGAATTAAAGCCGCGAGACCATGCTATGCGTCGTGATTTTGGTGTATAGACTGAAAATGAGATTGATATCGATGCTGATTTTCATCGCAAAATTTTGTTCTGTGATGAGGCTCATTTTGGGTTAAATGGCTACGTCAACAAGCAAAATTGCCGCCAAAATTTGGAGTGAAGAGAATCCACATGAGACCCTTGAAACGCCATTACATCCACAAAAACTGACTTTTTGGTGTGCCCTATGGGCTGGTGGAGTCATTGGGCCATACTTCTTCCGAAATGATGCTGGGGAGTCAGTTACCTTTAATGGAGACCGGTATAGAGCCATGATAACCGACTATTTTGTTCCAGAATTGGATGGCATGTATGTGGATGAGATGTGGTTTCAACAAGACGGCGCTACATGCCACACAGCGCACGTCACAATCGATTTATAGAAGGAAACATTCGATGAGCGCATAATTTCGCGGAATGGACCTGTCAATTGGCCACTAAGATCGTGTGATTTGACACCATTGGATTATTTTCTTCGGGGATATGTGAAGTCGCTCGTCTAAGCCAACAAACCAGAAACTTTAGGGGACTTGGAAGCCAACATTCGTGGCGTTATTGCCAACATACAGCCCCAAATGCTTGAAAAAGTGGTTGAAAAGTGGTATTCGAACCAGCCGTGGCGTCCACATGCCGCATAAAATTATCCTTCCAATAAAGCCAAATCGATGGACATTAAAACGATTTTCTTGTGTTTTATTTCAATTCGAAGTTCTATACCTTCTCTAAAAAATCACCCTGTACATATACTTAACCCATCTATTTGTCATTTTTTTTTGATTTTTCACACATTGTCAGTCTGTAAATTGATGCGACTTACATACACATAACGCACAAACAAAAGAAATTTTCGCCTGTTTAGTAAAACTTTGTGCGACCAAATGATGAACTTTCTTCCATTCAGGCATCAGGCATCCTCGTATCAACAAATCTGTGAACCCAGATCTGTTTGAAGTCATGTGTATTATCATTTTGCATCACATTGCATGCGAATTACATTTGCTGAGCAGCTCACCCTGCTGGCTTTACTTCATGACAATGTATCTATTCATCGCAACGTGCGCATTCATTATATTAAAAGCCTAGCCTAACCTTACATTCGAGCGGTGTGACGTTCTGCTGTTGTAATATTTAATGTAGTATCCCAGCATTGGTGTTCCTGTTCAGTTCACAGTATTGTGCCATTCCATTTCCATTTCCATCCATCTATCTATAAATAGATACATATAAGCGTGTGCTTATAAATTAACCACGAACAAAAAAGAAGAGTTTATAATATACAACTCCATACGTTATACATAGTATATTTGCACATTTAAGTTTACTACCACACATAAATCTAGGTAGGTACCTACCTAAGTATATCTTGAACATAACTTTTCTCTTTCATCCAGAGGAGTTTTGTTTGAATTTATCTTGGCAAAGTGCTCTTATAACTTACCCCATGCAGACGATACTATAAGTCCCATACGCCCTGTTACACTCTCAAGATAGAACCGAAAACTTGTTTCCACTGCGATTGCTTTCGTATAAAAGAATGTTCTTTTCGACAGAATTTTTTAAGGGACAGCTTCCAGACAAATGTTTTATAAGAAAGTTCCCCCCGTTTGTATTTGACTTTGCCACCCATCTAACCCCCCCGAAGAAATGTAATTAAGCAAAGACGACCTACTACTTGCATTCCATGTTGAGAGTACTTTATTTAAAATTTCGGTTATATCTATTGGTTTATGTAGACATCACGCCCTCTTAATTCACTTCACACTTTCACTGCGGACGGACGGCGGTCGTGATATTTGTGTGTTTATCTTGTCTGTCCGTCACGCAATCTACATGAAGTATCCTTTTAATTACATCGTCTCCTCGGACAGAGATGGTGTGTGCTTCCACCCTTACGCAGAGAAAGATGAATGATAAATGGATAATGGCTTTGATCCACCTCCCTCAAGTACCATGTACTACACAACTGGACCTGGATAATTGCGGTAGATCCAGCGAGATTTCATTTGTACCTACATCACTAGCAGTCTGACTGGTGGGAATGTGAAAACAACCAGATTTACAAACCGTGATATGGATACTATAGTCAGAACCAGCATCAACGATGCAGATACAAAAAGTTTCTGTCTGCGAAATAATTTAGTCGAATGAATGGAGTCCAAGCGAATCCAGTCGGTAGCAGTGCAAGAAGTGGAAAAGTGGAAAACTTCCTTCCATCGCGAATATGATGCAAGACAAGTTGGAAGTCAAAGAGTCTAAATCGATGCTGGAGTTGGATGGAACTTGGAACGTCTTCGTCTTGTCACCAAATGTCTTCTCTCTTTTGCATGCATAATCACTTCTGTTCCGGTTTCGCGTCGTCCATACCTTTTGAGGGGGGATTCTCTGTCGGTTTTTTCTCTCTTCCTTTTCATCTCATTTCTTGTAATCTGGATGAAAGGACATAAGCAAAAAAAAAATGGAAATCTTTCTAGTGTACGCAGAGAATGGGATACGACTAAAGTTGCGTCTTAAGCCGGTTCAACTGGGTAAAAGTTTGTGGGGACACGGTCGCTAACGGAGTGGAGTGGCTTCTAAATCCTACTCAAATATGCGTCTCCTTTCAAATACACGAAAGAAAAAAAAAATTGAAATGTGGGCGCTTAATGTCAAAGTCGTAGAGAGTAGGCCGATTGATGCGGCGCGGCTTTACCTACAGAAAGTTGACCTGCTTCCAGCTACAGCCAGCACAAGCACCTCTGCAATTTAATTGAATGATTACCTGTCACATTTATCTTCTCTTTGTTCTGTATCTCATCCTTTGTTATATCGGTCGATGTTTGTTCTTGTTGTGTTGTTGTTTTGAAAGGGTTTTTTTTACCTTGCACCCTTAGATTGAAAGGTAGAGATACCCCCCCTTTTTGGTTTACGCATTTGCAAGGGTAAATTCAAATTCAGTTTACGAACAGAGAGATACTTATGGCAATTGTCCATGGCGTGGATTATTGTTCTATACAAGTGATGGATATGTAAAGTGTTTTGAATGGGATCTAAGTGTGTGATGTGCGACCAGCATATCGATGGGGTTGAAGTTGAATCCTTTTGTGCTCAGTTGCTCTTCAAACGAACACCAATCGGCTGGGGTCTAATATGCGTAGCGTACCTTTGCTGTTGGTTGTTTGTTGTGTGTGTTTTATTGCTTTTCTTCAATTTGTTTTCGCTCACCATTGACATTAGGGATGGAGAGGGAGGCAGGAGGAGGAGGAGGAGATAACAAGCAGCACTGGGGGAGAGTTTTTTTTTTTTAATGAAATTGCCCTCTGAAGGGTAGTTAGCGGATTAGGCTGAAAAATCCTCTCATGAATTTTTATGTTTTTTATTTCGGTTTTTATTATCGTTTTCCAAGGTTAAAATCGCACAGCGGACATTCTCCTTCTTCAAAGAAAATGAAACATAAAAAAGAACGAGACTGGAATATCAGAGTGGCACAGAGTATCTTTTAGGGAATACATTAAAAAATGCTAAGGACAACATTCCGAAATACTTCTTTTATGTGGTTTTGCAATTGTATTTGTGTTATATTTTAAACGAATTAACCACGCTCTCGCTATGCACAAATTGTAATTACTGGCTAACAAGAATGCCGGCGCTGCTTTTTTTTTTGCTTAACCTTAACATTTTTATTGGCATATAGATAGGTACATAACTTTATGCTTGTGGAAGGTGAATAACACGATTCCGCTTAGCTGCTTTGTGAATGTTGAAAAATATAGTTCCCCCTCTGTTGTGTTCTTTTTGTGGTTTCTCTGAATCGGCGTAGACACGCGTTAATATCAAGGTGAAATTCTTTGACATTCGACCTTGAAATACGAATCTTGAGCTCATCTTAAGAGCATCCCTTAAAGAAAATTGTTAATCCGGTTATTGGAATAGAAAAAGGGTTCTTATTTGAAATACGACAGCACCCTTTTTGGACATACTTACATACTTATGTATGTCTATATATTTAGAGGTTAATTTTTTGATTATTGTTGATCGTAATTCCCCTGCATCCATGTGTCAAAGTTGCTACCACATACAAACGATGACTTAACTCTAATTCTTCAAACGAAATAAATTTGATCCTACAACCATCAGAATTTCTACTCTTAAAAAAGGAAAATACTTGCAAAGATCGGAATTTTATAACTTCCTCGGGAATTTGATTAATTTATAATGCAGTGAAGTAGAGCGCGTGAAGGGGTTCCGGGGACCCGTGGTTTCCAAGCAATTTCTATACTTCGTGGCTAGTTTGTGGCTGGAAGGTAGAAAAGTCTTTGTCGCTTCTTTCGGAAGAAATCATTGGTTACAAGATTTAGTTTTGTTTTAGACCGAGAATCAAATTGGACATTATTTCGCTTTCATTTCTATACCCTATGCTAAGAATATATTAATTTTGACACATATTTTGTTGTAATCCCAACGAAGTATTTATGATCAGGACCAAATCCTAAGACTATTTGGCAATGTCCGTCCGTCTGTCCGTACGTATCAACTTTTGAGGCCTTTAAATTTATGCTAGGAAGCTGAAATTTAGAGCATATACTTCCTGGGGTCCCGAAATGGTAAAGTGTTAAAAGTTTTTAAATCCGCCCACTGCCACGCCCACAATTTAGAAATAACCGTTTTAAGGCTAAAGTTAGAGAGATAGAGTGTAAGAACCTTCACAAGATATGTAGACACTTCCCTCCTTTATAAGTCTGTCATAAAAAAAACCAAAAATTTTGAAAAAAATGGCTGGTTTTTACAGAATTGGAAAACCAAGCACTAAGTTCGCTGCCCTAATCTAACACAGCAAACCAAATAGTTCTAGGTCTTCTAGTTTTTGAGGAATTTAAAATTTAGGAAAACTCCTTTTTTATTAAGTTTGATTTCTTTTTGCTACCTCAACCATATTAGGCACTTTCTATATCAACATTTTAATTGACAACAGTATCATGTGTGGCACGCTTTGCAGGTTCAAGGGAATTTTCGAACTTTGGCCTTATTTCATATTTAAAAACTGAAATAAGTCAAATTTTTGAAGGTTGGCCTTATTTACTTCCGCAAAGAGAAATAACACCAAACTGGCTTAAGTTTGCTTTAAGACAGTGGAATTAATTATACATATATATGTTAGTCCACATGCATAAACAGTTCCATATATATTGAGAGGGCATGCTGCCCCCCTACAACCTGCTTAGATTCCCTTTCAGATTTGGAATAGACGCTAGGTAGATTGCATTCAAACTTTTTTTATATTCAAAGATGCTCAAATTGGCTAAGTATGTTCTTGTTTATAAGTTTTACTTACGGCGCTTAGGTTTGTGTGCTATTAAAAACTTAATATTTCAAACTGGGTGGTCCACTCGCGAAAAAAATTGTTTTCAAATCGAGTCTGTCTCCTCGACTGCTGTCGAGTGGCCTCCAGCCTCACTTGCAGGTGCTCAGGCAGCCGCTGCATGTCAAATAGGCCAACTGAATATAAATAAGATCAAATTGGTTTTATTTCCCAACATAATTTGATATTATTTCCCTTTATGAAAGCCAAAAAATACAAATTTAATAAAAAGGTAGTTTCGTAAATTTACAATTTTCTCAAAAACTAGACGACATAGAACAATATAGATTTCTGTGTTCGATTAGGGATTGATAGGGGCAGTAAATACAAGAAGAAAATTTAGCATTTGATTTTGCAATTCTGAAAAAATCAGCCTACAATATGTATTTTTAATTTTTGAGTTAGATGGTAATTTTTTCAAAATCTGTTGATCGGAATAACTGAATTTAGCAACAAATATGAAAGAACGAATTCCTGGCTTTCAAAACAGCTATTGCATGTTTTTTGTAAGTGTTGCCATTGTGTTTTAACACACTGTTTCCCATTTTAAGTCATTTTTCCACATTACCACTTCTGCCTATACGGGGCAAGATAGATCCCCTTATATACAAAAAAATGCTTGTTTTTAACCCCTCTACCAACAGTTTTCAATTTTTGGCGCCAAAGTTATCGTACTCTCTTCCTTTTTTCTTTGGGGCATATACGATATGTTTGTGGCGACACGACGCAACCGACGATGCTACCACATCGACGAGGAGCAAAGTTCAACACTAAAAGAACACACCCAAAAGACTAAAAAAAACAGACAAAGACAACAGCTGAAACGGACTGCAAGAATGAGACCGATCCTTGACTCGCTGTCATTCTTTTTAAAAAAACCGCGCGTGTTCTCCATTTTTGTTCATCGCATCAGATTCTTCTCGGCGTTTGACCCAAACTGAAGGTGGTGGTGACCTGCTCTCCTCGACGTATTATTTTCGAGTAATTTAAAGCCAACGTGTAAGATTTTAAGAGACTGGTAAATAAAGTAGTAAATTGTTAAACAAAGGATGTTATTAAACTTTATTTAATGTGGTGAAATCCACCACCACATGTTCACCCCAAGCGGACTGTAGCCTTTCCTTATGTATTAAGTTAATTTTTCCGGTCCAATGTTTAACTATGAAGATTTATGCAATTCAATTCAAGCAATAGTTTACAAAAAGGCCAGGAGCATACCGAACGAGGTTCTTTATTTTACCGTACCGTACGATACGAATGTGGAATGCTCTACCACGGTCTGTTTTTCCTGCACATTATAGTTTACAGACATTTAAAACCAACGTGCATCGGTTACTCCATTTCTCTAATCATTCATTTACTTAATGCCCCCACTGTGTCACCTCATTATAAGGGTATCCAAAGTCCCTTTAGTGCGCGTACATTATAAAAAAAAAAAAATAAAGCACACGACTGCGTCATACGAAACTTTCGAAAATTATTTTAATCACTTTTTAGGTTTTGCAAAATTAGATTTTGTTAAAAACGGCACATACGATTTTGATGTAATTTCGTAAATTGGACACCTTTAAAATAATTGTTTGAAATCCAAAAAATTATCAAAATCGTTTGAGCCGTTTTTGAGAAAACGAATTTAATTTAAATTTAGGAAAATCGTTATATGAAAAAAATCGAAGTATGAAATTTGTTCATCTTTATAGTAAAAAAAAACTGTACATTTTTTTTAAATTCCCTTTAATAGTTTTCGAAATATTGCCAGTTTTATAAATAACCGTTAATCGATTTTTTTTTTCAAAAACTGAGTATGCAGAATTTTTGACCCCATCCTAAAAATCCATACCGAAATCCTTGCAACCACATTTGAGAAAAATAGTGTTAAGTGATTTTCACAAAAAAATTTGTATGTCAGGTACCGTTATTTCCAAAGATAAAGCAAAAAAAAAGGTGCCCGAGATGTAACCCCAAGAACCTTATATATGAACTTTGAAGCAAATCCGTCGAACCGTGTCGCCATACGACGCCCGGACAGACAGACAGACAGACAGACCGACAGACGGCATTGGCGGACCCACTTTTTTGGACTTCTCTATAGACGTAATATCATCCCTCATACTCAGTTTAAGTTCGAAATTTCCGCACGATCGCAATAACTTTCTCTTATACTATAGTATACTAATGTATACGAGAAAGTTAAAAGGATATAAATAATAAGAATAAAGAAGGAAATATATTCTATTATTCTGTAGGAAAATGAAAACGAAATATTGCCATATTCGTTTAAAAAACCGAAACATAACCAAATTAGGAATTTGGTCCTATTTCGAGTTTGGAATTTAATGCCAAATTTTAAGATTTCGTTTAGCTTTATTTCACATCACCATTTTTTCAAGTTTCAAAAGTTTTGAATATATTAAATCGGGTGGCCATCTAGTGGTTTCTTTTAAAATCATAGGTTATTTTGACACTGACAGTTTGTTTCCCGCTCGAAATCTTGAGAGAAAGTTAGTATCGTACTTCCGCTTTACGCTCGAACCACGTTGGGAAATATTAAAAACTTATTTCCAAAACGAGTTCTGTGTAACCCAAACGTTGCGTTTTTTGAAAACAAGTTTTAACCGAAATGAAGAAACCGCGCCTGCTGGACGCATGTGCAAAAAGTTCGTGAAACTGATATGCTAATGGACAACACTCATGGTCACGGTGTGGCTGCGGTAGCGGAGAGTGTTCACGAACATTAACTCTCCATCAATCTCAACAGCTCAACATTTCGAGTACTAATCTGAGGAGAATTCTGCACAAAAATCTCGGATTATTCGCTTACAATTGACTCAGCAATTGAAGGCGAACGACCATCCGCTCTGTTATCGCTTCGCAGTTTGAGCCTTAGAGCAGCTTGATTTTGACAACGATTTTTTACGAAAATTATCTTTTCCGACGAGGCGCATTTTCATCTCGGCGGCTACTTTAACAAACAAAATTTCCGTATCTGGGACTCGGGAAACCTACACGTTATTGTCCAGAAGGCAATGCGCCCAGAGAGAGTGAAATTTTGGTGCGGATGGTCAACGGTGGGCGTTACAGAGCCATGTTAACCGATTTTTTTTTACTGAAATTGAAGACATCGATTTGAATGACCTCTGATTCATGCAAAATGGCCCGCTATGCCACACAGCCCATGACACAATTGATCTTTTTCTCAAATCGTGTTATTAGCGTCCCTGGGTATGTCAGTTTGGCCGCGTCGCAACTGCAATTTTACCCTTTTGGACTTTTTTTTTGTGTGGGGAAACGTGAAGGACCGATATTATGCCAATAATCTGGAAACGATTCAAACAGTTAAAGCCAATATCATCCAAGAATCCGTGAGCTACAGCCCGAAAACATAAACAAGGTATTGGAAAATTGGAGTAACAGAATGCGCTACTGCGAAGCCAGCCGAGGCAGCCACTTGAACGACTTTGTGTTCCGTAAATTTAATTTTGTTCATTTGATTGCAGTTTCAAAAATGCACACCCTTTACACTATCAAAATAATCTTACAACTTGATTCATCATTTGAAGTACAAAAATTAACAACTGCCTGTTCTTTATATTGACTATTCGGTTCTTAAATGCCGTTGTGGTTTTTTTAAAATATGTTAATCATTTCGAAAGGTTTGTACATCAATATGACAGTTTCCAGTTAAAAACCGCCGATTGTCAATATGACAAGCAATATTTTTTTCAGTGTAGACACCGTCTGATAAGCTTTCTGTGATTTAAGACGTGTTCTATCTAATGTCAGCTCTCGTTGAGAGTTGAATAAGAGTATGTATTAATTGGTTTAATTGGGTTGTCAAGAAATATCGGTCTACTCTTAGGCACTCTGAGGTCCCTATGGTCGCATTGCGATACACTTTAGTGGGGGATAAGCCTCCTCTTGGTCTTTCCTTCCTCAATCCTTTTAAGCAATTCCGATGTCCTCAGACACCTATAAAGATTTAAAAGTGAGATATTTGGCAGTTCTTCAATGTCCTGGAAGAAAAAGCTTCCAAGTGTTCTATCCCTCAAGTGGCAGAGACCTAGGTAGTGACAAATGAGAAGTGTCATCGTTAAACATCTCGTCGTCACAGCTTTTACAAATGTCATCATGGTGTGGTTTCTATGTTTGTCACCATACACTAGGCAGGTCGGGCTCCTCTTACTCTAGATAACAATATCAGATCTTTTTACAACTGAAATACAATTTTTCACTCAACTATAATTGTCGGAAGCCTAATATATGATCACTTCCGCAACAGTCCGTATACTAGGAATTTGAATTGTCCGACCATAATAATTGATCACGTTTCTTTAATTTTCTATTACTTGCCTCAACCGCGCTTTGGCTTGAATCCAGTCAGCGTGTTGTTCAAGTGAAAGAATATTTTTATTGCAAATCCAACATTTTAAAACGTCATGTCACGGACAATTAAGACTTCTTTTAAAATGTGTTACAATGTTCCCTGGTGTATGTATCTAGTGTGTCAAAAAATATACATAAAGAAACTGACGACATAATACCTATCTACATTGTAATATTGAAGATGCTGAACATGAAGCGATTCGCCTATTGCTAACGTCAACTTTTTGATGTGATTTATGTATAGATATAAATTCCATAACGAATCGAGTTATTGAAATGATTTTGTAGTGGTTTGTGGCATACAATATTTTGATGTGTATCAAATTGAAATTGATACAATGTGAAGATAAATTTTGAATGATCCAGCTAAACACCAGATTGCTATCGTTAGGGGAAATCAGTAGGAACTCGCTTATGTACTCACTTTAGTTACATTTTACATTTTAGTAAAATGACGTAAATCGAAATGGCTCCGAACTTCGAAAAACAAATTAAACTAAATTTTCAATTTGAGGGTTTATTTGGACTGAAGCATGTCCATATAAATAAAGTATGTAAAGGGTGATCCATTACGAGGTTCCCTACTTTTTTAAAGAAAAAAACACAGACAATTCAATTTTAATGGAGAATGTTTATTATCATTTGAAAGAACATTCCTTGGCATTTATTTTTTGAAGATTATGTCTATCAAATGTTGGCCGTTGCTACGTCGCAGATGGTCCATCCGTTGAGTCCAATTTTCGATCACTTCGACTGGTAACTGGCGAATGACACGCGTGATGTTCTCCTCCAAGGCCTGAATCGAAGCGGGTTTGTCGGCATAAGCTTTTGACTTTACATATCCCCACAGGAAAAAGTCTAACGGTGTGATATCACACGATCTTGGTGGCCAAATGACCAGCCCAAAACGTGAAATTATGTGCTCACCAAAATGTTCTCTCAATAAGTCGATTGATTGATGCGATTTGTGGGAAGTGGCGCCGTCTTGCTGAAACCAAATGTCGCCGAGATCACGAGCTTCAATTTCAGGCATCAAATAGTCGGTTATCATGGCACGATAACGGTCGCCATTGACAGTTACGTTCGCATCGGCATAATTTTTAAAGAAATATGGACCGATGATTCCACCGGCCCACAAACCACACCAAACCGTTGTTTTTTCTGGATGAAGTGGCAGTTCTTCAATCTCTTCAGGTTGCTCTTCGTCCCAAATGCGGCAATTTTGTTTGTTTACATACCCATTGAGCCAGAAATGGGCCTCATCGCTAAACAAAATTTGCCTCGAAAACGTCGGATCTTCTTGGAACTTTTCAAGAGCCCATAGAGCGAAGCGATGTCGCTTGAGAAGGTCGAGCGGCTTCAGTTGTTGCACAAGCTGTATTTTGTTCGCTTTCAATTTAAGATCTTGACGTAAAATGCGCCAAGTCGTTCCATACGTCAGTCCGAGTTGCTGCGAACGGCGCCGAATCGACTCTCTACGGTCTTCGTGTACACTCTCAGCTACGGCCGCTATATTTTCTTCACAGCGTGCTGGACGTGGTCTATTCGGTCGAATATTATCCAATAATGAATGCTGGGTCTCAAAATGGGTGATGGTGTTGCGAATAGTATGCTCAGTAGGCCGATGATGTTGACCATAAGTTGAGCGAAGTGCACGAAACACATTCCTCACAGAACGTGCATTTTCATAATAAAGTTGAACAATTTGTAAACGTTGTTCACGCGTAAGTCTTTCCATTATGAAATGCCAAACAATACTAAACAAAAATAACATGGCAGCATGACACGACTCACACGTGATCTGTCAAAAAAGGCTATTGAAAAAAGTATCTCTACTTGGATCACCCGTTATATATAAATGACATGCTGATCGATGTACTTTGAACAACTATAGACGGATTTTAATGAAATGTTGGCAGTTTTTACGCATTATGTTCTTTATGGTGAGTGGAAGGTGTTACAGTTCACAGTTCGATACTTTGACTATATGACATCAATTTCCCCTTGTGATAAGCAATCGTATACACCGATATCGCTTTTACCAATAATGTCAAAAGTATTCGAATAAATGTTATTGAAGCGATTACAACCGTTTATCGATTATTCTTGACCACCAATTGGGCACGCCACAATCGACCAGGTTTATAAAACAACAAATGAAATATAAAAAGCCCTAGATGAGAAAAATATTTTCTCGACGTCTCGGTATTGAAACATAAATTACATTGAACAACAAATTACCCATTCCGACGCAAATATATCAGATATCAATTTCTTATTTGGCGGACAGACTTTTTCGTGTGAAGCATGCAAATTAATACTCTAAATTTAAAGAAATCGCGGCTGGAGTTCCACAAGGAAGCGGTCTGGGTCCGATTCTGTTTTTAATCTACACTCGAGATATTTTGCGAGAAGAAGGTACGACTGTAACTACGTTTCCGGATGATAAGCTCCAACGGGCTATAGACAGTGTTTTTGAGTGGACACAAACATGGCGTAATGTTCTCAACAGAAATTTTAGCAATCTACCCATTTATATTGAATCGTACAAATTCCCACGCAAATGAAGCTAAATATTTGGGAGTAACATTATACGCGAAACTAAAATGGAAATCGCACGTAAAAAAGGAATGGGAAGAGCTCGTTATTAAATATAATCAAATGCTTTGGCTGCTTGTCCGATTTGCGAAACTCAGCATGTAAAGCAAGCTGCTTTCATACAAGCTAGTTCTAAAACCGGGTTGGACGTAACCGGTATACAACTTTGGGGTTGTTCAAAAAACAAGTAATATACAAATTTTACAAACTTTTCGAAAATGGAAGAAAGTTGTTTTATTTTGTAGAAAAAAAATACTCCCTTCAGTCGCAATGTTACCATACGGTAACACTCTAAAACTCCACTTTAAAATTACGATATCCAAAAGCTAAAAATGCAGTTTAATTATTTTACCTAATAGCGGGTGATTTTTTAAGAGGTTTAGAACTTTTTTAAAAAAAAAAAACACAAAAAATTCGAAAAAATTAATGAAATATTTATTAGAATCGATAGTTTGAACCTTGCAATTTAATGTTTAAAGATAATTTCATGCAAATGTTGACCGCGGCTGCTTCTCAGGTAGCCCATCCGCTGAGTCCAATTTTGGCATACTCTTTCACACATAACGGCCGGTATCTCACGAATGAATGCATGGATGTTGGCTTCCAGTGCGTCAATCGAAGCGGGCTTGTCCCTATACACATTAGCCTTGGCATACCCCCACAAAAAATAATCTAATGGTGTCAAATCGCACGATCTAGGCGGCCAATTGACCGGCCCGAAACGTGAAATTAACTGTTCACCAAACTCGCCTCGCAATTGCGCCATTGTTTCGCGTGCTGTGTGGCATGTGGCACCGTCTTGTTGAAACCACATATCATGCAAAACAAGAACTTCCATTTCGGGCAAAAAAAAGTTTGTTATCATCGCTCGGTAGCGTTCACCATTGACAGTAACGCTGCGATTCGCATCATCTTTGAAGAAATATGGCCCAATAATGCCGCCGGCCCATAAACCGCACCAAACAGTGGCTTTTTCGGGATGCATTGGTAGCTGTTGCTATGCTTCTGGCTGATCTTCACTCCAAATGCGGCAATTTTGCTTATTTACGTACCCATTCAACCAAAAATGAGCCTCATCGCTGAACACAATTTTTCGATAAAAAAGCGGATCCTCGGCCAGCTTTCCAAGAGCTCATTCACCAAAAATTCGGCGTTGTGGTAGGTCGCCTGGCTTTAGTTCTTGCACCAGCTGTATCTTTAAAGGCTTTACGCCCAAATCCTTCCGCAAAATTTTCCACGTAGTGCTGTAACAAAGGCCTAACTGCTGGGAACGGCGCCGAATCGACATTTCGCGGTCTTCTGTCACACTAGCTGATACGGCCGCAATATTTTCTTCAATACGCACAGTACGTAAACGTGTTGGTGGTTTAATGTCCAACAAAGTAAATTTGGTGCGAAATTTGGTCACAATCTTCCGAATAGACTGCTCAGAAGGTCGAGAATGCCGATCATAAAATGGAAGCAGCGCGCGATGAACATTTCGAACCGAGCACGAATTTTGATAGTAAAATTCAATAATTTGCAAGCGTTGTTCATTTGTAAGACGATCCATGGTTAAATTGCAAACCAAACTGAAGCTGTTTGACGGTGACACAAGGTACTAAACACACGTCAGCTGTCAAAACCAGTGTTGCCAAAACCAAACCAGCTAAAAAATCACCCTTTACAAGGTAAAATCCAAATATTTAGATTTTTTAAACTCTAAGGCGCAATTTTGTACCGAAAGGGTTAACTGTTCATGGCAATTTGCTGTTGGCTTAAGGCGTTAGATAAAAGGGACTTTTGAGAATGCGTAATCTACTGAAGCACGGGAAAAATTAAGGGGCACGGTAATGCCCAGCCAATTTCCTTAGTAACTTTGGCGCTACACCCTTAATTACACGAACCAATTCAGGCCATTTCGCCCCCCGCCCCACTAACTTCGCTTTGGGACCAGCAGCAAAATTTCAACTATTTAACTTGAGCAGTTCCTGGGTTAAAAGGTCCCAAAATTAGCAAAAATAATAACTCAGTGACTCACTGACTCTTAACTCAACCCCAAGAGACCTACAATTATGATTTTTCATATAAGGTTTGGATTTTAAGATCAAACACGGCAAAAATAATATATTGATTATTTTCCATTTAGGGGCGTGGTAGCCGACCCTTTCATTTTACTTTGCACCCAAAAGACTTAGAGTTATGAAATTTTAAATGGAGGTAGGATTTGAAGAACAGACACCGAAACAAAAAAAGAAGGACTGTGTATATTCCAAAAAAAGAGACGTGGCAACCGCCCATATGTCGAACTCATTCTACAGTTTTGAAATCTTACATGTCAGTAGTTCTTTTTAAGACAAACAAGGCAATTTGTATTATTGCATTTTCATCTTAGAACGGCGTTTACGTTCGGTCAAAAAATTTTGCAAAATTTCCATGTATAAAAAGATCTTTGCAAAAAGTATTGAAAACACAACAAAACTTTAAATGTCAAGAATATCCAAGTTCTCTTATACAAAAATCGCTTTTGCCTTACAAGTCAACCACAAAAAGTCCTGAGCCAAGTTCCAATGGTAATTATTAAAATTTTTTATAATACTGCTTCTACTGTACTAGATTTGACTCCTTTGAGTAAGCTTCAATATATTTTAAAGTGTGACACGAAAATGGTTTAAATTCAAAATGCTGCCACTCCTTGCGGTTCAGGACTTGGAGACCATTTCCCATAGTTATCTGTCGTACTGACGACAGCTTCGATCCGATTTGCATGCAACGGTATATCGCCAAAATGGATCCTCTTTGTGCCACCGTTTTGTTGTGGTATACACGGCTATGTCAACTGGTGCGATTACCATGAAGTATGAGCCTCCATTAGCACTCCTCACAGATCTTTAGATTTACACGATTAAATATCTCAAGAGCTACACTCTTTGCTTTTAAAAAAAACAAACAAAATTTTGTCCTATCCAATAATATGGGAATATGGGAATTTTAAGAGAGCTCCATATTTTCAACATGTGGTCTTATTTTATTCGAGAACAAGTTTTTCTCGCAGCACAAGTGACTCGTTGAACCATTAACAAACACACAAGTATTGCGTGTCAATGTGTTTACGCATGCTGGATTCACCATTATGCATGCTGTTTTTTATTTTTTTTTCGTCTTTCTATGAAATTAGCCGCTGAGTGTTCGTGACGAATGTATTGTTATTTTAACATATCCCTTGAATGTTCTGTTGCAGAAAGTGCAGCTCCGCTTATTAGCGGTTTGGGCTGTGTTATTCAGTCAGTCAGGATCAACAACAACAAATTGAATATCGAATGATTGAATGAATCAACAACAACTTGTGATTCGATCTGGCGACACTTAGATCAGGCAAGCACACAAACTATGCACAGCGTCATCGAAGGCACCAGCTTGATCTGAGTTGGTTTTTTATTGTTTATCGTTCCAACGCAAAGGCTATCATTTTTCTAATCGCCCACAAGTACATTCCAATTCAATTAAAAATCGTTGGACAGATTTGAAAAAGGGAAGAGGAAGTGAAAGAATTTACACTCGTCAAGTATTTGATTATACATTTTTGAATTTTTGTTGTTTATACACGCGCGCGGCTATTATATTTTGGCAAGCCGTCGTCAATTATATCGAATGGTGGAATGAAAGAACAAAAGCTTGTTACTCCCACCACGATGAATGAGGGTTGGCAAGCCGTGAAACAGCTATAATTCAAGCCTTCATTGTTCGTGGTGGCAATCTTAAGTTGTTGTTCAATTTTTAATTTTGCTTAGGACAAAAGCCCTACTGTTGCCTAAGCTACAAACCTAACGTAAAATAACTTATTAAGTAAGGCTTAAGGACTATACTTGTTCTAATTTAATTGATTTATTAAACCAATGACAGGAGCTCAACGAGATTATCTTTTAAGGGAGGTGTGCTGCAGGAGAAACAAAAGAATTAGATTTAAACTTACCCTTGTCGAAATTGAAAGAGATAGAATAAAAGAGAGACTCGCAATCAACAGATTCATAGAGAAACCAATGTATGAAAAGAATGTCTACCATGTCCCTGCGATATGTAAAAGTATTAAGGTTGATAAATTTGGGGTGGTCTTCGACCAGTGCACGAGTGCGTCATACGAAACATTCTCGTTACATGATGTTCATTTTTAAATCGCCTCTAAAAGAATGGAAACATTTGATCATATCCCAAATCTATTTCAATTACTTTTAAGGTTTTGAAAAATTTAATTTTTTATTTTATTTATTATATCCCAAATATCCTTAGTAAAAAAAAAGACCGAAATCCTTTGAACCACTTTCGAGAAAAATAGTGATAAGTAAGTTTTCACCAACAAAATTGTTAGCCTGGTAATGTTATTTCAAACGTAAAAGCAAAAAATAAAAAGATGCCGCTAGATGTAACCCCACAAACTTTACTTTTCGAACTTTGAAGCAAATCCGTCAAACCGTTTCGCCATACGGCGAACGGACAGACAGATAGACAGACGGATGGCATTGGCGGACTCACTCAGTTATACTCAGTTTGAGTGCGAAATTTCCGCACGGTCACAATAACTTTCCCAATAATGCATACGCGAAAGATAAGAACGGGTCGAACCAGGTTAAGCCTCGAACAGCAAAATGGGAGAAATGACGTTGAACTTTTAATACTGACTCCAGTCATTGATTTAATATCTGGGTTCCCGACCATAGGAACATAGAGGGGAATGAGAGGTCGAAATTGGGCGAATCTTCCGCGGAGGAAGTTTATCCACCGCTGGGCTTCGTAAAGAGAAGTATTTTCCTGCACTTTACCTCGAAGGCGGAAAGTAAGTAGTCAAAGGTAACTAACTGCGTCATCTCTAGGAAGATTTGCCCTACATACAACAAACGCAAAACACTGAATCTCATTTAGAGAAAAAGTGTGGACGTCGCGAAACTAGTCGCCGTTTCTACCGACCACTGGCCTATCGGAATTCCATAATGGGCATATTGGAAACTGTGATCCATCAACTATGTGGTTGCTCAGCTTTAGCTAAAAATAGACAACGCATACTAGGCAAAACATTCTTTGACGACCTTTTTCAGATAAAATTCAAAGAAGGCGAGTAAGGGACTCGTGTAACAGTTGGATGAAACTCGGTAAGTTATCCTTGCAATTTTTTTAATATGTTAATTTCATTGGTATCTTTCGCAGATTTAAAAGAAATTTCAGACTAAATAAAGACGCCTTTAAATACGTGCTTGAAGAACTTCAAAGCGGAGCTGAAGCCAGCCGTATTAGCATCGTGTATCTGTCGATTGACTGCGGCTCTGATTCGGTTTCTTTCGAATTCTACTAATTTCGAATTTCGTAACAGTTTTTCCACTACGAAGGGTACTTGTAATCGATTTTTCGGGATTCGTAGAAATTGTTCTATTACGACGACGTAGATAGTGATAGGAATGATTGTCTTACTCAATACCACAGAGTGGTGTTCTCTCTCTCTTTTAGGTCAAGTGAGTTGTGGTTCCAAAACGGCAGTCAAACCCTAATTGTGTGTTCCTGATCTTATATTTTTGAAACATTTACGTCGTGGAAAAGATGGTTTTAGAGAAGTTTATCTTGGAACATCATACTAGTTTGTATGCAAATGCAACCCATTCCTTAGGCGATAGGAAAATATCGTTCATAACGAAGCAGAATTCCCTAGATTTAAGATAAGTTCAAAATAGGTTTACAACATCCTTTCTTTCTAAATACTACAAAATATCATATTTTCTTGGTCGAGCATAAATTATCTTATTTTAATTTTACGCTGCGATTTACTCGTCGATAATTTCCATACAAAACTATTTACCTAGGGCGGATATGCGTACTGTAGAATATTCATAAAAGAACCCTCAGTTTCAACCTGATAGCGGTCCCATATGCATGTATTTTGTTCTGGCTGGGTTCAATGAAATGGGAATGGCATGATATTCAAACTAAGTGACATTGTCTATTATCCTAAGACCCTAATGAAGCTTTGAATACCTTACTTACTTACTTAAAGGGCTCCCGACCGTGAAGAGTCCCTGCCTGAGATAAGGCTGGCTTCCACCCTCTGCGATCCCAAGCACGCTGCTTCCAGTTGTTCAGACCAAGCGCTTTGGCATCCGCGATGGCTTGGTCCTTAAAACGGAGTTTTGGTCTTCCTTGTCGTCGATGTGGCCGAGCCAATGTAGTCGACAAGTTTTGGCTTTTCGGACGTACAGCTCATAGAGTTCGCGGTTATATCTTCTCCCTCATTCGCCCTCCTCGCACACAGGACCAAATATCCGTTGGAGGATTTTTCTTTCAAAGGATCCCAGTATTAACTCTCCTTCCCTGCTTATCGTCCACCACTCGGCGCCGTATAGCAGAACTGGCAGGATAAGGGTTCTGTAGAGCATGCACTTTGTCCTTCGAGTTAGGAGTTTTGAACCCATTTGTTTTGCCAAACTGAAGTAGCAGCGGTTTCCTAAGGTAATTCTTCGACGGATCTCAACTAAGAAGTCATTTGTGGAGTTGATGTTTACCCCGAGGTAGATGAAATCCTTAACTACCTCGAAGTTGCTGCTGTCAACAGTGACATTTTGTCCTAGTTGGTGGACAGATGATTGTTTGTTTGTTGATAGCATATATTTAGTCTTGTCCTCATTCAATTCAAGGCCAACTAGTTTCCCCTGTTCTTCAATAGCCGTGTAAGCGTCTATCACGGCACGCTGGGATCGACAGATGATATCTATATCGTACGCATACCCCAGCAGTTGGACTGATCTGTTGAAGATAGTGCCTTCCGTGTTGACACCTGCCCTGCGCACTATCTGCTCAAGAACAAGATTGAAGAAATCACACGACAGCGCATCTCCATGCCGAAATCCGGTGCATGTTTGAGAGAGTTCAGATGAGCTGCTGCCTTGCATCGCGTGTTATCTAGTGTCATGCGACACATTTGGATCAGATTTGACGGGATCCCAAATTCGACCATCGCCACAAAAAGCTCCTGACGATGAATGCTGTCATATGCGGCTTTAAATTCGATGAAGAGATGGTGTGTCTTGACTTGAAACTCGTTGGTCTTTTCCAGGATTTGCCTTAGTGTGAAGATTTGGTCTACAGTTGATCTGCCGGGCCGGAAGTCACGTTTAGTGTGTTGCAGAAAGGTTTGAGACGTTCACACAGTACGTTGGATAGGATCTATATATGCGACATTAAGCAGGGATATGCCTCGATAGTTCTTGCAAGACATAGGTTCGCCTTTCTTGTAGATGGGACATATGGAGCTGATGGTCCAGTCATCGGGCATGCTTTCCTCCACCCAAACTTGGTTGATGATTAGGTGCATGCGCCCTACCATAACATAGCCTCCGTATTTGAAAAACTCTGCAGGTAGACCATCAGAGCCGGCGGCCTTGTTGTTCTATAGCTTTTTTATAGCTAAGCCAACTCTTCTATACTGGGCGGATGGACTGGTTCTTCATTGACTGGACGCGGGTTCTCTTCTTGCCCCATCACTCTCTCTACATTTTGTCCGTTTAGCAGCTGCTGGAAATGCTAAACTATTATTATCTGCATAACATATAAACCTGCAAACATTAGCTGCTGCTGTTATTTTTTCTACCAAGATACATACCGGCAAAACAAACATTCCGTTTTCGATCGTTGAAATATAAAAACCAATATCCCAATTATCCAATAAATATAATTTTACCTCGATACAATTTACATAAAATGACCCCTTTAATTTACAAAATAAATACATACCCTTATTTGAATAATTTAAACAAATAAATAATGGATTTTTGTCCACTTGTTATGACGCCCCTTGGTTGGCCTATATATTTTGCCCTAACTGAAGTGAATATTAAAGTAAGCGCGCACTGCAAACTCAATCAAATCATAGATAGATAGGTACCTACATATGTACGTACATTTCATGGAGAAAAATTAATGAAAATCGATTTTTTTTTCTTCTCTCCAGCTCTATATGTATACAAAGTACATACTACATACCTATCTGTATTTTTTTTTTCACAGTATTATATTTACCTGGTTGCACCGTGTGTATTCAATTCAGGACTTCCATTATGCCATAGCATTCTGTTTGGGAAAATGTATCCTTTAAAACTTTTCTACCTTCCTCATTCAACAGCCTTTCACGTAAAATGGATTAATATTCAATTTGCTTGAAATTATTTTTTAATTATTAGCACTCATCCTTTTCCATAAAAGAAATATGAAAAAAAAAAAAAACAATATTTTGATCCTATAGGGTTCTCCGTCATCAATTCATTCTTTTCAGAAAGAAAAAAAAATATAAAAAAGAAAATTAACAACGAAGAGGAAGAATGAAGCGCAATTTGACGATAACGAGAAACTCCACAAAATAAAAAGGATGCGACATTAATCAGGTGCTTATCGCAGTAATTATATTTACGTGCACGGCGGGTACGAGCACGAACTGGCATTGTCAATACCCAATAATGACAATGTTAGCAACCATCCAGACCCAGACCCACCCCTGTTAAATGGATAAAACGGCGATTGACAATGGAAAACTATACGCGTATCCTGCCGTATCGCGGCGACAACGTTTTCGCTGCACATTGCTTTTTGTTTTATGTACTTCGTGTGATGACGAGCTTTTTCTGTGCCGCTGCATCAGCAAGGGTTTGATTGTCGGACAAAAGTGTCTCCTTGTTGACACAATGCCACCACCCTCTTCAAGGTTGTGAAGCACAAGCCGAGTGGAAGCAGAGATATACCCCACTAACGTATAATTGGATAAAACCTACGAGCTGCGATGAGCTACGGCTGTAAGTGGTCGTTGTACGGTAGTCGCAAGTCGCAACACCACCACGACCATCGCCACCATCACCATCGTTTATTTGTTTACAAGCTCGTTGCCCTCCATCAAAACATGACACAACCGTCTGTCAAAAAGTTTTTCTGCAACGTAATGCTTTGGTTGTCAGAACAATTAGGGGAGTAAAAAACTGATTTTCCAAAGTCATTTGTGTACACACAGAAGCCACACATGGAAGGAGGAGGATTGCTCCTTGATACAATACTTTGTGTGCCAGTGCCATATACATCAGTAACACACAGCACACACCGGTCGCAGTGTCTTTGAGTAGCATATATGCATACGTGAGTATTTGTATTTATCGTCCCTGTAGAGCGAGTATACCTACTATCGAGTGTCGACTTTAAGTGGATCCAAACAAAAACTAAACTCCATGTGTGACGCTGTGCCGATGATGAAAGAAAATTAAAAGTCATCCCTGCCAACAACCACGATACGACATACGACGAGTAGTACCTACCGAATACGTAACGTACCAGAACAATCCGTCGGTCGAAGTCGGAGTCGGAGTCGGAGTCCGTCCATCAGAGTCGGTCGGTTAGGATTCAATGAAAAGTCGATAATCAAATTTTAACGCTTTTCTTCTTTTGGGCGACGTAATTTGTCAATTTATCATTCCATGATGTGGCAAGCGGAAAATTTGTCATCTATCGGTTTTGCGGTTGTTTTCTGGAGAGGATGTTTGAATTCGGAATATTTGTGTTGGCCATAATGGAAGTCCAACAGCATTTCAGCAGAACCCTTTTCATTTATGGCACAGGAGAGTGGGTTGGACAACTGATGCAATTTTATGATGATCTCTTTCATCTTTTTGGCAAATAAAGTCGGGGCTTTAGTCACGTGTCCTTAATGTGTTGAGATACGCGCTTCACTAAATTGTGGTGTGTATATTAGGGTGAGATTGGGGGTGGTATAGAACATCATAGCTAGGTGCATTAGATGGATTTCATTGTTTCGCTAATCCTTGCGCTGAAATTTAAAACTCAAACTGTGAGTAAGGTATGAGGTAGGTCTTAAGATTTAAGACTTAAATGTATTTAAAATAAACGAAAAGGATGTTTTCATTATACTCCGTCTGATGTGACTCCTCTTTTTAATGTTCCTTTAATAATTCCTATTATGCAAGTTTGCGTCTAAAATAGGGCAACACTCAATTTTATTCCTAAAATATAAAGTGGAGCATAGCTGAACTGGTGCCCTTGTGGTGATTAACTTTCACCATCACCTGGGTCCATAAACAGCTATTTCTATAGCTCTTGGACAGTCTCGCATTCTATGAGCACCACCCAAAGTTATGTCTATACGCATGAATCTCAGGAGTTTCTCAGATCCAACCGTCTTCGGCAGGTGGTGTAAACATTATATTTATTGAAAATCTCCACATAGCATCTGCAGTAGTCGTTATGCACATAGAGTCCGGTGAAGACTCCTTGAGCGTGCGAATATCTTTTCGGTATAATCCGACCAACAAGTTTGATCTCCTTTTCACTTAAACTTGCCACAGCTTTTCATCCTAATCTTGTCATCAAGGGAAATCCTCCACTTATATGTGTGAGAAGCCGGCACCCGGAACAGGGTCTCCGTATTTGCAGGTAAGATCTCGTCTACGTATTTCGTGCACTTTTCCAATGCTTTAGACTTGGCCACAACTGACTTCATGGTCCTTTCTTCCATCTTAGTAGCTAGTTAGCGGTAACCTAAGCTTGAAAAACGCTGCATCCACCACTAATTCAAAAAGATTTCCTTTGTTCCAGAACTTCAAAGTATAGATGTCTGCGCCGTCTTGGAACACTGCCAATATTAACATAAATATATGTATTAAGCGTTTACGGCCCATATGAAACCTAGCTTCTCCAACCGGTATCAACTTGCTTCTAAGATATTTAGATATTTAAGATGTGGCAGGTGGGCGAGTCCGGACGGTCCCGGAAAATGCTGCAACAAGTGGGATATCAGCGAACTGAACAGAATATCCAAGAAAGTTTCGAAAAAGCCACACCTACAATCCTTTCGATTGGGAGGAAGATGGGAGGAGCTTTTTTGTGCCCTGCTAAGTGGTTATTCCAGCGGGCAGAGTACGACAATAGGTCACATATTCACTTCACATATTCGCAGATTTTTTTATTGACACAAGACCTGGAGCAAAGCAGATGCACCTGAAAGCAGATCTCGCACCAAAGGCTTGCATTTTACTTCCGTTAATTTGCAGGTTATTCTAGGAACAGGGAGGACGGAGTTATTATTAAGATTGCAAAGGGTTCTTAAAAACTGAAAATAGCTAGCGTGGTATTACTTTGTGTCTATTTTTCCGAAACTAATGTTACCTGTCATTTTCGAGCGGATAAGGGTTTTCATTAATACTTCACTAAAATCGCATCAAGTGGACTTTCGCGCAAGGAGCCTGGCATATGCTATCGCCAATTATCTCTTTACTGCCGATAGACTGACTGCCGCCGTAGGTTCGTAAGACATGAAGACCGTTTGAAAGACTATCTGGTTCCTAGCAAGTACCATCAGCGCGGTAGTCTAAATGATGGCTTGTGGGCACACATCAGCACATTCACAGGTCACATCTGGGAATAATTGTATCGTCTGATGCCGGAACCGACCTTGACGTTAAGGACACAATAATTAAATCTCACGCTTTCTTTGAGATCCTGCATTATGTTTGAAATTCAATTAAAATTTCCGTGCGCACTATTTAAGCACTCTTTAAGTCCTTGAAATTTGTGTTTATCTGTAAAAGGAAAATAAACCCTCGGCAATATAACGAGCAAATTTCAGAATTTTGTTTATCGCTTTCTACGATATATCCTTAAGATTCGTGGGCCGCGTATATTATATGGAGGCGTAAAACGAGTCAAAGGCTTGGTCACACTTTAAGGAAATCAAACAGTAATATCTCTAGGCAGTCCTTTGAATGGATTCCGAAGGGTGCACAAAGAGTGAAGATCTTAAGGTATTTCTGACAGTTTTTGCTTCAAAAATACATTTTTTTTGACAGCGAACTAAGTCTAATCAAATACCTTTGGCAGTGCCTTGATCCAGAGAAAACGCGCCTACAGCTAAAATAAGCTTCAGTCCTGAAAAGATGGAAGCCAGCTAACGGACTTTTTAAATTTCCCATATTATTTTCCCTACACCCAATGTCCATGCAAAGAGACTTGAATGCAACTTTCTTTTTATGTTTTAAGTCGTACTCCTTTATTTTCGATTAAATTTATGTGAATTCGAAAGAATTTATTTAAATCCATTAAAATTACACAGAAAGGAAGCATTATTAAGAGGAATGCAAGTCTATCCGCTTTAGCTTGTTAAATGGCTTAAAAATTTTGCAATGCCAAAGTTATTAGCTTTAGTTCTTCCTGCCGTCGACCACATCAACATAATAGGGGGCAGAAGTTGTGTGGTTAAAGGGTTATCTATTGTCATCTATCACTCACTGCCCATGCTGACTATCCACAAGGCACTTGCTATAATTATCTAATGTATTCAGTTCGTTGTGGTTCGATGCATAGATTACGATCTTCCAAGGATAATGACTGTCACTTGCACAGAAAGTGAAAGTACTATATACTTGTGTATAAGCTTTTCAATTCTTGCTCCTCTGATTGGGGAGATTAAAGTTCTTAAAGAGGATTCTTGAAAAAAAAAAAAACAAAAATCGATAAAATCTTTTTTTAACTCAGACAATCGAAACAATTGTCAGAATAACGTTAAATTTTTCATGAACCGATAATGAAATTTTTCTGTAAAGAAAGGAATAGTAACAAAAAATATACGTCTATGGATGTAGGTAGTGAAGACGAGTGTGTATCTTTGGTTGGACATACTTTTTCCGCAAGAATTTTCACAGATTTAATCCGTCCGATAACAAGGGTTGGCGGCATAGTTTCTACTATGTGGCTAATCCAACATGTGTGTGGCTTGTGTTGGGGAATTCTATACAGTTTTTTTCTCTTTTTTCTTTTTCAATCCTGAATGCGCCATGTGACAGTTCATAGAATCTTGGTTTATAAATATCTCATTTATTTGATGATATCGGCATTTATCGCAGCAATACTAAATGACAGTGATTACTTGGATGGACTGCGATTTCCTGAAGCAGTGGGTGGGGAGAGACACGTCTAATGGAATGTACATATAATGGTAGATTTGTGATGGTGAGTGATAGGGAAACAATTTTTTTATTGGCATGACAAGTTGATGTTTGATTTTTAACAAATATGTTGTAAGTTTGTATTTGTTTGTATGATATTTTCTATTAAAGTTTTTACAAGTATATATGTTAAAAGGTACAGCATAAAGTAATGTGTCTTTAATGATTTCAAGACACTATCATTACAGACAATATGTAAGGAAAGTGACAAGTTATCTAAGAACTGACCCAAATAAGTATTGGGGCTTTGTATATGAGCTCTATGAAAAAATTCCATCTAATTTTTTTATAAATATGTATAAGAGTATTTGCTGACTATATTAGTAAGTCATTCAGTAACTCCGCCCCTCTTCAGATTGATGACCATTATCTCGATTACCTTAATACCAAATGTTTCGTTCGATTTTGAATAACTATAACTATTTTGGACCCGATGGCATTGGCATCCGATTTTCCTTACAAAATGTAGTCAAGCCCTTGTTTAATTTTTTAAGCATTTTCATACCGGAAAATTTTCCACTCAATGGAAAAATGATTTTAAAAAACAGGGCCACGTGGATGGATAACAGATCAATTTTTAAACTTTAATGTATTCTCAAGCTTATTGAACAAATCGTCTGTGAAAAAATAATATTTGTCTGTCGAAATGTTATAGATATGTAATGAAAGGTATGAGTTTGTTAGAAATACTGTCGCAAATGTATTATGTCTCTTGCGCGTGTATTCAAGTTCCTTAGAAAATAATATTGAAATCTTTTGAATATACACTCATTTCTCTAAGGCTTTCGACCAGATGTCCCATGAAATTATAGACTTCAAACTCAAGGCTAATGGCTTCCCACAAGATTACAATATCTTGGAAAGTGGCAATGTGAAAATAGTTTCTTTAGATCAGGTAAACTTTAAGGTTCATCTTTAGATAAAAACATATAGAAAGGCTACACTCCGCTTGGGGCGAACGGTATGATAATCAATCCATATCCATCCGATGAAAAAGGCATAAAAAAATACTTTGGATGATATTTTCTTTTTTATAACAAAATCATAGTGCTTTATTCCATTACCTTGGGGGTGGCAGTTGTCGTATCAAAAAATGCGCGCTCTTCGGGACCTAGGGAGTATATTTCAGCTTCCTAGCTTTAATTTAAAGGGCTAAAAATTGGTGACGCACGGACGGACCGACAGACGGACATCTTCGATTTTGATGCTGATTATAAACATATATACTTTGAGGGGTCTACGACGAAGATTAAGGGGTGTTACTAACCATGTGTCAAAATTGATATACCCTTAGGATAGGGCATAAATATGTAGCTCGTCGCTTTAGATAATGTGCCAGAGTCTATTTCAATACTCAACTCAGAGTAGCTTAGATTGGGGATTGGAGGCAGTATATTGTATCCCTAGAGCAACTAGCTCTTTGGGTTATCTGGCAGCTACATATATATCCAACTTATCATCAATAACTAATTACTAAAATTCCAATAACAAAAATGTTTGAATCAGCTCTTGGCTGTATGAGCTTAGGAACATCATCACCTTTCGGATAACCTATTGCGATGCAACGTATTTTGGTTCTGGAATGATGCCAATTGACAATAGTTTTTTGTTGAATCGCAAGAAAAGTCGCAAAATAAAAGAAAATGATATGAGGTAGATATTATTTGAAATTTACTCTATGCAACAAGTTGTGTTCGTTGAATTGCAGAATTCATATCAGCAACGTATGATGATTTTCCTCACAAGAAAGAAAGCGAAAAGCCAAAGATAATACCTACATCTTCCCCACAACTCAAATGCAAAAATTACAAAAAAGTAAATACATAGAGTAAAGGCTTGTGGTGTGGTACAGTGGGTGAAATGCCGCACCTTAATTAAAATTAGTTGTTTTTATGCACACATTATAAAGGGTGATTTTTTAAGCTTAGTTTTTTTAAAAATCGAATAAAACAGTCAACTTTACATCAAATATTCAAAACTTTTATTGTAATCGATAAATAGGCCTTTGCCATTTACGTTTTAAAGACAGCTTCATGTAAATGTTGTCCGCGGCTCTGTTTCAAATGGTCCATTCGGAAGGTCCAATTTTGGGTCACTTTTTCGAGCATTTCGGCCTGTATTCCACGAATTACGCGTGTTATGTTATCCTGTAAGGCTTCAATAGTGTTCGGCTTGTTCACATAGACTAACGGGTTTACATTAGACCACAAGAAATAATCAAGAGGCGTTAAATCGCATGATCCTGGTAGCCAACTTACAGGGCCATTTTAAGAGGTAAGCTGCTCACCAAATTCAACATTTTCATTGTTTCACGAGCTATGTGGCACCGTCTTGATTAAACCACATGTCAACCAAGTTCAACTCAGCCAACTGGGGCAAAAAAAAGTCGCGTATCATGGCTCGATATCGTTCGCCGTTGACGGTAACGTTTCTTCGACAGTCGTATTTGAAGAAAAATGGGCCGATGATGCCACCAGCCCTTAAACCACACTAAACTGTCTTTTTTTCGGGATGCATCGGTAATGGCATGTGACTGTTCACCACTCCAGATGCGACAGTTTTGCTTATTTACGTATCCGTTGAGCCAGAAATGAGCCTCACCGCTGAACACAATTTTTCGATAAAATAGCGGATTTTCATGGAGCTACGGCCCAATCACCAAAAATTACACATTGTGGTAGGTTATTTGGCTTGAATTTTATAGGCTTTTGTAGGCAAATCGGCACGTAAAATTTTCCATCTGGTTGAGTAACACATGCCCAATTGCTGAGAATGGTGACGAATTGACATTTCACGATCCTTATTAACATTGGACGCTACGACTGCAATATTCTCTTCGGTGGGCACTGTACGCATGCGAGTCGACGGTTACTTTCCAACAAAGTAAATTTGGTGATAAGAGCACTAATTGTTGATACACCAAGTCGATTATGACGGCTATAATATGGTCGTAACAAACGGTGCCAATTTTTCACAGAGCAAGAATTTTTATAATAAATTTTAATAATTTGCAATCGTTGCTCGTTTGTAAGTCTTTTCATGACTAAAGGGCAGAGTATACTGAAAACTTTTCACTTTGACAGATGACGTTTGGACGCCATTACTGACCAGTGCTGCCAACCTGAAAAACTTCACTCTAAAAAATCACGTTTTATAATTAATTATACATCGTGGCGTTAAGGATAAGTATCGCTTAAGCAACGTTGCTTACGTTTTATAAATAGTGTTTTGCTGTGTAAGGGCAGATTCAGTATTGTGTAAAGTTAAGCTGACCTTAAAATATGTTTATAAACAAGGCTGATAGTCTCTTCAGTTTTCGCTAGAACTCAAAGAGCGAAGAGATTTATGCGCCGACTAATTTAAGTTTTGTTTTCCCGCTAAAATTTTTATTAAGTCTTCTGAATGTTTAGGTGTAACGCTAAGTTATTGGCCACCGTTCCTACCGTTCTTATACAGAAATGCAGTGAAGACATCATATTTCGACCTGCATGCGTAAAGAGCAATAAACAAACACGTTAATTTTTTTTTGTTTAGGAACATATAAAACTTTGTTGAGAGGGTGAAATGTTGCATTTTTTTGATGTCATATGTAATTTGAATGTATTTTTCGTTCGATTATTATTTTCTACGCGCCTTCCAATATATTCCCGAATCTTCTAAGGATACCCACAACAACATTGAGAAGGCATATCAAGACCGAATGCCAACAAAAAACTGCATTTATGATCTCCCTCTAGTTTATGCGAGGAACTCGAACACAAAAATTTTTGGCCATATCAAGAAATTGCAGAAAAATGATCAAAAGTTGCCAAAAGTGGTGTAATGGTAAATGCACATCATAGGCAAACGCGTGCAACATTTGTGGTAGCAAAAACATAAAGAAACACTAATGCGACGTATCATCCGCCCTCTAGATGATGAGGTATTTTCTTAATTAATTTTTTATTGCTATACATTTTTTTGAAGACTGAAGAAATGACTAAGAATTTATTTTACCTTTTCGTTATCGTTTAAACAAAGAGATTTCGTTAATAAATATTTTCGTATTAAAAAAATATAAAGGAAGCAAGAAAATAGACCATATCCCCCGACTTTACCCTACCCATTAAGCACAGTTCATGTTACAATCATAATAGAACCCCTAAAATACTTACAATGTAGATATTAATTTACACAAAGCACAAACGTTCATTATCCGCCTATAAAATAACTTTTAATAAAAAAAAAATCAATTTCTCAATTATCTACCCTGCACAGCGACCAAGACACAGCCAACCAACCGCAAACGGTATGCAAAGCATCTAACTAACCAAACATGATGAGCTCAATGCGGCACACCACACCACCGGCCAGCAGCACAGTGTAGTAGCCACCATGTCCCCTCATCGTAGCCTACCTATGAATCAATTTTTCCACACCGCTAATGAGGTTAAAATCGCCACCCGATTCCCACCCAACTCAGCGACCACGAAATCAAGTAAACGCTGACGCGCGCCCACGTCCACACCTTCCTCGATAAAGGCAACTACCGGAATAATAATCAGCAAAAAGGTGAAAACAGAAGCACTGCTAGCTGAAGTTATATACAAAAAAAAATAAAATAAAAAAAAAATCGCGTTCGTGCACGGGAATCTAATAAATCAACTTTGTACTTGAACCTGGACTTCATTTATTGGTCGAGCCAGATGAGGAAGCAGAACACAAGGCGAGAGGAAATCTAACTTTGCGTTCGCGTCCTCCAGATTCAGGTCCACGGTGCTTGCAATTTATTTTCTTTCCTTTATTGTTATTCTTCCTTTTTATTCATCGTCTTTTATTCAGTGACCGTTATTCAAGCAAACTTAATATCCTTTTCAAATATTTTTCTTTCCCGGAAGACTGAACAGTTTTACGGGTTTTTTTTTCCTTTTCACCATTTCCAGTTCCTTTTATTTTCCTTTTTTTTTGTTTTTTTTTTTACTTTCATCGTTCTAATTGCAATGGATTGGGCTTCGTGTGGAAGTCAGAGAGGTGGTTAAGTAAAAAAAATTAGCGTCGTTAGTTTGTAGCTATGAATTTAATTGAAGCGACTTAGGTAATGCGTGCTTCAAGCTGCTTCCCGGGGATTCACGGATTCAACGCTCCATCGAAATGCTCCTTAAGCGCATTAAAGTATAAAAGGCAAGAGTGAGTAATTCAACACTAAGCTAAAGATGCGGTTGGTGCAAGCGAGAAAGATGATGCAAAAAAAAAATGTCGAAAAAGGAATCGGCTTTGTGAGTAAATAAATGGAAAATGCATGCAGCGTGAGTGTTCTTGTAACCTAATATGGGATGCAGCCCGCTGTGCGACAATCATGATGACATAGGTCGGTTGTTCTTTTTGTGCTCTTTGACTGTTTTCTTCGGGCCCAAATTGATAATAATAAATTAAAACGACCATTAGTATGTAGGAGCCTTACGTTTACAAGAAATGAAAAGAAAAGAAAAGGAAACTCCTCTCAAAAAAAAAAAAAAAAAAAAACAAAAAAAGCCGAGCAGATTAAATGATGAACGATGAAGGACACGAAGATTGCTTGGCTTATATACTGCCAGACATTGTTTCCTTTTTTCTCAGTTTACCCAACGCAGTTGTTTGGAAGATTTTCTTAAGAATCTGCTACGTACATTCAAGTCTCCTAACAGTGGAGGTCGAATTTCTTATAATGTTTACATAACCATCTATAGGTACATACATTATGTGTTCATGTTGAGAGCACAACGAAGCACCTTTGGGTAATAATAGGTTCCGTTGTCGATTGGCCACTTGAAAATCTAATCGATAACTTCAAGAGATTATGATGCCAACATATTATTATGTGATGATGGAAATAGATATCTACTCCAATTATGCGGTCGAAAATTGCTGGTTGTAAAAGTTAAGCTTACCAATTGTGGTATTTTAAAGTAGAGACTGTGTAAATTTAACCTCTTCCCCGAGCTCTGGGATTAGTCGACATGTGCATGGACATAAACTAAACAATTTAGCTGTGACTTAAATGCATAAGAAACGCCTTGCAAGGAATTTGTCTTAGAGATCGATGACTTTATGTCACAATCAAGTTTAGGTTTAGAAAAGTTACAATTTGCTTACAATTTCCATTTTTTTTTTTGATTAAGCTATATTCGACTAAATCTGTGACAATAAGTCACTTTTTGTAATTTTCCAGGGAACACATTATAAGTTTTGGATTTGAATGGTTTTAAGTATTCACTCGGCTATAACTTTCGAACCACTTACAGTGGGTTGCCAAATTAAGTAAATTTTCATCAATTTTGATATTTAAGTGTTTTTTTCAGCTTTTGTTTTGGTTCTAAGTGTACGTGATGATTTTTATTTCACAGCCTTCTTGTTTAACGGTTATTTTTAGCTGTCAGCGGAAATTCAAAATGGTTGTATTCGGGGAAAACCCGATTTTATTCTTAAGGGTGATTGTTTGTGGATATTGTGTGAATTTTAAAAGTGCTTTTTTGAAAATTGTGGATATTGTTTGAACTTCTTTTAATTAAAAAGTAAGTAATGTTCTTTATTTTGTTTAAAATAAAGCTTTTTAGAAAGAAAGAAATATTTTTTTAATGGTTTTAGGCGATACAAAATGGGTCGAGGAATGGATATCACTCCAAGAAAAAAAAGGATATAAGAACAAATAGCGAGCATTTCGGGTGTTTCAAAATCTGTGGTTAGCAGAATAAAATTAAATTTGGACCAAAATATTCCAAATATTTCTAACAAAACCCCGGACGGATAGGAAAATCAGAAACATCGGCGTTCAGAATCGAAAGAAAAGTGCATCAGTTCTTACGAACATGATCCAAGACTCTGGAATAATGGTTTCCAAAAGAACTGTACAGCGACGGTTGGCAGTGGAAGGTCTATCGGGTCGTCGACCTGCTAAGAAACCACAGAGGCGGAGGTGAGACAGAGGCAATGATAAAAAAACGTTTGTCTTGGGCTCGGGACCATCGTCACATGACTGTTGATGACTGGAGTAAGGTGGATTACAAATGCAATTGTATTCTAAAGATATTAACAGTTATTAAAAATGTGATTTTTTTATTTTTAATGTTATTTCCTTTTATTAAAGGTGTGCTTCTCCGATGAGTCGTCATTTGAATGAGAAGAACCATCCCGACTGCATCGTAGAAAGGGTAAAACATCCTGTAAAAGTAATGGTGTGGTCAGTCATCAGCACAAGAGGAGTTGGACGTCTCCAAATTGTCCAGGTAACCATGAGGCAGGACCAATATAAGGACATTCTACAAACTCGTCTCGTACCCCAGCTAAGAGAATGGTTCCCTAATAATGAACCATATCATTTCATGCATGACTCAGCCCCTTGCCATAAAGCTAAGAGTGTGACGAAGTACCTGGATGACCAAAACATACCAGTTTTAACCTGGCCAGGCAATTCCCCTGACATGAACCCCATAGAAAACCTATGGGAGATCACTAAAAGGGAAATTGCCAAAGAAGTTATCACAACGAAAGTAAAACTTATAGAAAAGCTAATAGAGATCTGGCACCACTGCCCTGCAATTAAAGAATGCGCTAAAAAGTGCATTGAAAGCATGCCGAGACGTATTCAAGCAGTTATTGAGGCAAAAGGAAAAGTAACAAAATACAGATTTTTTGTATTTTTTTAAATCGTTTTGATTAAGAGTTTTTTTGAAAAATTATTAGTTTAAAAAAATATTATTTAACTACTTATTTTGATGTATTCATAATCAATCTTAATTAAAAATACCTATTTATCAATATACACATAAGATTTTCATTAATTTGATACGGAAATATACAATTTTCTCAAAATCCATGACTGTCCCTATTAATTTGGGCAACATACTGTAAGTATCGCAATGAAAAACTGTGTAAAATTTTAAATGAATACAGGAGAATCGAGTGGTAGCATTAACCCAATTTGACAGCGGTATGCCAGTAAATTATAGATCAAACGAACTCACAAAATATTAAGAGTTTTTTTGTACACCCACTAACGAACTCAGACTCAAAAAACCGACCTACTTCTTTTTACTATACTTATTTACATTATCTCTTTTTCCAGAACCCCACGAAGACTCTTCTGTGTCAATAAACTTAGATGTTTAGCGATCACCTCTTCAGTTAACCTGCAGAGCCTTAGTGGTTAAGTGCTTTGGACCACTAAGCGAGGGGTAGCTGGTTCAAATCCCAGTCCGCAACACTTTTAAGTTTTTATTCGCTTCCCCACCACTTGCGAACGTCTGACAAACATCCAAGAGTAAGAAATGTCATGAGAAGCTTCTCAAAAATAAATAGGCTTTAGGACCTGTATGGGCCGTTTACGCCTAATATTTATTTTTTGCATCAGCACGTAGAGTCTGTAGCTTGAATCACTCATAGAGGAAATAGGATATATGATATGAAATATAACTTCGCTTTCTCGACAGCCTTCTATAGAGATAGTTGTAGCCTAGTTAAGCTGAGAGCATATTTACTGGCTTTTCAAAAGTTTTTTTTTGACTCTTTCGAATCTAAGTTCGTGAACTGCATATGGCCAATACCAAATTAAGAAACAATATTCTAAATAAGGTCTGACTAGGTTAGGTTGAGGTTAGGTTGAAGTGGCAGTCGGATAGAAGTCCGACTCACTTAGACCTATATAAGGTCCATTGTGATACCACGTGAGGTGCTAATAAAGCGTGAGAGACATTTTGGATCGGTTGAGTTTAGATGATTAAGATCATTATAGAAGAAGGCCCCCATATGGAGATTTCGCTTACGGGAGAGAGCAGGGCATGCGCAAAGAAGGTGTAGAGTAGTCTCCTCCTCCTCCTCATCCATACAGCTCCTACAGAAGTCGTTGGAATAGGCACCAAGCCTTGTTGCATGCCTGCCTAACAAACAGTGTCCAGTTATGACACCAATTGTAGCACCAATGTGCGACCGATTAAGGGTAATCAAGCTCCTTGAGCGTCTTAGATCCAGCCTAGGCCAAATTTGCTTCGTTGTCAGACAAGTAGTACTAATTGTCCATCTGTGGTTAGTTTTTTCTATTGCATCCAGTTTAAACAAGAGCTTGCACGTGGAAACTGGTATGCCTAAGGAGCCCTTTTCAGGCAAGATTGAGAGGGTAGTTCCAGAGATAATTTCCGCCTGGAAAACACTACAATGATTAGGAATACGGAAGGAGAGACTTAGATTTAGTCTGTCTGAGAAGACACCTCCACCCACCCCATCATTTGTTTTTGAACCGTCCGTGTAAAAATGGATTGATTCTTCCTCCGGCATCCTCCCAAAAGGATCTAGGGGGGATGGATATCTGGAAGTTTTTGTCGAACAGCAGTTGGGGTGTGGTGTAGTCTATATTCCTAGAAGGGATTCTGAGTATGTACAGAATTGCAGAGTGGCCGATTTCACTATCGGTCCATTGAGAAGTTGCTTTGAGGCGAGTGGCCGTGGTAGCAGCCGTCTGTCTGCTAAAAATGTCAAGGGGTATTAAATGGAACAGAATGTCCAGTGCAGCTGAGGGAGTGGCGCGAAGCCCTCCACCCATGCATAAACATGCTGATCTCTGGACTCTGCCTAGTTTATCGCGATTTATCGCTTTCTCTAAGGCAGTCCACCAGACAATTGTTTCATATGTTAGTATCGGTCTTACAACCGAGGTATATAGCTAGTGAGTAATTCGAGGTTGTAGTCCCCACTTGTTACCTATAGCTTTTTTGCAAGAAACCACCACGGTAGCTTTCCGGACTCTTTCTTGTATATTAGATTTCCAGTTGAGCTTCCTATCCAGGATGAGACCTAGGTATTTGGCCTCGTCAGAGAAGACTAAGCTGGTACCCCTGATTGAAGGGGGGTCGACTCGTGGGATTTTGTATTTCCTAGGTCTGACTAACAAGCAATAAATAATTTTAAGGCTATTTACTAGGTTTAGTTTATGCTGGAAAAACTTTTTTAGAAATGTTAAGTTCCAAAGCATTGCGATTGCACCGCTCCGATAATCTATTAATATCTTCTTTTTTTTATAATGTACGCGCACTAAAGGGACTTTGGTTACCCTTATAATGAAGTAACACAGTGCGGGCATTAGGGAAGTGAAGGATTAGAAAAAAGGAGATACCGATGCACGTTGGTTTTAAATGTCTGTAAACTATAATGCGTAGGAAAAACAGAGCGGGGTAGAGCATTCCACATTCGTATTGTACGGTTGAGAAAGGAATCTTTATACAGGCTTTAGGGTAAACTGATGTGCAATCCTCGCATGGCGAGTATTGCGGTTGAATTGCTGTAGGGTTGGAATGCAACGGGCTATTTCATTTGAGCACTTGTGGTGGAAATATTGATAAAATAATGACAGACAGGAGACATTACGACGATGACTAAGAGAGTCAAGTGATTTCGCGATGTCTCGATCGCCAATAAATTTTACCGCACGTTTTTGAATTCTATTCAGATATGAGCGTTGTACTCAAGTTTTGGGCGAATAAACGCCTTATAAATTTTTGCCCGATCAGAAGGAGTGAAATATTTTTGCATCGCTTAAGGAAGCCTAGACATTTTGCAGCGTGCTTGGCGACATCGAATATGTGGTCATTCCAACGACGGTTGTCATTAACACACATACCGAGAATGGAAAGTCGTTCTGTTTCGGCGATGCATGAGCCATCCATGGATGATGGCAGAGAATTAGGGGTTCGCTTCAATGACAGCAGACAGCATTGCGTTTTGGAAGCATTAAATTCCACTCTGTTGGTTTTACCCCATTTAAGTATGCTGTCAAGATCGGAATTCAATGAGCTTAACATAGTTGCCGTTCCAGTTCAACGCCCGAAGATGTTATGATCAAGAGTGAAAGATCATAATTTTTCACTTTTTTGACTGGGTTTCTAGAAACCCCATTTGGCGTACTTTTGCTATAATTAAACAATTCCGTCAGGTCTCCCACTTTGATTTATGTTTGATTTATGCTTTTGAATTTGCATTATTATTATTAATTAAACTCGTGTGAGGGTCTTCTTTCTTTGATTCTTCTGTCAGGACAACATAATATATTGAGGATGTGGTCAAGCAATAATAAACATATAGATGCTTGTCTTGCTGGAGCTAAGAAGGCTTTTGCGTTGACAAGAAGACTGTTTCAAGGCAGTCAACTTGCTTTTAGAGTTAAGGTCATATGCTACGTGGCCCTAATAAGGCCTTCATCGCTTATGACCGCCTATTGTGGTTCAATATAGCGCAGTCGTATATGGAAAGGATTCGGGTTTTCGAGAGACAATGTCTTAGGTCATATCTCGGGTTGTTTCGAACACCTGAATCTGAGTACAGAAAATATTATCCCAACACGGCATTATATGATGGGGCTCACTTGAATAGGATTGACAATTTCCTCATTAAGGTGACTCGAAGGCACGTTGCGAGGGCGATGACCAACGATAATAGCCTGATCTTCGGGGCATAGTACCCTTATTAAGCACACATGGATAGAACGCTCCGATCTGGCTTTGTTCCGCCAGAGGCTTTTCTCCATATTGATCAAAAGGGCTGGTACAGACGAGGGATGGTATCCCGGTACTATACCACCCCTACCGAAGAGCGACTGATACGCGGCTCACCTACGACGGGGACGTCGCTAATGCTCCCGAGCCCATTCGTTTTAGTACCGCGATAGGGGGGAGGGATCAAATTGATACGGACACGCAATTCACCGAATATTGGTGGCTTTCGGAGGGAATAAGGGAAGAGGTAGACCTATCTTTCCAGGTCAGTGCATTACCTTAAGGTAACTCCTCTTAGTTATAAGTAGATTTAAGTTGTAAGTAGGTTTGCTGTGCTGGGCATGTCGGCTGTAAGGTGTGGTGTTCCTGAGAGTCGACCGACGCATTTCGGCGTCAGTCGGCCCTCAATGGCGTATGTGCGCCGTAGTGGCACAGTGCTGCTAACGGTGTTGGGGGGTAGAAGAGGCGGTGAGTGCACATCACCCCCGATTATAATTGGTAATAGTTTTTGGTAATTTTAAGTACCATTAGTTTTAAGTTTTAAGTTGTTTGTTTGTTTGTTTGTGTATATGTATAGTTTTAAGTAGTAGTTTTTAAGTATTTTAAGAAAAAAAAAAATTATAAAGAGTGCAAGTTTTTGTAAAAAAAATGTTCTTGCAAAAATCTAATCATTTTTACAAAATAAAAAGGTAATAGTATTAAGTAATATAGTTAAGTTTAGAGCACCCTAAGACTGAGAGGCACTGAAAAATCATTATGTCTACCCTAGAAAATTTGGTGCCGCACGTCACTGAAAACCAAGTGTTTTTTTTTCGTAACAACAACTTCTCAAAACCACAAAAACGCACCAAGAGTTCTTTATGTCGGATTATTGTAATTTCAGCAAACTAAAAAGTCCATTTATTAAAGTACTTTTTTGCTTGCGAACACCCTGTCAGGATTTTCTCTGGATTTACTTGAAGAGCATCTCTTACCGCAATTTCGCAACCACAAAAGTACATTTAGGTACCTACCCAACTGGTTCAATCCACCAGCAATCAATCAAAAATTTTGATAGCGAAAATTCCTGCTCCTGACAGTGAATTTGCGAATTTGCAGGTAAAGAATCGATTTTTCACCGGAAGTCCATAGGCGATTGTATATTTAAATCTCAGTCGATAGACAGACTGGATAACGCATTGCATCTCTTTGAATACTCAAAATCAATGCCAAAAAAAATGAAATCAAATTTGACATGTTTTCCAATAATCAGACAGCACACTTGCTTGGGCCGACGAATGCTAGTGCAAGGATATACATGTGTATTCGAAAATAATTACGAAACTAAATATCGTCAACTATCACAAAAAAAAAGAAAAAGAAGAAAAAATGGGTACGCATCCAGGATCCAGAGTTATATCAAAATAATCTCAATTAATTTAGTCCGTTCTACCAGTGCTGATACAGCCTCAGGACATCAGTAATAGGAACGGGGGAATACTTTTTCTGCACACGTATTTGGCAAAGAATCGGTCGTATTTGTGTTCAACCCAGACATTGCGTGCCCCCGGGGTTGACTATGTTTTTATATAGATTTTTTTTTTTAATAAAATTCCACTTCTATCATTCAAAGCACACGAGAGGACAGCATGAAAAATATTCCAGAATATTAAAACATATTTTTCTCTAAATGGATGAATGAACCTTTAATCTAGTGATTTTTTTTGTCTCTATTTCAGACACATCCTGTGATAGATATGTTTTCTTTGAGATTCCAGAAGCTGAAATCGGCAAAATTCCTCTCCGGCAAAAAGGTACACCAAACATCAACGTCCAATGTTAATTAGCTTACTCTCCTATAGGATGTAATAATGTCAAAGGACAACAAAGGAATCTCCTATTCAGCCGAGGATAGATCAACTTTCGGAATTGTATATACAGTATACGATTTTAATTAAAGGAAACTTGTAAGTAACTTGTAAAGCGTTACCGTCCCCGCTTCGGTTGAAACAATTTTCTCATCAAATGGGGCGAATCTATTTAATTTGCCATCCTGACAGATCACCCAATCAATTCTTGAAAATTCTACGGCACACTAAGCGAACTAAAGTCAATTTTAAAGCAATTCCAATCGTCGGTCGTCGTCGTCATCTTCGTTGTTGTAGTTATCTTTAATCCTTCGGTGGTAGCAAGCAATACACGGGTAGGTATAGATACAACCGGGGAGCAGTGGACTGACTGACTACCCAGTGCCAAAAGGAGCGTAGTAAATAAATTAGAAACCCGGTATCCTGTCTCCTTAAAGGCTTCATTTCACGGCTCCTTTGCTGTGGAGCATTTTTGTGCTTTCACAAAAAACTACACACTCAACTCTCAGCTCACACCCACATCAGCCGACAAGTGAAGTAAGACCGACGACGACGACGACGACGACGACGAAACAATTTATGTGATTGATTCCCCCCACGTGTCGTGTCTCTTTATCCATAATCCCTGTGACAGGCAGCTGGGTACATACTGGAAAAAAAGGGTCCTTTTCCTATACATTGAGTAGACAATCTGTACAGGTTGGCTGCCGCTGGTTGCGACTATTCGCAGGACCAATTCATGTGAAAGTATCCCATAGAGAGACAGTACTGTGAGTGGTTGTGGGGAGTTGGGTCGGCTGCGTATCGAGAATTTAAAGGACACACAGCGAATCCAATGAAAACAAAAATATGGAGCAATAACTCAAGGTGAACTGTGTGAATGACGTTGTGCTGGTCTTCTCATCTGTTTTGAGGTGGCAGACTGCTAAAGAAATGAGTTCCGCCAGCGAAGACGAGGATACCTTCTGTAAATCCTAAATGATGATAGCAGAACTGTTCCCGACTGCAGAGTGCTTTTTCATTCATTCTCTTTGATTGTTGGATGCTCTACCTCTGCCGCTGACTTGACTGGGGCTGTTTCTGTTTGCTGCCTGCCTCTGTTCCTAACGTGCGATGTGAGAATGGAAGCCATTTATTTATCGCTTAAGCTGCGTCCGTCTCTGTATTATTTTCAGCCTCCACGTTGATTGCTCTTTTTTCTCCCCGTATGACTTTCACAGTGTCCCTTTTGCTTTACACACATCATCGGCGGCATACTCTACACAATAGGTGGAAGCGTACAAATATAGAAATCACCGCAGGCGAGAGGGACAAACGTGATGTTTTTATTTTGATTTATGTCACAATTGTATGCGGACTGTGAATGCCTTTCTCTTGGACTATATTGCTGACGCGAGTCAATAGAATGGGAATTGGTGTTAGGATAATTGAAATCCTGACATGTACCTACAACTATTATATGTATATGTACTAGGTAAGGAAGGCGCAATTTTCATGGATTACCCATGAGCGCTGTTCGGCGGCGGCATCCCATGAGAATTATACGCCGTAATCTCTTTTGAATGTTGAAATTTTGAGTCTGCTTCGAGGAGTAAAATTTCGACTTAAATGCTTCCTTAAAGTGTGATTTGGGGGAAAGCACCCCGGCCCCCAATAAATGATTGTCACCCTTCATCATAATATGTGGGCGGTTTGGGAATCATTTGAAGACAGCAGAGACGTTGGATGATTTGAACAACAGATGAGCTCCGGTGATATGTAATTAGGACTTGTCCTTGTAGCCACAATCGACGGAGATGTCTTACTGTTGTCAAGGAGTTTAATCACAGGAGATAATTGAATGTTGGGGGAAGTACAAGATTGAGGGATTACTTTCAGCCATGTGATGGAACTTTTTGATCTTCGTAGGTACATAATATGGTGGAGTCAGTAGCACAAAGCCCTTGTAAAGTAATTGTTATTGAAGAACATTCGGTCACTTCTTTTTTTTAATCCCCAAAGAAAAGTCATAGAAAACACATAGAGGGTTGCTAAACATTTTTCTATTACATTTTTGATGTGGTTACTGCGGCAAATGTTCAATCAATAATTACAGTCTGTGGGATAACGTTTAACTTTAAAGAGTTTGATAGACCTTAAAAGCAAATGTTAGAAGAAACCAGAAGAACTTTATGTGTACGTATAAGTATAGGAACCTGGGTGGCATTCAAGTCAGCAATCTTAAATCAAACCCACTCGAGAGGAAGACAAGGACTAAATTAGGTAAACCCGCAATTAAGGGGTTAATTCCTTCAGATGATAAATTTTGGTAGGACACTCGATCGGGTTGATGTGTTCACTGCGAGCATTCATTCGATTCTTTTGAGCCAATTTTGCACCACTCTTCCGTTTATTAAGCTAATTTAAGCGGTTATACCCAAATTCCCAATTCCTGTGAACAACGTGAAATGGGTACACCTATTGGCTTATTTGGTACGTGGTCTCACTAGAACATGTTGTCTCACATAAATATGTTGACTCGAATAAATCCACTATATTATGTTCAGGCACATCAGGACGCTTTTTACGAATGAGAATTAGAGTAAGCGCTATTCAAGTTGGGAACACCGACTCAGTTCCTCTGAGGTGTTGACATTGACAGATCACAGAGAAAGCTTAAAGGCCTTGTCACACAGAGCGCATTTTCAACGCCGCATCGAGTTTAACGCAAAGCCAAAACGCGCCGTTTTGATAAATTACAAATTATTTTCTTGACGCCGCGTTAAAAACATTTTCTTGTGAATTGTTTTTTTCATTGGCGTAATTACTCGTTTTTATTTCTGGATATGGGAAAACTAATAGAATGCATTAACAAGCACATACGTATGTCCGTATGAGTGATAAATTGAATAATTGACATTTTGTGACAAAATGAAAATCAATACTTAAATATTTAACGGGCTGCCAACAGCTCACTGTGTGACGTTCTCTAACTCGGCGTCCAAATAATCTTGACGCCGCGTTAAATAATCTGAACACCGCGTTAAATAATCTGAACACCGCGTAAAAAACGCGCTCTGTTTGACGAAGCCTTATGGGTGCATTTATATTAAAATACAAAATTGTTATGTCTGCTTTGAAAAAACTGATCGCTGATAACTTTGGCATGAATACATGGTCATGACAAGGACATAGTACCGAGGATTTAAGGTAAGCGCTACTTTTGTGACTGACCCACATTAATACAAAAAAAAAAACAGGGATGTGTTCCGAAACGGAATGGTACGATTGAAAATAGTTTCGAATCACGAAATTGGTACGAAACTATCAGTTTAGTTTACGATCACATCTCTGCTAAAAACGCTGTGAGAATATTTACCTAGGACTTTTTTTTTGAAGGAGTTTTGACTCATTTAGTCTTAGTATTGAAGTCTTCAGATGTTATGCGTTTGAGCTAGTTGCGATTTTTTTAGATCAAACATTTTTTTACTCTCTCAAAACTTTTTTTTTTGCTTTCTACTTTGATTCTAAATAAAATTAGTAAAATATATATGAATACATTTACGAAGAAAACATAGATTTTCTTAATGTAGTCAACTGTCACCCAACTTAAGTAATTGAATGCTTTAAATTAGAGATTTGAAGGGTTTAACTTTTGAGGTATACCAGCTACATGATGTCCATTTACAGGTGCGCAGGTGTCATCCGCACACCCTATTATTTTTTTTATTTTTTTTTTTATTTTAATAAATCACCCTAGGATGTTCGGCTCGCTTTAGCTCACCAAGAATAAGAAAAGCATTATACAAATAATTTTTAAATAAATTAGCAATACTCATTCTCTTATATG
Organism: Ferdinandea cuprea; assembly: GCA_963576555.1. Lineage (NCBI taxonomy): Eukaryota > Metazoa > Arthropoda > Insecta > Diptera > Syrphidae > Ferdinandea > Ferdinandea cuprea. The sequence goes on from OY754961.1 coordinate 14,979,966, forward strand.
GGCGTTTGACTTCATCAAGCGCACCACCACAGCACCGAATCGACCCTAACCGAAAAGTTCATTTTCAATAAAAATGTCAAACATATTACCCGCACCAAGGTACACAAAATCTTCATAAAAAAATGTTTTCAAAACATAAGGAAAGGCTGATACCCTATCCATATCCCTAAATTGCCGCTATAAAAAAAAGCGTAAAGAACATTATGGATAGCATTTTACTTCATTCTATCAAATTTATAAAAAAAAAATATTTTTTGTTATTTAAAAAACGCCCCCAAAAATTGGGCGTGCCCTAAAACTTTGTGCCGGCGATATATTGGAAAAAAATATTGGCTAAATATTTTGTTAAACATTTTTTTTTTGGTTTCGATAAAAATTTTCGAGGAAAACAGCATTTTAATGAAAAACGCCCACGAAAAGAAGCCATGGCAAAAGACTTTACAAGAAAAACTTATGAAGGAGGGTAGTGGCTACATATCTTGTAAAGGTTTTAACACTCTAAAATTTTAATGGAACTGCTGTTGACGTTGAATGATAACCACCTCAACGCATTTTCAAAATCAACCGTTCTTATTAGGCTCAGTTTCACGAAAGCTGATAACATCTAACCGAAAATGTATGTTCTTATGTACTATTCGGATGAAGTATTAAATAGCACTACATTGGATTACTAAGCGAGTTCACATGCAACCAGTACCATCTGAAAGTTTTGATTCGCTGGCCCACCTAGCCCAGTACTAGTAGGTATTCTTTAACTCTCACTCTTCTCTCTTCCTCTCATGCTCAAATTTGTAAGTATTTTTTCCATCCATTCGTGTAAAAAAAATATATCTGCGCTCACACGAAGGTTGGAGCAGCTAGGCTTTAGGTTCTGTATGGGCCGTTTACGCCTAATTTATTTTTATATCTAAACAGAAACTAAAAAGCAAGCGCTTGGAATATATAATTTAAAATCGCAAAAGATGTTTATTTTTCTTTTAATTATTTAACGTTATTTCTTCTAAAAAATAAAGCCTTGCGCCCAAAACACATGTGCCGAAATTCTGGATGCAGTGAAGCGCGGAGTACAATGCAGTTGATTATGTCATAACTTTACCTAAACGTCATTCTTTGGTCTTCAGTCTTCAGTCGTTGTTGTTATAAGATTAAGGGAGAAAGTTAACTTCAGAATTTAATAATCATGCATATTTTGAGATTCATTCTATTGGACTTTTTGTATTTAGAGATTCGAACGAATAACATTCACGTTCATGTCGAAAGATGTCATAGAATGAATTAAACCTTCGAAATCAGCTGTGTAAAATCGTTTGACATTTTAGCCATCATACAGGGTGGCAATTTTACTTTATTTTGGAAGATTGTTTTTTTTTTTAAATAATACAAAATTAAACAAATATTAATATTAAATAATCGTTATCGACAACACATGATTGTTCTATATTTTTTACCAAGAGAAGCTATCCTAGCTCAGAAATCAAATGGGCCATCTAACACAATCAATCATTACTGCTCCGTGGCATTCAATTTAAAAATTCATGCAGATAACAAAAATGTCAAACTGTGTTTTTAATTCCTCATTTCTGAAGGGGAACAGCGCCGTGCAGTGTTATGCTTTAATATTCAATAATGTAATTTACTCGACACAAACATGGTCACCCTGCAATTCAATTTAAGTGAAACAAAAAATATGTTTCGGTTGATCGCGGTTTGTTAAACTTGTGAAAATTATGAACAAAAGTGAAAAGTAGATTGCTAAACACATTAAATGTGTTAATTTTTAGTGTTCAGAGGTAGCGCTTGTAAAAGAACAGGGTTTGAATTTCAGTGTAACTCGTTTCTTCTCTTTATGAGTTATAGAGTAGGAAATGAAATGAACTTAGTTTTATGCTTATTTTCCCACAGAAAAATCTATACGAGTAAAATTTGACATTTGTCTCAAATGATTCGAATCTCAAAATGCACTCAACATTCGAATGATTAATGAACTTGCGACAGATAGAGTTTTCGTTCGAATGTCAAGATACAAACTCTTCCAGTTCGACTAAGTTTTGAACGAATTCGAATGTCAAAATAAGGCTGAGTGCCAAAAAATCTAAATTCGCATTGTCGTTTGCAGTGTTTAGAATTTAGAGATGGAGACAACTTGCAGTACTGCGACGCATGCTGAATTTACATGTGTTCCCTCTCATTTAAACGCGTGTGTTCCATTTCCACTGCGTCCGTTTGGGCACTTCATGAATTTGCTAGTTCAAATAAAGTTTCAAGATTTTTTTCATTCAATTGGGTCAGACAGTGTATACATTACAGCCCTGCCGGAATGGCTCTTTTAGCTCTATTGATAAGAGCTGGGCTCTCTAAAAATCAAAATGGCTTCCCAAATTTTAAAAATGTTAGATTTTCAAGGAACAGACGAATTAGGTTAAGAACATTTTAATTTATAATGCTAACCAAAGTTTGCATTCTATTACAACTTTCGTTGCATACATAAACATCTCTATTTCGAGTACAAAATACTTCCGTAATCCATTGACAATGTGAAACATTGTTGAGGTTTAAAGCATATGTTTAGATTCGAGAAAATAAAGATTAAAATTAGATAAGTAAGTTGCTAACTGATTATTTATGTTGATACTGCGATCATGTGGAAATTTCGATCTCAAGGTGAGTCTGTGGGATAATAATACAATCTTGGACTTCTCGTCCAAGAAAGTGGGTCCGGCAATGCCGTGCATCGGTCTGCCTGACTGTCTGTCCTGGAAACGGTTCAACGGATTTGATTCAAAATTTGTATATAAGGTTTTCGGGGTTACATCTCGAGGCATGTTTTTATTTTTGCTCGTTTGAAATAACGGTACCTGCCATACCTACAATTTTTTTGTGAAAATCACTTAACACTATTTTTCCAAAAAAAAAGATTCCAATTATTTTGGTCTTTTTTTGTACTAAAGATACTTGGGATGGGGCCAAAAGTACTGCTTACCCAATTTTTGAAAAAAAAAATCGATTACCAGTAATTTATAAAACCGTCAATATCTCAAAAACTAATTAAGGGAACTCCAAAAAAATTTACTGGTTTTTTATACTACAAAGTTGAACAAATTTGCATACGCCGATTTTTGAAGAAAAAATCTAAAAAATTTAATTTTTTTTTTCATATAACCATTTGCCTAAATTTTAATTAAATTCGTTTCCTCAAAAACGGCTCAAACGATTTTGATAAGTTTTTTGTAGTTTGAACAATTAGATATGTTAAAAGTGTCCAATGTGCGCAATTATCAAAACATCAAAATAGTAATAGTGCTGTTTTTGATAAAAATTAAATTTTTCAAAAATTAAAAATTGCTATAAATGAATTTGTTATGTGATCAAATGTTTTCATTTTGTTTGAGGCGATTCAAAAATGCATATCATGTGGCGAGTAAGTTTCGTATGGTTCGCTCCTCAAAATCTTAAAATGGGCTCGTCTTTCAAATTGGAAAACGACAGCACTGATACATTAATGCATGGTTTTCTTTAAATCCTCGTTAATTGCGGTACGCATTATAGATAGACCTTTATAGTAGAATGATTTTGTTTTCTTAAATTCAAAACTCACGTAACGATATCACAACTAAATCATTTCGTTTCGATAAAAGGTACGATAATTTTTGAAAATATCAAAATAAAAATGTGATCAGCTACGCATTCTTCAATCCGTCCTTTTTTATTTCAGTTAAGCTTACCACTTTCAGAATTCGCCTGCAACAAAAAAAAAAACTTCCACGAACAAAAAATCTTCCCTTTAGTTTTCAAATTCACCACCAAACAAAACTAATTAAAAATGCATATTTTTCAAATTTTCATTTCATAAATGTTTTCGATAAAAAATATTTTTTGTTTGTTTTATTTCATTGTAAACGAGCGTATACAATATTTATCTTACATATGTCGCTTATTGTATTATTAATTTATAAATAATAACTTAGAGGTGCAATACTTAAAGATAAAAATTTATTTACAAAAAAGAAAAAAAAAAAAATTAACTTTGCTTTTTCATAACAAAAAAAAAAAACAAAAACAAAAAAGGTCAATACAGCATTTTTCTCTTCAATTAATTACAATTCTTTCTTTCAAAAGCAAATAACTTACGTATAAAATAACAAATACAGATGTAATTTTTTTTTAATTAGCAAATCATTTCATAAAAAATAGAAAAAAAATTAAAAATACATATAGGTAACAATGGAAATAAAAAATTTACTAATTTAAAATGGCATTTCTTTGCGTTCGTTTTTAAAGTATGGGAATTTATTTTTTTTTTTACGATATAACTCAGAAGAGTAATAATTTATGTACAAGCGCCGCTCAGATCGGCCATAACCTAATTCATGTTTTTTTTTTGCAACGAGACAACAAATAAATGGCAAAAGGAACGTTTTGGTTTGGAATTATATTTTATGGGTGGCGGGTTGAATTGGAATTAGATTCCGTTTACTTTGAGGTTTTTGCTTCGGATGAGGGACTTAGGACACCAGGAACGGACTTGCTTGAGAGTGGGCTTCGCGAACTGTCGACTGTGGCAGGAAATTCATTAACCTTCGAATCGGCACTCTTTAACTTTTGCATGTATTGTTCGAGAGCTTCGTTGCCAGCGCGACGCATCCGTGAGAAGTGTTCCATGATGTAAGCCTGGGGGTAGTTGTACACCGAGCCGAATTGAGGGGGCGGCGGTGTATATGGGAAGAACATGTTGGGATGAGCTAAGTTTGGTGGTATGTTGGGGGTGGTGACCTGATTGACTGCAGCTGTTGCCGCGGCTTGAGCTTTAGCGCGGAGAATAGTGTCACTGAGGAATTTATTAAGTTCCGATTGGGAGGGCGTCGTTGAAGGAAGAACGGGTGGACCCATTTGTGAGGGAGTAAGATTGCCCTGCAGTTCGCTGATCTTTTTGACCGAAAGCAGTGGGAAGTCCGAAGCTTTCTGGTGCTGTTGTTGTGATTTTGGCGAGTTTTTCATTGCAATGTTATTATTATTATTGTTGTTCACTGGTGAGGATGATGGCATTGTTACCTTCACTGCAGTCTGGTTACCAGGGGATTTTTTCAAGGCATTGCCATTTATTAGCTGTTGTGTTGGTGGTGGAGACTTCTTTGCTGTAGTCTTTTTTGTAGCTATCGATTTTTGAGCGATAGCTGATGTAAGACTGGAAATCCCGTTGGAAAGGGGGGATCCTTTTAGATCGGGCGTTGTTCTTGGCAGAATATGACGGAATTTCTTCGACGATGGTGCGTCGGAGGAGCTTTTGGGCGAATTGGATTCAGAACCTTGCTTTTTCTCCGCCGAATTCGGTGCACTCCCTGGAGAACGCTTGTCGGGGCTTGGAGTCTTTTTGCCATCTACAGGCGATTGGGACGGAGTAGAAACAGTTTTTGATTTCCGTTCGATGGGGTTTAAAGGTGGGATCTGCTTTGAGGCGGACTGCAAGCTCATTGAACTGGGTGTCGTGGTTGTCTTCGCTGGAATCGTGCTTCGGATCGCTGGTGATTGCTTGGGACTGATGATACTGTGAATTGTCACCGAAGTTTGCACCTGTGGGTTTTGCTTTTGTTGCTGATTGTTATTCATATGGTTTTTATTTTGATTTAAAGGCTGCTGAGGCTTCATCGGCTGCGGCTGCGGCTGCGGCTGAGACTGAGACTGAGACTGTGACGGTGACTGCGACTGCGACTGCTGCGGCGGGCGTTTACTATCGCTTGTAGTCTCCACCGACTGATCGGGCAGTTTGAGGATTTCAATGTAATTGTTTACGGGACTCTTGTGTTTGGTGTAGGAGGTGCTATTTGTCGGAGTTTCACTGTCCTCACGCGTAATGGTGATCGATAGAGACGAGGGAATGTTGATGTTGCAGGAGTTTAGCAGTGACTTCACCTTCATCTGTTTCTCGGGAGGATCCTCAATTGGACTTGGACTTTTGGTGAATGGATAGGTGCGTTTTAGTTGCTTTTCTAGAATAGTTTGCTTATCGTCACATTTCTGTGGGGATGATGTCTGTACAGGTGGTGAAGAGCGATTGCTGCCGTTGCCACTATCAGGCCTCTTCGTGGGCGGTGCAGGGAACAGGCCAGCAAGTTGGTTGTTGCCTCCACCCAATACACTTTGAAGGTAGCTAGACGTATTGTTAGGCTTCGGAGTGTACTTGTAGGTGGGCTGAGTAGGGATGTTGTAGTTCGGTACATACTGTGGCGAGCTGGGTGAATATATGGGCGAGTTTGGAGTGTACATTGGTGTCCGGCAGCCAGGAGGAGCCTCATTGCCGCGCGACTTGGTCGCATTGAAAAGGGCAAAGTTCAAATAATTAGAGATGTTGGAAATCTTTGCATTTCCAGTATTAGACGGTGTTGTCGGTGTTTTGTTTCCCGCTGCCGTAGGTGGTCCCATCGCTGTCCCGACTGGCGATTTCGGCCCGTAGATCTTCTTCTTGGGAGCATCGGAAGGCGAAATTGACTTAATTTCAGTGCCAGCGTCCTTAAGAATTTTATTGACATCGTTCGGGATATTAGCGAATGGATTTGGCCGCCCTCCTTTCGGGAGAATGGGTTGGAAGCGTTTTGCCACCGGTGTGCGACTTCCAGGCGATGCCTTTTGCGGAGCATTCATCGGGTGCGGGGTTAAGGAGCCGGGTGGAGCGAATTTTACCGGCAGTTTGTTGGCCTGTGGTTTCTTTACAACCTCACTAGGCGGTTTCATTCCATTCTTTGGAGGTGCAGCAGACGGTGTCGCAGCTACCTTTTGCGACGGTGGTTGGGATTGTGGTTGAGGTTGCGGTTTTGCAACAGGTGGTGGAACAACTACTGGTGTGACAGGAGTAGGTGGCGGCATTAGTTTTTCGTCAGTTTTTTCTTTCTCCCTTTCCGCTTCTGTTGGAATCTTTTCAATTTTGGTCTCTGGCGGAGCAATTGGAAGTTTGACTTTAAAGTCTTCTGGAGTAAGTAAAGGAGCGAACACACACTTTTGTTTCTTGGCAGTGCTCTTGGCGGTATCTTTGCTCTTTCGCTTGGTTGGCAAATTCATTGGAGGACCCATGAGGGAGCTTACAGGCGTAGAAGCCACTGAAGCTGGGTGCGAAAGTGGCCACAGCGTCAAAGTTAGGGGTTTCAACTTCTTTTCCTGCGTTGTGGGTAATTTCAAATCTTTTTTTGGCGTGAGCGCGAAAGACTTCAAGAACTGTGACTGTGGATCCAAGGCAGGCGGCGATGGTGACTTGTTGACCTTTGGGCTCGAAGACTTAAATCGCTCTGCCTTGATTGTCAAAGGCGGCACGGTCAGCGGAGGACTGGAAGACCCTTTTCGAAACTCCCGCATTACCTTCATAGAGCTGCTGGAATTTTTTTCCTTTTTATTCTTAACCTTCCACTCTTTTTCCGGCTTGACTAGCTTTACTACTTCTTTACGGTCCGGATCAGACATATTGATAATGGTCACACTGTTCTGTTTCGACAGATCGATCTTTAGCTTGATGTTCTCTACCTTGCGTTCGTCCTTCTCTGGAGGCGATGAGCTTTCTTTTTGTTTGTGCGTCTTGGCAGAGCTCCTCTCGCCGCTGGGAGAGGATAACGATTTCGATTGCTTGCTAGGCTTGCTAACCAGAGTAATCTTTAGCTTATTTGTCTTTTGTGATTCACTCACCACGGCGGCGTTGGGCGGTTGAACTAGCTTCTTTTGTGGTTCTTCTTTCGTTACCTCTTCGATTTCGGGTTCAACTTTGAGCACATCTGCACTTGGCGTTGGTTCCGGTTCGTTGTGGATAATGGTCATAGCCTGTGGTGGTAGGTTAACTACCAAACGATCAACAGCAGCAACAGGTTCTTGTTTAGGTATAACTTTGTTCACGTGCTTTAGCTTTGGTTGTATTTTTCTAAGCCTCTCCTTCACACGGAAATAAAATCGCATTGGTGCGTCACGTTTCCACGTGTATATGTACGCAACATCCATTAATGTGTAATGATCTAGGAGTACGATTGTCTTTACCTTGTACATGATGTCGACGCTAAAGGAACTCGAATCGACATCGAATTTACCGTAGACGAACTTTTTGAGATGGCCAACGGTGAAAATTGACGGACACTGAAGGTATTTGGGCTTAAGAAGATGAGCCATTAGTTCATCGTCAGGCGATACGTGTTCACTGGAAAAAAGAAAAAAAAATAAGAAAATTTAAGGTTAGAAATGGTGGTGGAAGATTGAGGTTAGGTTTTTCAAAAAAAAAAAAAAAAAACAAAATACAAATCTGACTGACTTCCTAAATTATTCTAGAAATTCAATTGATCCCAAATCACTGAAATTATGCAAAAATTCTGATTCTGATTTATAAATTTGCATCACAAACTTCGCAGTAACTAGTACCTATACATTTCCATTGACGTTTGAAGTCATTCAATTGAAAACTGACAAAATCATCAAACTGTCAGACTAAATTTAAATTTACTGAAAGAAAGCTTCGTCTAGCGAAAGATCCCTTTCCCCATCCCAAAAAACCGTCTATCTGAGTTTCTTTTCATTACTTGTGATTTGCAATGTCTGCTTTCAACTAAAACCTTTCGTGAATGAGCTCCGCAACACTGCTCCATCTCTTAGTCAAATATTTTATGTATTATGTATAAAAAATGCATTAAGCCACCCATTACTAACTGACTGACTGTCTCTCAACTGTCTGTCTAACATTATTTTTGTGCACAACGAACAGAGCAAAGGACACCGAAATTATTTGGTATTTTTTTTTTTTTTTATATATCTACTTACTCAATATCAGCGTATTCCAACGACAACGACATGTACTCCGACGGACTAAATATCAAATGTTCCGTGTCTTCACCCCTCTGTTCGGGGCTCGCAATTGCTGCATCCTCTGGTCGATCCTTGTAAAAGGCACGTTTACGTTTCAGTTCCTTTTCGTATAATCCCGGTACCAATTTGTAGACAATCGCTTGTAACGTCGTATCTGGTCTGAAAGCATAGAATTAAAATGGAAAACATTATTACAAATCGCATTTAAGCCAATCGAATGATATGAGAAGACCTAATCACTGAAAAGGGAACTGCATTGTACCAAGGAGACGATTGAATCTTCAATTGTGTGGAGGTAGGTAGAAGTATGTGTTTGGTTGGCTGACTGGTTGACTGGTTGGTTGGTTGGTTGGTTGGTTAGTTAGTTGTCAAAGCGACAAGATATTTCCATCAGTCGAAGAAGGGACAAAACACAAACGCATAAGAAGCAAACTCGAAACTCAAGTGTGGGTCTTTTTTTTTCCATTATGTGGATTGTGGAGGGACCCATGGATCGGTTTTTTTTTTTTTTTTTTTGCTTCTTTATGAGCGAGCACACGGATCTCTTTTACGTTTGATGATAAATGATGGATGATTGCCTTAATTGAGTGGTGGGCATCATCATCATCAAGAGAAGCCGAATCCCGCAGACTCAATGAAAAATGGTTGAAAAGCATACATTTCGAGTGTTTGTCTTTTGTTCGAGTGGATTCTTCTTTCCATTTTACATCTGACCAGTATCCTACATAATTGTTTACATAATGAGTATAGAATTAAGTGCCTGACCGACAGTCGAATGTGGTTCAATTCAACACATTCTTGACGTCTGTCAAGTGTTTGACATGTGAAAAAACTTCACTTCAATTAATGCGAAAATGGCGCCGATTCATGGTTATTAATAATAAAATATTATTTCAAAAAAAGTGCCTAACAATACATACATAAATAATAGATGCCTGTGCGACCCTTAACATACATATGTACATAGGTACTTAATGAATAACACATCACCACTATAATTACTATTGCATGCACAGCAGCAGCGGCAGAGCACACTATCTTGGCCGCATTGTGTTGCACCAAAGCCGGGGCGAAACAAATTCCAATAAAACGTGAACAGAAGAAAAAAAACAACAAACCAAAAGGAAACGGGATAATTTTTTCTTCCTCGACAACATAATATAATAATAACGATAATTATGTGTTTCATACTTTACGAACACACCCCTGCACATTTCGGTTAACATTTTACAAACACTCCACTCGACTGCAAACGCCAAAGAGGTAAAACTTGTATATAGTATATAATACGAAGCATGCGTGTGCGTTCTACCAACGAACGAAACGAGTGGAAAGAGCGTCTATTTCTTCTTATTTCGTTTTCGTTTCGAAGAAACAAGAAAAAAAAAAAAAGAAGCAAAAGCGAAAAACTCGCGCGCAATAGTAGAGCACATTTATCAGTGTTTTTCTTTCGAAATATCTTTCGTGTACATATACAGTGCAACCTTCTCCCTTCTTCCCTCGTGCCAACACGACTTCGACTATCTTCTCTGGTTTACCTCTTTTCAAACGAATACGAACGAATCTGTATCGTGACGAATCGAGGCACAAAGAATAACGAAACACAACATAACCTCAAATTATATAGCAGAGCAGAGGTAGAAAGATATATAAAAAAAAAAAAAAAAACGCCAGCCAGCCAGCCAGCAGCAACAACAGCTGTGCGATGTTGTAAATGATGAAAAAATATTAGAGGAAACGAACAAAATGAAACAAAAAAAAAAAAAAAGAATATAAATAAATAAATTTTGTTTATTTCTTTTGATTTCGTGTTTCTTCTTTGCCGAACAACGATTGTGGTGTTTGTTTATTCTGTTAGCTACATATAGCCAAGCCAGCAGAAACGAACGGGGCCGCACCACACTGGGTTAAAAACGAAGATGGAAAGCAAACTGCTGATCCCGAAAATAGATACGGGAATTAAATTAAATAGAGATGGCATGGCATTGAAAGAGAGAATAGAAATTTTCCCATAATTTTCCTATCTTTTGAAAGAACACACAAGTATGGTATGGTGTGTCGGTGTGATGGTGCGTTGTTGGTTTTGAAAAGGAGCACAAAAAAAAAAAATATAAAAAATTCTGTTTTTACAATTCCCTGGGGTGCGCGCGGGATTGATATCTTCTGTTTTTGAAAAATGTCATAATACCGATGCATGGATAATGCAAGAAAATAACTCAACAGCATTATTATTACTGCCCGCCTACAATCGTGGAATAATGTACATCACATTAAAATCCCATCTGCATTTGTATGTGGTAGATATGTATGTACATATATCTGTTGTTCGGCATTCATACTTGGTACACTTCCTGTGTGAAGATGAAATCGTGTTTTTTTTTCTTTCCCTTTCTATTTGTGCTGTCAGTGAAATTAAATCTGAGCGCGGAGCTGAATGGAATTGTTGACAATTTTCTTTTTTTCATTTTTCATTTTGATGGAAAGGGTTTGGAATTAATACCTTTATAATTCATGGAGATGATGCTCGTCTTTAATGCTTAGCCTGAGTTAATCCTACGATGGGAAATCATGGAATGAAACAAATGTCATGCTATGTCAAAGGTACATAGGTATGATGAAGCAATTTTGAAGCACTTTATAATTTACGTTTTCGAGAAAATTGAAGCGAAGAGAAAAGGGATTAAAAGTGTTAATTTGATATCCAAAGACTGAAGGAAGACTGATTACATTTATAATCAATGCGTTCTGAATAGGTGGTAGGTGTAGGTACATACATTTGTTCTTTAATATAAACAAAGGAACACATTTTTAATGACGAAGGTAGGTAGGTATAGGTTCTATACTATATTCGAAAACAACACAAACAGATAAGTTTGTAAGAACCAACTTCATTAGGTACCTAACAACCTACTTACGTAGTAAAATTTTCACTTGACAATCGATGGTGGTGGTAAGGGACATAATTATGACGAGTAATGTGAGGTTAAAGAATTGCACTGCGCCGCAATTATAATAGCCGTCGGTTGGTTTTTTAACGAATGCAATTAATGCATATGCCATCCCTGGAGTTGGTAGAATACTCTATTATCCACTCGACTGCATTACCGACTAAATGCATGTTATACTTTCCGTAATTGTCGTAATCTTGTTTTGGTTTAAAGTGCAAAGCGGGATCCTCAGATAGGTATTGAATATTTGTTATGAAAATCGAAGCCCGGACTCATTTTTGGTCAAGGTTTATTGTTGCAAGGCACAAGATTTTGATCATCTATCTGTCTTAATAGTATCAAACCTGCAACAAACCAACTCAATTTTCATCCCCACTTCATACGTACAATTAAAAGAAACAAGAAGACACATTTATGTTTATTTAATGGGTAGGTGAGGTAGTACACTCTGATATTTTGCACACAAAAATGTGTCAAACGCAAGGCAACCATTGACAGCTTTTTCTATCTTCAAATCTAGGTACTTCAAAATCTTGTAAAATTTCACGTGCATGTACCATTTTAATTGAGTATCTACTCGAGTGTACCTGAAGTTTACTTATCAGCGCTTATGTCAAAGTGACATGTGAAACAAATCATCACCCTCTTTCCCACATCTCATCTCTCTACTGTAGAATTTGGTTTTTTCTGTTTGATACTATGTCGGGTGTTGTGACAAGTGAAAAACAAATGAGTACGTTTAACGTCAGCAATCTGTCTAAGCACTCAAAAAAAAAGTGAACGATTTACAATGACAATTGCCATGTGACACTTCAAAGTAGTAGAGTGAGTAGGAAGAATACTGAAGGACCATTCACATGAGCGAATAGACAAACTGCGAACAAATCACTTTTTGAAACAAAATTTTAAAAGGCCTTAGGTTTTGGAGGCCAAAGCGAAACGATAATTTTAAAATTTAGAGTAACGAATCCTTATATGATGAAGACGCGGGGATTTTAACTTTATCTTTTTCAACTTTTATGGCGAGCTAAATTTCACAATTTTGAATTAATTTTCCGTTATTTCGCAAAGCTTATCCACAATCCATCTGCTTGCGAGTCAAATACCGGAAAATAAAAAGTACTAAGCTTTAATTTTCTTTATCAAAATTCGACAAAATTAGCTAATTAGCTAGTTGTTGGTCGCTCAAAATATTAGTAGTTCTTTAATAGCTGCACATAGCTATTTGGGTATATTGAACTAATTGGCAACGCGGTTGTCATGGCAGACAAAAACTGTAGCGATCAGCGTTGCCAAAGTAACATTCCTGTCTCATCAATATTTTTTCATTTTAAAGCAAATAAAAAAACAAGTAAAACCTGATTGTCGCTAATGTTTAACTTCTAAACGGTCACAAATCTGAATTCTAAAGTGGCATGCTCAACACAGCAGAATCGCAAGCAATCCAAACTATTCCAACTATATAGTAAACAACCTATTTTCTCATTAAACATACATATACATGTACTGAGTATGCATTTAGGCATGCCTCCAAGGCACATAATTTAATCCAAAGAAGATGTTTCCAATACAAACTTAGTTTGAACCTTCCGGTCAATAATAAATTGAATAATCGTTCATGTCCATATTAAGTACATAATCTTCACAAGTTCAAACACAGACTATAAACAAAAACAATATTGAACATTTACCACATATCTCACCGAAGGAGGGAAGGTGTTAGTGTGTTTGTGATTCAGGTTGATACGATTATGCCGTTAACCCTTGTTCAATTTTACATACATACAGCGTTCCTAATTGGACATCAATTTGTCGTCAAAGAGATATAATTTTTGTTTTCTTCCTTTCTGGCTAGAAATTAAATTTTCCCTTAAGGACATTTCCATTAGATTCAAACAAAAATTCCATTTGAAGGGATGAATTTTCTTGAGCAAACTTACGAAAAACAAAATTAATATAAAGTAAGGGTGGATATCGAATAGAAACTTTTTATATGGGCCGTGCCTATAGGTATACGAAAGCATGGGCACAACTTGGTCTGTTGTTAAGAACAGAGAAAACTTTTAGGAAATTGACCAGTCTGCCGGTGGTGCATCATTCCACATAAAATATACGTCAATCAAGTAAAGTGTACTTCTCACTGTGTGATCATGAAAAGCATTGTTACATGATTTGGCACATTATTGACATTAAACGGAGAGGGGTGGATTTCGTACAAAAGTTTTCTCTTGATTAAAGAACACATATATGTAACTACGGTATGTAATATTTGCTAAGACCTTCGCAAACACTTTGTATAGATTCAGTCAGGTGTTGGCAATGCTATGAGAAACCATTTATTTCCTTTTTGGCAGGAACTAGTTTTTAACCTTTTTGACAGGAACTGGTATTTGATTGCTAGGTATAGATATAAACGACTGGGGTTTAACGGATTAGATTGTTTGAATTTATCTAAGAATGTCTTTAAATAGGTAATAGGTAGGTACATAGACAAATTTGTGGAGATTGGTTGTTTGATTATAAGACAACGTGAAGATGCTCATGATGACTAGTGTAATAAATATTTTTGTTGATGTAGTAGACTTTAATGAAAAACACGACCATTGACTAATATATGTCAACCGACAAAAATTTGATTAAATCTTTGCAGTAACATCAACCAAGAATAAGATAGCTTCATACGCTGTAAGCTAACCGAGCCCTCTTCTCTATTATCTGTCATCTGTCACTGAAAAAACACCTACCCTCCACAATCCCGACATAATCAAAATAGGTACTTATGCGCCCACTGCTGCATGGTTAGATCCATAAATAAGAAAAGATCGCCTCAAAGGTTGAACGAATTTAGAGTTACCGTATTCTTTCATAGAAAATTTCTCGTCACGCCCATTTTTGTGGGCGATATAATCCAAAATGTAGTTCTATTAGTTAATTTAAAAACAGAAGAAATACATCCCATAATAATATACTTTGGCAATGAACGAGCCATTTAAACTTTAATGGTCGCCGACAATGATAAGCTGGTAAGTCTACCAAAGCAACGAACCATTTTTCCACAGACAACGTAGGAACCTACATACCTACTACTTATACCGCCAATAAGTAAATGCTTGTGTAAACTTCTAGTGTTGATGTTCCAGAATAAATAGCCTGCCATTTGGAGAATATCATCATTTTTCTCCCACTGAACTACCAGCGACGACGTGACTAATCGCAGTCATGTGTCAAAATTTCTGCAGATATGAGGGGAATAGGATGGTATTCTCTGCATCCCGGTAATACAAACACGTAGAGGCACCTTCATTCCACAGCTGGCTGGGTACCTAAATTCCATTTGTCACACTGTAAACGTTAAGCCCATTGAGCCGCTCCAAAGTCAAACAAATTTCTAGCAATCCCTCATTTACATTTAGTTAATTAAAAAACTTTTCTGCACAGAAAAAAAAATAAAATAAAAATAAAACATACCTACCAATCATCCCGCAATGTAAATCCCCCCACAATCTGTCACTACTTGAAAATCAACAAACGCCAACGAACTTCGACGACGACGACGAAATGTCATTAATATTGCAAGAAGCACACAGGCGCGCGTACACATAATGTACTTCCTGCCAATCAATCCACTCCAAAGAGTAGATAGATAGATACTTTAGCGTTCTCAGTTCAATCATCCCTCTCAAAAAAAAAAAAAAAAAAATAGAAAAAAAATAGAAAGAAAAATAGGTACAACTCAACAACAGAAGCCTCGAAGGTTGGAAAGGTTGCCTGCCTGTATACTAGTCCTCCTGTATACTAGACTAACGAAATCAATACTTGTTATCATCATTTTTACAATTCATTGAGCATTCGGCATTTTTATACATAGAGCAACCGCACACGAATTATCATATCTCATTAACAATGGGTACCTCTCTATTGCTTCGATAATAATCCTCCTCCAAACGACTGCAAGTCCTAACGACGAAGACGATTCTTAGAAACTGATTTCATTCATTTCCATTGTGACATCAAATAAGCGGGAAATTTATACACACCAGCAGCAAAAGGACGAAATTGTATCTACAAGACGTACATACATATCTACGTAGAAAAAGAAGATTTTTAAATCCTCATTCATAAATCAATTGCCAACGAACGAAGTAAGTGTATAGGGATAAGGCAAGCAGATTCAAGATACCAGAAGACAGATAACACAGAATAGGTGGGTTAAGTTCATCACACTGACGAGATGACAAATGATTCTCTCATTTCCCTTTTACCGTCATCGGATCGTCTCAAGCATTGCTGTCGTGCCGTCGGTATAATGACATCTTAATAAGACGGGGGAATTATGACACTTAAAGCAGCAACGTTGCCTCTCACGCACACAGGCAAAATTCAACCTTTCTCGATTCATTTCAATTAAATGACAGACCTGTCGCCCTTGGTATCATTAAAATCCCATAAAGAGCATCGCAGAGCAACGCAAATGCGACATCAAAATGAGCAAAACGATGACGCGACGCGGGAAAAAAAACGAGATGGAGACCGGGCCAACCAGCCAATATCGTGGAGCTAAATAGCGGACGACCCACCATCACCGTCAGGCACCAGCCCACAAGAATAGCGAGTCCAACATCACTGCTGTACCTACACCCAGGTGCGGCAGCATAAAAAAATAAAAAAAAATAAAATACATTCTCCAGCCAACCAAGAACGCCACGGTTGCTAGCGATTCTGGCCATAGGTTAAGCCCTGGCTTTGACTGACAAGCAAACAAGACAAACGAGAACCAGACGCACATTAAAAATTCCCAATAGCATACAGAACATCAGCATTGTGTTCGAGTGTGGCTGTGCTGTGCTGTTCTGTCCACCTTTGCTCCACCGTATCTCCATCCGCCAGGAGTTCCTTTATTTGGTTTTTGATGTTTTTTTTTTTTTTTTTTTCGTTTCTTCTTGGATTTCACAAGTTTTGTTGTGTGTTTCGCCGTCGTCGTCGTCGTCTTCTTCTTCTTCTTCGCATGTTTCATGATCATGAGCTCTAAGCCCCATGTTTCTGATGTTTGTGCAGCCGTCGGCACACATAGAATTTACAGGTTGTATGCAAGAATTCCCAGAACGAAGACCACATTTGGGTACTGCTCGCTTAATTTGTTTGCTATTCCATTTGAAAACGGTTTAATTAGCACTTAGCGGTTGGGTATGGTAACGTCCAGACCTGCTGCAAAAGACGACCGACGAACGACGCTCGCTGCTGAGTTTCGTTCCAAAGAGAAGTGTGAATACTTTCGGAGATGTGTTTATTGTTCGCACTCCATTCTAATTGTTGCCGGTGCCCTTTCTTGGTTATATTTTCAGTTTGGTTTTTTTTTTTTTGTTATTAGTTCTCGTCCATCAACAGAGCATCTCCTTCTACCACCCATCGTAACGGTAATGTGCTTATCGAAGCGGAAAATCTGTATATGGGGGATTCGTTTGCGCGCAATCTATTTGCCCAAATTGTTCGAACGTTGTAAAAGGAGAGAAAATCCCCCGGAAATTGTCGCACATCCATTAAACGTACGTGCAGCACCCTCGCTATCTGAACCGCACATTATCCTGATGTTGGATCCGTTCGCGATGCTCCTGGGGTGATAATGTGTACGACAAATCAAATGAAATGAATTTGGTACTTTTTTTTTTTTTTTTTTCTGTGCCTTTGCTTTTAGTCTGCCTTGAGGTCGTCCTCAATCAGGCAAACGGCAACGTTCAACGATGTAAATTTTCTGCTGATTTCTTTACTTTATCTTATGTTTGTTTCGTTTCGTTATTTTTTTGTTATTTTTTTGGTATTATTCTTTTGTGATTTTCCTCTTGAATGAATTGGCAGGCTCCCGCGCCATACTCCTACTTCGAGAGTTTATCCCATAACAACTCCTTTCCGTACTGCCAACGCCAACCAACAACCAAGGTCGTTATCTCAAGAACACGCCATGCGACGGAGGTAATAAAAACCAGCCAGACACATTGCTTACTCTTTCTGTCAGTCGTTCTACCGCGCCGTACGACTTGTTTTCCACTTGTCCTTTGGCCCTATCTTCAGCCAAAGCAAGCAGGAATGCTGTATTAACTTTTTTTTTTTTCTGCCGATTGTGCGCTCGCCTCTTGAGTAAGGTTACAGGATGAAAATTGGATTTACTTTCGTCCTGACCGCATATCACATAAAGAATTCGATTACCAATCTCTGATATCAACAAGACACGAAGAAGTTGTAATAGAAGAGGCTACTTCATCTTTGGACTGGCTTCCGTTTGTCCGACGGCTGATAAACGGAATTTTATTTTCTGGGGTAAGAGGTCAAAATCGGTTACAAAATGGGGTGGAAAATATCCTCTTGTTTTTTTTGTGGGGATGACATTTGTTAGAAGGTAAGAAAAATTCCATTCGGTGTTGCCCCAGGGAGTCATTAAATTCATCTCAGTGACCTCTTCTTCGCCACAGAAATTGTCTACTCAGTTATCTCACCCAAAAATATACATTACATTTTTTTTTTCTACATACATATATATAGTATATATAACATTGTTTTGCGCTCCTACTTTCCGAGAATGTTGGTTTTTTAATGTTACCCAAAGTTGTTATGCATATTAAAATGTCTACGTGTAGAGATTATTCGAATTTTTTTTTTTAAAGAGTTCAACGTGGTGAAAGTTTTTCGAAAACAACCAATCGATATTATTTAAATGACGTTGCTGAATAAAATGTACAGTATTACCAGACGAAAAAAAAATAATAAGACCCATAAAGAAGGAAATAAAACATGCATGGTTTGGGTGAAGAAAAAAAATCTGTGTGTTGACAGTTGGATTAACTTATGAAATTTATTATGGGTCCATCCCGGGGGAATCCCTTTGAGATGGAATTATTTTTTTTACGAGAAACCCTTTTTCGGTCTTAAAATACACACAAACCCTGCATATGTCGTATACAACTGTACTGGCCTTAGGTAACCTGATTGTAAGGCATTAGGTTCAGGAATCATGTGAAGTTGAAAGGTTACTTCGGTTACGGATTAAAATAAAATTACCCCCAAATTGGATCAGAAGAGTATATATTTTTTTTTTAATGAGTAGACGATAGAATTTTATAAGCAAGAAGGTCCATTACAATGGGTTGAAAATTTGTCATTCTTGGAAGGAGGGAAAAATACACAAATGTGAGGAATCATGGCGCTAGACACAAATCAAATAAAATTTTTATTCAAATGACGAATTAAAATACAAAATTAAATCTAATGACACGTTTCCATCAATAGATAAACATTGTTTTAGAACTAGATTCATTGTTTTAGAACTAGATTAAGGGGCTAGTTATAGCTATCATTCAAATGCATCATTTTTTTGACAAGTCAATTATAGCCACTGGTACAGGTTTTAAGGTTAGAGTTGATCATTGAAAGCAAAACTGACAGATGAGAATAGAAAGAGAATCGAATACATCAGTGGAACGATTGTATTGTTTATTGAAGTCGATCAGTGAAATAATTAAAATAGATTTAAAGAAAAGTTTAAATCAGAATTAAGTAATTTTGTTTTTAGAAAAATTCTATAAGTGATAAGCTTTATTTTGATACCGCTTAGTTGTCTTCAATGATGCATTTCAATGATAGCTACAACTAGCCCCTAAAACAAAATTAAAAAAAAAATTGTTTTAAGTGTTTCCACTGAACAAATAATTTGATTAATATAGAGAATTTCTCTTGTGCACGAAATGTCCAACGGCTAGTTGCCAAATTCATTTCACACTTAATTTTTATCAACAACCTATCTCACTTATGAGCGTGTGTATAAAAGGCCGGTGTTTCAATGCAAACCTTGTTTCCTGATCTTAGTATAAATCATATTAAAATTTGTAGGTTAAATTTCGAGATCACAGTATATTGTTAAGTGGTCGGCAAACTAGTTTAATAAATGTTTTCATAATATAATTATAACTTAGTTTGGGTATTTTTCCTTAAATCCATGTCTACGGAACAAATTTCAAATTCGAGAATATTCGTTCTTAGCGAGCACGACAGTTAGCTTGCTTTGATTCTTTCTTTAATTTGTTCAGTATTGCCACGTTATCTGAACTTCTTTTTTGCGGAAAGATCAGTATTAAGTTCAAAATTGGAACTTCTTTGGTAAGACGCAGGGCCAGTGATGCCAAATTTGTCACTACTCACCAGTTAATTTATTTATTATACAGATACAGTTGCAGTTGCCATTCAATAGGTATACGAAATAAAAATTACAAATTAAAAGAAATTTGAATACTCACTTTATATTTGGTTTTGCGGTGTTAATCATCATTTCACACCGAGGGCAATACTGTTCCGTTCGTAAATGCTGCATGATGCAACTATGGCAAACTGAAAGACATAAAGGCGAACAATTTATTAGTTGGAATTCGATTTAGATAAAAAATACTTATGTATATAATTATAGGGGCACATTTTTGTAAGCCTGTTGGTCTGTAGATAACATTATTTACAAATAATATTTCATATAACAGAGTACTGATTTTAGGTGAAAAAAGGGATGGAATCGCTGATGGATTAAAAGTGAAGTGAAGAAATCAAGTCAAAGAAGACTATTTGCTTGAAGAAAAGCTATCTTTCCAAACGCTTAGACTCTTCGCGTGACAGGAGAATAAGGCAAGTTGGCATTTACATATCCTTTATTTAAACTGAAAAAGTCCTAACGAGTAAAGTACCTATACAATTTGACAGCAGACATGTACAATTTTAATAATCCTTACCCAAGCCCAACAAAGTTAATTAAAGTCGTAAAAATTAAAAGTGAAATATGAAACTTTTACAAAAGGTTACAAACCTAATCTTCAACGTTAAAAAAAGCTTTTACCATTAATTTTACGAACGTCTTAATTTTAAATGTAAAAATGTTTGCCCATTTAATCCCTGAATAGTGTCACCTTTCAATAATTCCGCATAAAAGGAGAAGCTGTTGTCAAAAAACATCATCAGCAAACATGCGGTCAACCATCTGTCAAAAAAAAAAAAAAAAGCTTATCATTCCGGTTTGATGATAAAATATCACCACCAGAAACTAGGTAGATACACTTTAACAGCTGTTTGCCATCTTTAAATTGTTACATCACTTATTACCCCTTGTCAACCTTGTTTTGAACACCCGCTTGACATTCACATTCCGCATTATTCTGATTTCTGACACCGCAACACCAACACCAACACCAATACCAATGCAAACGCACGCCTTATAGTGCTCGCACTTAAAATTCTAAAGTCAAGCTGAGCTTTAATTCAAACAGCATGAATGAGTGCAAATGAGATATGCCGCGCCCAGCTCTTTTCTGCATAATACAACATGTCCACCCCCGTGTCGCGCACACACATCGATACATAGGATCACGGACCACCTAAACAGGTTCTGAGCGCGTACGGCAAAAACACACAACTCAAACTTGAACTTGTGGAGCTCGTCGTGTCGCTCCGCACACACGTCCCTCCTAAAGAGGACGAACCTCAACTCTGGTGGAGCTGACGCTGGTTTTGTATAGTTGGCAGTCTAGCTTGGAGCAACCAGCGTACTGCCGCCTGTGGAGCTAATTTCCATTTAAGCCGATTACTTGTCAAGTGATTAATTGTCTCGGTGGTCCCTGGTTTTTAACTGCTTCTGTTGTTCACTGTTCACTTTCAGTGTGTGTTTGGTGTGTGCGTGTGTGTGTGTGTGTGTGGATGCTGTGTGGATGGATGGTGGCGGTGGGTTCGACCGTGCATAGGTATTCTAGTCATTTGTCAGTCCACCCGGTTTGTTATTTACTCACGCCACTATCACCATGGCATTTTCTGTGGTTAAGTTGAAAATTGGATGACATTATCGACTGGTCACTTCGGGTGCGTTGGGTGCATCCAGCAGTCCCAGTTAATCAATGGCTACAAGTGTGCGTCTCATGAATTTCATTAACTTCCGGCATACATATGTAAATTACCAATTCAATTGGATTCCATCGATGGGAGTAGGTACCTAACCTATCTAAGGGTATGGGGGACGTTTGTGGTTGCAACGAGACCAAACACAACACACAAAGATGTTTTGGGTGGATAGATATTGAAAAGGAGCAGGGCTTGGGATTGGACTACTACTGATTGGATACAACAAAGTTTCAGTTTTTTTTTTTGTTTGAGCATTCAAGTGCAACTAGCTGTCGTCATCCACATTGTCGTCGTAGTTGTCGCCTCATGGATTCCCTTTGAGTAAATATGCAAACGGAAAGTTTTGCACAGATGCTATAAGGGAACGAGCAGCAAGGAGACGAGACATGAAAAGAAGTTTTCATCGCCCCTGCTGGTTGTGCTGTGCAGATACCCAACTCCGACACACTCCGAAGAGGGCTCCTTCTTGTTTTTTGTGCGACGACAATTTTGACACCGAATAGCATTTCCTCTCCAGAATAACATGGAAATCGAACAAATGCGAGAGTGGGGGAGGCAAAAGTGCCAGTCGAAACTTTTAGACGTTTTGGCACTTTACAGCTTCACTTTCTGTCGTTAAACGGACCGGAGAATGAGTCTTTTCTGGCAGAGACTTTATAGCTCTGTTTCTTGCTAACGCCAACGCCATCGTCATCGCTATCGTCGAAGTTGCTCTAACGAGTGTCAGTATCTGGGTTGGGGGTTACCTTCCCAGCTAGACACGCATTGGCAAATGTCGTCCTCTCCACTGTCTGGGTAAATAAGTGTATAAAAAAAAAATAAATTCGCACAAACACCCAACCGAAAATAACTTAGGGTCGACAAGAAAAAAATTAGTGCTGCCAAATTTAAGTTAGGAAAAAAAAAATATAAAAAAACCGTCACGTGATTTATTTAATTTCGCCCAACACACTAGGGGCTTTGTGTGCGGTTGACGCAAGGAATATTAAAACAATGTGTGCGTGGGAGGTGGAACATATTTTCAGGCCCGGCAAAAACCACAAAGAGCTTAAAGGAAAACCGCGATAAAGCTAACCCGTGCCGTTTTCCCTTTACTTCCGCAATCCTTTGTTAGCTTCTTTTGTATGTGTTTATTTTTTTTTTATTTTTTTTTATGATTAAGTCGTACACAAAGGAAGTTCGTTCACTCAGGACTCGGCGCAACAGCAATGTGAGTTGGCAGATAAAATAATAAAAACAAAAAAAAAAAAAAACAATCACACAGAAGACAACAGAGATTCGTCTGTCAAACAGCAGTATAGGAGTGTAAGGATCTACCTATTATACATAATAAACATGAAACACGAACCAAAACTCCAAAACTCCAGTGGCCCAATGAAGTTCAATCCTCAACCAGCGACATCGCGTCGTTGTGTTTTGTTCCCCAAAATCTCTTCGTCTCCCATCAGCCCTCCCCCACCTAATGCCGATGATAAGCTGAGAACAAAGCGACTGCAATAACAGAGAGCTTTAATTTTCATCCCCCAAAAATGAAAATGAAAATGTAAAAGCCGCCTTTGTATACAGCAGTAGGCCTTATCGTAGCAGTTCCGCTTTAATGTCAATGCCAGCAACAGAATGACGGTACCCAGGGGTGAGATAGGGGGTGGAATGATGAAAAGAGAACAACAACCCCATGCCAACCAGCGCTACCAACAGCCAACACCCAGCACCCCTGTGCGCTGTAGCTGTGTTGTACCTTGTACCTAGTTGGAAAAAGGGATGTTTCCTGTGCTATATGCCGTTGCTGGGATGGTTTTTTTTTTTTTTTCCTGTTGAGTTGTGTCGAGAGCATTATTACACATTTATAGCGGCAGAAGAGAGAAAGTACAGTTTTTTTTTTTTTTTTTTTGTAATTTTTCGCTGATGAAACTTGTTTTCAAGGACAATCTTGTTTTGGGATAATTTTGTATCCATTACTACATTTGTTTGCTTGTCGGGCCCTCATTTTCTACCCCTCAAATGAATGAATGATTGAAAAATGAAAAGTTTACCTTAAGAATTCGGAAGTCTGACAATCGTTCGGGATCGGGCAAACAATAGATAAATACACACAAGCAATCGAGTCTCGTTCATTGTGTGTACTCTCTCATTATTATAGTAGGAACGACGACGACGACGATGACTGCATTTTCAAGTTTTCAATTCAAGTGCAACGAAGCCAATAGAATTGGCAATGAATTCGGAACTCCTGAGCTCTATTGTAGAGCTTAATTTGAAATTCCTTCTCTACTCATACATGCAGCAGGTAGGTATACCTACCTGGTGTTTTGGGTGCTTTGCTGTGCTGTGTTGCTGAAAAAACAGGATCATAAATCAGACGGCCACGTGAGGAGATTTAGTTCTACTACCATTCAACATTTTGCCTTTAATCTCTGTCAGTTTCAGAGGTTATGAGTGAAAAACTTTATTTTTTGTTTTTTTTTTAAATAAAAAGAAAAGTTTTTGCAAAGATATTCCGTAGTCCGTAGTCCCTACTGTAGTTGAATTTAAAATGGATTTTTTTTTGAGAGATTTGCAAATATGACGAGATATTGTGTGTGTTGAAAATGGGCGGTTATAATGCTTTTTCAAAAAACGATACCAGCTTTTGTGTTTTACAAGGAGGAAAGTTTTTCATGTGTGTGTGTGTGTGTGTGTGTGTGTGTGCTGTTCATGCCGACAAAAGACAAACGATAAAGTTGTTAAAACTTGTATAGGGATACATACTCAAGGATGAAACAAAAAAGTTTATCTACCAATTTTGAATAGAAATGTCAAATGTTGGTCCATAAGCCAGATTTGTTTTGAAAAGAAAAGGAAATTTCGAAACATTTAGTAGGTCTCTTGCGTTTTTGTTATATATTATTTCCTGTATAGTTGCATCATTTGAAGGGGTAATATATCCGCATATGTAGGTTTGCACTTTGAAAAACAGTGTTTTCTTAGTGTTCATTCACTGACAGGATTTGGCAGCATATTCGACATACATCACTTTTTTAGTGCATTTTTTCCTTTTGAAACCCAATTTTTTAGCTTCGTCAACCGGAGATGGTAAATACAAGAGTACCTACAAACAGTGGGCTTTCTATCAATTCGAATTAACTGCTTAAACTACGTCTAAAAAGTAGCATCTTCAGAAGCACGTCTTCAAACAGGTTTATTTCGCACCCGTTAAATCGAATTGAATGGGTGTTTCACTTACTTTGGCTAATCCCATTTCGATTCGCATACGACTATTCGTAAGATAGATTTGGAATTTCGTGGTTGAAATCACGAGAATCGAAACTACACGCCAGTGCTGCCAACCTTATATAAATTGATTGAAAATAAATTAAATTTTTGTCACTGAACCAAAATATTGCATTTTTTTTTTAACCCGATGGCTACCTCCTTTTATTGATTCTGTCATAGTTGTTAGTCGTAAGTGTTAAGTTTCTATCAGACACCGATCTGTCTTTGACAAACAACGAATTTGAAATGAAAGCTGCATCTGTCACTTTACGATTAAGAAATGATTTTAATTTGATCTTATTTGTATTTAGACTTATAGTTAAAAACCGAGAAGAATGGCAGAAGAAACAGCGTCCGACGGACTTCTTATGATTAGATTTATAGAAGTTTTACAAAACGGAATTTAACTAAATTCAGTTTAAAGTTGGCAGCACTTTTTGCTAATTAAGTGTCATTACACCACAAGAAATATTCATACTTTTGGTATAGTATGTACTCTATTATACCTACCCAGTTTCAAATTCGCAACAAGTAAAAATAAGTTTATGTCAAGTTTACATTTTAGTTCTGTTCTCATTTTACCCGCAAGTTAACTACATACCTATAAAAACAAAATGCCAGCATATACCTAAACTGCCTTTCATGTGACCGCTTTTATTTGTATCATCTTCAAGTGAATTAAAATTTTATGAATGTCAACTTTTATTTTCATTTTCGTTTCGTTTCGTTTCGCATACAACTTCTGTATAATTTTAGCTTAAAATCTCATCAAATTGTATTAAATTTTATTACCCTCTCTGAACCCTATAACCGCATTAAGCTGTATTTAGTTGTTCACTCGTAAATTTTACGATGACAAGATTCCCTAAGAGTTGCCATATATGTATGTGTTTGGGTTATTTCGGAATACGACTAACGTGTCGTTAATTTTATGACATTTTTGTAAATCTAGAAGAAAAACACACTGACCATAGTCTTTGTGAGGACATCTATTCGAATTTTAAATGTATTTAAATAGATGTTTGATATATGTACTTACATGAATGTAAACACTCCACAATAGTTGTTGCATCGATCAGATAGCCCTGACACAAATTGCATATGATGTGCGCGTTGACAGATGTCAGCAATACCCGTCGGGGTTTGCCAAAACTGACATCGTCTTCATCTTTTGGTTTAGTCTCCTCCTCTTTGATGGGTGCTAACGTTATGACGGGTATAACATCATCTTTTTTATCACTAATTTTGTTTTTCGTTGTTTTTGAGTCCAAAGTTGATCTGTCAATTGCAACATCATCTTTCGCCTTGACAGCACCAACAACAACAACAACATTTTCATCACATTCGCTTTTAATTTCTATGTTACTATTATCACATTTAGCTGTTGTTGACGATTTGGATGATGCAGACGACGATGCGGATGATGACGATGACGACGACGATGATGATGATAATGACGACGATGACGACGAGGAGGAAGATGAACTAGACGACGACGACGACGAAGATGATGATGATGAACACTTTTGCGGTGGCCATTCAGCGGAAGACTCCTTATTGTCTTTGATTGTCAAAAAATCATCGTGAGTGATGTTACAACTACTATCAACCGGTTCGATAGTAGTATTTTCTGTTATAGTACATTGTTCCACCAGTGTGGACTTTAATTGATTGGATGTGACAGAAGCCGCTATAGCTGTTGTAGGCATGGAATGTGATGGGGTTTCCGTTGGCGCCATTATTGACGTAGCTCCTGGCAATGGCATTGGCGACATTTTCGCTTCATGCAACCTGAATAGAAAAAAAAAAAAAAAAAACACAAACAAAAAGGAAATTAATAATGTTCTTGGAATCTATACGAATAAATGTTGGAAGGTATTAGGTAGGAAGGTACGCAACCTAACAATGGGGATAAATAAAGAGCACAAGGGAGAGAATAAGTAAAACGGTGCAACCGACCGTGTCAAATCCTCCTTTTCAGCCCAACACAGCAAACAAAAGAACATACGAACAAGAAAAATGTAATGGAAATAAGGAATTGAAAGGACACACATAGATATATATATATGGGTAGAGGGTATCTACATAAACGCATGCTAGTTCTTGTTATATAGAGAGGAAGTTGTGTGTCAGTTTTCTTCGTCACGAAGACGACCCTTCCTAAGCCGCCTCTTCTCACTTTTTATATCTTATACAATCGCTTGACACATCTACTGGGGTAAAGACGGCGCGGCATGTAGCATTCTAATCCTTGAAGTACGATGACGTACTGCCTGCCATCTGACAATTTTTATTTTTTGCCAATTGCCAATGATGGAATGCAATGCAATGGTGGTTGGTTTGGAATGGGAGAAATACCGCCTGCCGCCATTTAATTAGTTTGGGGTGCAAACGAAATTTCAATATGTTCCTGCATTTGCGGAACAATGAGGTTACTTTCATCTACCTGGGATGGGTAGTTTGTTTTCCCATGAGTTATTGGAATCTAGGTGAAGATGCACCGTTCGGAAGTTTGAAATAATATTTTTATTATTATTGTGAGAGGATGCTAATAAAATGATCTCACGGTATGAAGTTTCCCAACCTATGTGCCATTTTGACAGACTTTGTTAATTTAATAAAAATTTAGCTCTTTTTAAGCACTTGTAATGTTAAGCAAAACTACTAACCGGGTTGTTATGGGATAACCCTTCAATCTTAAGAGTTTGTCTTTGCCACAACTTTGAAAGTATGTGTCTACAATTCTGTCAAACTCCTCTTAACTGATTGGGTTTTACGACAAAACTATTCGACTAGATACTATTTGATAATTAGCTTCATGATGTGGGTGGATTGACGTTGGTTCACCTCCCATTACATGACAGTGCTGTATTTTAGAAGGGAGTGTTTTGGAAACAGTATGCCAATCGGGCTTGTCATTCAATTTAACAATGATTAATCAAATACAAATTTGTGGCAAGTCGGAAGGCATATTTTTTTAATGCAGACAGAAACAAGCTCAGTTAATATGCAAGTCAGGTATAAGAAATGTGCTCAAAAAATACTCAGTAATACTTATAGGTACCCTGTTTGGTTTGCGTATACATAGTTACAATTAGATTATAGACTACAGCCTGAAGGGTGAAAAACCTCTCGGTAAATCGATTTACATTCTGCGTATTCGACGTATTTCAATGAGGGTGACGTTTGCAGAATTTATATTTATACATAGGTAGGTGAAATGTTTCGAAATATACTCAGGGATGTTATGGCATAGAGTAGACAGGAATGTTATACATGCTGAGGCAGGAAGGCTGTCATACGTTTCATTAAATTTCGAATATGGGTACCCATTGCTAGTGTCGAAAAAATGTCGACTTATACGTATGCAGTGTAGGAAGAGGATATTTATATATTATGTTAACGATTCCTGTAACTCGTTAAAAAAAGCTTTAATAGCATTTTTATTTGTAATTGAATTCCGACAGCGAGGGGGATGTGTCACTACCCTTATAATGCTAATTCATGAGGAACTCGGAACAAATGAATTTTCATGTGATAGCTGTACGATACGCAGTTTGCAAGTCATCAATTATTTGGGCACTTAAAAAGTTGTAGGTATGATGAACAATAAAAATGGTAGATTTATTCAGCAATTTTCATTCGATTTTTATTAAGAAAATATAAAAATATAGGCCTTGAGCTTTCTATTTGATAATGTTTGTCAAAGCAACGTCGTCATTTATGCAACTGTTTTACACATGCTTTGCTCAAGGCTATTATTATTATTTTGGCAAGCAAATTTGTATGTTCTAGAGTCAATGCCATCTATGTTTAATGTCATTTGGCATGTTTTACTGGGCCGCAATGACGTTTTCGTATTGGTATATTACCTGCGTAAACTGCATTATCGAATATAATGATAATTATTTCAAAAACTGTCATAATAAACCTTTTTCTATATGGAAACAGTAAAGTAGAAATTTTTAACTTTTTTTTGCTCTTTGATATATTACAGTTACGCGCATGCGATATTCGTGTGGACGAGAACTACCACCAAAACCTTTTATAGCATAGACATTCCCATTTAAAAGTTCTTGCAACAATAATGTGAACAGTGCCTGGAAGCAATAAAAGAAAAGGAAACTAAGTAGCACTGTTAAAAAAAGATAACAAAATAAAACATTGACTGTGATGGCTTGCGGCTAAACTCTTAGTTGCGTTTGGAAACAAATTTCGCAAATTTATAGAAAAGTTTATATCCCAAGGGATGACCTAAGTAGGGTTCCTGCCTACATACTTCGTTCGTCACTACAGGACGTCATGTACTAACATAACAAGAAATTGATCCCAAGTGGAGCATTAGTTAGACACTCTAATCTGTTCATTAGAAACACTTTGAATATAGAAACTTAAAAAATATACATAGACGAATGTATGTGCGTCGAATGGGTTGTGAGAAGAGCAAGTTAAATTATAATTTTACTGTTAAAAGTCTCCTTGGTTACAAACGATCGTTAGAACTGTTCTTCAAGTATATTCATTCACATATCAGCTGTCATCTGTCATCTGTCATTTGTGATTCTATCTGTCATTTGTCATAATTCATGTATCAAATGTCACTTATCGGCTGCGAGTGTCACCGTACATGGCCATTTCAAGCGACAAAAAATGTAAGTGTCTACAAGATGAGATGTCGATCTTGTTTTGTCTGTTTAAAACCTGAAGTCGTCGATGAAAGTTCTTAAAAGGGATGCTGGCGGACCAAAAGCATCCCATTCTTGTGATTTCCTAAAACCAAAACAAGAATCAGTGTCTGATCTTTCAAGCACTATCTGAGGTATGGTTAAGGGATTTTTTGAGGATGGCACTACGGAAACATAAAATTCGGTCCTTAAAAAGCTTATAAGACTGATAAATATGCGACGAACCTAAGTTGCTCTACTGGAATCGTTACAAATTTTTGAACCATTCCTAAAAATGCGATTAGGAAAATCCATTGCCTAGCTGAGATTGCCAATGGTCCGTTTTCGTGTCATTGCTTAAGATAGTACAATTATTAGACAGCACTCGTCCGAAGATAGCTTTCATCGAAAGTCTGACGCAAGTTGTACCAAAATCTATTTCTTTTAAACGAGAAATGTCCTTTATGGCTGGAAAAGTCCCTAGAGAGACATAGACGTTGTTTAAGTTAATACAAGAACCACTTGGTTTATAAAATGATAAGTCAAGGCAAAAACCATATTTACCCTTCTGAGCGGGTTAGCGACTTTGCCCCGATCAAAGTAGATATCCAACAACAACAATAGCCACCGCCCCTACTAATGCTATATCTACTACGATCAATTATTTAACGTCTTTCAAGTGAGTAAATACATTCAGTTGCTGAAGTCATTTGAAGTGCTACAATAATGGTGAACTAATTGCGATAACTATCTTTAAAGACTTCAAAATACATAAATACATTCTTTGTAAAAATGATTATTATTCCTAAAAAACCAGTTCATATTGATCGAACAACTCACGTGACAATCAGAGGGGGTTGACATGTAGACGACTTGTATATTGAACGGACAGAATTTCAATGACAAATTTATTGTCTATACATTTAAGATGTGTCAGTTATTAAATCAAACTAATTTTGTTTACACGCCTTGGGCGCAAGATCGACTTTCAACACAGTCTAGGTAGGAAAGTCAAATGAAATATAAAACTTAACATAAGTGGGTAGATACCATCTTCCTACTTGACGTTTAAATAAGCCTTCTACTGTCATGTTGACATATTTCAAATGTCACTGCGAATTTAATTTTAAAGGTCACACCAAATACCTACATTCGTTTACGTGCGTAGATTTTAACTATTCATGTAAAACGTGTATGGATGTGGCATTTGTATATTTTCGAGCGTTTGACTGTCAGCGAAGTCTTTGAGTATATGTACCTAGACGCCACGCTGCTTATAGTTACTACATACATAGTCTTTTACCGTCAGTCTTGGTACATATAGTAATGTACAAATTTCCGAGAAAAAAATCTATTTACCACGCATTTGTTTGACATTTCTAAACATTTCAGGTTTTCTTCTAACAACTAAAACGTCCAAACCAAAATAAACCAGGCATGCAGGTAGTACGTACCTATTCTATTTGCCACAAACTATCTACTTTGTATCTACTAAAATTAAGGGTTAGAAATAAGTACTACCTAATTACCTAAGTTCCGATCACTGCACGGCATGCTAACTTCACGACTGTCCCGAAATAAAAAATACATCCATAAGTATATAATGGGTAGGTACCCTAATCAAGAAAATGTGTGCCTGTGCTCCGCGCTAACAAACAAAAAATAACGAGCGTGAAAAAAATTGAAACCACACCAACCACTAAAGAAAAAAAAAAACCATCTACAACAACAAAAATTCCTTGTGTGACAACAAACATCTGTATAGTATAACCTATGACAGGGCACACAAAAAAAAAACAACCAGTGAAAGGGAAATCTAGAAAGGGATTTCAAAAATAAAACCAATTTTTTTTTTGAAGGGAGAAACATAAAACAAAAGAGAATTGGAAACCAAAAAAAATAAAAGACATACCTTTGCTCTGCTTGATAAATCATTTAATCCACTAGAATTATCCTTGCAGTTGATCGTGATCCATCGGCGGGGTACCTAATAATCCACATTTGGTTCAGCGGGGGAAGCGAGCTCACAATAGTATTTTTTCAGAATAATTTTTTTTTTTTAACTATTTTCCTGTTAAATCTTTACTAATTGCAGAAATTTAATTCATATTTCTTAATTTCTCACTAAAATTTTTGCTTTCCACTGATTGAATATAAAAAAAAAACACACACACAATTCTTTCGCACTATCACTTAATTTCCTTTTTTGTTTGTTTTAAACTGCGCGTTGGCCTTAGTGACGACGCGGCGGCAATACAATCCAGCGAATGACAACGCGAAGGCAGAACAAGAAAAAAAAAAAACGAACGAAGAATTATTTATTCTCAAATTTTCAAAGTCGGGCACACTGCAACAAAGCCTTTTGTGTTAGGTATAGTATGGCTTCTTTAAATGTATGTATAGCTGTCTCTATATACTTATAGTATATCCACACTACAGAGCAGAGAGAAGATCCGTTTTCCGAACACGTCCTTTCGGTACGACAGTTTGTCGTAGAATGGCTAACGGTCGGCAGCAATAGCTCCTCTTGAGCTAAAAACTAAAAAGTAAATAAGGACGACGACGGCGGCGGCAAAATTTCATTTACCATCTGCCACTGATGTCTTTTCTCTTTCTCACACTACCGTTTCTTTCATAATCGTTCATTGATCTTTTACACTACAAATAGGGGACACTCTCTCCCGCTCACTCGAAAGATGAAAAAAGAAAAATCACAAAAAAAAAAAACGACGCACACACTCAAAGCGATTGTTATCGGATGTCTCACTCCAACTTGGTATCAACACTATTAGTTTGCAATTGCTACTATTTTATGGATCACAAAGTGAGGTTATAAAAAAAAAAAATGTAAAATGTTGCTTTAAAAAAATTTAAATTAAACAGTACTTTTTAATTAGACAACTAATTCCGGTTGAATGAAGAAACGAGCAAGAAAGCAAAATAACTCAAATAGAAATCCTTCGAAATTCAATGCTCAGCGACACGTACTATCTCTTCGAAAGGCGAAATTGAACTAAATGAGTGAAGAAGTGAAACAGCGATTACCGGAAAGGTTAGCAAGAGAATATAGAAACAACAAGAAGAGGAGTAAATAACAGTCGGTGTTCAAGTGTGTGTTGTGTCATTGAGGCATATACACACAGTCGAAATTTTATATAACGGAACGAAGAGAAATTGGAACTATTTAAATTCAATCCCATTTCAACGGAGTTGAAGAAAAGAGAGAGGGATTTTTTTCTCGTTGTTCTGCTTCTGCTGCCAATGAATTAGTGCCAGTTATATACACAGGGGTTCGTTTTCGTTTCTTTTATGAAAATGTTCGCTTTTAATTTTGTTGGCTTCACTTTGCTCATTAATTAGTTATGTAGCTATCTGGTCCATGAGGCTGCCGGAAGGTAAGTATATACCTAATGAACCCTGTACCTACGAAAACTTAGACCTACAATCGTTGTCATGTTTTGTAAATTATTAAAAGGAAATCCACAAATTATCATAAAGTAGATAAGGGCGCCTGTGTTACTATGGTGAATGTGTGCGTTGTGTTTGCTCAAAATCGAGAAAATGTGCTGGAGTGAGTATATAAGAAATTGCAGCTTAGAGTAGGTAGAGTAGATAACTTATTAATGAATTTGAAAGAGAGCTGAGTTAGCAATTTCCTGTATACATATATCTGTTTGGATTTGCTACTCCAATTGATGTTCCCCTTTTAGAGAGATATCACACATAAGCATTCCCATTATACTGTATCTCGTATCACATTTTTCAAAAAAGCTTGCTACATACCTACCAAGTCACAGAGAAAAAGAGAAATGAAAGAAGCTTTTGGTGATGCTTCAATCGGGTTCTTTTTTCTTTCTTCGTAGGTACATCTCATACCCCTGCTGAAGCGGATAAGTATGTAAAGCATAATTGCATAGGTACACCTATGCAGCAAGCAGAGTTGTTGCAGTCGACTTATGTACCTATCTATTTACCCTCTAGGGGGTTGTTTGACAATTTAATGTAGATATTTTTTTTTTGCTGCTTTTTTTTTTCTTCACATACGCTACGCATACCTAGATACTTTCCAATTATATATACATATTTCGTATGGAATATAATATAATATGCGGAGTTCGAGTAACAATAACCAATGAATACAATGAATTTATCTTTTGTTTGGTTTCTCTCTCCCACTTTATGCGTTGACAATTAAAAATATGTTTGTAAGTATACAAGAGAAAATATAGGTACCTACCTTACCTATAGATAGTGCTTGTCGACGTGGAATTTTGTGTTACAACAGTATCGAATGTCCAATTAAAAGTAAGAAGAAAGTATTTTAATAGATTTGGTTTCTAAGAAGAAGAAAAAATAACGATGTGAGTTTGTAGGTATGGGAAGGCAGTATAGACATGTCAACCAATACAGATAACAGCTTATTGGGACGCTGCGCCGTGCCGGATAATGGAAATTAGGAAATGTATGTATTAAAAGATACAGATACGTGGGTACATATGTATGTAAGTAAGTAAGGCCTCTAGAAAGCTAGCTCACTAATTGCGACGTAGGTTGCAAACTAAACTATAGCGCTAACTATTTCTAAGTGAGAACCTGTAAACCTATACCTATTTGCTATTGAAGTAGGTACCTATGCGTACCTATGCACCTTTCTCCATGAACCTTACCTATGTAAGTTTTTAAATCTCAGAAAAGTCGTATGTTATAAATTACTACAAATGTAATCTCCTACTAGATCAGAGCTAAAAATTTAGGCATGAGAGCATACTCACCATTTCACAAATTGTATAGAGGTAGAGATATGAGCTGAAAAACTTAGTTTTTTAATTTTAGCTTCAGGCGAAATAACTTTTTTCTGGGCTGATAAAGTCACACGATGCTACTTACATTTTTTGCGCAGCTAAATTAGGTCTATAAAATACCTATGTAGTTTTTCTAGCTATATCTAATATTTCTGAAGTTATATCATTTTAAGTAGTTATACCTCAAAATAGTAGCTGTTCATTTTAATTTGATATAGGTAGGTACCTAACTTGAGTTGCGGTGATGATAGAACCCTTTACTGTACCACATTTTTGTCGCCTGAGCTTCAGGAATTAATGTCTCTAGGTGTCTCTGTTACTTAAGGCATGTGTAGAGAAGTTTGATAGAGCCGACCAAGACCTACATATCTCCATTCTCCTCCAAAGTAGGGTCGTCTGATCTCTTGAAAAATTTGACATAGGTAGGTATTCGTAGAAAATGGATGATATCCTCACAATATAATCACAATTGGGCTTCAGATGAGGGAGAAAAATATATCACATTCCTGACTCTACATACGTAGTTAAAGGAAAACATCTGCAATTTCTGAAATTCTTCAACTTGGGGTGCAACCATAAACCTCACTTCCGTTTATAGTGACATTAAACACTTTAAATTTTGCCGATGCACAAATTTTACAATTTTCATAAAATTTTCTCCCCGTCGTGTTGATGGCTGGTTTCGTCAGAGAAGATTTTACTCTGGATATGTTCAATTCAGCTCAAGTTCGAGGTAAAAGTCACTCCCAGGTTTTTGTACTCCCGCACTACCTCTAATCTGTCGTTGGTAGGAGTCCAGCGTGTCACCTTTACCTATGATTTGGCAATATTTATCTGAAGATCCCACATTCTGCAGTAAGCGCAGTCAATTGTTAATCATGAGTTGGAGCGCATTTGAACAAATTACAATGTCGCATGCATATAAAAGTGCTTTTAAAAGTAATTCCACAGCACTCACACCGCTCGGCAGGTATTCACCAATATCAGTAACGAAAAGCGCAAACATAGTGGAACTCAGGATGCAACCCTGGGGTTCTCCTGTAGAAATAGAGAATACACAACTGCAGTAGATCAAGCCAAGAGTATTGCATACAACCTAATGAACTTACAATTAGAACACAATTCGATCTTGGTGGATAGCTTAAGGCATTTATAAGAAGAAGAACCGTAGCATTACATACAATCAACATACCTATCTATATTCTTTTCTATTATATTACGAGAATTTTATATATTAGATAGGAAACCTATAAAATTTTCGTTAAAATTTACGTAGATAATGACTTTTGCTACGCTGGCCAATTTCATTAGCAGTTATTGCTTATATAGAGCTTAGAGACTGCGAGCAAATATCTTAAGCGGAATAAGTCACTTCGCTTAAATGGGCCAAATAGGTTTCCATAAGATCTTTTACAGTTTTTAGGTAAGGAAAATAGGTTTTTATTGCGGAATGGTACTCTGGTACCAAAGAAAAGTTGGTACTCAGGCATTTCCTCCCTTCCCTTTTTAGAGGTTTTTTCTTCGAATAGAGATACAACTGACATTTTGTGGTCGAATCTGGCAACTTTAATGTCATTTATGTTCAGTTTGGTTTGCCATTTCATCATGAACAGGTTGACAGATGAACAACGCTTGCAAATCGTGCAAATTTATTTCAAGAATAATGGTTCAGTTTGGCGAAGCTTACCGCAAGCTCCGTTCATTTTATGGTCGAAGTGTTGAAAAGGACCCGAATGAATCGATTCGCCACCGTGCACAGCAATTGGAGCTTTGTCCATCAACGTTATGGAAGATTTTGCGCAAAGATCTCTTCTTACCTTACAAGATCCAGCTTGTGCGAGAATTAAAGCCGCGAGACCATGCAATGCGTCGTGATTTTGGTGTATGGGCCGAAAATGAGATTGATATCGATGCTGATTTTCTTCGCAAAATTTTGTTCAGTGATTAGGCTCATTTTGGGTTGAATGGCTACGTCAACAAGCAAAATTGCCGCATTTGGAGTGAAGAGAATCCACATGAGAATCCACTGAAAACGCCATTACATCCACAAAAACTGACTGTTTCTATGGGCTGGTGGATACATTGGGCCATACTTCTTCTGAAATGATGCTGGAGAGTCAGTTACTGTTAATGGAGACCGGTATAGAGCCATGATAACCGAATTGGATAGCATGAACGGGGATGAGATGTGGTTCCAACAAGGCGGCGCTACATGCCACACAGCGCACGTCACAATCGATTTATTGAAGGAAACATTCTATGAGCGCATAATTTCGCGGAATGGACCTGTCAATTGGCCACCAAGATCGTGTGATTTTTGGATTATTTTCTTTGGGGATATGTGAAGTCGCTCGCCTACGCCAACAAACCAGAAACGTAAGGGGACTTGGAAGCCAACATTCGTGGCGTTATTGCCGACATACAGCCCCAAATGCTTGAAAAAGTGGTTGAAAATTGGACCTCTAGACTTGTCTTTATTCGAACGCCACATGCCCGAAATCATATTTAAACATTAATGGCGTAAAATTATCCTTCCAATAAAGCCAAACGATTTTTTGCGTTTTATTTCTATACCTCTAAAAAAACACTCTGTATTAGCAGTTTAATACGCATCTGAACTGGTCTAATACTGACTTTGAAATTTATCTGTCTTAAATATTGAATTCAAATTTAATTTTGGCATAAAAAAAAAAGTTTAAATATTTAAATTTTTCCGTTTTATTTAATATTTTTCAAATTCATTGACATTCATTCATTCAGAAGGAACAGCGGGAGTAAGTCCATATACTTCTTTGGTGGGTCCTTACTTTAATTTTATAATGTGAATTGGCTACCCTATCGTTAAATTAAATAAATTTACGGAAAGTTTGTACTTCAATTAATTTGAAGAATAAATTGCATTGTGGGAGTAGCTAGGCTTTAGGTACTGACTGTATTGGTTATTTATGTTACCATTTTTTTTTAATTTACCGACTCCTGAGTTGAACAACATATACGTTTGCATCACTTACAATTTATACATATATTGAATTTCTACACAGGTCCCCATGTAATATAAACTCACGTGTTTGTTCGAATGCGAATGTGGACGATCATCTTTGTAAAATCAAAATCAAATCAAACGTTCTTATCCCAATATTTATTGTTTTTTTTTTTTTCAATGACACCATCGTAGTTCACACTAGCTTACTGTCCCTTACACCTAATTCGTCACTACTTGATGCAATTCCTTTTTTTATAAAACCTTGCTTGTCGGCTGGATACGACAACCGCGAGAAGCATGTAAACAAATAAACCTGTGCTAGAACTCTCCCATGTGTTAATTCGATTATTTATTTTCTCATACATTCGAAGCTCATTTTTTAATTGATGCTCTCAATGTTTTGTGAGAGCTTTCTCGCTAAATTTGTTTAAGCGTATAGGTCGCTGTTATACTAAAGTCGCAATGATGCTTTTTTGGGAGCTTTCAGATACAGAGAGCGTCATAACTTTGAAACGACCGACGTTATTAACATTTCTTGCTTTATTAAATTAGGTCTATAACCTGCCCGGTACGTCTACAGCTAAAATATTCACACTACGTTCAAATAGATACTAACCAAGTTTTTATCGAATAAAAAGACGTATATGACAGCATTTATAAGCTATACGGAGCCAACTCGTCCTTTTGTGCAGGATGACGATGGAGCAAGGTCCCTGCTGTATCAAGGTCGGTAACGACCTCACCAACAATTTTGATGTCAAAAAAGAAATAGGCAAGACAAGCGACTTGTTCAACATTTTACTTGAAACTCACAAGCCAACACACGAGATACAATATTTCAAGTCTGTTGAATTACTTGTATACTTGCTGCCGATATTGATATTAAAGGATTACACAGCGAGGGAGCATAGGAACAAAGTCGGAACAAATGGGTCTGGCGGCAAATCAGGGAAAAACAAAGTATATGCTGTCAACAAAAGGGAAACCTAACATCACAATCGCCAGCTATAACCTTGAGGTAATAAGGATTGTGTCTACCTCGGCTCTGCTATCACATTTGAAAACGACAT
Source organism: Ferdinandea cuprea (assembly GCA_963576555.1). Classification (NCBI taxonomy): domain Eukaryota; kingdom Metazoa; phylum Arthropoda; class Insecta; order Diptera; family Syrphidae; genus Ferdinandea; species Ferdinandea cuprea. The sequence goes on from OY754961.1 coordinate 15,018,426, forward strand.
ATCCTCAGATATCAAATGAAGAATGATGCTTGCTAATCGCGGTTCATTGGGCTATGTAGTAAGGCCCTCATCATCCCAGTCGTACTCTATGGTTCCATCGCGTGGACCCTTTCTATAACAGGATGAAGCGGATACTCGTTTGGAGATAAAAATTGTTCATAATTTGATTTCGTAGGTATGCGTTGACGTGTTATGAAGGAGATTCAAAGATGATCTCTATGAGCTGTGCACCGACATCGACCTGGTCAAGAAACTGCGCATTGGGTATTTGAGATGGCAGGGACATGTAGAGTGAATGAACACCAAAAACACAGGGGAGAAAGGGCACGTCTTAGGTGCCGAGCACAAGTGGAAGGGGACCTCAAACAACTTAGACTACGCAACTGGAAGCATAAGTATAAGTAACTTTGGTTGGGGTGAAAGTTGGCCGCTCCATAATATAATTTTTATTTCGTCATTTCTGTAGAAAAAAAAACCCAGGGCAAAATGAAATAACAACATTTTTTTTAAATCTATTTCGTAAAACATTCGTAGCAATTTTTGCTGGACTTTTTTCCAAACAATATTTCTCACTAAAAGTAGGTACATTCTCTCTTAAAAACGCATTTGAAATTCAACAAAATAATTGACTATACTGCAAAGCTTCGAACAGTCATGGTTTATACACGTGAAATGGTTTACTGCTGTTAAAAGTAGATCGAATCGATTGAGATAAGAGATAAGTGTCATATAAAATGTTTTAAAGATCACATTAACGGCCCGTTCAAGACCCAAAGCCTAGCTTCTCCAACCACTGTGCGTGCGAAGATATATTTTTTGACACGAATGTTTAATGACGATTCCGAAACTTCTCATGACAATTGTTACTCTTGGATGTTTGTCAGACGTTCGCAAGATGTGGGGCAGCGAATAAAAACTTTTAGATCGTACAGGATTTGAACCAGTGACCTCTCGCAACGCCATGGCAACCGTGGTTAAAAGTGGTCACATTGCTGAGACAAATTTCGTTTTATTGTGGTAGCCGTTTCCAATAAAGTGACAGTTTTTTAAAAATTAATTTTCTTTGAATAGACGACGACAACTCCCTTAAGCGGATAAAAAAGTTGTCACCTTCACTGTCCACCTAAGGGAGTTTTAAATGTATTTTACTGTAACACCCTCGAAAAGCATCGCTTTGACGTTGTTTGGAAATGGCGAATATGTATTTGTAACTTACATTTTCCGTACCAGTATAGCAAGAAATGTTTACGATATTCTATACTGGCTATAACTAGTTTATTTAAAGGATTATTTAATTGCTTTGCATTTAATCTAAAATTAAAAAGTCGTATCTTTGGAACAATAGCTCTGCGATCACACGAAACCACACAAGCTATCCGAGAGTAGGTAAAATTAAATCAACCCGGTTTGAGTTAGGCAAGTCGGTCGTAATATATGCATTTCGCTATTATTAATTGGCAATCGATGATTAACTTTTCATTCATTGTCGCTTTTACATATATAATGATTTTTGACTATTTCATTATTTCGCTGTTTGATCGTTTCGCCGTTTTATCGGTTAGCAGATGCATGTTTTAACGATTCCATTTGCTTTCCTTGCAAAGTTGCAAGTGGCGGCCGATTTTACGGTGACGAAATATTTCAAATGGGTCTGCAGTTTCTATTTGGTTGTATTTGGTTCACATGCGCACAAATGCTCAATAGTTATAAACTCGTTAAACAACCTTCATCGGTTAGTTTAAGGGGTTACATGGGTTTCACAGGTTCAAAAACTCGATCACAACTATTTAAAAAAAAAAGTTGAGCAAATTTTAACAAAATTCGAATTTTTTGGTAAAAGGGTCTGTTAAAAATCCAATTTTCCTTTCGTCGCAATTTAAGTTTATGGTACTAAAACACGACTTTTTTTTTGTTTTATAATATACGCGCACTAATGGGATTTTGGATTCCCTTATAATGAAGTAACACAGTGCGGGCATTAGGAAAGTGAAGGATTAGGAAAAGGGAGATACCGATGCACGTTGGTCACGAGTTCTACAGTCGTACAGGACGCACCTTTTCTGCGAGAGATCACCGAAAATTACGTCACAATGACAGAGTTTTGAATATTGCTCTTTGAAAATTTCAGAAATTCTTTTTCAAATGTATATCTGGAAGACAGTAAAAAGTTTGAATAAAATATTTTATTTTTTATATAAAAAAAAATTGTTGAAAATAGACATTTTTTCCCCGAATAAATCCATGTAACTCCATAAATCCATTATAGCATTATAAATAACAATTTGAGGGTTTAGCCAGCTAAAGTTAACATAATTGCGTTAATAGCTAAGTTGTACTGTTATAGGTACCTACAAACTCTACTAGCTTGTCGATTCATTTATTCCTATAATTTTAAAAGAATAACTTACTTACTTCCTTTACTTAAAGGGCTCCCGACCTATAAAAGCCCTTCCATCATCTGCGATCCCGGGCACGTTGCTTTGAGTTATGCGCCCTGGCATTCGGGCTTAGTCTTTAAAACGGAGAATCGGTCAAACTTGTCGTGTCGAACCTGGGGGATGGGATTCAAAAATCGCCTCAGCTGGAGCATAACGTGAATTCGATCGATGTGTGTGGAGCCAATATAGGCGACGTGTTTTGGAATTTTGAACTAGATACATCCACATCTTGGTATCATTTGCGGTTGTATCATCTCCTCCATTCGCACTTCTCGCACCCATGACCAAATATTCGTGGAAAGTTTAACTCTCCTTTCCTGCTGAGAAATGCACTTTGTTAGAAGTTTTGAATCCATTTGCCTCGGCCAAACAGAAGTAGCAGCGGTTTCCAAGTGTAATTCTTCTAAATTAAGTCTAAATTAAGTTGTTATTTGTGGAATTGATATTAGTTACACCGAGGTAGATTAACTTACTACCTTAAGGTTGTTGATATCTATAGTGGCATTTGTCCTAGTCGGTGGACATATGCCTGTCGGTTCCTTGATAGCATATTATTTGTCTTGTCCTTATTCACTTCAAGGCCAACAAACTTCGTCTGTTCTTCAAAAGCAGGTTAAGCCTCTGTCGCGGAATGTTGGGAGTGACCGATTTTTTCAATATCGTCCGCATATCCCAGTAGCCGTGTAATATAGAGCCGTCCGTGTTGACGCCTGCCCTGCGTACTATCTGCTCAAGAACAAGATTGAAGAAGTCACACGACAGTTTCCTTGCCGAAATGCGAGGCATGTTTAAAACTCCGATTTTATTATATGCGGCTTTGAAGCCGATAAAAAGATGGTGTGCTTCGATTTGAAATCAGTTGGTCTTTTCCAGGATGTGTGTATGTGTGAAAATTTAGTCTACGGTCGATCTGCCGGGCCGGAAGCCACACTGGCACGTGTCGATTAGTGCAAAAGGTTTTATGACGTTCACACATTACGTCGGATATGATCTTATATGCAACATAAAGCAGGTTTATGCCTCAATGGTTCAGGCAAGTTCTACAACAGAAGAACCCTACATAACGCTAGCTTAAAAAAAAAAACAATATTTTAGTCTATTAGTTATCGTTAGGTAAACGAACGCAAAAACTTTCTTTAAATGAAATCATTCCCAGCTGAATGGAAAAAATAAACCGACGGAAAGGAAAGGGGCTGCAATCAAGAAGTGCAATTTATTGAGTTCGTCTAATTTTTGTCCACGGTGCAGGCCTTATAGAGAAGTCCAAAGAAGTTGATGCCGTAATTCCTCCCGTAGGACTGACAGTCCGACTGTGTGGTTCTTTGTCTATCTGTTCGCAAGTCACATGGTGAAACGCTTCAATGGATTTGCTTGAAAATTCGTATTTAGAGTTTTCGGTGTAAAGGTACGATCAGACGGTCATCCAAACTTGTCATCCGGATGAAATGCTGACGTCACTATGACGTAGAATTTATTCTAAAGTAATAAGGAGAATTTAAAATATTTGTATACTAAGAAGTTGAATCAATCTGAGAACTTACTTTCGTTTTCTTAAAAACGCCTCTAACGATTTTAATCAGCTATAGTATTTTGGATAAGTAGGTAAAGAGTGTAAAATTATATCAAAATCGTTTAGAAAAAGGTTTTTTTTTTTAAATTTAAAAAATGATTTAAATACATTTGGTATGGGATCAAATATTACCATTTTGTTTGAAGCGATTTCAAATCTCATGTAGCGAGAAAGTTTGGTATGACGCAGCCGTGCACTTTATTTTTAATTAAAGCCCGTCACATTTGATTTGAAAACATAAGGAAAGGAAAGTCCGCTTGGGGCGAACAGTGTAATATCCTATAGCATTTTTTTTTTCATTCTATGAAACTTTGAAAAAAAGAGGGCGTGGCCAAAAACTTTGTATGTGCGATATATTAGAAAATATATAGGCTAAATATCTTGTTAAATATTTTTTTTTTCGGTTTCTATGAAAATTTTCGAAGAAAACAGCTTTTTAGTGAAATACGCCCACAAAAAGCAAGCGTGACAAGAAACTTTATATGACAAACTTATGATGGAGGTCAGTGCCTACATATCTTGTAAAGGTCCTAGCTCTAAATTTAGCTTTAAAACTGTTTTTTTTTTTTAAATTGTGGGCGTGGCAGTGGGCGCATAAAAAAAAATTCGGAACTCTAGGGAATATATGGGCCAAATTTGAGCTTCCTAGATTGAATTTAAATTTTAACAAATTGCGTATGGACGGGAGGACGGTCGTACGGACATTGCTAAATAGTCTTAGGTTTTGGTCTTGCTTATAAATATATGTAAAGGGTGTTTTTTTTAGAGGTTGGTTTTTCGGATATAGATAGATAGATGAACAGGTTGACGAATGAACAATGCTTGCAAATCGTGCAAATTTATTTCGAAAATAATGGTTCAGTTCGCGAAGTTTACCGCAAAATTTTGTTCAGTGATGAGGCTCATTTTGGGTTGATTGGCTACGTCAACAAGCAAAATTGCCACCTTGAGTGAAGATCCACAATTAAATCCACAAAAAATTAATGTTTGGTGTGCTCTATGGGCTGGTGGAGTCATTGGGCCATACTTCTTCCGAAATGATGCTGGAGAGTCAGTTACCGTTATTGGAGACCGGTATAGAACCATGATAACCGACTATTTTGTTCCCGAATTGGATGGCATGAATTTGGATGAGATGTGGTTCCAACAAGACGGCGCTACATGCCATAAGCGCACGTCTCAATCGATTTATTAAAGGAAACATTCGATGAGCGCATAATTTCGCGGAATGGACCTGTCAATTGGCCACCAAGATCGTGTGATTTGACACCATTGGATTATTTTCTTTGGGGATATGTGAAGTCGCTCGCCTACGCCAACAAACCAGACTTGGAAGCCCATATTCGTGGCGTTATTGCCGACATACAGCCCCAAATGCTTGAAAAAGTGGTTGGAAATTGGACCTCTAGACTTGTCTTTATTCGAACCAGCCGTGGCGGCCACATGCCGCATAAAATTATCCTTCCAATAAAGCCAAATTGATGGACATTAAAACGATTTTCTTATGTTTTATTTCAATTCGAAGTTCTGTATCCCTAAAAAAAAACCCTGTATATATACTTTTAGGGGTCTACGACCAATATTAAGAGGTGTTGCAAACTATGTGTCAAAATTACTATATGGGATAGGGTATAAATAGGTAGCTTTATGTAACTGCATGACAAGTTTATGATTTCAGTTTGAGATTTTGAACTTTAGAAAAACCCAGCCAAAGTTTTTATTCAACATGTTAGTTTTGGTTATATAAAACTTCTTTTAAATTCGGTGGCATATGTTATTCCTAAAGTCAGTCATTTAGGACACCTCCCTTTAATTTTGTTTGCCAGTGACATTGATTACTTTCTATTAACCTACCTACCTGTTATGATATCTTCTATGCCGAGTAATGATCGCAACTGTCTCAACATTTTTAATATAGATACATATGTACATACCGCTATAGAAATTGTATCACTGTTTTAAAAACCTTCCTTCCTTAAATAAATACACCTTTTTTTGCTGGTGTAGTCACCCCCCTTGCTTGTATCTGAAAGCAAAGATTTCAGTTCATCACAAACAAGGCGAATGGAACATGGGGTAAATTAAGTAGATCTGTTTGTAAGTTTTCCAGCGTATATGTTATTAAAAGGTTTTATCGTAAAACGTTGCGTATAATATATTATATTTATGTCTCATTTGTGCTTCCCGTGCTCGGACGAGATAAGAATATCCCTGCAGCACCACCCCAATAAATGCGCTAGTATAGTAAGAAGCAACTAGAGGGGAGATATCACATCAGTAAGTAGGTATTAACATTACGGGTCCTACTTCAACTTGCAAATTGAAAATAATAAAAAAAATTATATATACTTTTGCAATTTGTGTGACAAATTTCACGATGTGAAACAACGACACAACATATCTTTATGCATGCGAGTCTGTGGGTTGATACGACTGGAGTTCATTGGTATCGTAAAATGAAGGCCAAGCATTGAAAATAAATAGCAGAAACAAGAACGTACGTTTCAAAACCCCAGAATCACATAAGTGTAACAACACCAGCATCTGTATATACGCCTCATGCCTTAGTGATAAATTATCTGAAACTGGAACCCTGCAGAAAACGTTTGAGGTCGAACCGACAAACCCCACAGGCGGTCCAGTAGGGATGCGTAAAAATATTCTTTAGAAATCAATTAATGTTCGGGCTGAGAAAAAATAAATTGAAACATTTAAAAATATGTATGTATTTATGTACCTCCTCCGCTCGTTTAATAGGAGCGTTATCCGGCGAGATACAAAAATAATTCTTCTGGTACACTATCTATGTATCTACACTTTTACATCGATTGTTAGGGAAGCAAGCCCAGTTAGACTATCCTCAATCATTGTTAACCTTAAGCATTGATCTTAAGGCGACTCAATGCACAAGGGGAAAACGATCCATCACTTAATACTGTAGCGATGTTTGGGAACGTCATTGCTAGAATCTAGAACTTTTCCAATGCTTAACTTTGCACTAGTAATGGGCTTTTCAGTGAATCCTATTAAAACCACTGCTGTCCTCTTTACGAGAAGGAGAATCATCACTGGTCTGTCCTATCTCGTGCTTAAAGGTGTCACCATTCCTATCTCCGATGAAGTAAAATATCTGGGTATAATCGTCGCTAAAAAACTTTTATGGTTCAAACATGTTGAATCGAAAACCGATAAAGCACAGTCGACTTTATGGCACTATATGACTGTATGACTTATGGGCTTGTCTCCGAAAAGAATCCTTTGGATCTATAGGGCTACGATTAGAACGCTACTCTCATACGCATCGGTTGATTGGTGGAACAAGCTTTCGCGGAAACGTGTTACTGCTTCTTTTGCCAAACTCCAAAGCACGGCATGACTCGGCTGCACAGCGGCCTTTTTTAGCACCCCGGGCTCTGCTCTAGATGCTTTGATGAATCTTCCTCCCCTTGACTTATATATCATGGGATGTACGCTAAAAACCATCTTTCGCTTAAAGAGAGGTGGTTTTTGGTACCATGCGCAATGGAATTTTGAAGAACTTGCATAAATTATCCTTTGACCCCCGTCTTATGGATATGCCGTTTGAGGCAATGACCTTCTGCAAAAAATCTACCACATCAACTTTCCGCAGGTAACGGAATGGCTTCGGCCAGACTCTGAACCATGGATTGAATGCCATCGTATTTTCAGGGATGGCTCCAAAACCGGACAGGGCTCTGGTGCTAGAGTCTTTGTGGAACGCGATAACATTAGACTTTAGGTTAACATGCGTCTGTTTTCCAAGCGGAGATTTTTGCCATCCTAATGGCTATGCGCTATATTGTGAACAACAGGTGGAGGGCTAGAGGCATTTGCATCTGCAGTGATAGCCAAGCTGTCCTCTTACCTCTTACCTCGTCCAAGTTAGTGCTAGAACTCAAGCTTTCTCTGAATTTGGTCGGAAGGCTGAACACTGTGAATCTTTTATGGGTTCCAGGTCATACTGGCATCCAGGGAAATGAGATCTCGGATGAGCTTGCTAGGCAAGGTTCAGAAGAAGTTGTCTCAGGACCCGAACCTGTGTTGGGTCTGCCTAAATCTTTAGTCATGTCGTCTATCGATTCTTGGGTTTCTTGTGAATACAAGATTCGGTGTCGCGATTGCGGTCGATGTAGACAGACGAAACTACTGCGCCCGGACATTTCCAAAACGTCAGCATCTTTTCTCTTATCTCTGAAGAGAATCGACTGTAGGCTGCTTGTAGGCGTCCTTTCGGGCCACCAAGCTTTTGCTAAACATTTAAATGTGTTGGGCTTAAGCGACACCACTTCCTGTCCTGCTTGCGGTGAGGAGGAGGACACAGCAGAACACTTTCTCTGCAGTTGTCCGGCCTATGCTCGCATCAGGTGGCGGATTTTCGGGGCTGATGTGGTGAGTGCCGAACGCCTAAGCTCTTCATCACTGAAGCTCCTTCTCGTTTTTCTTTGAAAGACGGGAAAACTAAGTACATTAATGTATGGTGTCTGAATGGTAGTACAATGGACCTGTAGTTGTGTCTGAGGGCTCCATCGGATAGTAGCAACCTCCGACAAAAAATAATAATAATAATAATAATTTATCGAAACTACTTCGGCTCGGTGATCACGTCGTATCTACTGAAAATGTTCAGATGTAATTCTAACGAATTTAAGGAAGGACTTGACTAATTACTTCTCGACGAACTGACTAACAGACAACGCACAAATTAATCCACTGGAGAGAGAGAGACATGAAATTCAGCCGGGAACGAACAGCTAGTATTTTAATAATATTTAATATTTTCGTAACTGTTTGTGAAAAATAGTTTGCAGTAGCAACAAATTTTCATAATTTTGAGTTAAAGAAGTGAAAATTATGAACCCCACTCCACAGGCGGATCAGTGATCCCGCACTCCTGATCACCATGACATTGACAAAAAAAATATAGAAAAAGACAGAACAAGAAAACAATTCAAATAAATTATCTTTTAGCGCTGTAACAGCCGAAAAGAAACAAAGTTTGAATTCAATATGACGACGAAAACTGAAGCATACACCACAGCTCTTTCAGTTCAGCGACACCACTGCAGGTACTGTAGTGATAGATACAAACATTTAGTTGGTAGCAGATATAATAGCAAAAATATCAATATACATATATAGGTATCTAAATTGTATACCAATGGAGGGTTGAAATTTAGCATCACATTGAATGAGGGTGAAAGTCTAATCAAACACTTAGGTCAATACACAATGGGCATTAATTTTTAGATAAAATTCATATAAAAGATGCGCTAAGCTATGCGGTAACTAATCATTCCATGTGTAATGGGTAATGTGTAGTGTAGCTGAGTATTTCATGACCTACTTTCATGGATAAAATTTATTGCTGTAGTCACGTCCAACCCTTAGTTAGACTTCATGCCAGATATATTGCTATGCACAATGGATTTATTAGCCACGTGGGCAATTATTATTATAGAAAATAGTAATTGGTACTCTGTATTAAATGATAAAAATAATTGTAATTACAGCACATCGGCAGGTAATTTTATTACATTTCTAGAAGAATTTAATAAGGCAGTAATATTTGGAAGAAGTTAAGCCTACATTTTATAAATTCTAAAATTGTATATAAGAACCAAGCTAATTATAATTTGACAGAAGCTGTAATGGAAGGTGGTAAAGAAACTCTTTCTACTTTCCTGATCTAACGGACTATCGACCTTTGGAGTGTCTCTGCCAGCGACAGTGGGAGATAAGCTTCTATCTTCTATAGTCGCTGCACGCTGCTTTCAAATGCCAAATATATTTTGATGTAGCTCAACTTCAGAATGCAATAGAAAGGTGAGTGATAGCTTAAAATGCTATGATGCAATGATTGGAAAATTGTGGCATAAAAACGCGATGAACATTTCATTTCATGATTCATATTTCAAAATATGCTTCTCATATTTGAAGTTGTAGCTCAAGTTCAAATCGAAACGAGCTTGCAGTAAGCAAAGTAAGTTGTTGCTGACAAAATTTTTAGGAACTTAATGAAACTGGTAAAGCAGAAGCTTGTATCTCTATGGAGTCAGATATTGGCAACGTAATGATCTAAGTTAGGTGAGGCTTTTTGGTACGTCGAGGAAGATCAGTCTCATTCTCTCAACACCTATGATCGACTTAATACCCCGTCGTGAATGATACATTTCGAATCCTTTTCTTGCAAGCTCGCCCGCTATCTCATTGCCGGTTATGTCCCTGTGTTCAGAAACCCAGAAGTTTCATACTTTGTATTGTGAGCCAAGAGCCTTAAGCTTTTACGACAGCGATGTACTAGCTTAGATTTAATTGCAGTCAGTAGAAGGTATTACCTGATCCTATTCATTTTGCACAACCGAGTAGGTACCTTTTTTAACTTTCTCCTATTCATTACTATACTAAGGAGAAAGTTATTGCGGAAATTCCGAACTCAAACTGAGTATATGAGATAATATTACGACTGTAGAGAAATCCAAAAAAGTGGGTCCGCCAATGCCGTCCGTCGGTCTATCTGTTTGTCTGCCTGTCCAGGCAACGTACGGCGAAACGGTTGGACGGATTTGCTTCAAAGTTCGTATGTAACGTTTTTGGGGTTACATCTCAGGGTATCTTTATATATTTTGCTTTAAAGTTTGAAATAATGAAAATTATTGACATAGATCTTTTTTTGTACTGGGATGGGGCCAAAAATACGGCTTACTCAGTTTTTGCAAAAAAAAATTCGATTAACGGTAGTTTAAAAGACCGCCAATGTCTCGAAAACTAATAAAGGGAGCTCCAAACAATTTGAACAAGTTTGCATACTTTTTTAAAATATTTTTTGTTTTTTAATTTTATTTTCTTATAACGATTTTCTTAAATTTAAATTAAATTTGTTTTCTCAAAAACTGCCCTAACGATTTTGATAAGTTTTTGCAGTTTGAACAATTATGTTAAACGTATCCAATGTGAGAAATTACATCAAAATTGTAGGTTCTGTTTTTGAGAAATTCTTATTTTTCTAAGCCTAAAAAACTTTGCATGTGATCAAATGTTTTCATTTTGTTTGAGGCGATTCAAAAATGCATTTCATGTAGCGAGAAAGTTTAGTATGACGCAGTCATGCAGTTAATTTTTTTTAAATTCATTCCACATCTGAAATTCAAAAGCTGACCTAAAACGATATAGCCGTTTTCGAGATATACGATTTTATTTAAATTTAAAGAAAAAATGTTTATTTCAAAAACAAAAGTAGATACTCAGATGTGTATGTTAGACAAAGTTTAAAAAGTAAAATATACTTAGATAGGTATCTAATATTACCAAGGAATAGGTATGACGATAAACATATTAGGCGTCCATACTGTAACTAAGGCCTATATCTAGCTTTAGCTTCACCAACCATTGTGTGTGCGAAAATATATTTTTTGGCACTAAAGAAAGGGACCTAGAGTTTAATGCCAAATGGCAATTTTATTGCTGAGAAGCTCTTGGATGTTTGTCAGAATTTCGCAAGAGGTAGAGCAGAGTATAAAAGCTTTTATGTAGAACGAGTCGGATATGAGACCCGTCTCCTAAAAGTCTAACGCACTTAAACCTCTGTACGTACGTACCTTTCTACGGTATTGAAAACCGAACAATTTAACAAAGGCCCTTTTATAAATGCACCCGAATTTCGTGTTATACCTATTATTGTTTGAAATTTAATGTCGTCTCGAACCTGGGGGCAAAGATTCGAAGATCCTCTTGGCTTGAGCGTTATTGTCCATTCGCTCGATGTGGCCGAGCCAATGTAGTCGACAAGTTTTGGCTTTTCGGACTACATCCACATCTTGGTACAGCTCATAGAGTTCGCGGTTGTATCTTCTCCTCCATTCGCCCTCCTCGCACACATGACCAAATATCCGTCGAAGGATTTTTCTTTCAAAGGATCCCAGTATTAACTCTCCTTCCCTGCTTATCGTCCAGCACTCGGCGCCGTATAGCAGAACTGGCAGGATAAGAGTTCTGTAGAGCATGCACTTTGTCCTTCGAGTTTCGAACCCATTTGTTTTGCCAAACCGAAGTAGCAGCGGTTTCCTAGGGTAATTCTTCGACGGATCTCCACTAAGATGTCATTTGTGGAGTTGATGTTTACCCCGAGGTAGATAGACTCCTTAACTACCTCGAAGTTGCTGCTATCAACAGTGACATTTTATCCTAGTTGTTGGACAGATGATTGTTTGTTTGTTGTTAGCATATACTTAGTTTTGTTCTCATTCACTTCAAGGCCAACTAGTTTCCCTTGTTCTTCAATAGCCGTGAAAGCCTCTATCACGGCACGCTGGGATCGACCGATGATATCTATATCGTCCGCATACCCCAGCAGTTGGACTGATCTGTTGAAGATAGTGCCTTCCGTGTTGACACCTGCCCTGCGCACTATCTGCTCAAGAACAAGATTGAAGAAATCACAAGACAGCGCATCTGCTTGCCAAAATCCGGTGCATGTTTGAAAGAGTTCAGATGAGCTGCTGCCAAACTGCACAATGCAATGGATCAGTTTTGACGGTATCCCGAATTCGGCCATCGCCACAAAAAGCTCCTTACGATGAATGCTGTCATATGCGGCTTTAAAGTCGATGAAGAGATGGTGTGTCTCGACTTGAAGCTCGTTGGTCATTTCCAGGATTTGCCTTATTGTGAAGATTTGGTCTACAGTTGATCTACCGGGCCGGAAGTCACGATTAGTGTGTTGCAGATAGGTTTGAGAAGTTCACATAGCACACTGGATAGGATCTATATATGCGACATTAAGCAGGGATATGCCTCGACAGTTCTTGCAAGACATAGGATCGCCTTTCTTATAGATGGGACATATGGAGCTGATGGTCCAGTTATCGGGCATGCTTTCCTATTCCATATCAACTACTTTTTAAAATTTATTTTTCTGTGCATGATAACAAAGTTAATTATTTCTTCAAACTTTATACTATACAAAAATACCTAAATATAATTTTATACTAACAGATGTGTTAAATTAGCTTAGGGTTGCACCTTTTGTTCGACATCTTAGATACCTTAGAATAGCCAACTGTCCTCCAAGCTCTTAAACTTTTTTCAATTCCAAACCTTTTTTCAGTTCGCCCGACGGCAAATTTATAAATCGCTACTTACAAAAATTGTCTATGCACAAAGGTTCGTGCTTACTCTCCAACTAAAAGGCTATCCTAAATATCTACAGCTCACGAGGAAATTCAAATTAACGAAAATGTTTGTTCAGAGTTCCATTTAAGACGGTAGGAAAATAGGTTCTTCATCAATGATAATGAACCGCCTACCTACTTATTTATTCTTTAAAGTTTTAGAGTTTGGGTCAGGTCAGGCCATTGAAAGTGGAGCAAATTTGAATGCTCAATTTTTTAAAAGAAATCAGGTCACGGTATAAATCTCGAATGTGAGAACTGACAACAGTAAGCATCCGTTTGGCATGACACATTACCCATGTAGGTACTGCCTCCCGTCGGCATTGTCGATCGATTTTTTGTTTAACCTATTAATGCAGGTAGGTAGGTGGTACCAACCAAGGTACAGATAGATACGGATTCACTACCATAGAAGCAGTTGCAGTAGATATGTTGATGGCTTTAATATCAATCTGTGGATTGTGTGACAGGATTTCAATTATGTAAGTTGGTACGGACTTTCTCTAGGTGCGGCAATTCGATGCATTGCATTGCTGATCACAAGCAAATCTAAAAGTGGTCTGAAGTAATTTCTAGTGTAACTGTCACACGAAGTAGGACATCACTCTCCATAAAACTCAAACCAATTTCGCAATTAATTTCTCATTTTACCTATACAAACCATCCTTATCGGAGAGTCGGGAAACAAATTCCGTGTCGGGATTTTCGTAATGCGAAATGTCACAAACGAGTTGCATGGCAATTTAATTCAACAAAATGTTGCATGTGCTGCCAATTCTATCGAACCAATACACACCACTGCCATTTATCAATGACATAATTTACATAAAGCGATCTTGAGGCAATGATAAGACCAGCAAGGATAAACCTGAACTCTTTACACGTTATCAAGATGCGGAGACCAAAGACTGGCCTGGCCGAGGCCAAGAAGACCAGAGAGACAACTCGATCTGGTACAAAACATAGATACCTACCAGACTGCTGTCACTGTCAACGGATGATGACAATTGGAGCTGTGCAATTGCGATGCGAACTGCGAGCGAGAGCACCGCACAACAGCACAAGACCCTAGTGGTTTTGTAATTTGATATCTGCGCAAGGGGAATGGAACGGAGAACATATTATACCACGAATACACACACACACACTCAACCCTATATAATTATAAAACATTGAAAATGCGAAAAATGCATACAAAAATGTTCCTCATTAAGAAGGGGGAGAAGTAGAGCGCAAAGTCGAGAGATAGTGTGCGGTATAGCTTTTCTTCTGATTATGCTTTGGGTGTGTGTATTGCTACGATTTTTTCACACACATAACATTTGAGCATCGAGGAGAGTATGTATTTGTAGAAACTTCTCTGTGCGCAGTACTTGAGTTATTCGCTTTAACATTCCCCACTGTGCGCGTTTTGAAAATTTATTTATTTCATTATCTTTTGCTCTTTCTTCGTAGTCGCGTACTTATAGGTACTCTACTCAACTCATCCTCAGCACAGCAGCACAACACTTTGCTTTGTTGCGTATCGCTTGTTCCTCAGTCTGTCTGGCTTTCGGTACATGTTATATTTTATTCGCACAACGATTGAATCCGATTTCAATTGGGCGCATGCTATGCCATGACGTCACGACAGATGTTTACAACTCGCCGCTGTTTTTTTTTTTTTTTTTTTCATATTTTCCTTTCCTTCTCTCCTCTTTATTCGTATCTTTTAGACTAGTATTATTTTTGATGTGCTATGCGCGTTAAAGAAATGTGTGCTTATTTTTTTATTTGCTTTTTTTTTGGTTGATTCCACTTTATTTTTTGTCGTGCTTGTAGTAGGTATGTGCTCAGAGATTGTTTGGCACTGCGGTATCTGCTGAAATGAAACTGAAGAACCTGCGACTGCGATACGATACGAATACGATTGCTGCTGGCTTAACAACTACGAAATGACTGCCTATATAAGCTAGCTAGGCAGATACATATTTACATTATTTATTTACAAAAAATTACATAACGGTGAAGAGATAAAAAGGTTTGCCTATTGCTTTTAGGTAGATACACACTTAGATATATTATATACTCTCTGAGTGCGGAGATGTCATATCTACGTTTGGCTTTAGGTTGCTTGATCGTTTGCTATCCCATAATTTACCGATCGACTTGGCTGAGAGACATCAATAGGGAAAGATAGGTTAGGCATATATAGACCTACATCGTGCCTACATATTTACAATTAGACGGGTAGTTGAATAGGTAGATTGGTATCTATACATAACTAAATGTATCTACTCATTTTAGATAGGTTATGTAGGAAGGTACCTATCTTGGTATACAAAGGTTAATATTCATCTACCTACATTTCTGGAAATGCTTGTTAGTAAATTAGTACGATCTGCATTCAGATTACATACATCCGCCATCTAACGTTTTTTTTTTTCAACTAGTGCTTATTTCGCGAATGGTAACACTTAGGTCATGTCTGGTTTGACAAATAATTAGTTTTATCCTTCCGCTGAACGAATATGGTTGTGTATACGCTTGAACAACGCTGGGTGATAATAATGCGACATTACTTTGAAAATCATGGTAATGCTGCAGAATGTGTGCGAAAATTGCGTACGGATTTTGGAAGAAGAGAAGCACCTTCAGCTCCGTATGTTTGTTATCTTGTGAAAAAAGTGAAAGAAACTGGCATCCACATCGATAAACCAAAGCGTAAAAAGCCAAAAACAGTGCGTACACCCGAGAAAATTTCTGCTGTGGCAGAAAGTGTGCGTGAAGCGCCATCAACATCAATTCACCGTCGTTCTCAACAATTGAACATTTCGGAGACATCATTGAGACGAATTTTGCATAAAGACCTTGGTAAGACGCCATACAAAGTCCAATTGGTTCAGGAGTTGAAGCCAACTGACCATAAAATGCGTTTTCGCTTCGCTAAGTGGGCCTGCGATCGACTTAGAGAAGATGCCGATTTTGCCAAAAAAATCATCTTTTCAGATGAAGCTCATTTTGATCTTGGCATTTGGGGCACAGAAAACCCGCACGCATACATTGAAAAGCCGATATACCCAAAACGAGTCACTGTTTGGTGCGGATTTTGGTCCAGAGGCATAATTGGGCCATTTTTCTTCGAAAATGAGCAAGGAGTGGCCGTTACAGTCAATGGCCATGTTGAACGAATTTTTGTTCACAAAAATTGAAGAGGAGGATATTGGCAATATTTGGTTTCAACACAACGGCGCTACGTGCCACACAGCCGAAGCTACAATCGATGTTTTGCGACCTGTTTTTGAAGATCGCATTATCAGCCGCAAAGCTGATGTCGTTTGGCCGCCGCGGACTATTATTTGTGGGGTGCCGTAAAAGATAAGTGTTACGCCGACATGCCAAAGACAATTGACGCTTTAAAGGACAATATTCGTGAAGCCATTGGTGAAATACAGCTGCACACAATCGATAATGTGCTTAAAAATTGGACCGATCGTGTAGGCTACTGCATGGCCAGCCGAGGCAGCCATTTGAATGAAATTATTTTCCATTATTAACTGGAAGATTTGTACTTTCAAATAAAAAAAGAAATTTGAGAAAATAATCAGTACTTTTTTTTATAGCATTTTCAAAAAAAAAAGTTATTTGGCGGACCCTTTAGTATGGTTCCTATTGCCGGAAATCCCTTCGTAAGCTACAACAAACGTACCTATAGGTGGTACTCACAGTCTTTATAAAAGTGTAAGTAGGTACCTTTCAAGTTCAATTTGCGCTTGTACTATTTGCACAATAGAATTGGCAGCAAATATGGACCAGCATTAAAGTTTGCATTTTTTAATTTTTTTTTTTTTAATTTTAACAGTCTTAAAGTTCGAAATCTTAAATCATTAATAATTCAATTAGATAATAAAAAAAAAAATTAACAAAAACATAAGGAAACTTAATTTTTCAGTTTTATATAAAGTGCGGCTAATATGGCCCACCTGGTGTTAAATATAGCTCAGGGTGGGTTGATTTTCGAAAAAATTAAATTTAATCACAGCAAAATTCACACATAAAATACCTCCTCATACTCATGCTACTTGTTACTACCAATACTTTGTCATTATCCATGAACGTCACTTGCATCGCTGAAACCGAAAGTATGTGCGTTAATGACAACCGCCATTGGAATGACCACATATTCGACGTCGCCATGAAATGTCTAGGCTTCCTCAAGCGATTCAAGAAATATTTCACCTCGTGTGATCTGGCTAGAATTTAAAAGGCGTTTATTCGTTTATTTATTACATACTTGGAGCTACTTGATAGAATTCAACAACATGCGATAAAACTTATTGGCGACCGAGATATTGCGAAATTGCTTGACCCTCTTCGTCATCGTCGTGATGTCTCCTGCCTGTCATTGTTTTATTGATACTAAAGGGTGATTTTTTAAGAGGTTTAGAACTTTTTTTAAAAAAAAAACACAAAAAATTCGAAAAAATGAATGAAATATTTATTTGAATCGATAGTTTGAACCTTGCAATTTAATGTTTAAAGATAATTTCATGCAAATGTTGACCGCGGCTGCGTCTCAGGTAGCCCATCCGCTGAGTCCAATTTTGGCATACTCTTTCACACATATCGGCCGGTATCTCACGAATGAATGCATGGATGTTGGCTTCCAGTGCGTCAATCGAAGCGGGCTTGTCCCTATACACATTAGCCTTGGAATACCCCCACAAAAAATAATCTAATGGTGTCAAATCGCACGATCTAGGCGGCCAATTGACCGGCCCGAAACGTGAAATTAACTGTTCACCAAACTCGCCTCGCAATTGCGCCATTGTTTCGCGTGCTGTGTGGCATGTGGCACCGTCTTGTTGAAACCACATATCATGCAAGTCAAGAACTTCCATTTCGGGCAAAAAAAAGTTTGTTATCATCGCTCGGTAGCGTTCACCATTGGCAGTAACGCTGCGATTCGCATCATCTTTGAAGAAATATGGCCCAATAATGCCGCCGGCCCATAAACCGCACCAAACAGTGGCTTTTTCGGGATGCATTGGTAGCTGTTGCAATGCTTCTGGCTGATCTTTACTCCAAATGCGGCAATTTTGCTTATTTACGTACCCATTCAACCAAAAATGAGCCTCATCGCTGAACACAATTTTTCGATAAAAAAGCGGATCCTCGGCCAGCTTTCCAAGAGCCCATTCACCAAAAATTCGGCGTTGTGGAAGGTCGGCTGGCTTTAGTTCTTGCACCAGCTGTATCTTAAAAGGCTTTACGCCCAAATCCTTCCGCAAAATTTTCCACGTAGTGCTGTAACAAAGGCCTAACTGCTGGGAACGGCGCCGAATCGACATTTCGCGGTCTTCTGTCACACTAGCTGATACGGCCGCAATATTTTCTTCAATACGCACAGTACGTAAACGTGTTGGTGGTTTAATGTCCAACAAAGTAAATTTGGTGCGAAATTTGGTCACAATCTTCCGAATAGACTGCTCAGAAGGTCGAGAATGCCGATCATAAAATGGAAGCAGCGCGCGATGAACATTTCGAACCGAGCACGAATTTTGATAGTAAAATTCAATAATTTGCAAGCGTTGTTCATTTGTAAGACGATCCATGGTTAAATTGCAAACCAAACTGAAGCTGTTTGACAGTGACACAAGGTACTAAACACACGTCAGCTGTCAAAACCAGTGTTGCCAAAACCAAACCAGCTAAAAAATCACCCTTTACCATCACAAGTTCTCAAACGAAATAGCCAGCCGCGTTCCTCCTCTACCCGAAAGCCTGTATTCGGACATACTGTAAAATATAAGGTATCGTTCCTCTCCTTTCCTGACCACTACAATTTGCAAACTTTTAAAATCAATGTGCATCGGTTTCTCACCCTGTCTTATAAGGCCTTATTTCCTTAATGCGCGTGCTATATTACTTTCAACATTATAAGGGTGCTAAAAATCCCTTCTGCACGTGCAAAAACCTACAGTCTTCCATGAGCCGAAATTGTGCCACGAAACGCCGTAAAATGCATTGAATATTTTTGATGCCTTCAAGAACCCCATTTTCATGAACTGCATTCCTTGACATTGTTTTCTGCTTTTCTTAGAGCCTCAAGCCATTTTATCCTTCAAAATAACTACAAAACAAAACATTGGAGTTCAATTAAAATCCCTTGTCAAAAATATGACCCACTGAGCCAAAATGGCAAAACATAGGGTAGGCCATATGTGGCACGGAACACTGGTTTTTTCATTGATTTGTATTAACACACGTCATAAACTATTCTTAAATTCCGAACCTGTGTTGGGTCTGCCTGCATCTTTAGTCATGTTGTCTATCGATTCTTGGGTTTCTCGTGAACACAAGATTCGGTGGCGCGATTGCGGTGGATGTAGACAGACCAAACTACTGCGCCCGGACATTTGCAAACGGTCAGCATCTTTTCTTCTATCTCTGAGGAGAATCGACTGTAGGCTGCCTGTAAGCGTTCTTTCGGGCCACCAAGCTTTTGCTAAACACTTAAATGTGTTGGGCTTAAGCGACACCACTACCTGTCCTGATGGATGACACAGCAGAACACTTTCTTCGCAGTTGTCCGGCCTATGCTCGCATCGGGGCTGACGTGGTGAGTGCCGAACATCTAAGCTCTTCATCACTGAAGCTCCTTCTCGTTTTTCTTCGAAAGACGGGAAAACTAAGTACATTAATGTCAGGTGTCTGAATGGTAGTACAATGGACATGTAGTTGTGTCTGAGCGCTCCATCGGATAGTAGCAACCCCCGACAAAAAAAAAAATTCTTAAATTCTGATAACATAGACAATTTAGAAAAGATTGGACACTATCCATTTAGTGTCTCTTCAAAAGAAATCAGCAAATGTATGTAAAATTCAAACTTCGATACCAAAAAAAAACCACCTCTGAATTTGAGGATATAAAGTGGTCGGCCATATTTCCCGTACTTATACTTACTCTACTTATCCGGACATACGAAGCTCTACTTCTTTACGTAGTAAAATATAGTCTTAGTTTACAAGTGTTCGACTTAATGTTCCATGCTTTAGTGCAGGTACTTATGTTTTGTTGACATTTTCTAAAATATTCGATGGCTTAATGAAAGCCATACTTGGGGTAGGTACCACGATCCACATTAATGCTTCCGAAATACCTTCTTAATAGTTGCATCATGTAAGGCTATATTTTAAGAAAATACATTGTGCTTTGTAACTGCGTTTAAATTAGGTATGTCTGCAATATCTTATTTGAATTTTGAAATGTACGCATATAACATTTTTAAACCACTTGCGATTTTCTTATCTATGCAAATTTTTTGACTTGTAAATAAATTTCCTCAAACTCTACATACATACCCAATGTAAAATATGTGTACATACCCAATAGCTATATGTTTTAGTATGTTTAAATAAGAATTTAATATTCCTCTGTCAGTTAGCCAGTAGCCGCACAGTAGTATATACATATGTTCCGGACATTTGAAATATTACAAATTTCAGTTCTAGTTTTCGAACATCAATTATTTTGGCAAAACGTTCAACTTTCATATTTTATTTAGATAACTAAACATATAATATATAAATTATTTAAAACTGTTATTATAAAGTTTTAAAAACTTTTTTGATAACAGCAAACTAAAAGCTATGACGTCACTATAAGACATCAAGCTGTTCAATAATTTTTAGTCAGGGTTAGGTATCTATTTAACGAACCTTGCAAACATTAAGTCGAGTAGGTATCAGAAAAAGTATTGCCTTGTCACTCTGGTATCAATTCACTGCCACGGTTGCCGCTTTGGTAGAATATTTACAAACTTTGTAAGTTTATTAAGTTTGTGTTTGCCATTGTCATAGCAGCAAGGCGTAAATACTATTTTAATTATTTTTCTGGCGAAACTTGTTCATTACCATTTACACATAACTATTAGAGATCTTAAGTGACAGCACTGGTCACTTCATAAAATAAAGCATCTCATTTGTTCCACTTATTATTGTGTATATTCTGCCGTGATAAGTAGTTTCACGTGATAAGTAAAGTAAAGATAAAGTTAGTTACGCTACGGGATTCAGTAAATTAATTTAAATTTATACACATACATATACATACTAGATATGGATAAAAGTACTGTACTGAATGACAACTGCAAATTCTACATCATAGTGACGTCAGGATGTCAAAACCTATGTAAATATTTGTATGTTAAAATTGGAATGGGCCTGTGTTGCCACACTGTGTAGGTAGGTATGTTCATATCAAACTGTTACCGCTCCTACTGTTCACCAGTTCCATTTTCAAATATAAGCTGGCAATTTTCATCAGGATTACTGTTGGCTTTTGAGCATCAAGGCGGATTTTGGCCGCATTTTTACTGGGATTTTTTTTTTCAAATAAGGTAGGTACTAGAGCCCCTATTATCCGAATAATTAAGAACACGAGTCCGTATAATGATAGTAATAATTATACAGATTTTGAATGTACGAATATCCGCACTTTTAATCAATTATCCGGATAGTTAAAAATCCGAGTCTTTAAATGGTCCATTCCTTAACTCTTTTTTTTTTGGGTTTCAATTACATCTTGGTTAAAAAACATTCTAACTAAAAGTACCTACCTATGTGATTTTAAGGACATTTTAGTATAATGTCCTTTTTATGGCTCCAAACACATGATTCGAGATTCCAAGGACCTCCATATAAAAAATTATAACAACAGCAAATAGTCACGAGATTCTACGAAATTTTTCTGAAAATAACCCTTTTGAAGTCTTCAAACCATAAAAAATATAGCAGCAGCCATAAGGACATTTTCAAAAAAGTCCCTTTTTAAGGCTCCAAGGACCTTTTTCAAGATTACAACAACCTCCGAATAATAGATCGTACCAACAAAAAAGTATTCGTTTGAAACTAGGGACATTTTCCGAAAATATCATTTTTAACCTTGAAAAAGGTCCTTGGTATCTAAGAGGTCCTTACAGCCATAAAATGTGTCCTTAAACACCATTTGCACAAAATATCCTTGGACACTTCGTAATATAGTATAAACAGTTGATGTTTCCCAACTAAAATGTTAGCATTCCAAAAAGATACATTTTACAAATACAAATATGTGTGTCCATTGCAAACTATGTCTGCTGTATTTACAGAAAATAAAAGAAAAAAGAAATAGTATTAGTTATTCATTTTAAAGTACTAAATCCACAACTTAATTAATTATAGTTTCAATAAAATCCTGTTTTCAAAAATTCATAGGTAATAAGAATCCGCATACTTTAAAATAATTAAAATCCGTGTATCCGGATAATAAGAATCCGGATTTTTATTTGGCCAAATTAGTTATTCGAAATCAGAGTATCCGTGTTTGCTAAGTGCACGGACCAAATCGTAGCCACTATAGTAGGTACATACTTAACTACTTTAAATAAGAAAAGAATTACAGTGAAGGAGTTACCAAGTTTCTTTTATTTGTTGATCAAGTTAAAAAAAAAAAATAATAAAAAACCAACTGTTTTGGAATTTGTGTCATATTATAAGGAACCTATATAGATATTTACTACCTACCCAATTGATTTTAACTTAATCGTAGGAAACGTTAATTTTTAAAGTATGTATTCTGCTTTTTTTATGTTCTGCTGCGCCTGCCTGGCGACAGAAAATGACCCAAAAAGGAAGTAAAAATTCTTGGAAAGTTTAATTATATCCAAACGTGGAAGCTACTTATAGTTTTTAACTGAATTGTTTTCCTTTTCCCAATCATTTTATTAAATTAACCGCCGAAATGTACAATTAAACTCGTTTAAAACAAAATTAAAATTAACATACAAAATATTTGATATAAAAATATTTTTAGATCGGAAACTTAAACAGAATATAGATACATACCTAAATACAATAAACACCTTATTATTGAATTTTTTTTTAAATTTAATCCGTTAGCTGTTTAAGGCCCTTAATTTGACAGAGCTTCCATTGCCGACAAGGTAATGATGATGATAGCTTTTATATTAAACTAACTTTGAACGAAATATTATATAAAATATAATGGGTATGTAGATATTTTCTTTTTATTCAAAATCGGCTTGTTTGGTCAATTAAGGGTTAAGTGAGTTAACACAACTGCTGTATGGCTGTTGACTGTAATTTCTGGTTAAC
This sequence comes from Ferdinandea cuprea, assembly GCA_963576555.1. Lineage (NCBI taxonomy): Eukaryota > Metazoa > Arthropoda > Insecta > Diptera > Syrphidae > Ferdinandea > Ferdinandea cuprea. Next base: position 15,041,759 of record OY754961.1, read on the forward strand.
TCAAACGTACTTACGTTAAATTCCACAGCCTCTAACACTGATTGAACTACAATGCTAAAGGGGATACCTAATATGTTGCGTTGTCGATTTTATGAAATATCTTTAATTTGAGCGGTTTATTGGTAAATTAAAAAAGTATGTATCTATTAGATATGTACTTAATTTACTTAACGGGCTCCCTATCCGTGAAGAGCCCCCGCGATTTTTCGTACGCTTCTATTAGTTATCCAGACCAAACGCTCTGGCATCCTCGATGGCTTGATCTTAAAAACTGACGGAGATTAGAAATGTAGTTACTAATATGTACTTCCATGATGCGCTCATACAATTAAGCTTTCTGTGTATTTTTAGGTCGTATACGGTAAAGCAATCCTCTATTTTCCAACGTGTCTGAAAATTCGACTTTTGAGTCTAAAAGTGCAACAAAATCACAACTTAAGTTGTCATAAGCACAATGTTTCTATTTATGAATATGGCAGGCATTGCAACAAAAGAAGTGGATTTAAATACTCAATGCTACGACAGAATAGAAAGGTAGATACTTTATTTTTTAAACGAATGTTGAAGAAAAATGGGATTTTTTTCTATCTCGTATGTATTTTAAGCATAAAAATAGTCATCAAATTCAAACAATGTTCAATTTGGAATAGGTACTTGCAAGTAGGGCTACGGTAGGTACATATTAACAGAGAATATAAAAATACGAAGAAGTGTTATCTGTCTTCAAAAATGAAAAGCTCAAAAACAAAAAAAATAAACCAACCGAAAAGTAATTGAGAGAAAGCTCTTTCTCTGTGCAATGCTCGTGTCGGCGATCCTCACAGTCGTTCTTCTAAAACAGGTTACACAGGATATTCTCTTGGTATATGTGAGTTTTCCCAAAATGGATAGGCATAAAGAGGTATCTCCGTCGCTCGTCGTGCAACCGTGTAGAGTAGATGACTCATGACTGGCACAGGGGCACGCTGTGTGTTGTATCTCCTAAGACTGGTTTACGAAGTTCCTTGAGCAAAGGATTTAAAAATTATTGATAAAGCAAAGCAATACCAAAAGCTGTGAAATCGGGTTTCAATGTTGGAAACAGCCATACAAAAATTTTGAGTGAACCAGTGTTACCGCTGAAAATTTTCAAAAAGGGGCCCAAAAGAAAAAAGGAGCGTCAATGTAAAATGTTAATAAAGCAAAAAAAAAAAACATTAATGCTGCAGCAAAACCCTATTATAAACTTAATAAAACAACTTCGTGCAACAGAAAAAAAAATATTTCAAAAGGGAGAGTCTTTCCATAATTTGCAAATTTTTGCAGAGGCGATAGTAGCTGTCTTCTTTATGAATTTTGTTCAAGTAACTCTATCCCTATCCTCTCATCTACCATTTATTTCAAACAAAGTTTAAGAACTTTAATAAAAAAGGCCTAACTAAAAATTGAGCTGCCAAAGAATACATTCTCGCAACATTATTTGCACATTATACCCTATCCATTTTGACACATAATTTGTATTCGTCGTAGAAACCCACGAAGTCTATATATTTATGATCGGGATCAAACCCAAAGACGATTTAACAATGTCCTTCCGTCCACCCGTATCAACTTTTGAGGCCTTTAACTTTTAGGCTATGAAGCTGAAATCTGGAACACATACTCCTCAGGGTCCCGAAATGGTTATGATACGCCTACAATCTAAAAAAACCGCTTTAAGAGATTGAGTTGAAGAAGATAAAGTGCAGAATCTTAACAAAATATGTAGACATTGTACTACTACACAAGTTTGTTATATAAAGCTTTCTGGCACTCCTACTTTGTGTGGGCGTTTTCTTAAATATTTTGTTTTCATCGAAAAAAAATGTATAACAAAATATTTTGCCAATATTTTGTCTAGTATTATGAGTGATATATTACCTATACGAAGTTTTTGGCCACGCCTACTTTTTGGAGGCATTTTTTTAAACCAAATTAATTTTTTTCCTAAATTTCATTGAATAAAAATAGAAAGTTTATAGAAATAAAATGCCATTCGTCAAGTTTTGAAAGCTTTTTTCTTTTTGGCATATAAAATGGATATGGATAGGGTATCATACTGTTCGCCCCAAGCGGACTGTAGCCTTTCCTTATGTTTTTATTGTTATCTGAAAGTAGGTATGTTCATAAAACCCTGCAATTAGCTGAGCGGTGATCAAGTGATTTATTCGAACATCTAGAAAGAGTTAAGTCACAGTGGAGATCGCAAATGGATCGTGTCGATTCCCATTCCTTTTTCGACGGCTGACTGAGGCGTTAAACTAAATATTGTCGATTCTTGGGGCCAAAGCATCCACGAGATTTGGAAATCTTTTTGTGGAAATCTCGGATTTTGCGTCGGTGCCTATGAACATAGAAATATTGATTCAGCGCATTTGGATATAATTCCTGATTGTACCTAAGCTATGTAGGCAGCAGCTCCACTAATACAACTTTTGGCTGCATTAGGTAGAGACTTCGCTTCAATAGACAAATTTTCTTGGTCTCGTGGGTGTCCGTTCAAGAGTGTTTTTACTGTAGATACCTAGTGATTGGCACTTTTAATAAATCTACATATGTATGAATGTTCCTTTGTTATTAGTATGAAAGCTTCCATACAAGGTATGTGCAAACCTGAGAAACCTTTCAGAAATGTTTCCGACCGCTGACTATTGATCCATTACTCTGGTTCTCCAATCATTTCCAGTGCAATTAAAATTGTTTAAAAAATAAATTAATTCAATTGCAACTGCCTAGGTAACAACCAACATACGTTAATTCCGTCATCATCTCGATCTATCTACCCGGACTTAGCATAATGAAAGCCCTCCGGTTCCAACTGAAACCAGAGATGGGGAATAAAGCAAAAAGAAACCGAGAAAATATACATTAAAAAAAAAGTATTAAATTCGAAACCAACGAAATCGTAAATCCCATGCGAGCTGTGATGTCAGTGAGTTCGAGTTCGAGCTGCCTATGTGGAATACGAATAGTGTATCTACTGTACAACTTTTGGTATCTACTTCTTGCGTAGCTGCGCAGAAAGCCGGCCCTGGCTATATATTATACGATTATGCATACACCAATGAATCGGAGAATGGCAAAAAAAATTGTGATAACTAAAAATTAGTTTTTTTCTCTCTTCTCTTGTACATATGTGTATCTACATATGTTACGTACTCAAACCATCCACCAAAAGTGAACCCCTTTTTTATGAAAAGGGAAATACCTAGTATATACATTTATTGTCGAATGTTCTCAGAGAATTGAGCCTTGTAAAAGAAACACGGCCGTACCTGTGGTGTAGTATCTACTACATCCATCTGTATCTACCTTAATTTGGTGGATGGATAGGTAGGTAGGTACATAGAACTGCATTGGAAACTGGAACACAGAATGAATATACATAAATACATAGCTTCCTTTCTAAGTTGAATGCGGGTAGTGGAGTGGATTTCGAGAGACCTAATTCCTGTTGCTTCCTAGGTAACCCAACGGACAATAGGCAGCTCTCACAGCACAGTACCAGCGAGCTCAGGGTTAGATGAGAGACAGTTGGATATCTATCATATCAGCTATGGAAATCCCGATTTATGGGCAATGGTATTTGTTTTTTATTCGACATTTCGAATGTGGAATACAATTTTGGACCAAGAGTCAGTATCTACGTACAGATACTACCTACTCTATGTGTATATGCATCCATGGGTTGGGGATTTTGCGAGTTGATTTATGTAAACTACGTGGGGATATGTCAATGGGGGAGTTGATGGAATTTAAATTCAAAAGGTCTGCTTGCTTGTCGGAAATGGTAACTTTATAACTCAGTGTGGGGGGCTTTAAACGAGCTTTAAAGGGCAATAGCAGAGCTGTAAACTTGAAGTAGGTGAAATAAATGGTCCCAGTAGATTGATACGACAGACTTTATTGTTCACATTTTCGTAAAATTTCTAGGTCAAAATAGACCGAGGGATTGGAAGTATGAAATTTTAAGCGGGTTGGTAGTATGAGAATGCCCAGTGGCTGAGTAGTTAAGTGCGTTGGGTCCCAGATTCACATACGACCACGACCAAATGTATGGTTAATTCGTGGAAAAAATGTATCTTTGCCACTACAAGGGTTGAGGGAAGCTAGGCTTTTGGTCGTGTATGGGCCAGTTTTTTATGAGAAAGCCCATGGTGTGGTGCACAATATTTCCTAATTTTGTATGAAATTTAATAAAGGACCATCTTTCGTGATCCTCTGACAATAGTCTGTTCACATTCAATTCGTGTTTAGGGACTTAAGGAACTGGTGCATAGGTACACCAATGAAGGACCAGTCCAGAAGATAGGCATAAAACAGTTTAAGAACAACAACCTGCCGGCACTGATGCAGGGCTTTTCAAATACGGTGGTGATGTTTGGGTGCCCGATGACTGAAATATCAGCTCCATCTACAAGAAAGTCGATCCTACATCTTTCAAAAACTATCGAGGCATATCCCTGATTAATGTTGCCTATAAGATCATATCCAGCGTACCGTGAAAGTGTCTCAAACCATTCTGCAATACACTAATCGGCACGTACCAGTTTGGCTTCGATCATTGATCAAATTTTCACACTTTTTTTTCTCAGTCATGGAAAAGGTCAACGAATTTCGAGGTCGATTATAAAGCCGCATATGATAGCATTCATCGTCAGGAGCTCTACATGCGGCGATCCTGACAACACTTATTCAACAGTGTCGCGTGACGCTGGAGAACAGCTCAACCGAACTATTCCAGACATTCACCGGATTCCGGCAAACTGCTGCACTATAATGTAACTTCTTCAATATTGTTCTTGAGCGGATAGTGCGCAGGGCAGGTGTCAACCCTAATGGTACTAACTTGGACAGATCCGTCCAGCTACTGGGATATGCCGTCGATATATATGAGAAAAAGTTAATTTTACTTACAGAAATGTTGATACATTCTGTTGATGTATTCTGCGGAAATGTCCGGAAGGGAATGTGTAGTGCAAGTGCTACTATATCCCTTTTTTGAACCTAACAATGTAACTATAGATATGATTGGTCACCTTTTTTAAATTTCTCGTTTTCTAGTAGAGACGAATGAAGCAAGAACTAAACACAACCACCGAACAGTATCTGTATATACAGTATTGTGCAAAACCTAAGCAACTTTTCCTACTCTCATGTAAAAATGTGTCTCCCACTTTTAAAAATACTTCCCGGTAAACTGTAAATATATTTATTAACATATTTGCATGTGTCCTCAAAATCACCCAAACAAAGTTTTTAATTTTCATTTATTAACATTAAATTAAAAAAATAAATCAAAATCAGTTCAAAAAACAGCTGTGCAAAACCTAAGCAACTCTTTTAATATTTTGTATAATATCCGTTATTTTTTATGACTTCAGCACATCTACGAGGCATCGACTCAATTAAATTAGAAATAATAGCTGCTGGTATGTTTTCCCACTGTATTTTCAATAAATTTATCAACTCCATTTGGTTTTTGCACCGCGACGTTTAAGAATCCCGAATAAATTTTCAATCGGATTCAAATCCGGCGACTGTGCAGGCCAATCAATCCGATGGTCTGTTAGCCACTCCTTGACCATTTTTGAAGTATGCTTCGGGTCGTTTTCATGTTGGAATACCCAAGAAAGTAGAATATTCCATTCGGCATACGGCAGCATCACATTTTCCAAAATATCCTTGTAAACAAAACGATCCATTATGCCCCCTATTTCATGAAAACGGACCAACACCATAACCAGAAAAGCATGTCCATATCATACCACTTCCACCCCCATGCTTCAGTGTACTTTTACAGAAGCGTGGATTAAGTCTTCGCTTGGGCGTACGCCTAGCGTATTGTATGCCATCAGTGTTCCACAGGCTAAATTTACATTCATCACTGAATGACACACTTTTCCACTTGCCGACTGACCAATTAATATATTTTTTAGCAAAATTCAACCTATAAAGTGTTTTAAAACCCACTTTAAAAATGCCGTTAAATTTGTGGTAATAACAAGAACTGTTTTAGCAAACTCGAAGTTGCTTAGGTTTTGCACAATACTGTACCTACATACATATATTGGATTCCAACACATGCTGGGTATTATTCCGAAATCCCCGAACTTCCAGGAGCGTTTCCAAGCTGAAGTCCTGGCCACAGATAAGGAATTAACCAGATAGTCAACTCGAGAGCGAATCTCTCACCTTGCCTACAAGCTAAGTCGAACTGATAAGCCCCACATAATTTGCACTTATATGGGCTTTTACGTGCAAATCAAATGGGAATGACGCACACATAAATCGCACCTCAAAATTTGGGTGTGTAAAATAAACATGCACAATATGCGGTGAATATGGATTTATAAAAACATACTTACCACACAACTAATAATATGACAAAATATTATAATATTGAGAATAAAACTATGTTTAACCAATTAATTCTAATTTTAAATGAAAAATAATCAAAATGATATTGATTAACGTGACTAATATATATAAAGAGAAAGTTGATCATAATTTTCGGTTGCCAAAAAATTGAAGTATAACTTTACAAACACGGATTTTGTTATGGATGGTTATATTGAAGCATTTAAGTACTTTTAAGCTACGTTTCCCCCATAAAATAAACCGAGATTAAGCACAAAAAATTGAAAATTATTCTTTCAGCGTTTCCACCGAAGAAAATAGATTAATCTGACGTTTGGCTCTCTTTATAGCATTTTTGCTTTAAAATTGAGAACGTAATTCACATTTCAAAAGAGAACAGATGTTTTATCTTGAACGACAAACAAAGCGAAAATACAATTAAAATTGGTTGCTATAATTTAATGAGTGGAAAAAGAATGAAAATATTATTAGCACACCATTTTATTCTTTAAACCAATATCAATGTTTTAATGGTTGCATTGGCCGGGAGATGTCGCATATACAGAAAACACCGCCGTCAGTGCTTATAGTCTACGCACATCCGAACCTCCTCATAATTTTTCCTCACTAGTACTAAGGCGGAAGCATAGGGTGAATTCCTCGGTCTGCCTATACCTTTCTCCAACAACCGATCGACTATATTTTTTACTTCAGTGCGTTCGTAGCACGAAAGTCGAATATTCAGGGTAGCCAGAAGGAACAAAATTGCAATACAAAAAAAGGTATGAGACATGTTGAGAGTAGTATAGAGTGTGTTCGCAACCACAGATAGATTTATTTTTAATCTTGTGTTTAGCAGATTAAAATGTGTATGGTTAATCTTCAGATTTGAAGTGAATAATGGGCAAATTAACCTTAATCTCGGTTTAGTGCTCGGTGGAAACATTGCATTACACAATTGGGCACTGGTTAAAAATGCTTTTTAATATAACTTGATCCAAATCCTTACAAATATCGCTTTTGGTAAGTGAAAACACTTTTTTTAACAACATTTGCAATCACTTGCTATAGAAAGATTTATAGAAAGAAAGGAAATTTATTAATGCCCATCGAAAGTTTAAACAATTTTATTTAGGGAACATGGGAACATTTCTTCGGGCCTCTAAATAAGTAATGAAAAACTGAATATATTGCTCAGTATTTCTTTGATTTTACTATTACCTCATTAGTATTTTGTACTATGGCCAGAATTTTGAATTACCGCCAGACATCGCCTTCCCATACTCTCTACGAGCTTCTCGCATCTAGTTTTTGGAATAGAATACCAAGCTTCTCTTATTCCCCTCCATAGCTCATTATTATTTTTAAAATTTTTTTTTCCCAATTTTAAGCTTAACGTCGTGCCATAAATTTTCAAAAGGGTTAAGATCGGGACTTTGAGCTGGCCAGTCTAGAACGTCAACACTGCACTCCTGCATAAAGATCCAATTTACTGGCATGGACTCGAAAGCGTAGGGCTCCATTGCAGTTGTTAGTATATCTAAATACTGGAATTTTTCCAATTTACCTTTTATCCTTACAATGGGTCCAACTGCATGCCAGGAAAATGCACCCCAGACCATAACGTTACCCCCGCCATGCTTAATTGTTTTTTGGGTGTACTTGGGATTCAAAGCTTTACTTTTTGGGCGACGCACAAACGTTTTCCCGTCTGGTCCAACTCTATTCATAGTCTCATCGTTCCATAGCACTCTTTTCCAAAATTGCAGGTCCTTATTTTGATGAGTTTTCGCAAAAGTTAAACGTTTTCTTATATTCCTTTTGGAAAGGAGTGTTTTTTTCCTTGAGATGCGTCCAAATAGCCCAGCTGCATTCAATCTCCTTCTAAGTGAACGGCTTGAGATGTTTAAGCCAAATTCGTCCTGAATTTCATTGGATATCACGCGGGATGCTTTTAAAGGATCCGTTTTGCTCTTCCGTAGATGGTTCTATCCATTAGAACAGTAGTTTTTTTTGGTCTTGGACGGGGTTTTTTGTTGCAGGCTAGGAGCATATGGTCTTTTTTTACCACCTTAATAGAATTGTACACCATTTTTCTGGAACACTTCAATGTTTTGGCTATTTCAGCTGGCTTCATGCCGTCTTGTTGCATAGCTAAAATAGCTGCCCTTTTCTCGGGAGTGCAGTGCTTACCTCTTCCCATTGTAATAAAAAACAAAATCAAACACTATCGGATTATTTCAAGAAAAATTCCAATTACAGCGATTTGTGCTATTTTTGTGTCCAGCCGCAAAGATCACATCACAGAATGAAGCAACAAAATTGACATATGAACTCATTAATAACGGTAAACTTTTTTCTCCGTAATCTACTGGGTCATAGAGGTAAACAATAACATACATAGATGATCGCCCATATCAAGTAGCGTAATTAAAATATGAGGAGTACATTTTAGTTAAGGCTTGTGCTATTTATGTGGCCATAGCTGTATGTAACATAGTGTACCGAATATGTACATATGTATATTCATTAAACTTTCATATGTTGAATAAAAACAATCAAATAACAAATAAATAATAAAACAATCAAAAAATTTAATATATATACAAGGTGGCGCATAAGTAATCCTCCTATCAGAAAATGCTATAAATTTTGCGATTGGCCCCTAATGTCAGTTCTATTTTGACATTTTTGTAGTAAACACATGCGAAATACACGCTAATAAGCAATGTTACGCTACACTGCTCCAGAACGCGGAATATTGGTGACTATTTATTTGAGCAATAATCGGTCGGTGACTTTGGCACAACGTGAATTTCGTCGCAGATTTCCTGGCCGTCCAACGCCTACTGGTGAAACACTGCGACGTTTAGCCGCTCGCCTCGAAGAGACTGGCACAACACGAGATGCTGCCAGGCGTGGCAGACTCCGGAGTAGCCGTTCTGCAGAGAATATTGCTGCTGTAGCCGAAGATGTCATGGAAGCGCCGTCGACATCGACCAGACGACGTGCCACGCAAATGGGTATCAGTCGACGGTCTTTACAGCGAATTTTGGTACAAGATTTGAAGATGTTTGCGTACAAAGTCTAGACGGTGCATCAGCTGTTAGCTGCTGACCGCCAATCGCGTCTAACATACGCTCAAGCCATCCTTAATCACCACCAAGAGTAAGATGATTTTTCATCAAAATTCCATTTCCATCTTAGCGGGTACGTAAATAAGCAAAATGTACGCTTCTGGGGCACTGAAAATCAGCGTGTAACCCACGAAGAGCCATTACACCCGCTCAAAGTCACTGTATGGTGTGCTGTTTTCGCTGGAGGAGTCATCGGACCTTTTTTCTTCGAAGACGTCGCGGGCCAAACGGTTACTGTGAATGGTGAGCGCTACAGAGCAATGATCAACGAGTTCTTTTTGCCGCAACTTTATGAATTGGGATTGGAAAACATGTGGTTCCAACAGGACGGTGCAACGGCACACACTGCACGTGCCTCAACCGATATGCTGAAGGATGCATTTCCCGGGCGCCTAATCTCCCGTTTTGGCGATTTGCACTGGCCAGCAAGATCGCCTGATTTGACCGCTCCAGACTTCTTTTTGTGGGGCTTTTTGAAGTCGCGGGTTTATGTCAACAAGCCTCAGACTCTTGCAGCTCTTAAAGACAATATCCGTCAAGAATATGAGGACCTATCGCCGGAAGTTTTGGCCAAAGTGATGGAAAATGCCATAAAATGGGCTCAAATGACAATCAACTGTGGCGGCGGCCATTTACATGACATCATATTCTCGACTTGATGTAAAAAAAAATTAAAAGACCAAATAAAAATAATCCACAAGAAGAATCAAAGCTTTTCATTTTTTTTTTAAATTAAAGCCAAAAAACATCGGAAGGTTATTTTTGCGCCACCTTGTATATAAAAACCATTGCAAACTATTTACTACAAATATTTTACACCCAAACATTACTAATTTAGCAATATCTATGCAATAATACAATAAAATATGCATTTTATCTCATTTTATTAACCAAAATGGAATAAGTAAAAGTATTTCTTATAACCGCAAAAAATATTCCAATTAAATTGTAACAACTTTATTGGGTAGCTAATTTTTTGTTTCTTAATAAACATTTATATTGAAATAGCTATAAAAGTTGAATCACATAAACTCAACACATCGCAGAATTTCCTATTTCCCAACACATCCGCCGTGACCAGCTGTTTTGTTGTTGCGATTTGGATATATTGCAAAACTCCCCACAATTATTTTTGGCGGGTAATCGAGTAAATTACGTCTAACTTCATGTGTTTGGCTCACACGTATTCACAGATAGGAAAATTGAGAGAGGATTTTGCGGCCGTTATTAAATATTTTTTGCGGGTTGAAAGTGATAGGGGATTGCAGAGTTGACTATCTGGTTAATTCCTCATCTGTGGTCCTGGCAATGACTAGAAACTGCCTTACAGGTAGGTACAATGAGGTGATATTGCATTTTTCATGGACATCCGTGCAGCAATAAACATTTATGGTTGTATGTCTCTTTAACGAAGAGCTTAGGGTTCTTGGAGCGCAAATGTAAAGCTAGGTTACAGCGGTGTTACTACCCTAAGAGAGTTGATTAAATTTCGAGAGAAGGGGCATCCAACATCGACGAATCGCCCAGAATGTCACAATCGACGTTATAACTTTAAGATAGTAAACGACTTTGTCTGCCACAGCTATGCTACAAAATCTGAAAACAACATCTCCTCAGAATTCAAACAAAAAATGGCGTTTGACAATCGCTGTTTCCTTGGGCTGAGAGGCAATTATGTAGTAAGGCCTTCTCCCAAACAACTAAGGAAACTCTACATAAGACGAAGCATTGGCCCTTTCTTAAGCGGATTAAGATAGAGACGCTTTTTTGATAAGTTCTTTGGTCTTGTATATAAACTTGTTATAAACTCTACGACCTATGCAGCGACATCGACCTCGCTCCAATTCGTAGAATCTTCGACTTATTTGGTGCGCACAAGTGGAAGGAGCCTTCAACTCACTTGGAGTGTGCACTCTAATTGTAGAGTCTTAGGTTGCCTCCCGAATGTAGCGCCGCGTTAAGTAAGTAAGTATGTAAGTATGAACTTGCTAACCACCAGGACGTCCTGACAGGTGTGCAAATGACCTGCTAAGATTTATAATTCATTGTTTTGGTTTTTAATCCAATTTTTATTCTTTTTTAAAAAGTTTCTGAGTTTGTGAGTTTGAAAATCCCCAGACGACCACAGAGGATCAACATTGATTCAAGTATGACCGGTGCGAGGTTTCTCTCTTCCCCTTCTTGGACGTACGGTATAGAACTTTATATTCTACAAACTTCTACAAAAAGCAGGCGTAACGCTTAATTTTGTCAACTTTAGCTTTAAAATGGTTTGTTCTAAATTGTGGACGTGGAAGTGGGCGTATTAAAATATTGCTCACACTTAATTATTTCCGAACTTAAGGAGTATTTGCTCCAAATTCCAGCTCAAGTCCAGTCACGGTCGGACGAATATTGCTAAATCGTCATAACTTTAGATGCCGATGACAAACATATAGAGGTAGGTACCTTTTTTTAGAGGTCTGTGACGAATATTAAGGTGTGTTATAAACTACATACATATGTATATGTGTAAAAATTAATATTCTCTCTTGGGATATGGTACCTATGTATTACTACTGGATGCAGAGGAATAATATAATAATACAACAATTAGAATTTAAATAATTTTGAAGGGCTGTCTTTTCTTAGGAGTAAGAATGTCACACTTTTATGAGCACGTGTTGTCGGTGCTCACAGCGTGTCGTGAGTTTTCGAGATTTCCAATATTAGGCAAAAAGACCCCCTGAAGTTACAGGGGAAGTAGTATCAAATAATACCTTCTTAAATTGCGTCTGCAGAGTTAGAGAAATATACCCTCTTATTATACCCTATCCTAAGGGTATATTAATTTTGAGACATAGTTTGTAACACCCCTTAATATTCGTCGTAGACCCATAAAAGTATATAGATATATTTATGATCAGGACCAAATCCTAAGACTATTAAGCAATGTCTGTCCGTTCGTCCGTCCGTACCCAATTTTTAGGCCTTTAAAATTAAGCTAGGAAGCTGAAATTTGGAACACATACACCCTAGGGCTCCGAAATGGTTAATTGTAAAATTTTTTTGAATACGCCCACTGCCACGCCACAATTTACAAAAAAACCGTTTTAAAGCTAAAGTTAGAGAGATAGAGTATTACAACATTCACAGGATATGTAGGCACTGCCCTCATTTATAAGTTTGATATATAAATGTTTTTGCCACGCCTACTTTTTGTGGGCGTTTTTCACTAAACTGCTGTTTTCTTCAAAAATGTTCATAGAAACCGAAAAAAATGTTTAACAAGATATTTAGCCAATATTTTTCCCAATATATCGGCCATACAAAGTTTTTGCGCATGCCAACTTTTTGGCGGGTTTTTTAAAATAATATAATAATCTTCTTAATGTTTTTTTCTTTGGGGCATATAGGGATAAGGATAGGGTATCATACTGTTCGCCCCAAGCGGACTGTAGCCTTTCCTTTTGTTTTCATAAGTGCGTTGAACTGTCACGTTATTTCATAGGTTAGGTTTATTTGCCCACACAATTGTTTGAGGTGATGAAATTTTATTTATTGGCACAAAATGTTATATAGGTACTTAGGTATGTACCTACTTTATTCTCTGAAAAAAAATATTATACATTTTTTTTTTTTTGGCGGGGAGCTTTGATAAAGTTCTCAATTTTTTTTATTTATTTTATTGCAAATTTTATGAATACGAATGTGTTAAAAAAATCCCTTCTAATATAATTGACAACAGCAGAAGGCAAAAAATGTACATTCTTCTCTACAATGTCGTGCGGCACCAGCATTTTTAGGGTAGACATTATATCTCTATATATCCCACTCACTCTTATAGGAAGCTTCTGAATACTAATCGCGCAACAGTCCAAAGGCGCAGTTAATGAATACACGACGACACAATCGCTGTATATATTTTTTAATGGTGTACGCGAACCTGCAAACTTTTTTGGAAAGCTGTTTAATCAAATACAAACTCATATTATATTGATCCTGACAACCTGACGAAATTTGTTAATGTAGAACAAGTGAACCTCATAGAAAGACGAGTAGAGATGCAGTAAAAAATAACAGAGAGTCATGAGAGTCTCCCTCTTGATCGTAGTCATCTATGATCGTAATATCCTCGGAAACATAAAAGAAGAAGTTGAATAAATGCAAAATCACCTAAAAAATGTGTATTCTTAAAAATTTCAGACATAGCGCAACCTTTTTAACGAACCAAACTACAGCAATAGAATTAGATCTAACTCAATTCAAAAGATTCATTATATGGGTAGCCGCATGAATATTGCCAATTTAAATCGCATTCAGGGATACATCCCTATTGCGGCCGGGAACAAGCCAAACCTACCCCAACAAACGAAATACAAATACAGTCGACTTCCTCTAAGTCGAACTCCCTCTAAGTCGAAAATCTCTCTAACTCGAATACATTCTTTCGACTCTTAGCCTATTTTCAATACCTCTAAGTCGAATTTTTTAGAAAAACAACCAAAAAAAAGTCCTTTCGCAACTTGTATAACAAAGCTCTCTCAGTCGCATCGTGCACACAACCGTTCGTTTCTGTATGAAGAACTGCGCTGCTTATTCCTTGTGTTGTTGGTTGAAAGAGAGCAATTAAGCAATTAAGACTTCGACATAGTTGTGCTAATATTAGTGGTCAGGTAAGGCGCAACTAGGTTTGTGAGTATGAAAGTCTTGAAAAGGCTGTTTTCAAATGGCTCGAAAGTATGCGTGGGAATAATTTACCATTTAATGGTCCTATTTAAACAAAGGGCTGGAAGGCAGGGAGTTTAGATTTTCCTAATTTCAAGTTCTTTGCAAAGTTGTATCTGGTGGAAGCGCTTCTGTTGACAAGACAAAAGTCGATGAACCGATCTCAGAGGTTGTCAGAGGATTCAAACCGGACGATATTTTTTATATTGATGAGACGGTTTTTTGTTCTTTTAAATGTTTTCCGACACGCACCTTGACTTTAAAAAGTGTAAATATTTTGCAGGCAAGCACAGTTAAAAAAGAGTGACATGCCTCGGATCGAACATGACTGGTTCAGTCAAGTTAAAGCTTTTAATTATCGGCAAAAGCAAAAATCATGGCTGCTTTAAAAAAATTATATCTTTGCCGGTGGATTATGTAGCTAACCAACGTTCTTGGATGACAGCAGATGTTTTTACAAGTTGGCTTTTGAAGCTTGATGCAAAATTTGGAATATCAAAGCGCAAGGTATTGTTCATCATTGATAACTGTCCAGCTCACCCAAAGCGGGTAAAGGCTAAGTTAAAGTTTATAAAGCTTGAGTATGACCTCAATAGTTCAGCAAAAAAAAATTAGAAAGTACACTATAAGAGCCGTGTCCTTAGCAAGATCTCGAGGACTTGAAACTATAAAATATCACTGCGTGAAATTTCAAAGGTATGGATGGAGGATGTAATTCCGTTGACAATTGAGAATTGTTTCCAGAACGCCGGACTTAAGCCCAACACATAGGACGATGAAGATGATGTTCCACTTAACTTACTCGGGTGTTTAAACAGGATACTAATGAAATCGAGGTAATCTGAAAAGGTTTGCGAAATCTGATTACAATGTTGAAGGCCTGATTTGGAAGGATTATGCAGAAGTCGATGACGGTATCGTAGCCACAGAAGTACCGGATCGCAATTCAATTTTGGAAACAATGGCACATGCTGCCGAAGCCGACGAAAATAATATTGAACTCCCGAAAAAGAATAACATTCAAAACAAAAATGACAGATGATGTGCCGGATGAGGTTCAACACTGCCATTTTAAGATAGAATCGTCTTTGAAACAAAACAAAAATATTAATCCCTCTAACTCGAACTTTTCCAACACTCGAACTAGTTTTCATATTCCGTAAAAATTCGACTTAGAGGGAGTCGACTGTTGTTTCGCTCTTTTAAAATCAAAAGCTGAATGTTGTTATTCCACTGTCAGATGTATATTTTCTCTGTTAAAACAGAATTCAAAAGCAATTCCAGTTTTATATTAAACATTCTCAAATGTAATGAATGGAAACATACGCCGCTTCTATTTCTGCTATATGCAAATGTTTCCAAGGCTTACAGGTTGTTAAAAGGTCGACTCTGTACTAAAGGCACATGGGCTTTAGACAATCGGGCTTGTTTCTACAGTTGTTTCGATTTCACATATTTCCCCAGGAATAGGTTTGTAATTTGGGTAATTTCAATATAATGGTAATTTTTCAAGGACTGAAGGAGCAGAACAGCGCTGCTGGAATGACTCCTTTAGGAGCTTTTGGCTCCTTTACTAGGCACTAGGCTCCCTAAAAATCAAAATGGCTCCCCTAATTCTTAAAAATGTTAGTTTTATAAAGAAGAAAAGTATTAATTAAAGTTTATTCTAATGCATAATGCAAAAAAAAAATCTTTTTAACCTGATAACAAATATTCGCTGCGTAGGGGAAACTGGGGCATAACGGGTCTCTTAAGGATTTTTTTAAATAAAAACTTCATAAACGAGTGTTTTATCTCCAAAATATTCTTATTAGAAAAATTATTTATTAATACGTTATTAAACAAAAGAAAGATAAATAAATATTAATAATTCAGCATGTGTTATGGATTTAAATAAATGATTGAGTTTGTCCATTGTGCCCCGGTGCTGGGGCATAATGGTCACAGGGGTAAACTCGGTTGCAGCGTTAGCAAATGCGGCTGTATTTATCGTCAAACTCATCCTTCCCAGCGCAAGAACAATGCGCCCACTTCCCACAGGCTCTCCAGGGAACCCATCCTTCTGTAGACTGAGAGTAAAGATACCAACAATGTAGACACTTTTTATCCTGCTCGCTTTCGAAAGATTCTTCCTTCCTGCTCTGTTTCTTTTTTGGAGTGCATTTTTTTCTTTTTTATAGTGAGGGGCTTGGAATTGTTGGATTCACCTTCAACCTGCGCCTTGTAAGGATAGCCTGCTTTACTGCGGTCTTTCCTCGGCGCTTAGAATTTTTTTTTTGCTCTGGTAAACTTTTTGGGAACTGGTAAAATATGAGATGAAAACACCTTTGGAAAGAAGTTGAAGATGTTGGCGCATCGTTATCTGTCTAAACGGGCTTTGGGGATAGTAGCAGTGCATCAGTTGTTCTCAGTTTAACAGGATTGTATTGGGACATTGTGGATGAATTATTAATTTTCGAAACAGGGTTTTCAGATAATATCAATGGATTGGTGGGTTAATGGTTGATAAGCCTAGTGGCAGCACTTCTGGTTGCGAATTTGCGTCAACTAAAGGGCCGTCTCATTTGGCATGTCCGTGGTTTCACATGGTTTTGATTTTCGTATGAATCTCTGTAAAGTTTGAGGCCAGCTGCCTTACAGTTCATTTTGTTTTTGGTTTGACGTCTTCAACAGCTCGTCGCATATTGTTTACGTTCCATGCTTGCCGGTTAGGTTTTCTCACATAATTGCGTACCGATTGCCACCGATTCATTAAAGCAGACAGCCTACTATCAGAGTTCTCACCTTACTTAATAGATAAATATAGCAGGAGCCCATTTTGTCCCGGGTGCCTGTTATGCCCCGGTTTCCCCTACATAATTTGCTCATCTCTATTTCGAGTATAAAATTCATTTCCAAAATCCATTTTCAATGTTGAAGACTGTTTATGGTTGTTTTACGTGGTCACCCAAACCTACCATGCAGAATGGGTAGGAGTCGCAATAGTCTACTGGAAGGAAGGGGCAGCACTACCAAGCATGCAAGAATGCGGGACACGTATTTTGGACGGTAATGTGAATTTGTGTGGTAGCAGCCAAATGCAGACTGTTTGATCTGCGATATCACTTGTTCTAAATTACTTGCTCAAATAAAACACCATAATAAGCTACTATCTTTATTCACTGAAGTAATTAGAGTTTGTTTAAAATGGAAACTATACCTCTTCTATCTTTTCTGGAACATCCGGCTTCTTCTGTATGCAATTCTATAACTACGAAGTAGGTTTGACAGCTAGAAGTAAAGGTTGTCCATAGGTAAGTACGACCAACAATTCTGTGTTTCAAAATCACTCTAATGTCTTTAAAAACGGCAGAGAAAATGAACTCTCTTTAATCCCGTGCAAAAATTGCTTGCGTGGCCATGCCAACTTACCATTTTCCAGTTTAAATTTCGAATGGGCATAGGTAATGCAGTTTTTTTAAAGATCAATTTGTTTGCGTCTGCCTAAAATGGATAAGTAAGTTACTGAACGATATTTATTTCTTCGTAGAGCGTTTAGTTATGCTGCAAACAATTTAATTTTTTTATTAAACTTTTAAGACAGGAATACACCACCGACCAAAAAATAATCCGAAACCAACATGTTCATATGAGTTAATCCATTCATGTGATCATTTATCTGTGGCTGCTCTTTCACTGAAATGGCTCCCGAAAACCTTCAAATGAGTTCCTTTTTGAAATTGCAAAACGACAGCACTGGAGCAGAGGTGTTTACACAAGTTTTTTTTATAGAAAAAGAAGGAGATCTCTAAAATGGCAACAACATGGTGCAGTGGCTTAATGGTTAAGTGCATTGGACCACTAAGCCACAGGTCGCTGGTTAAAATCCCGACCTGTACCTCTTGAGAACGTCTGACAAACATTCAAGAGTAAGAACTGTCATGAGAAGCTTTTAAAAAATTAATAGCCGTTCGGAATCGACATTAAACTGTAGGTCCCTTCCATTCGTGTCAAAAAATATATCTTCGCACACACAGTAGTTGGAGAAGCTAAGCCTTAGGTCCTGTATATACCGTTTACGACTAGTATTCAAAATGGCAACAACAACTTTGTTTTCCTTTTATACGAATATACTTTTTTTTTTATTTGATTTTAGGCTTTCTTTGTCTGATTTACTTTTGGGTAGACACTGTCTTAAATGTCTCGATGATGCACCGTCACTGCTCTTCTAAACTTATAAATAAGTAAAATAAAACTAACCGGTGATAGCTGTTACAATTCATGCTGGAATTTGATGCTATTGATGCACGGAGTAAAAGTAAAAATCTGTTAAAACGTGAGTGCTCTCCTAAAAGGCATTGGTCTGATGGAAGCTCTAGGAATTCGATATCTCGAATTTCATAGGTAACATAAAAAAAAAATCATGATCCTAATATGTATACTACGGTTCAACAAACCTATACAGAATCCAAAGGTGTGTCCATAAAATGCAAGTACTGTCCGTAAAGGTTTATATCCACACTTATTTTAATGCTCTCTGTAGGTGTTTGCAAAAGTCCATTTGCCCATTGTATCTTTGCGTGTGTGAGTTATATAAAAAATTATGCTTCTGTTTACGCCTAGCTACTACGTAAAGGATACAGAAAAGCAACCCCTCTATTGAAGCATTCAAAGCGCTGTTTTGTTTTTATTTTGCCTTTACCTTTTTTCATATAATAGGTATGAATGTTGCGGCAATATCTGAAATACATTACCAGCCTTCCCATTCAAATCCTAAGTGTCCAAATGTATATTCGCATTTGCAGATACATGACTCGATAAATTAAAGATGCAAACTTTTGTTTGGATCTCACAAAGGAGCCATCACTAATTGCCAAACAACGTCTTTTTCCTTGACAATGCAATGGTGTGATGTTCTGATGTTTTGGTGGTGGGCGGTAGCATGTCACGCTTCACCGATCAAACTTTCTTGACTTGCTTCGCAGTCTCCCTTGAGGTATGTAAATATATACAATTTTATAAATTACACATATAGCCGTTAACCAGTTTGTTGTTAATGGTAATTTGCCTAATTTCGATTTTATGGTCGCCCCCATGAAGTAGATACTTGTCCTTTTGCGTTGCGTTGCGTTGTCGTGTGGAAAATGTGCCAAAACAAACATTCACCGCAAATACACCTTCTATGGTCCCGCATTCGTATAATACTCGTATAATAGAGACTGTAATGGAATAGCAACTTCTGTGTTTATTTAGGAGGCCCACAGACTGAAACGCACGCACTTTTGTTAAAACAAAAAAGAAAAACTTGTACCTAATATCTGTTTGTATCTGCACATTGGGCAGTCGTAGATACAAAATGCGAACGTGGCATAATCTATAAGTAATGCTAAAGATTACCATCTAGGCGAGAAACTTTTGTTTGGAAGGGTTGAGTTCTTGTTGGCAAGACAGTTTCACGATTCATTAAGAATTCCTCCCCGAAGCCAGGGAAACAGATGTGCTAGTCCTTCTTTTGTTTAAGAAAGATCTCGTTCTACCTACCTATCTTCCAAATGGATGGTTCTTTTTTGAGTAGATATTCTTATCAACAATTTATATTCTTTTTTGTTTGTTGTAGGTACCTATGTATCTTTACTTTATGGGCTATTGTAAATTACATACCTGCGGATATGTCATTGAATTTTGCACAATGTTAATGGATGTAGAAATTGGAATGATGGATGGGGAAATGTTTTTTTTTTTGGTGGTACCAATAGTATCTGGATACAACATACAAACCTTAGGTTGAGCTGAGTATCTACCTATATACATATGTACGTAATTGATGACTTGGCGAACATTATTTTTAGTTAAGTTGTAGATACATAGATATATTGGACAGCGAGTTTTGTGTTATTTTATTGCTTTTAAATTCGCAGTGGGGAGAATAGCATTCTGGCAATGCTTTTTGATGTCGCTATACGAGTTAAAGCGTAATGATATGTTTTGCTGAAATAGATATACATATACCTATCTTTTAATAGATGAATGTGACCTTAGAAATATGGTAGATTCTAAAGGCTTTACTACATTCGGCAAAAAGTGGAAAAAGTGACTTTTTCAAAGCTGTCCCCTCGTATTCAGAAACTGGACTAAAAATCTATTTTGACTTTTAAAAGCTCTAAGAAAGAATAAACAAAAACAGGAAGAATTGACGAATGAAGGCTTACCCCTGGCGGTCAAATTTCGCACCGGTAGGTTGCTATAGATTTTGACAGTAAGTAAAGTAAGGTCGTTGCGCTTGATATTTCAAAGGTATTTGACAGAGTTTGGCATCAAGCTCTCTTGTCGAAAATGCGTGCATTTGGGATCGATGTTACCCTTCTTCAATGGATTAGAAATTACCTTTCAAGTCCTTTCATACCAAATAAATGCTGGTGTTCCCCAAGGCTCCGTTTTGTCTCGGACTCTCTTTCTCATTTTTATCAATGACCTCCTGTCTATCACTTCTAATTCTATTCATTTCTTAGCCGATGGCAGTACCCTCAGCTTTACATTTTCGTTTTCTGGGCAACGCCCCTCATCTTCGGGCGTTGAACTGGAACGGCAACGTATGTTAAGCTCATTGAAATCCGATCTTGACAGCATACATAATGGGGTAAAACCAACAGAGCGGAATTAAATGCTTCCAAAACGCAATGCTGTCTGCTGCCATTGAAGCGAAACCCTAATTCTCTGCCATTATCCATGGATGGCACATGCATCGCCGAAACCGAACGACTTTCCATTCTCGGTATTTGTGTTAATGACAACCTTCGTTGGAATGACCACATATTCGATGTCGCCAAGAACGCTGCGAAATGTCTAGGCTTCCTTAAGCGATGCAAGAAATAATTCACCCCTTCTGATCTGGATAGAATCTACAAGGCGTTCATTCGCCCAAAACTTGAGTAAAACGCTCATATCTGGTCTGGTGCACCAATTACATATTTGGAGCTACTTGACAGGATCCAAAAACGTGCGGTAAAATTTATTGGCGATCGAGACATCACGAAATCATTTGACTCTCTTATTCATCGTCGTGATGTCACCTGTCTGTCATTGTTTTATCGGTATTTCCACCACAAGTGCTCAAATGAAATAGCCAGTTGCATTCCAACCCTACAGCAATTCAACCGCAATACTCGCCATGCTACGAATGCATATCAGTGTACCCTTAAGCCTGTTTTCGGACGTACAGTGAAATACAAGGATTCGTTTCTTAAGCGTACAATGCGAATGTGGAATGCTCTACCACGCTCCGTTTTTCCTACGCATTATAGTTTACAGACATTTAAAACCAACGTGCATCGGTATCTCCTTTTTTCTAATCCTTCACACTTCCCTAATGCCGGCACTGTGTTACTTCATTCTAAGGGTATCCAAAATCCCTTTAGTGCGCGTACATTATAAAAAAAAAAAAAGTTCGTTAATTCTTGAATTGAAATATCAGGTGCAGCGGCAAATTGTTTCTTATATTTGATAATTAAAAAAGTTAGTACATAATTTTAAAAAAAAAAAAAACAGTATTAAATAAGCTAATGCAAAAAGTGTAGTTGCGAATGTAATACCAAGTTTCTATTTTTAATAGAAAGTGCAATCTTAGAGCAGTCTTCCTGTTTTCTGGATTATACATCCTCTAAAATTCATAATAAGTAATACACTTTATTTAAATTAACTTTATTAAAGTCACCAACGTTTTGTAATAAAAGTGACAAACTGATATGACAAATATTTGTTTACGCATTTCACACTTTGTTTACCTGATTTGTATGTGTGGTCTACAAATTACTCATATATTTGACAATACGTATTTTTAATTGTGAATTGAACTATTTTTCAATAAGTTGGTTCACTTTTCAAACGTAAAATACTTTATTTACTTACATGAAAAGCTGGTGTTTCTTTATGGAAATCCCATACAAATTAAACAAGTGTCAAACTTGTATAGGTTTACCTCTACATATTACTTTTTTGACAACCAGGTATCGCAGGAAAACTTTTCCATTCGTCAATTTGCCAACGAAAGAAAAAAACAATTTGCATCAGAGTCATCTAAGCGTAAGATCAGTAACTAGTGACAGCTTTTATGTGCAAATGCATTAGTTTTATTCGAACTTTCCCAAAGTGTGCCACTTGGAAGTTAGAGGTACGTCTAACTTTCCAGAAAGCCACTTTGTGAAAGTTGAGAGAAAAATACAAATTGCAAACGGTGTGGAAGGAGAAAAAACATTTTCGTCTGTGTACTTCACTTTTTGGCGAATGTAGTTAAGCCTTAAGTTTATCACATTGTTTTTGAATAAATCTAATTTTCCAGGAAAAACCGTCGTAAATATAAATATGTCGCCCTTCCTTAAAAAGGCCAAGAGGTGGACCTGAAAAAGCGATTTTGTTTGGTTGGTTTGGTTGATTTTTGTTTGGATCCATCAACAGTAGTTATCAAAGAGCGATACAATCGTCTGATCCGTGAGGATATCCGTGCATATACTAGGAAATATGCTGGCTAAAAATAAGAACGCAAGCCGCTTGACGGTTAGATATAGATACAAGGTAGGTCTCCTAGCCTGGCGATAAAAGGCTAAATTTGATCGCAGAATGTTTCGGGCTATAATGAAGTCGCTCGAGATAGTTAAGCAGTGCGAAAACTTGCACTTATTTAAAGAAGAGACAAGCGATGGAAAATGTAATTTTTTGAATGTACAGAAAACTCTTTTAAAATTGTACTAAAATTAACTCAATTTCACTGAAATCCATATTTCGAATGAAAAAATAATTTATATGCAACAAAAATATTTTATTCGTTTTAATAAAAATAGTTCATTAACACTCAAAAATAAATGCACATAACAGAATTACGTACTAACTTAGGCGGCGCTACTGTCCGGGGTGGACCTCTGCCTCAAACAATAAGCATCCAGTTGCGCACTCCAAGTTGGTTGAGTGCTCACTAAGGCGAGGCCTTTCTCTACTACGTTGCCTCTCCGGATTGTAGTCAAAGATTCTGCGGCTGGAGCGTTATGCATGTTATTAATCGTTTGATGTCTGAGGAGATGCCGAGTTTAGATTTGATAGCTGAGCAGATGTAGACAATGTCCCATACTACCTCAAAGTAATAGCAGTCGATTGGGACATCGATTCGTCGATGTTGGGTGTCTCTTTTCGTTGACAGCGTTTTTTTGACCCATTTTGCCTCTTGCTTCTGTTACTATTCTCGCAAAATTCACCAGTGTCAGCTCTCTGTGTTCTTCCAATAATATCAATATCGTTTGGCGTATGCAACTAATTGAACAGACTTTTGAAAGATCGAACCGCTTGTGATGGCTTATGAGTTTTGCACAATTCCTTCAAGTATGATGTTTAAGAAGTTATATAAGAGTGCGTCGCCTTGCCAGCTATTCTTGACATCAAAGGTCTCGGTTAGGTCTTTGTCGACTTTGATGCAGCAACGAGCTTTCTACAGCGTCATACTTCACAGACGGACGAGCTTTGTATAGCTCGTCTCTATCGATATGCTGTCACACGATAAAATGGTAGTCGGTATCGATCTGGACTTCTTAGGTTTTCTCAAGTGTGAATATTCTGTCAATTATGGACTCACCGGGCCTTAAACTGCGCTGAAAGGGTTAACAATTGGCTCTAGGCGCTCGCACAATACGGCAGACAAAATGTTATATGCGATGTTAAGGAGACTGATACCCTTATAAAGGGTGATTTTGTTAGAGTTAAGTTTTTTTAGGTTGGCAGCACTGGTTGGCGTTCAAACGTCATCTGTCAAAGTGAAAAGTTTTCAGAATACTCTGCCATTTAATCATGGAAAGACTTACAAACGAGCAACGATTGCAAATTATTAAAATTTATTATCAAAATTCGTGCTCTGTGAAAAATGTGAAAATCCACTGTTTTATCGAAAAATTGTGTTCAGTGATCAGGCTCATTTCTGGCTCAACGGATACGTAAATAAACAAAACTGGCGCATCTGGAGTGATGAACAGCCACATACCATACAAGAATTACCGGTGCATCCCGATAAAACGATAGTTTGGTGTGAGTTATGGGCTGGTGGCATCATTGGTCCATTTTTCTTCGACGGCGAACGATATCGGGTCATGACACACGTTTTTTTTTTCTCCCAAGTTGGCTGAGTTGAACTTGGTTGACATGTGGTTTTATCAAGACGGTGCCACATGCCACACAGCTCGTGATAAAATGGAATTGTTGAAGGATGAATTTGGTGAGCAGCTTATCTCTCGAAATGGCCCTGTGAGTTGGCCGCCAAAATCATGCGATTTAACGCCTCTTGATTTTTTCTTGTTATGGGTTATGTAAATCCGTTAGTCTATGTGCACAATCCGAAAACGATTGAAGCCTTACAGGATAACATAAAACACGTAATTCGTGGAATACAAATTTGAGTGTTTTATTCGATTTTTTTTTAAAAAAAAACTACGCTTAAAAAGTCACCCTTTAGTTCTACCAAATCTTAGAAATAAGTTGGTGTATGCTCGCTATACGAAGTCATTTCCTGCTGCCTCAAATAGATTGGTGGGAAGGCTGTTCGGCCGCAGACATAAGCTTAGATATTGCTATCCCTACTGCATTTTGGTCGGGTGGAAGGAATTCTTGTCTTTCATCGTCAATTTTGAATGGTTCGCTCGGAATTTTTGTCGTCTTCACCATTTAGCAGTCTCCAGAAATGGTTTTTCCATATCCTAAAACGTACAAGATACAAGCACTTCGAACAACCTAAAGGAAGATTATTCTGCGGGTCCTGAATAATTTTGTATCGATTTCGATACAATTGTACCTAATTTACCATCCCTGGAAGAGACTAGTCTGATTATTCATCCGATACGGAGAGAGAGAAGCCACACTCGGCGCAGTGGGCTTTTCGATTTTAACAACAGAATTCTGCGAGTACATCTAACAATAAGTCCCCTGATACATATTTAGAATTATAACTACATTTTAGCAAACGAAAACACATTAAGCTTTCGCTTGATGAGAACAAAAACCCTTCGCATATAAGTGGGAGCTGAGCATGTACAGCCTTCCTTTTCTGCGTAACCAGCATTTATAACCTAAGGCTTCAAACTAGTTCTCGGGTGCAAAAGCGAAAACGAAAACCTTTACAACTTTTCCTCTTAATTGCCCAAATAAATCCACAAAACTGTAAGGTATACGTAGTCCGGGGAGCACTGCATTTCTCTTCTTTTTCTTTGTTATCAATGGATCTGTTGTCAACTTTGTGCTCCAAGGCGCCCCTTCGGAATTTTAAGGAAAAGCGTAAGATGGTGCTATTCACAGCTGTGTACATTTCGTACCTACATCAAATTGCACAGACAATTGTACATTGCAACAGTTAAGGTATCATCTTTTATTACATAACTTTTCCGCAATTTCAAATTTAGGTGTCTGTACCTGTATCTATTCCCTCTCTGCAAATTTCTTACTACCCAGTTAATTATTTTTGCGTTTGGAAAATACACCGCAATTTTTCTTCGAAATTCGTTATCGCTAACACAAATTGTTCGGAGGTTTCTTAAACAACACAACAAAAATTCAATCATCTAATGTAACCGTACCAACAGCCACAAACTACATCATCCCCCTAAATACCCTAATGCTGGTATCCATTAAATATTTGCTTGTGTTCCTTCCTGATTGCTGATTAAATTCTTCTTATTTATTCAATGTTTGACTACCCTCATTGTACTTGAGTATATTCAATGTGTACCTACATAGACGTATCCTTTTCCGACAACACCATTTGAAAAAGGCAACTTTATAAATATAATCCATCGGCTCAACTCGAACGCACATACACACACACCATTTAAACTCATTTCTGATTACCACAAACCGAAGTCTTAGATAAGTTTACATACAGTATAAGGATAAACAATTTTCTAGATTGCTTTCGTAGATATTCAAGATGTGGCTGTGCAGATAAATAGAATAGGTATACATTTGGATACTGAGTTTAGGACTTTATTTTTCATTGTGCTTAATTGATTGATCCTTTTTTGTTTTAGTCCGTATCTATGTTAAAAATACGTACATACCTTTATACACCAACAAATTAACACTTGCTAATTGGCAATTAAAACTTACGTTTTATTTTAAAGAAGGATCATAGCGTTTTTTTTTTTAGCTAAAACACAGTGGGGTAACTAACAACACAACAACAGGAAAGTAAGTTGAAGTGGCAGTCGACATTGCCGACTTATTTAGACCAGTATAAGGCCTGTTGTGATACTCTGTGCATCTATAAGAGTTTTCAAAATCCATTTCTAATGCAGCGAATGAAAATTTAAATGTTTGTATTTGATAAGTTTTCGAGATAATAATAGAAGTAGGCTCTCAAATAGGTACAGGTTACTGCTCCTAAGCGGTTAGTATGAAAGTTAATGTCACGTAGGCATCATTTATTTCAGATGGCTTTTCAAACACTACATTTTAGACAAACAACTGACCCGCATCTAGTTAAGACCTATTATAGCAAACACATCTCACAAGTGTTGGATTTTCCCTGTGGTTTCTCCGCAAACCGTTTTACTGTGCCAAATTTAAAGATTCAACTTTGGTTGAAGAGTTTGTGGGCGGTCATAATTCACACTTACTTCAAGCTCACTATGTTACGGAGCTCGGACGCAGCTTACGCAACTATATATTCCTGAGGTCACTGACCTCGTTACACTGCCATTAGGTACCTGCGAAAAAAAAAAAAAAAAGAAGGTCAATACCCAAATAAATACAAACTATATCTCACAAAAATGCTTTATCCGGCCAAGCAATTGATCCATTGCAACTGCGCTGGACAGGTAAACACTATCGATAGATAATAAACAAAAAAATGGTACTTACCTGCTGCAAATGTGGAATGCAGAAATTATTCCATTCGCGCTGCCGCGAACGCATGGTGTGACGGGTTGATGTTTTTAAACCCTAATCCTACCACACGGATGGGATGCCCCTGCTTCCATAATATAACATCCTGAACATAAAAAAAAATATAAAATATAATACATCATATACAGAAGAATAAAGATATTTATTTTAAATAAAAAGAAAAAAACATATACTTACCAAGAATAACCACCAAAGCACAATAATAAAGTTGTAAACAAATCACTTTAAAGGTCATTTGCACTTCGGTGCATTCACTAGCCGTTGCACCGTGGGTATAATATTGCTCGCCCACACGCACGCGCGAAGTGCTCCCAAACTTTGTAGAGTTGGTGGGGAGAGAAAGTATGTATAGATACAATTATAGGAAATTCGGTTTAGATGACCATAAATGGCAATTACCAGGTCATCACCCTTGGTCTACAAGTTAAAACAAAGATTCGCAGTTAGGAAGTGTTGGCACAAAGACCGTTCAGTTCGTACGAATTAGAAGAGAGTTTGAATAACCCAGACTTGCTATTCTGGCCAAAGACAAACAGAAGAAATTAAAATTACATTTAATTAGAAACAGGTAAGGACAAATAGAAAAAAAAATAAAAATAAAATAATCTAGGTTATAAAACAATATTTCCTTAGACCGGACATATATACATATATATACGAATAAAGACCAGAGGAAGCTAAACCAGCATATTTGGCAGAGGTAAAATCCTAAATGTATTAAGTGGATTGTAATTTACGATTATAGGTAGTGGGGTTGGGCAGTTCGTCAAGAAACGACACTCACCTCTGCTTGAGTCCTTTGTCCGGGGACCGTGAAGCCGATATATACGTGCAGCGACGCGCAAAACTGTAAGGTCAGCGGTAGTATTGGAAATTGCGGCACAAGACCGGTGCAAAGTACAAAGACCTGCCACAGTACGTCCGCAAAGCATAGGGAATATCGGCTTTCGCCAGTGTTATCTCCAATCGAGGCCCCAGACCACCGCGAAGGTCAGTTAAGTGACTCAGCAGCCCGGGGCTCCGCTGAACAAAACACCGTCATGGGGATATCCCCCCTCAGTCCCACATACAGAAAAAGGGAATTCAGTGAATTTGTTCTAGTATTAGTTCTTTTAGTTTTAATAAGTTTTTTTTTGGATTTTCTTTGATTTTTTTTTAATTTTTTTATTTTTGAAGTTAAATTAAATTAGTGTAAGGATATAGTGGTGTAGTGAGTGCAAGTGTTAGCGGGAGAGAAAAGGCAGAAAAAGCCAAAATTTACAGATTTCATCGCTCCAAGTGCTGCCGGCAGGACGACGAGGGACGACGGTTACAAAACCGTGAGTTTTTTTTTTCTTTTTTTGTTACATTAAGGGCAGAGAAAGTCGCCCATATATATATAAAATAACTTAAGGGTAGGCGCACCACACAGCAACACCGTTTTAGGTTAGTATAGTTTTAGTATAGGATAGTTAGAGTGTCCATTGATTACTTGCATCTGACTTTCCGGCCTCTCTCCGTGGTAGGGCAACGGTTGTTGAGTTGAAAGAGAAAACTCTTTCCTTTCAGCCTATTTTCTCTTTCCTTTCATTAATTCGTCCGTCCGAGGTCTGCAATTTTTAGTCCTTCTCCTATCTATCTTTCCTTTTTTTTGCTTAGGCACGATTTTTTTTGTTGTTGAGCAGGTGGTTTAATGCGAGGGGGACAAGAACTACCCCGTCCGACGAGCGATAGCCGTGCAACCACGAGCGTGCCACCGTCGTCCTCCATTACTCCGAAGGTACCCCTGTGGCCCAACCTAGACTCATAACAGATAAGGAGCGACATCGGCATTTAGAACCTTTAGCCTGGTTCAAGCTAAACCAGGACACTGGCAAAGGAAATGCTGTCTACGCCTTCATTACATGCTTCGCCACAGTTAGGTGCTTTTAAAAGCTCGGTGGCCCGTCAGAATGTCTGTAGACATAACAAAAATGTTGCAGACTTCTCACAGACATTCGGTTCAACTGGTAAGGTCTCTTAGCAGTCCGAACAATAGTGACATCGAATATTGTGTCTATTCAAGTAAAAAAGGCAATGGCAATCAACGTTCCCTTACAATCGCGTAAAAGAGGCAGGCCTAAGAACTCCTGGATCACACAAATGCAGAAACATTAGTTTCAAAAATGATTGGCCTCAATGATGAAGTCATTCAAAATCGGGAGGCCTGCAGATATTTTTTGAGGTCGAACCGGCGAACCTCAAAGGCGGACCAGTAGGAATGAATAATCATAATCTCGTCGTTAAATGGAGAGAAGAAGAATGTAGGCCCTTACTAGGGATAGCGGTAGACTCAACATAGTTACAGGTCCTAAGACAACTTACTTAACTTAAACCTTAACGAGCAATTTAACAAGCAATTATGAACTCAAACAAGACTCAGGGTGTTTCCTCTTTCAATTAAGCTCAACGAGTTCTTGAGTTGAAGCACTTAAAACATGCGAATGCAAAGCACAGATCCTGACCGAAACCATTCTTAAACTTGGGGAAAATTGACTTTGAAGTCGACCGTGGTAGCGAAGGGTTCTGGCACTTTTGTCTCAGATGGCATATTCACTACACACGGGTCCTATATTTCTAGCGCAGTGTCATCGAAACTCTAGTAGGAGTTGGGCAGAAACCACTTCTCTTTAAGCAAGAAATGGTCTTCACGGTTGTTCCCATGATCAGAATGTCAAAGAGTTGAAGGTTCATTAGTGCAATAGAGCAGTGCAATCTGAACATACCGTTCTTTTGA
Source organism: Ferdinandea cuprea (assembly GCA_963576555.1). Lineage (NCBI taxonomy): Eukaryota > Metazoa > Arthropoda > Insecta > Diptera > Syrphidae > Ferdinandea > Ferdinandea cuprea. The sequence goes on from OY754961.1 coordinate 15,071,642, forward strand.
GTTTAGTAAAATAGGCATTTTTTCACTCCAATAGTCATAATTTAAAAAGCTATATTTAAAGCTTTACAGGAAGTTACGTATTCTAAGTCAAATTGAAAATTACTGTCAAAGAGCCTTACAAATATGTACTTCGACCGCATTTTATCATTTTACCTTCTTCGCCGAATGTTTTGTCAATCGTTGTCGTACTCACATTCCTACCATAACCCTGCATTGCAGACGTAGTAAAACTCAGCATTTTACATTACCCACTCTTCAATTTGTATCCTTTTCTATTAGTTGGTTAACTGTGTGATAATAACACAGCATGACAGTGATTGCGAACAGGATAGAAAAATGGCACGCTCATTGCACACAATAAAGGCCATAAATTGTGACTTGATGGTGGTCCATACTGTCCATAGTCTACTCAGTTGTCAAACCAAGGAAAGTAGAAAACATTCCTTGGAGTGAATTCTGCAAGCTTATTCTAAATAAAAAAAACTCACCCCATTTAAGTATAAAATCCCAAATCCTGCATTCAATTCTTTTTAAGTACATTCTTCCAGCGGGACAGTCATGACAGAGCAAATTCGGCGAAAGAACAAAAAAGAACTCTCAAAAGTGCCATAAATCTTCGAGTTTAAATTAATACTTAAGAGGAAAAAAGAAACGACTTGAGAAGAAAAATTAATACGATATGTCCAAATAAATTGGCGTCCTGGGACTAAAGCTCTGATGGTGGTCGGTATTGCGTGTGGCTTTTGCAGAAAAAACTTTACTTGCCCTAAAAACCCCATCCTACTGAACGTACCTATATTATTTTCTCCTATTTCGCTTTCGTCGGTAAAACACCGAAACAAAAAGGTTACACTGGAAAATATATCTCAAATAACATCCGCAGACGAGATGAAAAAAATGTGTTGCTGATATTTTATGGAAAACTTGAATTTTCCCAACAAAATTTAAATGCACTTTTTAATTTTGATTTATGGATGACCAACAATTTGATTTTCCTTAAGTTTTTGTGAATCAAAAATCAAGAAATTTTGTACGAGCGCACCCAGTTTTTCTATACTGAACTTACAAGCAGTGTCGTAGTTAGGGGTAATCTACTGGAACGGTCCTTCCCTCCCCATTAGTCGAACAGAAGGAAATGGACGAAGTCGTAAATTAATTAAATGAATTAGACGAAACCCGAAAACTCGTAATTGTTACGAGGTTTATTATACTATAGCACAACTGCGTTCGAGTGTACAATAGGTAAGGACAAATTAAGTTTGCATCCATTAATAAACTAAATAATCAATCATCGTCGATTGGGTTGCTCCAGAAATATGTTCGCAGTACGTAGACCAATCTTTTCAACTTTTTCGTATACATGAGCATACTAATGGGAAAGTTATTGCAATCGTGCGGAAATTTCAAGCTCAAACGGAGTATAAGGGATGCTATTACGACTATACTTACTTACTTACTTACATGACTCTCCAACTAGCTCGGTCCTTAGCTAGCTGCCTCCGGTTGCGCCCTCCAAGTTGATTGATGTCGTGTTCTACTTGTGCATCAATCCAGGAAGACCTGTTGGCGGGTCTTCCTCGATCTTAGGCGCCTAATGCGCAGTTTTTCGCTGTACAGCTCGAATAGTCCGTCGTTGAATCTCCTTCTCCAAAACCCATCAACGCAAACAGGGCCGAATACTTTGCGAAGGATTTTACGCTCGAAAAGAACAAGAATATCCTCATCCTCTTGTCATAAGATCCAGCGCAGTACAGTATAGGACTGGGATGATAAGGGTCTTGTATAGAGTTATCTTAGTGTGTCGGGAGAGGGCCTTACTACTCAATTGCCGAATTAACCCAAAGAAACAGCGGTTGGCAAGAGTTATTTTTCATTTATTTTCTGACAAGATGTTGTTGTCAGATCGTATAGCGGAGCCGAGGTAGATAGTATTTCAGACTACGTAAAAGTTGTAGCTGCCTATTGTGACGCTTGTCCGATTCGTCGATGTTGTGTGTCCGTTTTTATCGACAGCAGATTCTTTGTTTTTGCCTCATTAACTGCCAATTCCATTTTTACCGCTTCAGCTTCAATAATAGCAAACGCACCAGTGACAGGTCGCTGCGTTTTGCCAATAATGTCCATATTACGATTATAGAGAAGTTAAAAGAAGTGGGTCCGCCAATGCCATCCGTCGGCCTGCCTGTCTCTCTCTCCGGAAGACGTATGGCGAAATGGTACGACGGATTTGCTTCAAAGTTGGCATATAAAGCTTTTGCGGTAACATCTAAATAACGTTACCTGCTACATACATTTGAATATATTTTTTTTAATTCACTTAACACTAAAAACTGCTGCTTCAATATATTTCAGCTAGTTTTTGTACTTTGGATACTTGAGTTAAGGTCGAGAATTCTGCATACTCAGTATTATTTAAAAAATGTCAAATAACGGTTATTTTTAGAAACGCAAATATTTCAAAAACTAATAGGGGGAATTCCAAAAGATCGTACGTTTTTTTTAGAGGTATAGAACTTCGAATTGAAATAAAACACAAGAAAATCGTTTTAATGTCCATCTATTTGGCTTTATTGGAAGGATAATTTTATGCCATTAATGTTTAAATATGAATTCGGGCATGTGGCCACCGCGGCTGGTTCGAATTAAGACAAGTGTCTAATTTTCAACCACTTTTTCAAGCATTTGAGACTGTATGTCGGCAATAACGCCACGAATGTTGGCTTCCAAGTCCCCTAACGTTTCTGGTTTTTAGGCGTGGGCGAGCGACTTCACATATCCCCAAAGAAAATAATCCAAAAATCACACGATCTTGGTGGCCAATTGACAGGTCCATTCCGCGATATTATGCGCTCATAGAATGTTTCCTTCAATAAATCGATTGTGACGTGCGCTGTGTGGCATGTAGCGCCGTCTTGTTGGAACCACATCTCATCCACATTCATGCCATGCGGTAACTGACTCTCCAGCATCATTTCGGAAGAAGTATGGCCCAATGACTCCACCAGCCCATAGAGTACACCAAACAGTAAGTTTTTGTGGATGTAATGGCGTTTCAAGGGTCTCATGTGCTTTCTCTTCACTCCAAACGCGGCAATTTTGCTTGTTGACGTAGCCAATCAACCCAAAATGAGCCTCATCACTGAACCAAAATCACGAGGTATTGCATAGTCTAGCGGCTTTAATTATTGCACAAGCTGGATCTTGTAAGGTCGTAAGAAGAGATCTTTGCGCAAAATCTTCCATAAAGTTGATGGACAAAGCTCCAATTGCTGTGACCGGTGGCGAATCGATTCATTCGGGTCCTCTTCAACACTTTGCTCTACAGCGGCAATTGTTTCTTCGGTGCGCACTGTTCGATGTCTCTGCGGATGCGTATTGTCATATAGAGTAAACGTAGTGCGAAAACGATCCATGGCTTACCGAATTAATTGCTCTGATAGACGATTATGTCGACCATAAAATGAACCAAACTAAACATAAATGACATTAGAGTTGCCAGATTTGACCACAAAATGTCAGTTTTATCTCTTTTAAAAAAACCAACCTCTAAAAAAACACCCTTTATTTTCTTTATAATGTTAAGTTGAACAAATTGACGTTCTTCGATTTTGGAATAATTGAAAAAATTTTATTAGAGGCATCTATAAGTGAGTCTATTTTTTCTTTAGCCGTTGATCAAAGAGTTCTTAGTTAGGGGGGGGGGTTACTATCACTGAAATCACATGCCTGCTGCCCAGGTAACTTCCCGACCACGTTAAAAAACAAAATAGTAATGGAAGACAGAAATGGAATTATGAAAATAGGGAATTGCATTATTTATTACAGCTGCCACAAAAGATTGCATGTGTTAGGATACGGATTCATTGTGGGAAATCTGGTACTGCTTAAAGTTATTGACTTAAAGTTGATAAGTGATCGCCTGGCTGTAAATCGCATCAGAGCTACTTTCCAAAATATTAGCCCAATATTTGCACACGTCCCTTCCGACAAGACTAAGGAGACATTTTTTTGACCTCCACGACGAAGCTTACGGAGCCTGTCCGTAGTAGGATGTCAAAACTGTACTCGGGACTCCAATGCTAAAGTCGAAAAGAAAAAACATATTTGGCGGGTTAATTGGTAGGCACAGCCTCCACGAAACGACAACAGATAATGGCTACCGAATAAGGCACGTATCTAACATAATGAACGTGCATACATTCCGAGGGGCTAACATCGACTCTGACTTTTTCTTGTTAAAGCTATATACAGAGCTCAACTGTCCAAAGAAAAGAAGCTGCGAACTGCCCATAAGAAAAAATTCAGCGTTGTACGCCTTAGCACAGCTGGAGTAGCCAGAAACTAGCTTCACATAGGAAGAGTTTTGGGCCAAGAAGAGAATTCACGTCCAGTTAATAAAGAACCAGTCCCCCCGACACAGTAAAGAATAAGTTGGCTTAGCTACAAAAAAGCTTAAGTACAACAAAACCCCGGGCTCTGATAGTCTATCTGCAAATCTTTTCCGACAAAGAATTACTCTAGGAAGCCGCTGCTTCTTCGGTTTGGCGAAATAATTGGATTCAAACCTCCTAATTCGAAGTATAAAGTGTGTGTTCTAAAAAAACCCTATCCAATGCTCGTTCCAAAGAAAAAAATCTTCGACGGATATTGTTCATATGCGCAAGGAGGGCTTAAAGCTAGAGCGATTGGCCTGGATAACTGGAAGCAGTGTGCCCTAGATTGCAGAGGATAAAAGGCTGCTGTGTCTCAGGCAGGAACTCTTTACGGGTCGGTAGCCCATTAAGTAAGTAAAGTATGGATGGGCAGAATACCATTTCGGATAGACCGCAAAAGAAATCACATCTAGGTAATTTTTAACATCCACGTGAGCCTAGTAACGCATGTGTGCATGCGAGTACGTGGTTTAGCATGACTGGAGAGTGAAGATCACCGGTGACTTTTACAACCTTGGAAGACCAACAAAAGAATACAAATAAAGGCAGCATGGAAGTATTGGCAAACATCGCGATGAAATGGAAGGCAAAATAACCCTTAAAAGCACCAACACCAGCTTGAAATTGGCTTCAGTGATAAATAAAACGTTTAGGCCTACTTAAACGTTTTGAGGAACCGACGAACCAGTAGGAACGTAGTAAAAGTTGGACTACTACGATCCCTCATTCCTGCCGGAAAAAGAAATGATAATTGGTCAGAATGAACGGCACGGCATGCAGATTTGTACATAGTTTTTTTCCCGGTAATAATGTGTATTACATTTGTACAAAGTGTGCTGGATTGTGAGCGTTAAACGTTAGAACTTTCCGTACATGTACACTGGAAATTGGGTATTTAGTAGATGTTGTAGTGATCATCGAGATGACTCGTTCTGCACTTCATCCGCCTTTTGTGTAAAAGTGTATTTTGGACAGTATTTTACTGGTTCTTAAAAGTTTTAATGGATTCACAGAAAATCTATCCAGGACTGTCTCTAAGCCGCTCTGATAAAAAATTAAAAAAAAGGCTGCTAGTATTCATAGCTTTTAGCAAATTTTAAAGGTATCTCCAGTCAACTATCCGAGATTAGAGAGTTCCATATTTTACCAAAGGATTTCGGTACGAATTCGAGCGTTCTTTTTAGGCGGCTGCTATTTACCGGGCAATGTAAAAATATTGATCGTCGGTGCAACATTAGCTAAATTATTGCAACACTCAGGGACTGCTTTACGGAGATCCTATTGTATTTATGAAGCGTAGGCGTCCTCTACATATTTCCAAATTTATTTGCATACCTACCTGTGCACCTACCTACTCATTCTCAAAATGCATGTCTTCATGAAATCAATTCATAATTCGTTTCACAAAACCAACAAATATTCCCTTGTTACTGGCAAACACACAACATCAAAATGCCTGGTAGCAATATCCTGGTAATATTTTTTTTTTGTTTAACCCACAGTAGCCTAATAAATCATCGTTCTCTTTAAGTGCCCATGCACATTCGGAGCCATCGAAACAATCTGTCATGATTTATGAAAAAGGACACAATAATCGATGATTTACAATGTCTTTCGAATAAATCGTTTGCATCCTTCTTTGTGCCGGTTTTAAGATGTTCGGCTTGATGATGTTGGCGCCTATTTACAAACTTTAGGAAAGTTATGCCTCGCATATAATTCCATAAAAGTCCCTTAGCAAGCCCCCTCATAATCTGTGAACATCACGTACTAATGCGCTAACAAGTGTTCTTTTCCTTTAGACTTGCATTCAATCACATTACTGCCTGCTAATCTCTTTCTCTCAAAAAAAAAAAAAAAAAGTTTTACTACAACGAACCGAAAAAAGAGGAGCAAGACCAAGTTAAACATTTCCACTTCCACCTTGTGTAGCACCTCCAGATCCGCCAGCCAACTCCTTGTACCAATGCGTCATGGGTAGGTGGAGCATTGTTGCGAATCACGCGATTTATTCGTTCTTCGCTGTCTGTGTTCTCTTCGTCCCGCAGTTTTTTTTTGTTTGTATTTTCTCCTCCGTTTTATAACTGAACAGAAGACCAAGACCACGACTGTGAAAAGGAAACGAAGCACATAAGCTCCCCTAACGCCTCTGCACACTGCAGGCCGCCGGCCTTGGGGATTGTATCCCTTTAATATTAAAGAGCACGATATCCTTCGGAGTACTCATAGCACTACGCTACTCTACGTATATATGTAGGATGTGTGATAGCAGATTCGTGTATTTTCCCCCGTCGGCATTCGCAAAATAAAAAAAAAAAATAGAGAAAGAAAGGTTTTGCACGAAAAAGGACTCATACTACAGACAATACAGTCATCGTGTGTCCTTGTTTTGGAAAAACAGGATGAGCCCATTGTTATGTGATGCCTTGTGTAAATAGATGCCGGAAAAGGGTTGCCATTATTAGGGGACCAAACAAAATCATAAACAAAATCGAAAACAACACAACAACAGACGAAGACGACGGCGACGCAACCCAACAATAATGATTGTGAGTGGGCGAGATAGAATGACGGCAACACGGTCTGGCTAGCTGGTTGGACCTAAAGTGGAACGTGCCTGGACACTTGTTGAGTGCCATTTAGTAGATGGAAAGAGAAAGGGCAGATACGTGAAGGACGAAGACCTGTGTCTGTTCGAGCGAAGGTGAAGTCATCAGTAATGATGATGTGGTAATCCTGATTTTATTTTATTTATATTTTCCTTTTTGTTATTTTTTTTTTGTAACATCTCGGATCTCGTGTCAATGGGACAGAACAGAACTCACCGATGCGATGCAGCAATCCGTATGGGATACCTGTTCGTTTGATTGGCTTGACTGTTTTCTGTTTTTTTTTTGTTTGTTTCTTTACCGTTTTTGTGGATATGATACACATTATGAATATGTAAACATTTTGACGCGCATCGAGTGGATGTGGCAGACCTTTTGATGTGATTGACAAATGATGACAGCAATTATTGGGGCCGTAAAGATAATTATGGCTTGTGTGGTGGACGGCGGACGGTGAACGTCGATCGTCGAACGGTGGTGCGGTGCTGGCGACTAATATGAAAAATTATTAATGGACGGGAATAGATCTTCCGCAGCAACTGACCGAGCGTGAGCATGGTGTGTAATTATGATTAATGTTTCGTTTTCTCGTTAAACATTAATTTTAGTGTTTTTGTTACTTAAGTTAAATTTTTTTTCCCCCCAGCTGCAACTAACTGGTTAGAAGATGAAATTGAAAGTGATTTCCTGTTATCCACCACATTCTGAACGTGTTTTCTTTTTATGATTTTCCTGTTAACGCTATTGCTGTGAGTTGACTTTTTTTTTTTTTTTTTAAATATCTACTCAAGCTTTCTACTTTTTAGTTAATTTTTAAATGTGGGCTGGTACGGGGAGGTGAGAAGGCATAAATGGCAGTAATTTATTAGGAGGATTAATGACCAGCACCACATGTTTTTTATTAACAGTGGTCAGTTACATATCAGGTTTTAAAGAGGATTATTTTTTTTTAGCAGCTGCATCGGTCTTAATTACACATTTAACTTGTGATAAGGTTAAACAGAATTTCACTCTTAGTTTCCGAATAAATGCTGTCAATCTTCTGTTAAGGCTAACATTTCATGTATTTCACTCAAAGAATGCCTTGATTTGTTTAATTTGAAGGCTCATATTTATGTTATTGGTAAGCACTCTTCGATGAGAAGTAGGCATTCTGCTTGTATTTTATCATGCCATTTTGATTTCTTGATTCGCTGTTCACTTGCCATCCATGAATGCTAATACCTTGTGAAACAAGTACCGCAACATCACCGGGAGTTAGCCAAAACCCCTGTAGGTTATAAACGTTACAAACGACCAGAAGAAAAGAGTGGATGTGGGTTCAAACCTGGAACGCAAGTTCTTCGAAATTGTGATGGGAACCTATAGTCACCGTATTGTAGAGGTGTTTAAGCAGCTTTTCCAGCAGTTGCTAAATGGGCATCTGGGTGCAGTGGCTTAGTGGTTAAGTGCGTTGGACCACTAAGCGAGAGGTCGCTGGTTCAGATCCTGACCTGTACCACCTAAAAGTTTTTATTCGCTGCCCCACCTCTTGCGAACATTTGACAAACATGCAAGAGTAAGAACTGTCATGAGAAACTTCTCAAAAATGAACTGCCGTTCGGAATCGGCAATAAACTGTTGGTCCCATTCGTCTCCCCAAAAAATATATCTTCGCACACACAGTGGTTGGAGAAGCTAGGCTTTGGGTCCTGCATGGGCCGTTTCCGCCTTGTATTTTTTTATTTATTTCTAAATGGGCATGACGAGAGAGTGGTATGGCAAAAAGAGAAGCCCAGTCAATATAAAGGGTGATTTTTTAAGAGGTTTAGAACTTTTTTTAAAAAAAAAACACAAAAAATTCGAAAAAATGAATGAAATATTTATTTGAATCGATAGTTTGAACCTTGCAATTTAATGTTTAAAGATAATTTCATGCAAATGTTGACCGCGGCTGCGTCTCAGGTAGCCCATCCGCTGAGTCCAATTTTGGCATACTCTTTCACACATATCGGCCGGTATCTCACGAATGAATGCATGGATGTTGGCTTCCAGTGCGTCAATCGAAGCGGGCTTGTCCCTATACACATTAGCCTTGGCATACCCCCACAAAAAATAATCTAATGGTGTCAAATCGCACGATCTAGGCGGCCAATTGACCGGCCCGAAACGTGAAATTAACTGTTCACCAAACTCGCCTCGCAATTGCGCCATTGGTTCGCGTGCTGTGTGGCATGTGGCACCGTCTTGTTGAAACCACATATCATGCAAGTCAAGAACTTCCATTTCGGGCAAAAAAAAGTTTGTTATCATCGCTCGGTAGCGTTCACCATTGACAGTAACGCTGCGATTCGCATCATCTTTGAAGAAATATGGCCCAATAATGCCGCCGGCCCATAAACCGCACCAAACAGTGGCTTTTTCGGGATGCATTGGTAGCTGTTGCAATGCTTCTGACTGATCTTCACTCCAAATGCGGCAATTTTGCTTATTTACGTACCCATTCAACCAAAAATGAGCCTTATCGCTGAACACAATTTTGGTGCGAAATTTGGTCACAATCTTCCGAATAGACTGCTCAGAAGGTCGAGAATGCCGATCATAAAATGGAAGCAGCGCGCGATGAACATTTCGAACCGAGCACGAATTTTGATAGTAAAATTTAATAATTTGCAAGCGTTGTTCATTTGTAAGACGATCCATGGTTAAATTGCAAACCAAACTGAAGCTGTTTGACAGTGACACAAGGTACTAAACACACGTCAGCTGTCAAAACCAGTGTTGCCAAAACCAAACCAGCTAAAAAATCACCCTTTAGAAGAGGTAGAAGTAGTCCCTATCCCTAACATTAATGCCGCATATAAGATCCTAACCAACGTACTCAGACCCCACAGTTGAGACGTCAAGAAAGATCAAGCCATAGTAGATGCCAGAGAGCTTGGGTAAGTGGAAGCAGGGAGCTCATGAGATCGCATAGGACGAAAGTCTCCTCAATCAATTTCGAAAAGAATTACAGAAACGGTAACATCAAAGTAGCAATAATGTCAGATAGTCAAGCAGCTAGCAAAGCACTGAGCTCCTTTGTCATTAAATCCAAACTTGTATGGGAATGCCTACAAAGTCTCATTAAATTGGGCAAGAAAAATAGATTAACTGTTTGCTGGATACCAGTCCATGTGGATATTGTGGGTAACTGGGCAGCTGACTGTCTAGCGAGAAAAGGAAACACAAGGAAACACCCTTCATAGGACCTGAACCATTCTGCGGGCAAGGGGAACACACGCTACACAAAGAATTCCGGAAACCGGAAAAGGAGGAAAGGGCTGGAACCTTTAGAGATCTCCAAGGTCTGAGACAAGCCGACAAATTCTAAGCAGATTATTATCTCAAATGTATCAGTCTTAGCGAAAATATCCAATATATCGTAACTAGTTTCCTAACGGGGCATTGTAAGCTCAGGGACCGCCTAAGGATGATAGGGATATCAGATTAAGGTCTCTGCAGATTCTGCAATGAGTCCACAGAAACTCCAAAACAAAATAGGTTAAATATTTGGGAAAACACCAAATTCAAGAAAAGGATTTACCAACCACGGATCCACTGCTGTGTGATGTACTCTGAGTAGGTTTTCCTTGCCAAGGCTAAAGCCAGAGCATAAGCACTCTTTGATAAGTTGGCGCAATTTGAAACACAAGTTCTTCCCTTAAACCTTAAATCACAAAATGTATTGTTTTGTAGGTTTTCCAGTGGTTTTCTAGCTTAGCCTGTTCTGCCCCTCACACGTGTTTTGAAACGTTCATAAGTGTTATATCTGTAAAACCAATTCAGAAGGTTTATTAGCGCACATTACACCCCAAAGATCAATATAAGGGCCAAAAACCAATTGACATGCCTTCAGATGGGGCTCAATGACCTGTGAAACACTTTGGCGTATCACCGGGGAGTAAGGGTGCTGTCATGCGTGATGTAATGCATTGGATATGAATTGCGAAGAGTGGAGTGAAGTTCATTAATAAATAATAGAAAATAATAGTCGGTGAGTGGACTAAGCTCTGGCCAACAAAGCCATTCAAATAGAATGGGGTGGCAGAACCTTTATCATCTATATGTACATTAATTTAATACAACTTCCAAAATATGTATATATTATGTATACCTATCGATTGCGTATAAGGTTCATAAATTATTTTAGGGGAGAGCTTCCACTATGTACCTACATTAAAATGTCCCAACAAAAGGGTGTTGCTATATTCTTTCTTTTGGGTTGCTTTGGTGATATCCAAGTAAGCAGTTCTTCATTTCCTATAATTCCTAACAATGGTTTTTTTTTTCGTATTGGTGTAATTCGGACGTTACCTTGTTTTTCTTTTTAGGCACGAAAAGATATAGAATTTCCAATAGCAACATTTTTATTATTGAGCAATTTCCGGATTGAATCCTCGGCGCAAACATGAAATCAAAAAATGACATAATAGGTATGTCTTGTCTCACTTGCCTGAGACACAGAATATCGAAAATTTTCCGCACGGCTTAAAATGAAGCGTTTCTCGATTAGTCATTCTTGCAAACAAACTTTTGCAGAGGCAACAAAAAATGGTGATCTCAAACTGAAACTATATTTTCGTTACACCAACAACTTATTGCATACCTAATTGAGGGCAAAATATATTATGTATTCCGTTTAAGGGGAAACTTTTTTGTGACTGTTTATCATAAGGCTGCAGGGAGGGAATTTATTCATTTCACTCTGCTCTACGATGTGATATGTTTCGCTTTTTTAGATGTGGGTAGAAGTTTCTTATTGTTTGCCTACGCCGTTTAGCGAAAAACTTAAAAAGGAGTGCTAAAATAAACTAAAAAGTCAGTTGCAATAAATCAGCTTTCAGAAGTCGGAATAATAAAATTATGCAAAAGGCTTTCAATGAAATTAGGGCATAAATCATAAGTACTATCCAATGATCGTAGGACGAAGTTGGTAATATATTTATTAGTAAATATTAACAGATTACTTCGCGGAGAAAAAATGCATGCCAAGAACAATTAGAATCTGTATTTAATTAATAGAAATTCTGCATGGTTTTTTGCTAAGAAGACATCCGGGTTAAGACAAGTGTAAGAATGGCCTTAATTTTTTGTTTAATTTTATAAGAAAATCATTTTCTTTTGAGACATATATAAGGTCCGCCAAATAACTTTTTTTTTTTTTTGAAAATGCTATAAAAAAAACTACTGAATATTTTCCCAAATTTCTTTTTTTATTTGAAAGTACAATCCTTCCGGTTAATAATGGAAAATAATTTCATTCAAATGGCTGCCTCGGCTGGCCATGCAGTAGCCTATTATCGATTGCGTGCAGCTGTATTTCACCAATGGCTTTACGAATATTGTCAATTATCTCTGGCATGTCGGAGTAACACTTATCTTTTACGGCACCCCACAAATAATAGTCCAACGGTGTCAAATCGCAGCTCCGCGGTGGCCAAACGACATCAGCTCTGCGGCTGATAATGCGATCTTCAAAAACAGGGCGCAAAACATCGAGTGTAGCTTCGGCTGTGTGGCACGTACCGCCGTCCTGCTGAAACCAAATGTTGCCATTATCCTCCTCTTCAATTTTTGTGAACAAAAATTCGTTCAACATGGCCCGATAACGATCGCCACTGACTGTAACGGCCACTCCTTGCTCATTTTCAAAGAAAAATGGCCCAATTATGCCTCTGGACCAAAATCCGCACCAAACAGTGACTCGTTTTGGGTATATCGGCTTTTCAATGTACGGGTTTTCTGTGCCCCAAATGCGACAATTTTGCTTACTTATAAACCCGCCAAGATCAAAATGAGCTTCATCTGAAAAGATGATTTTTTTTGGCAAAATCGGCATCTTCTCTAAGTCGATCGCAGGCCCACTTTCCAGCGTTGTTAATATTCGTTCAGCGGAAGGATAAAACTAATTATCTGTCAAATCAGACATGAGCTAAGTGTTGCCATTCGCGAAATAAGCACTAGTTGAAAAACAAAAAACCCATGATAATTTCAAGAGCATTCCGATAAAAATAAATTGTCTGACACCTAAATATCATACGTTTACCTTTATTTTTTTGTGTTAAGACTTCTTAAAGATTAACATTAAGTGAAGCGTATGTTGAGTTAACTGCATTCATTTGTAAAAACGTTTTTTTGCAATTTGTGGCGAACACCTCAATCTAAAAAAAAAAAAATAGAAAATATGATCGGGTGATCCAAGTAGAGATACTTTTTTCAATAGCCTTTTTTGACAGATCACGTGTGAGTCGTGTCATGCTGTCATGTTATTTTTGTTTAGTATTGTTTGGCATTTCATAATGGAAAGACTTACGCGTGAACAACGTTTACAAACTGTTCAACTTTATTATGAAAATTCACGTTCTGTGAGGAATGTGTTTCGTGCACTACTGAGCGTACTATTCGCGACACCATCATACATTTTGAGACCCAGCATTCATTATTGGATAATATTCGACCGAACAGACTACGTCCAGCACGCTGTGAAGAAAATATAGTTGCCGTAGCTGAGAGTGTACACGAAGACCGTAGAGAGTCGATTCGCTCGTGATCTCGGCGACATTTGGTTTCAGCAAGACGGCGCCACTTCCCACAAATCGCATCAATCAATGGACTTATTGAGAGAACATTTCGGTGAGCACATAATTTCACGTTTTGGGCCGGTCGTTTGTCCACCAAGATCGTGTGATATCACACCGTTAGACTTTTTCCTGTGGGGATATGTAAAGTCAAAAGCTTATGCCGACAGACCCGCTTCGATTCAGGCCTTGGAGGAAAACATCACGCGTGTCATTCGCCAGTTACCAGTCGAAATGCTCGAACGAGTGATCGAAAATTGGACTCAACGGATGGACCATCTGCGACGTAGCAACGGCCAACATTTGATAGACATAATCTTCAAAAAATAAATGCCAAAGAATGTTCTTTCAAATGATAATAAACATTCTCCATTAAATTTGAATTTTCTGTGTTTTTTTCTTTAAAAAAGTAGGGAACCTCGAAATGGATCACCCTTTATTTATTGGGAGGCCTCATTTAGAGAGACTAAATACACCAAAACAAAAAAAAATACCACATAAGAATCACATACATAGCCTAAGCAAATATTCGCTCCATCCATGTGCTGGAAGATATCTTCCAAAAAAAAAAAAAACATTTCTAAATACAAAAGGTATGTGCTAACCTCTCTCATTCGTGTCCACAGAACATGCGGCGCCTCCAGTCAAAACCTCACTTACTTATTGAGAAGCCCGATTTCGCGTCCTCGACAAAAAGTTTAAACAGATAAATAATTTCTCATCATTCGCCTCGTAAGTCGGTGACCAACAAAAAAAAAATGTAATCAACGCATAAGACCAAAGAGTCACGCATGACGAAAGCTGCTCCAGTCGTCAAGTTCTTGCGATTGAGCAAGGTAGATAACCATGCAACTTTATCTACGCCCGTGCGCAAACAAAGAGCACGTCTGAGACAAATCATCTCACGCGGTCACAAGCGCTGATACATCCCCCAAAAAAAAATTCCCAATTACACAAAAAAAAAAATTATAAATCATACCATCGTCATATCAGATCCTTACCTACATAAAATAGCCTACAAGTGCAGTGATAGTTCGGTGATTGTATAAATTTATTAACCTAATTAATTGCGAAATGTCATCGTCATCGTCTTCAAACGGAAACTTGTGGCCACAAATTTCAGCGACACGGGAAAACTGTATATTCAGTACAAGTGTACCACACAATAAATTTTCCTTGGCAAAATATATATTCTTTTTTTTCATTTACAATAAAAATATTAAATAAATCTTACACCGAGTTGTAAGTGCACATAATAACCTGCATGTACTACTCAAATATCTAAGAAAATAAATTGCACGACTGCGTCATACGAAACTCTCTCGGTACATGAGATGCGTTTTTGAGTCGCAAAATGAATCGAAAATTAATGGTGAGAAATTTATTTAAATCACTTTTTAGGTTTTGAAAAATTAGATTTCCTCAAAAACGGCACATACGATTTTGATGTAATTTCGCACATTGGACGCTTTTAACATAATTGTTCGAAATACAAAAAAATATCAAAATCGTTAGAGCCGGTTTTGAGAAATCGAACTTAATTTAAAATTAAGAAAATCGTTATATGAAAAGAAAATTGAAAAAAAATTATTTCAAAAATCGAAGTATGCAAATTTGTTCGACTTTATAGTATAAAAAAACTGTAATTTTTTGTTTTTGAGATATTGCCGGTTTTATAAATTACCGTTAATCGATTTTTTTTCCAAAAACTGAGTATGAAAAATTTTTGCCCTTCCTAAACATCCTTAGTACAAAAAAAAAACTAAAATCCTTGGAAACACTTTCGAGAGGAATAGTGAAAATTTGTATGACAGGTACCGTTATTTCAAAAGATAAAGCAAAAAATAAAAACACGCCCCGAGATGTAACCCCCAGAACCTTATAAACGAACTTTGAAGCAAATCCGCCGAACCGTTTCGCCATACGACGCCTGCAGAAACAGACAGACCGACGGACGGCATTGGCGGACCCACTTTTTTGGACTTCTCTATAGTCGTAATATCATCTCTCACAATCAGTTTGAGTTCGGAATTACCGCACGATCGCAATAAATTTCTCTTTAGTATACTAATGTATACGAGAAAGTTAAAAAGAGAATCGTACAGGACATACTTTCTACAAGAAATCCGTTTAATGCGTCAACAGTGCATGAAATCTTGTGTATTTTAGTATATTGGCGTTAAGATAAGCATCATCTTATTTTAAGGTGTTAATTCTTCTCCGTGTTGAATTACTTTTTAGTTATAATTCGTTTTTATTTGCTACTTCAATCGTAGAGTGAAAACTACACAAACTATTACCCAAAGGTTAAAAAAAAAATTCACCAGGCGGTAGTTTGGAGGAAAATGGTCGTGTAGGAAACATATATAACAAAAGAAAATTATAGCTCCTAGTATCTAGTTTTTGGATCTGAACTTTTTTAACGCCAGCAGTTTTTCCAAATTTATTATTGAATTTTTTTCTCTACGGACTTTGACTTTTGCGTGCCGACTTAACCTTAACTTCATTCAGACGGAGTTAGGCAGGTAGGTTGGTGGTCATACGGTGATCATAGCTCACTTAGACCAGCAAATTGGGTCCATTGTGTCCTTTCGGTACTTTCCTCGAACAAAACAACACATGAAAGCATAAGAACAGACCGCTGTCAGTGGCTCAAAGCATCACTCTCTTAAAACCATCCTGATTTGTATACAAATCTGATAAGGTCGTTTAGCTCAACTTTGCCTAAATCCTCCAGCTCATCAAAGAATTATCTACCGAAGGTCATAAAGCTTGGGCAATTTAGGCCCGGATATTCGCATGACAGGTGACAAACAGATTCAATTCCCTGGAAGTCCCTGCAGCTTCTGCAAAAGTCATTGTGCATTATGCCCAGCCATTCCGCATGTAGACCCACAGTGCAGTGCCCCTTGAGGACTCCTCTTAGTACGTTTAATCCGATCATGAATTCTGATCTTCTTTTGTTAACCGCTGGCCATAGCTCCTTGGTACGTCTGCATGCATCGAGTTGTGTCGAGCGTAGGTTAGTTCTAGTCAAGGACTCGATCTTGATTTTCGTGCAATAAAGCTAAGCGTTGTGCTTATTTCTTTGAGTGCCAGGATGCGCTTATATTCGACCATAATCTTGCGAGAATTCAGATGGAGTTACTCAAGGTATTGTCCTCGGACCTCTGAACACCAACGATCTACCAACAACATCCTACACCAATATTGGAACCTTTGCCGATGACACTGCAATCCTAGCAGTGGGACGCTAGAATAAAAAAAAATAATTCGAGCATTCTGTACACATTGACTTTACAAATAAGTCCGCCGCATCGTCTCCAATAGTACTATCAGGCACGGTAATACCGTGTGCTAATTCAGAAAAGTATGCCCCTAGATGCCGAGCTCCGTTGGAAAGAGCATATCAAAATCAAATGAACAGGAAATCAGATTTATCAATTAGTAACAAAGTCCTTCTTTATAACCAGGTACTAAAACCAGTTTGGAACTATGGCGCTCAACTCGGGGGATGTGTCAGCCTAACCAACATTGCAGTCATTCAACGTTTACAGAAAAAAGTCCTCAGAAGTATTCTGGTACATCAGAAACAATGACCTCCATTGGGATCGAACAATTCCTACCGTTCTGGAAGAGATAAACACACGAAAAAAGACTACAGCAGCATGCTAATGAAGAAGCACCAAGTCTTCTTAACGTACAATTCACAAGACCGTCGGCCCTTGCCAAACAACCTGAAAATCCAGGGTTAATCACACCAGCAACGAGATAGTAACAGAGCGACAACGTCGAGCGAAATAAGGCGCTCGAAATGAACTTAAACTTCAACGCTTTGGATGGATTAATTCCCTTCTATGCTCAGGTTACTGTCATTAAAAGATAAGAACATTTGATAATTATAATGTAATTAAAAATGGTGAAGTGTTAGCCATTTACTTGTTTTCCCTTACTAATTTTGAAAAGCAAACTTTTATTTATTTAATCCAGCCAGCTGTTTTGTTTTGTTCTACTCGATTGAGTTCTTGAAATAATGCAAGGTTAACAATTTTTGCTCCAATCTTAAGGATATTGAAAAAAGAACAAACAAAATATTAAGAAAACAATTACCAGCGACATTAGCGTTACACAAAACGTGCCATGTTGAGAAGTTGCGCGGTCAGATTTACGCTTCTTTCCAACACCTGTTTGTGTGAGATTATTCCGCAGAAATGTGAACCGGATGCTCGTCGGTTCCACCGTTTTTAATGACTCCAAACTCATTCTCTGAAGTGTGTGTGTGTCCGACCTTACTACCGCTATATCTGGGACTGACCGCCGAGCGCTTTGACGTCGCAATTCGCGCTATTTGGGAGCGATCGATGTCGATGGATTGTGTGATTAAATGGCAACTAGAAGGAAGTTTGGTGACCATGGCTTGATGATGTTGTTTGTAAACTCTTTTAACCTTCCAAGAAGTCAAAAAAAAAAAATTACGAACACTTTTTTCGCTCGTTTTCTCAAAATTACTCAAAAACTAGACATAACGGCTGCAGTTACCAGAGCCTAAGAAGAATGCCTACGAGAAACTCTGCACAGTTTTCCAGTTACGCGCTTACGCATAGGTAGCCGAAACCCCTTAGGCTACCCCTACCAGCTACCTCAGAGAAAGAGCCCGTGGTATGATGACATATCCATATCTATACCGGAACAAGGTGACAGAAGATATACACACAAAAACGCTGCAGCGTCACAACAAAGAGCCCGGGGTCAGGAAAAGGGTGAAGGAAAAGAGAGTACGTAATCTCACAGCTCAAGGAGATCAAGGAGCAAAACTCCTAATTAAAACAACATCCGGAGGTTTTGTAAGAAAACCAACCAACTGGCCTTAAAACGATTGGAATCCATGTTCTTCGAATTAGCAAAGGATAAATTGTCAATAGGCAATAGAATGTAAAACGTATTTAAGTAGCATTTTCAGCAGCTGCTCATCGAGGATCTTGTAAAGAGAATGATAGGGCGAGAAGACACGCACATACAGTCAAAAAATATCCATTGTCGCCACTTCGTATAGAAGAGCTACAAAAAAGCTTAAGAAAAACAGGAGCGCCAGTTCCGATGGCGGATACGGAGGCAATGTTTGGGTAGGACGCATGCACCAAATCAATTATGGACTTCCTCCTCGCAGCATGTCCGATGATGGACAATCAGTTCCATATGTCCCATCTGCAGAAAGGCGATCATGTCTTGCAGAGATCTATCCGATCATGTCGCATACAACAACGTACTGCGTGAACGTCTCAAACACTTCCGCAATACACTAATCGGCGCGTACCAGATGTCAACACGGGAGGCACTATTTTTAACAGATCAGTTCAGCTATACTGGGAGGGTATGCCGAGGATATTGAGATCATCGTTCACTTACAGCATGCCGTGATAGATTCTTTCACGGCTGTTGAAGAACATCAACTCTTCGAACGCCAACAAAGTGTATATTCCTCAAAGAATTGCTCTAGGAAATCGCTGTTACTGAGATTTGGCCAAGCATTCAAAACTCCTTACTCAAAGGACCAAATGAATGCTTCACTTAGCCTGAAAGCTAGGAAATGTAAGCAGGAAAGGTGAGTAAATGCTAGGAAAGAAACATTCGTCGACGGATATCTGGTGCTGAGTGCGAGGATAACGATTGGATGATGATGCAATAGCGAACTCAATGAGTTGTATCAACATTTTTAAATAGTTCAAAACGCCGAAACTTGTCGCCTACGTTTGCCGAATTGATAATACAGCTTTATCCAAGAAGATCATCAAATCTCACTCCAGACAAGGAATACCTAACTTTCGTTTTAATGACCAAGACGTGGAATGCGCGATCTTGAACGTATCGCAGAGAATGGAAGGCTGTCATGTCGTGTCTCAGTCACGGTTCGGGAGTTACAGTATGCTATGAAAGTTCTCTCGATCTTGATAGATTCATACACTTACTTAAGCTTGGACAATTTACTTCAGCTAAAACAACCAATCAAAATCTTTTTTTTACTGAAACATGAGTCCAATTGTTTTTCATTCCTGATAAAGAATGTAGGTAGGTAGGTATGTAAAATTTCATATTATTTTGTAGAGCAGTTTTTGAGTTAAGGGCGTTTAAAAAAATATATGAAGGGTGCCCTGCAGTGTTGCCGATTAAAATAAAAAATTATCATGATTCCAAAAATATCATGAGACTTAAAAAATTGGGGAAAATCTAACAGTAAAGTCAGATTTCATACGCTACGATTTTTGTTGTACGTGACGTGGTTTTAAAGGTAAAGAGGATGAAATGTGTCAAACACGGATGATCCCAAGATTCCCATCCGATTCTTGTATTCTCTTTTGGCCTTCTATTCATCTGTTCTACTCGGGCGTGTTTCAGCCAATCAACCATAATGAAATGTTCGAAAAGGTAGCATCAAAAGAAATTTAAAATTAAAACAAAAATGCAAGGAACGTAAACAAATCGAGCGTATGAAAACGCGATGCGAGCCCGAAAGAGAATTAAGAAGTTTCTTAAGACAAAAATCGTAGCGTATGTAACCTGAAAAGCAAACAAAAATTTCTCATAGAGTTTGTATTCAATTTATTCATAAGTAAAAAACAAAAAATTGCATTTTTGTTATCTTCAAATGTTATATTTTATAATATATTTACCTTCTTCTCTCCATTTAACGACGAGATTATGATCAGGATTACAGGGATCATTACCCTCCCACTTCACGGCATTCCTACTGGTCCGCCTGTGGGGTTCGCCGCGTCTTATTATAGTTTTACCTACTTCTTTAAAAAGGCTAAGTTTATTTTATTTTAAAGATATTAAACTTTTCATATGTGCCTTAACTATATCTACATATTGTTTGGTTTTTGTTTTATTGAATTATTCTGATTTTTCATAAGATTATTTCCTTACTTTTCCTCACTATTCCTCAATTTTGTTTTGATTGAGGTTACTTTGTAAAGAAATATTTGTCAGGAAATTTGTTCTCAGGAAATTTTAAATTTTCCAAAGTTGAAATTTGTTACGGAAAATAAAAAATACGGATTTGAAGCAACAAATCATGATAATCATGATGAATCAGGAGATTCGGCAACGTTGGTGCCTTGGAAAATATGTCTTTAATTCCTATAAAATAATATTTTCTTCGATTGATTAAGTGTATCGTTTTTCCCAAATTAACGTTTTAAAACTTAAAAACATATAGAAAGGCTACAGTCGCCTGGGGGCAAACGGTGTGATACCCCATGCATATCTCTCTCGAGGAACAAGGCATAGAAAACAGAGGTTGGTTTTTCTAATAGAGATAAAACTGACATTTTGTGGTGAAATATGGCAACTCTAATGTCATTTATGTTCAGTTTGGTTCAATTTATGGTCGACATAATCGTCCATCAGAGCAATTAATTCTGTTAACCATGGATCGTTTTCCCACAACGTTTACTCTATGTGATAATACGTCGAACAGTGCGCATCGAAGAAACAATTGCCGCTGTAGAGCAAAGTGTTGAAGAGGACCCGAATGAATCGATTCGCCACCGCTCACAGCAATTGGAGCTTTGTCCATCAACTTTATGGAAGATTTTGCGCAAAGATCTCTTCTTACGACCTTACAAGATCCAGCTGAGATTGATATCGATGCTGATTTTCATCGCAAAATTTTGTTCAGTGATGAGGCTCATTTTGGGTTGAATGGCTACGTCAACAAGCAAAATTGCAAAACGCTATTACATCCACAAAAACTGACTGTTTGGTATGCTCTATGTGCTGGTGGAGTCATTGGGCCATACTTCTTCCGAAATGATGCTGGAGAGTCAGTTACCGTTAATGGATACCGGTATAGAGCCATGATAACAGACTATTTTGTTCCCGAATTGGATGGCATGAATGTGGATGAGATGTGGTTGCAACAAGACGGCGCTACATGCCACACAGCGCACGTCACAATCGATTTATTGAAGAAAACATTCTATGAGCGCATAATTTCGCGGAATGGACCTGTCAATTGGCCACCAAGATCGTGTGATTTTTGGATTATTTTCTTTGGGGATATGTGAAGTCGCTCGCCTACGCCAACAAACCAGAAACGTTAGGGGACTTGAAAGCCAACATTAGTGGCGTCGCATTCATGCCGACATCCAGCCCCAAATGCCTTAAAAATTGGACCTCTAGACTTGTCTTTATATATGCCACATACCCGAAATCATATTTAAACATTAATGGCATAAAATTATCCTTCCAATAAAGCCAAACTGATGGACATTAAAATGATTTTCTTGTGTTTTATTTCAATTCGAAGTTGTATACCTCTAAAAAAAAAATCCGGTATTTGGTGTTTTATAACAAAACATAAAAACATGTTGTTTGAGAAAAACCACTCAAAAAGTGGGAGTGGCTAAAAACTTTGTATAGCAAATTTGTTAAGGATGTCACGATCTACATATTTTGTGAAGGGCTTAGTGCTTCATTCCATCAACTTTAGGATTAAAACAGTCTTTTCTTAATTGTGGGCGCTGCAGTGCACGTATCAACAATTTTACACTCTACCATTTCGGGACCCTAGAGAGTATATGTTCCAAATGTAAGCTTCCGGACGGACGAATGGACATTGCTAAATAGTCTAGATTTTGATGCTGATCATAAATATATATATACTTTTACGGGTCTACGACGCGACGGTCAAAATTAATATACCATTTGGATAGAATATATTTTCCAAATGGCTGCTATAGTCCCGCTTTAAAAGGGTGGTCATTTGCACAACCCAATAAAATGTAATGTCTTCAAGACATACACTGCGGTTCACTAGATTAGACCACCGCCTTGTAACTAATTCCTGTCATTTTTGTGCTTTGTACCACCAAATCGATTGTGTCATAAAATTATATTGCGGCCCAGGCCCTTACTCCCCCTTCTCTGCTATGATGGCGATTTAAAAACGCTCCTCTTTTCTCAGATCATGGATCAAGTAATAATTATAGCCATCCGGTCTATCTAAATAAAATTTTTTTTTCCTTCGAAAAAATAAATTTTTTCCTGTTATTTGAACTTGCACATCCCAGGTAAGTATTCAATGGTGGTTTTTTCTGAAGCCTTAGTCGCTTAAGGTGTTTGGCACTACGAATTACACGGCGAACTGCAGTAACACCAGCTGCATCTCTGATTTTAGATGTCGAAAAGGATAAATTGGAGGCTAGTCGTATTATTTTACGTTTTTCCCTTACTGTAAGGGTCGTGGTACACTTCCTTTGTAGTTCAGGGCGTACATTTTTGGATCCTTTAAGTAATTCCCAACGGCATGATCACTTCTTTTAATTTTACGAGCAAGAGCATGCTTAGACATTCCATCCATTTTGGCCCTCTCTGACAATGTTAAAGAGGTTTTTTTCCCCAATTTTTTTTAAAGCAAAAATAAAACTTTATAATCGAAAATTATTCTTAACACAACAACAGATTCAAAAACACTTTGCAAGCAACGTCACAGCTGCAACTGCTTCTAATCTTATGCGTGTTATACTGACTCATTCAGCAAAACGGTCTGAAAGGTACCATTATCTTGTTCTCTTGACTTTTTTTTGCTATGGTCTATAGAACACCAATCTACTCTCTCATTAAAAAAAAACTCAATTTTACTCTTAAAAATCATCTGCTTCTAATCTTATGAACCGCAGTGTAGGTATTAGACCGTATTCGTTACAAAGTGCTTCACATGTCGATATGCAAATTTGCTTATTAAATATAAAATAATTGGGCTGCTGTTGGATATTTTAAGTATACATTTTAAATGGACTTTTTGGGAAGGTTTGAAAATTAAAAGTGCGCCATTTTAGAAAATATTACACTGGTACCTTTTAAAGTTTCTATCAAAATTTCGTAAAGAGCTCCAGAGAAGACAGAATTATGCGTCTTTTTTAAATTTGACAAATAATGTAAATTATGCCCCGCTTCACTGTACAGATTCCGCTTTCTCAAAGTGAATTATTATTATTTCCATATCGAAGCACGGGTATACATTCCCTACATATTAATTAAGCTTTTGGAATATTATTCAGAACGTGACATTTATCCACATGTCTAAAACCATCTACCTATTTACTTCAGCTAACTATTCATGAGTAGAATCCATGTCATTCTGCGAATAAATCGAAAAACGGAGAAAATGAAAAAGCAAATGACTGATGTACGCAAAAATGTATCTATTGAATGAATCCACAGCATATTTACAGTTCGTAATGCTATCAGCCTTTCTATGTATATTTCTATGTAAATTTAATAAAAAAATAAATTGAATTCGCTGTTAGAAACCCTTCGCAGCAGGAAGAGCATGAGACTGCAAAGATGTTTGATAACCGAAAAAACGAAATTCGGAAAGAAACATTTCCATATTAAATGTCTCTCCACTACAGCGGGTGCGGGCGGAGCAGACCTTTATGCATGAGTAGGAATTGGAAGAAACGTATAATGATTTAGATATTAGAAATACGTATCACCGATGGATTTGTAAGCAAATGTTGCTCGGAAGCCAAAGTTCCAGACATTCAATATTGACTTTGGGAGAATTCGTAAATGTTGCATGCAAATCTATCTTTTTTTTTTTGCAAATATGAATGCATTTCATTGAACAGCTGATGTTGTTTAAAAACGTCAAAATTGAAAATTGCGTAGTAATACCTAACATAAAAGCAAAGTTTGACAAATAGGGAAGCTGTGCTAATGAAATTCTTTGAAACTCATTCATAGTTAAAATTTCATAGATGAAATCCATTTTAATTCGTACATGATTGATCTGATATAATTTGGTCGATGTGAGAAATGAGTTATCCTGCTTAGCTCCTAAAACTACGCAATTAAAATGCGAATTTATTAATTCAAGATTTAATAAACAGATGACGCTTCTACAATTTTGCAATATCGGCCCGGGCATGGGGTATCATCGAATGAACAAATAGAGGGTGTTATAGTTAGACCGCGCTTTATTATTTAAAAGCATATTCCACTTGGTTAAATGCGAATTTGTATAGATGTCATGTTCTCGTTTATGTTTTGTGTTCTAAGTGAAACCTGATATTACGTTGAATGAGGAAAGGGTGAGTGTTTGACACGGCAGCCGGTGGCCCGGTATGTGGTAGAATATGGAATTTATGTGCGGAAATTCAATTTTAATGAAAATTGTTTATGAATTTAATTCATTATGCTATGTATTCGTTTTGTTTTTGTTGTTTGGTATTGTCTTTGCAGAATGTCGTGTACCTACCTACCTGATCGACGCAATGACGGAGGGAAAAAAATTAATTTTTTTTATGGAATCCGAAAGCGCATCCAAGTCAATGTATAAGTCAATTGTTTTATCAGGTCAGGGCGTGTGTATGTAAAAGGGAAGTGAATATATTGCCTACGGCTATGAAATTAAATAACGCGTTGGAACATTGGCCGTATTTTAGCTACTTACCTACATGGAAGCCGCGATCATTATGCATTAAGAATAATGGCACTAAGCTGTACGCCGCCAAACTTAACTCGGAATCAAAGTTGACCTTTGTATTGCTCAGTGCCAAACCAGCTGGTGTGGATTAGAGTGATGGACTAAAATATAGTGGTTGATTTGAAATCTCGCTATGGAAACTGTATGAATATTTAAATAAATAAAATTGATTTGATTTGACAATTGAATTGATTACATAATTACAAAAATAAAATTACAAAAATGCACATATTCGGAAACCTTTAAAATTATTGAGGAATATCACGACTATAAAAAAGTTAACAAAATTGGATCCCGAAATTCCATTCGTCGGTCTGTCCAGAAACCGTTGGGTGGTTTGACTAATTTGCTTTAAAGTTCATACTTAGAGTTTTTGGTATTTTGGAGACCAGATATGAGTGTAAACAAATCCTAATTCCTGGCACTAACGGGGAATCGACCAAACTTGTTTTTATCCACACATTGATCTCCTAAAGCAATATTTACATTTTTGACGCAATTTTGATTTTGCCTCTATGGTTAATTTTTGTTTGAAGATAGAGAAACATGGATAGGGAAAAGTTGTTTATTCTGGTTTAAAGAGATTTTCCCTAAAAAAAAGTCGTAGAAGTCGAGCATAGTGGCAGATATGGTAGAGTGGTAGATTGGAGAAATATTGAGCTATAGTGGTAGATCTACCACATGTAGTAGAAGTGACAACACTGGCCGCAATACCTTTCGGAAATACAAGGTGGCGCAAAAATAACCTTCTGATGTTTTTTGGCAGTAATTTAAAAAACAAATGAAAAACTTTGATTCTTCTTGTGGATTATTTTTATTTGGTCTTTTAATTTGTTTTTACATCAAGTCGAGAATATGATGTCATGTAAATGGCCGCCGCCACAGTTGATTGTCATTTGAGCCCTTTTTATGGCATTTTCCATCACTTTGGCCAAAACTTCCGGCGATAGGTCCTCACATTCTTGACGGATATTGTCTTTAAGTGCTGCAAGAGTCTGAGGCTTGTTGACATAAACCCGCGACTTCAAAAAGCCCCACAAAAAGAAGTCTGGAGCGGTCAAATCAGGCGATCTTGCTGGCCAGTGCAAATCGCCAAAACGGGAGATTAAGCGCCCGGGAAATGCATCCTTCAGCATATCGGTTGTGGCACGTGCAGTGTGTGCCGTTACACCGTCCTGTTGGAACCACATGTTTTCCAATCCCAATTCATCAAGTTGCGGCAAAAAGAACTCGTTGATAATTGCTCTGTAGCGCTCACCATTCACAGTAACCGTTTGGCCCGCGACGTCTTCGAAGAAAAAAGGTCCGATGACTCCTCCAGCGAAAACAGCACACCATACAGTGACTTTGAGCGGGTGTAATGGCTCTTCGTGGGTTACACGCTGATTTTGAGTGCCCCAGAAGCGTACATTTTGCTTATTTACTTACCCGCTAAGATGGAAATGGAATTTTGATGAAAAATCATCTTCCTCTTGGTGGTGATTAAGGATGGCCTGAGCGTATGTTAGACGCGATTGGCGGTCAGCAGCTAACAGCTGATGCACCGTCTGGACTTTTTACGGAAACATCTTCAAATCTTGTACCAAAATTCGCTGTAAAGACCGTCGACTGATACCCATTTGCGTGGCACGTCGTCTGGTCGATGTCGACGGCGCTTCCATGACATCTTCGGCTACAGCAGCAATATTCTCTGCAGAACGGCTACTCCGGGGTCTGCTACACCTGGCAGCATCTCGTGTTGTGCCAGTCTCTTCGAGGCGAGCGGCTAAACGTCGCAGTGTTTCACCAGTAGGCGTTGGACGGCCAGGAAATCTGCGACGAAATTCACGTTGTGCCAAAGTCACCGACCGATTATTGCTCAAATAAATAGTCACCAATATTCCGCGTTCTGGAGCAGTGTAGCGTAACATTCCTTATTAGCGTGTATTTCGCATGTGTTTACTACACAAATGTCAAAACAGAACTGACATTAGGGACCAATCGCAAAATTTATAGCATTTTCTGATAGGAGGATTACTTTTGCGCCACCTTGTATAAACAAATAATAGACGAAAGGCATGTTCATCTTTTTTGAGTTTTTTCAAGAACAGTTTTAGCAATTAAAACTTCGCTTTCAACTCGTTGATCAGAAAATGTGTATTCTAATAATGATGACTGGCTGAAATGCCTTGTGATGGTTTGGATAGTTTTCTAATTCAAATAAATCTTCATTTTGAAAACACACGAAGATAAAGGCTTTGAAAAAAAAATATTTTAAATAAGAAACTAGAGTCATTTAATATATAGAATCTAGAGTAGGAGAGACTGATGGGTACGGTTAACACCAAAATATCGTGACCCAAATGCGCAGCGCTTATGAGTATTAGGGGTGGATGATGAAGAAATAAGGCCTTAGAAGAATTACAGTATTGCTTCGTTCGTCTCGCTCAGTTGAGTTGTGAATGGTAGGTTCTTTTCTTTTAAGACATGTTCGGTCATTTTTTAACAATGTATTTAATATTTTGTATTACTTGCACGTGTTTCAACTAACCCCAATAACTTTTTCATTCTTAATTTTTTTGAATTCTCTTATGCAGTCACCTCTAGATATGTTTACCTCCAAATCGGAAATATTCACTTTAACTTGGTAAAACTTGAGTTAGGGTGATGGTAAACCCCACTAATGTAACCCACATTTTTCGACTGAGCCGTAGGAATATCTATCTTCTTAGTATTTTCAAATTTTCAGTATACCTGCATTAGTATACTAAAGAGAATGTTATTGTGATCGGTCGGAATTTTCGAACTCAAACTGAGTATGAGTGTTGATATTACGACTAGTCTCTCTGTCCGGACGCTGTATGCGAAACGGTTCGACGGATTTAGTTGAAAGTTTTTATATAAGGTTTTTGGGGTTACATTTCGTGGATTTTTTATTTTTTGCTTTATTTTTTAAAATATCCCTTATAATTTTTTTGGTGAAAATAACTTATCACTATTTTTTTTAGCAAATGGTTCTTAGGATTTCCGGCCTGTTTTGTACTAAGAATACGTAGAATGGTTTAAAAAATACTGGATACTCAGTTTTTGCCAAAAAACTTTAATAAGTAAAATAATTATAAGTTATATTTAAATCCGCCAATATTTCAAAAACTAATAAATGGAAAATTCTGAAAATTTTTACTATTTTTTTACGATGTTAGGTTGAACAAATCTGCGTACTTCTATTTTTGGAATAATATTTTTTTTCTTATAACGACGGCACAAACGATTTTGATTAATTTTTATATTTTGAACAATTATATAAAAAGTGTCCAATTTTTAGGTGCCGTTTGTGAGAAAATCAATTTTTATACATGCATGATTACTGCGCTATTTATCTGACCATCACTTTATAAGGTTCTAAATTCATCCTTAAAGTGATTTTTTTCCACAGTCTTATTTGCATATGTTTCTAATGAAATAAACTAAAATATTTAAATAAATAAATAAATGAATGGCACCATCCATCCAACGAGGTTCCAAAGGGTTGTTAACCCAATCTCCACACGAAGGTGAGAATTGAGAAACTAAAGTGCCCTCGTGCCCACCAACCTCTTGACCACCGTTCTTGAAACTCAACCTTATAACATTGAAAATAACTTACTGACCGGCTATTTGAACACCTTCAATATATATTAGTTATAAGAATAATGAAATTCTAATAAAAAAATTCATATAAAGAAAAAATTAAACCAATCGGATCGGCGATAGTATTTGTTTCCTTTGATTTTATGGGTGGTAGATACTTGAGTCAAAAGAGGCTTTTTAAAGACGTTGTTATAGTTGTGTTGTCTAGTGTGTCTTGTGTTTGTTTAAGGTTTTTAAGAATATGTCTAATAGAGACAGTAGACGGCACTGGATTTAACTGTGAGTCCTGGACAACTTAAGAAACCAAAGCCCTGCAATATCCAACACTTAGTTTTAAGCCTTAAACGAGTTTTCTGACAGGTTCGACATCTTCCTTTGACTACAAACTAGTCAAAGTAAGTATCGGTTATGATCTACCTACAAATAGTGAGCTACCGTCTGCACCAATCCAAACAATCAAATTTAACTATCTGCGACTGCACTTACCGTTGGGTGAAACAACCCAAAAGAAGACAAAACAATATTAGCTCCGTGCTGGGAATAATCAGGAATCACTGGCAACGGTACCCACGAATACTAGATACTAGCACCTACCATCTAACAACTTTTGCAGGGGCCGCAGAGACTTCGAAGAAGAAAAACACATCACGCGCGTTCTGTGATTGAATAATTTAAAATTGAGGATTGAGTAAGCTTTTTCTAGGTAAACACTTCTTCGAAGCTCTTAGCGATCATGGTAGTAGCATGGGATGGATTCTTTTGCATCTCCTTATTCATCACAAAGTCCAAAGTGTATGACTATGATTGGGTTGCATCAGTCTTCTCAGTTTAAAGAGTTATGGACTTGACTGTATCACTCAAATAATTGGGGAGTGGTTTAAGATTCACCTAAATTCGTAACCAGGTAGCCAATGTAAAGAGTTTTTTTTTAGAGGTCATGTGTCGAATTGAAATAAAACACAAGAAAATCGTCTTAATGTCCATCAATTTGGCTTTATTGGAAGGATAATTTTATGCCATTAATGTTAAAATATGATTTCGGTCATGTGTCTGCCGCGGCTGGTTCGAATAAAGACAAGTCTAGAGGTCCAATTTTCAACCACTTTTTCAAGCATTTGGGGCTGTGTGTCGGCAATAACGCCACGAATGTTGGCTTCAAAGTCCCCTAACGTTTCTGGTTTGTCGGCGTAGGCGAGCGACTTCACATATCTCCAAAGAAAATAATCCAATGGTGTCAAAACACACGATCTTGGTGGCCAATTGACAGGTCCATTCCGCGAAATTATGCGCTCATCGAATGTTTCCTTCAATAAATCGATAAAACGTGCGCTGTGTGGCATGTAGCGCCGTCTTGTTGCAACCACATCTCATCCACATTCATGCCATCCAATTCGGGAACAAAATAGTTGGTTATCATGGCTCTATACCAGTCTCCATTAACGGTAACTGACTCTACAGCATCATTTCGGAAGAAGTATGGCCCAATGACTCCACCAGCCCATAGAGCATACCAAACAGTCCGTTTTTGTGGATGCGGCAATTTAGCTTGTTCACGTAGCCATTCAATCCAAAATGAGCCTCATCACTGAACAAAATCTTGAAAATTTTGAAAAAAAACAAATTTTTTTTGTTCAGTTCTATCTCTATTCGAAAAACCAACCTCTAAAAAAACACCCTTTAGAACCCCCTAAGTAAACGATTGTTACATCTGGCAACAACACCCCAGTCTAAGTCTGTGAAAGAGCAGCCACCTTACCTAACCTAGCATAACCTAAAATACTTCTAAAATCCCGCCAGCATATGAAGTTTATTTTAAGCGATCCATTTTAAAATAATATTCTAAAATCAGCGTATGTCATTGGCGTGATAAGAACGCAATGATTAATGATTTCCATTTTCACATCAATTGCAATTCAATCAGAAAAGAAAAGACCTGTCAAAGGAAGAGATTAGATCAACCGAGCCAATCGATTAGGTATTCCATTGACATTTATGACAGCTGTCAGCAGTGCTTTAAGATACCTAGAAACGTGTTTGTCTACAAAATTATGATGCTCACGTGAAAACGTGGTGATAAAACATTTAAAAATAACAATACTCCCGGCGAATCAATTAATTATTCACGGTAATAATTCGCCAATGAAAAACATACAACTCAATTTAGTTCCATGCATTTTGGGGGAATGAGAATACACCACAAAACCTATGTGTTGTACTGTACGTTCATGTATGGATTTCAATGTGGTCACTATGTGCTCACAAAACACCTCAAGCCATTAATAAGAATCATTAATCATAGTCCCGTCAAAATGTGCCATTACCACGCCTACCCTTTGTAAATGGATTTGGTTTTGTATTTTTTTTTTTTTTCTAGTATTAAAAGTGGATTAGAAGGTGGATAAAGAAGGGAAAATTTAAGAGGGAAGAGTATTTTTCTTCTAAATTTATTGTTGTTCATGATTTGCTTGAGGGCAGTGTAGTCTTCGTGTGTTAATGTGTTTCCAATTGCCATGCGACTCACTCAGTGATTTCTATTGTGTGTGGTGAAAAACTTTAGTAATTTATTTCTATTCATTCCAGAAGAGGTAGTGTGTTGGGGGATAGTAGTTGAATTCGCTTAGTTTTAATGAGAATCTTTTTAATTTTGTCGTCAAATACAAAGTTATTTTCTTAATCTCATCTTGCGGTCTGTATACTTTCAGATGCATGAAAAAAAAAATACAACAACTTTACTTCCATCGCCACACACGTTGACCGATAGATACATACCCATCGAAGTTCCATTATCATTCAATTCCCCACAGAACTTGTTTTCAACTCGCATATGGAACAACCTTCATTACTAATTTATTTGAATTTATCCATTAGCATTATGTATTCAATGAGTTTATGTATCCATTAATTTCAGTTAGGTAGTTCTAATTAGATACATACATATTTTGTAGATATTTGTGCTCATAAAAAAATTATAAAGTGACTTCTGCAATAAACTGGCATTTCATGCTGGAATGACCAACCATAAGCAGATGATAGTATCTTCTTTGCCAATTTGTTTTTTTTTTTTTTCATTAAAAAAATTAAGTTGAGCGCCCATGGAATCGGGAGTCATAAAATAGCATTAGGTTTGCTGCAATTTTATTACCACCCTGGCAAGCTGTCTGTTTTTATAACTTTTATTTGATTTTGCGAAAATTGATTGGATTGGTTTGTTGTAAAATGTGTTCTTGCATAAAAGTAGTAAAATATGGTTATTGCGTTACTTCGTTATTTCGAGTGTCTTAAAACAACCACGTGTTTAACTTTCTCGTATACATTAGTATACTCAAACTGAGTACGAGGGATGCTATTACGATTATAGAGAAGTGCAAAAAGTGCGCTCTAGGAAATAAGGCCGCAAAACAAAACTGAAATTTCATTTTTGTATTTGAATATTTTTTTATTTGAGTTCATTTCTGCGAAAGAAGGGCCGCCGGGCTTTATTTCGTTTTCAAAATTCTTAATGATTTTGTGGTGGATTTAATGGTTACTAAGTTCCCGGATATCTTAAAGGCACTAATGACACTTGGACACAATCCTGTGAGGAGACTCTCAGTCTACTACTGCAGACTGATTTTCCGGGCTGTACAATGAATCAGACTAATCAGTATAGTTTTAATACCACAACAGCGACAATCCCGGTAGAACTTGTAACCGAAGATAAATTAAACTGGGCTATTGATACATTCTCTCCGTTCAAATCCCCTGGATGCGACGGTATTTTTCCAATCATGCTCCAGAAACCTAAGCCAATTATTACACCGATCTTAAAAAGACTTTTCATTCGGAGTCTGGAATGCGGCTACATTCCGAAAACCTGGCGAGAGGTTAGGGTCGTCTTCATTCCGAAGGCGGGGAAATCCAGCCACACTACCGCCAAGGACTTCAGGCCGATAAGTCTGACATCATTTATTCTCAAAACTTTTGAAAAACTAATGAACGTCTTTATACGCAGTCGATTAGATGACAGTGGGATTTCCTCTATTCAACATGCTTATATCAAAGGCAAAGGGGTGAAAACCGCACTGCATGAGGTCGTCAACACTATAGAGAAGTCATCAGAAGAGAAAGAATATACACTGGCGGCGTTCTTGGATATTGAAGGTGCCTTCAATAATGTCAAAATATGCGCAGTCAAGAGAGCACTACAGAATTCAAATGTTGATCAATCTCTTACTAATGTGATTATAAATTTACTTAGTGAAAGGAACATCAACGCGAAATTAGGTGACACTGAACTTAGAGTAACTGCTGCAAGAGGCACTTCGCAGGGAGGGGTCACCTCCCCTCTACTCTGGGTACTTGTCATTATTGAGATATTAATCAGATTTAAGAATATGGGGGTCACGGTAACTGCATACGCAGATGATGTAGTTTTGCTTGCAAAAGGAAAATTCCCACAAACCATAAGTGACCTCTTAGAGAATTCACTAAGAACAGTTAGGTTAGGTTAGGTTACAAGAATAATACCACAATTCCAGCTACCAACTCTTGAAGGAATACCTCTAAAGGTGACGGACAGGGCGAAATACCTGGGTATGATCCTTGACAGGAAACTTAATTGGAAGCCGAATGTCAATGAAAGAGTGAAAAAAGCAGCTAACGCTTTCTACGCATGTAACCGCATCTTTGGCAGGAGATGGGGACCAAACCCCAAAATAATCTTGTGGATGTACACGGCGATCGTGCCGCCAATACTCATACACGGTAGCGTAGTCTTGTCTTGCGGCAAGGCGACCAATCTCAAGGCAATGACAAAGATACAAAGAAAGATACAAAGACTAGCTTGTATAGGAACAACTGGCGCAATGAGAACCACACCTACAGCAGGTTTGGAGGCAATTCTCAATCTAGCTCCTCTGGACCTATACATGGAGGAGTCTGCTACCAAAAGTGCCTTGAGGAATAATCAAACTAATACTTGGAACCCATGCAATTTTGGGCACGCACAAATTCTAGAGAAAAACGTTGGGAATAATGTCACTTCTGACTACATGTCTCCCCAACTGAACTTTGAATGACTATTCACCTACTCCTTTCCGAGCAGAGATGAATGGAGAACAGATGAACCCACAAAGCGGAAATCGGTATCCATCTATACAGACGGATCAAAGATGGAATGTGGAACCGGTGCTGGTATATTCTGTGAGGAATTGAATAAACACTGCTCCATCAGGCTTCCTGATAGCAGTAGTGTCTTCCAAGCTGAGATTCTGGCAATCGCGTAAGCGGCCCGAATGGTGTCATTGCTGGCAATACCACGTAATGATATTACCATTTTTATTGATAGCCAGGCGAACATGAAAGCAATTTCTGCTATAGAAATTAAATCGAAGGTAGTTCACCGCTGTCGCGAAAAGCTTAAGGTTCTTTGCTCGCAGCACTCCACGAATATCTACTGGGTCCCTGGACATACTGACAAAGCCGGCAATGAGATAGCTGATGAACTGGCGAGAAAGGGGTCCGCAATGGATAAAGATAGAGCACTGCAGTCGATCAAGCCTCCACTATGTAATCTCAGAGAACGAGTGGAAAACAAGATACGTATGAAAACCAATAACAGGTGGAAAGCACTAACTACCTGTGAAGTAACTCGGTAGCTATGGCCAGCATATGACAAAGCCAAATATTCAAACTTCTACAGTTTGACAAGCCATCGCTGTCTAAGCTGGTAGGGGCTCTAACGGGTCATAACTTCTTAAGAAATCACATGATGAAACTAAATCTCAAGGACGTCGATATTTGTAGAGGTTGCGGAGACGAAGAGGTCCATGAGGACACACCTCACTTCCTCTGTCACTGCCCGAGCCTCTGTCACTTGAGAAACAGAACACTGGGGAGTTTTTACTTCCATGATTTACGAGAACTTTCTGATGTTACACTTTCTAATTTTTACAGGTTCTTGAGGACGTCAGGATAGCTGGAAGGAGTCGGGTAAATGCAAGAAGGATGACACAGCTGACCATCAACAACACCGACGGTTAAGCCCCAACAAAAGGGAATCACAATGGGTCCACAAGGACCTGAGTGTGGTATAGTAGGGACTACCCTGCTCTATCAACCCACATACCTAACCATACCTAATGGTTACGAAATATGGGGAATTCTGACCGCCTGCAACCCTCCTGCTTAGTTTCGCTGTTAGATTTGTAGAGATTTGTAGTACGTAGCGAGGTTGGTTATATTCAAACTTTGTTTATATCCAATAAATCTTTGCATATACCCAACCTCGCACCTACCCCAAATCTAATAGTGAAACCAAGCAGGTGGGTTGCTCATTCCATTCGACGATTCTTAGTGACTGAAATAATATAAATAACTTTATGTCATAAATATATATATAAAATTAAACTTATGGGCCTTTATTTAATTTTTATTTTGGGGCTTTATTTTTTAGGGCCTTATTTTCTGGGTCCGCCAATGCTGTCTGTCGGTCTGTCTGCCTGTACGGGCGACGTATGGCGAAACTTTAAGGTTCGTATATAAGGTTTATGGGGTTACATATCGGAGCACTTTTTTTTTTGCTTTATCGTTTGAAATAACGGTACCTGTCATACAATTTTTTTTGTGAAAATTACTTAACACTATTTTTCTAAAAAAATGATAACAAGGATTTTTGTCTTTTTTTTTGTACTCAGGACTGGGATGGGGCTGCATACTCAGTTTTTGGAAAAAGGATATCGATTAACGGTAATTCATAAAACCGCCAATATCTCAAAAACTAATAAAGGAAACTATAAAGTTGACCAATATTGCATATTTTGATTTAAAAAAAAAAACATTTTTGTTCATATAACGATTTTCTTAAATTTAAATTAATTTCGTTTTCTTAAAAACTACTCTAACGATTTCGATCAATTTTTATATTTTAAACAATTATGTTAAATCTGTCCAAAGTGCAATATGACATCATAATCCAATCGTCTGTGCCGTTTTTGAGAAAATCAAATATTTCAAA
Source organism: Ferdinandea cuprea (assembly GCA_963576555.1). Classification (NCBI taxonomy): domain Eukaryota; kingdom Metazoa; phylum Arthropoda; class Insecta; order Diptera; family Syrphidae; genus Ferdinandea; species Ferdinandea cuprea. Next base: position 15,107,377 of record OY754961.1, read on the forward strand.
ACCTAAAAAGTGGTTTAAATAAATTTGGTAATTGATAAAATGTTTCCATTTTGTTGTTGGCGAAAACTACATATCACGTAGCGAGAAAGTTTCGTATAAAGCAATCGTGCACTTTATTTTTTTTATCATTTTACAATTGAAAGTAATGATAAAGGAAAGTCATTCATGAAAAATCGCAATTCTTAAAAGAAAAACATTGGCGGTTGGTAGGTAAGTAGGTACTAGATACGTGGTACTAGATATGCTAAAGAGGTAAGTTTTCCGTCATTTAAGGCCAATCCAACTGAGGAAAAGCGAAAAAAGTTCAAACGAGCCAGAAATGACTGCAACATCATGTCAAATTCTCCTACGACCAAAAGTTGAGGCAAAAAATACTACAAAGTCTCTCTGGTAGTAAGAACTTTTGTTCGTTTGTCAAGAATATTAAAAATTCGGCATCGTCATCTATCCCGACACTCATTTGCAATGACATCCCAGCTGTCAGCTCTATGCTTGCTGCTCATTTTGCAGCTCGAGCGCGTAGAATATTCTATTGGACCCATTCATTTTCAAACTCGTACAGTGGCAAGAGTTCTTCAAGATCTCAACATTCACAAATCCGCTGGCCCAGATGGTATTTCCCCTATCGTTCTGAAGAGGTGTTCTTCCACGCTGGCAAAACTACTGCGTAAGCTTTTCTATCTGTCCTATTCTTCAGGGCTCTTTCCGAGAAGATGGAAAACAGCATTTGTCCATCCCGTCCCAAAAAAACGCGAATCTTCCTCTCCCTTCTCCTACCGACCAATTGCACTTACGTCCCTTCTTTCCAGGGTCATGGAAACGCTGATAAATCGTCAGCTTATGAAATATCTCGAATCCCGAAAACTTCTTTATGACCGGCAGTACGGTTTTCGCAGCAACAGGTCCACTGGTGATTTGATGACTTATCTAACCGAAAAGTGGAACCAATCTATTCACCATGGTGGTGAAAGCAAGGTCGTTGCGCTTGATATTTCAAAGGCATTTGACAGAGTATGGCATCAAGCTCTCTTGTCGAAAATGCGTGCATTTGGGATCGATGATACCTTTCTTCAATGGATTAGAAATTACCTTTCGGACCGTTCAATTCAAGTTGTTTTGGACGGTTTCAAGTCTGCAACTTACCACATAAATGCTTGTGTTCCCCAAGGCTCCGTTTTGTCTCCGACTCTCTTTCTCATTTTTATAAATGACCTCCTGTCTGTCACTTCTAATCCTATTCATTCCGTCGCCGATGACAGTACCCACAGCTTTACATATTCGTTTCCTGGGCAACGCCCCTCATCGTCGGTCGTTGAACTGGAACGGCAACGTATGTTCAACTCATTGAATTCCGATCTCGACAGCCCACTTAAATGGGTTAAAATCAACAGAGCGGAATTAAATGCTTCCAAAACGCAATGCTGTCTGCTGTCATTGAAGCGAAACCTTAATTCTCTGCCATTATCCATGGATGGCTCATGCATCGCCTAAACCGAACGACTTTCCATTCTCGGTATGTGTGTTAATGACAACCTTCGTTGGAATGTCCACATATTCGATGTCGCCAAGCACGCTGCAAAATGTCTAGGCTTCCTTAAGCGATGCAAAAATATTTCACTCCTTCTGATCTGGCAAAAATTTATAAGGCGTTTATTCGCCCCAAACTTGAGTATAACGCTCATATCTGGTCTGGTGCACCAATAACATATTTGGAGCTACTTGACAGGATCCAAAAACGTGCGGTAAAACTTATTGGCGATCGCGAAACACTTGACTCTCTTATTCATCGTCGTAATGTCTCCTGCTTGTCATTGTTTTATCGCTACTTCCACCACAAGTGCTCAAATGAAATAGCCAGTTGCATTCCACCCCTACAGCAATTCAACCGCAATCCTCGCCATGCTAGGAATGCACATCAGTTTACCCTCAAGCCTGTATTCGGACGTACAGTGAAATACAAGGATTCGTTTCTTAACCGTACAACGCGAATGTGGAATGCTCTACCACGCTCTGTTTTTCCCTCACATTACAGTTTACAGACATTTAAAACCAACGTGCATCGGTATCTCCCTTTTCCTAATAATTCACTTCCCTAATGCCCGCACTGTGTTACACTTTGAAGCCATTGTCTTCGAGCATATATGAGACATGTTATTTATTTTTAAAAATTCGATTTTAGGCAAAGTTCTAACTTACTTACTTACTTCTGCTGGCTCAACTAGAGCGTGGTGCCTTGCTCAATAAACCCCTCCAGCCGGCCGTAAAGGGGGGTGCGATATTCATGGCTCATGGGACATGATGGCTATAAAGCCTTTCGAAGTAAGTTGGTAGAACTACAGCTTGTTCCAAATCAATAACAAGATCCTCTATAAGGCTTGTGAATAGAAGCATTACATACAATCAATATAGTGAATATTTGTACCTGGGACTAAATATCAAATAAATGTTTATTTAAGGTGTCCACAATAGTTTTAGGGACTTCAACGAAAAGCAGCGATCCAAAGAAATAAAACTCCGAGGCGGATTTCAATGATGATCTTTATTGGGCTGCGGTCGAATCCAATTTTCTTTTACAATGATTTGGTAGTTTACAAAATGGGAAATTCTGAAGGGATATTTTGCTAATATTAAAAGCGTTCACAGCGAACTGGAGTTTTGAACAATTCACAATTACAATAATTTTAGTTGAAGATTTTATGTAGCTTTAAGTTTTATATTTATAAGTTCATTTCTTTTATAGTTATTTAAGTGTGCGTAAACATAAGGCGATTATACTAAGGAAAGGAAGTAATTAATCATTAATATTTATTTCTGTATTTATTTAGTCACAATCATCATGGACATAGATAAGCACAATAAATAATAAATGTAAAAACAAGAAACCAAAAATATGACACAATGCTTCTGAATGTCTGTTATAAAACATGAGTTTTTACTTTTTCAGAGTAAGTAGCCAAAAATTAGTAATAATAATAAGTATTAATTCGAATCCTGAACAAAGCTAAGTAATTTTTTAATTAAAATAAAATTTATTTCCTCTTCAGATAAACTTTCAAGCAACTTGACGCCTTCAAATGATGGAAAATAGTTATACAAACAAACATAATCAAAACGAAAAATATAATTAAAATTTCCGTAATAACTTCTGCAAGTCTTTAGTGTAACAACTAAAAAGAAACTATTGCTTTTATAGAGCCTGAGAGCAAGGGTCTTAAGAAAAGCGAAATTAAGTAGCTTGCAACACCACTTAATATTTTCCGAAAACCCATTAAAGTAAATTATATACCTTTTTTGTGATCAGCATCATAAGCTAAGTCGGCTAAACAAGGTCCGTCAATCCGGCCGTTAACAATTCGAAGGCAATGCCGGTCATTAAGAAGTTTTCGGGATTCAAGATATTTCATAAGCTGACGATTTATCAGCGTTTCCATGGCCTTGGAAAGAAGGGACGTTAGTGCAATTAAGTAAGAGGAGGGAGAGGAAGATTCGCCTTTTTTTGGGACGGGCTGGACAAATGCTGTTTTCCATCTTCTCGGAAAGAGCCCTGAAGAATAGGACAGATAGAAAAGCTTACGCAGTATTTTTGCCAGCGTGGAAGAACACCTCTTCAGAACGATAGGGGAAATACCATCTGGGCCAGCGGATTTGTGAATGTTGAGATCTTGAAGTACTCTTGCCACAGTACGGGTGCGAAAATGAATGGGTCCCCCTCGAGTACAGGGGGAGATAAAGCACAATCTGGCAGCGTTGAGCTAGCTGCAAAATGAGCAGCAAGCAGATTGGCTTTATCCGAAGAGCTGACAGCTGGGATGTCATTGCAAATGAGTGTCGGGATAGATGACGAGGCCGAATTTTTAATATTCTTAACAAACGACCAAAAGTTTTTACTACCGGAGGGACTTTGTAGTATTTTTTGCCTCAACTTTTGGTCGTAGGAGAATTTGACACGATTAATATGGGCATTGCAGTCATTTCTGGCTCGTTTGAACTTTTTTCGGTTTTCCTCAGAAAAGTTGCCCCTTTAGCCCTTATAGCTTCTTTACAGCTCAAGTCACACCACGCGTTTTCCTTAGGTCTGATACACTTTATCCTGTAAGGGATAAAGCGTTTCATACCCAGGTGAATTAAATTTGTAATCATATCGGCAGCGGCATCCACGTCGTTGTTGAGGAAGCACAACGACCAGTTAAAACTCCTAAAGAAACCGTTTAAAGCTTCCCAATTGGCTTTCTCGTATTGCCATACGGTTCTTTTAGGAGCTTGTTCTTTAACTGTGTGGCTGGAGTACGAGAAATTCGCCGATATGATACAATGGTCTGACGAACCTAGAGGCGATAATACATTTAAAGTGTATTTATCAGGGTGAGAGGTAAGAAACAAGTCCAGAGTGTTGGCGTTTTGACCGCTAATGTCCGGTATCCGTGTCGGCTCATTTACAATCTGGGTTAAACTATTAACCTCAGCAAACCTGTCTGTCCAGAATGTCGAAGCCAACTTGAATTGTGTATATTGAAATCGCCCGCAATTACGATTTCAGTACGAGGATAATGGGTTACAATTCTGGTGATGGAATCAGACAGAGCATCAAACTCATTATAAGTTTAATGCCTGTCTTGGTTAGGGCTTCTGTAAATAAAACAGTAGTGGATTAATTGCCTACGGACATGGAATTTTAGCCAAACAAAATTAAATTCCGGATTGGAACATTGGCCATATTGAGGTAGAAGTTGGTAGGCTACATCAGTACGTATATAAACGGCGATACCACGATGGGAAAAGAATAATGGCACCAAGTTATATCCAGGCAGACTAAACTCCGTTAAATCGGAATCTATGCTGACCTGTGTTTCACTTAGTGCCAAAACAGCTGGTTTATTGTGAATCGCATGGGCGTACAATGAAAAAAAAATTCCCACGCATAACAAAAAAAAACAAACACAAAAAACTCAACTCCGACGCAGACTAAGCTGGGCGTACCGTGTAGATCCTGACGTCAGCTTTCCAAAACAAATCACTGCAGGTGTTATGCCCATACAATGAATTGCTTTGGTCTGCCAACAAAATCTGCACAACGCGACCCGCTATTCGCCAAATGATACTCTACCCAGCAAAAACATACGGCACTTGCTATAGCCGAGCAAAGCAGCAGCAAACGATAGGGAGTGGGACCAGATGGAGTGCCCAAACACAATACACTATACTATTATTAAGAAGTATATGGGACCTAAAATGGAATAGTGTAAACATTTATACGCCCACAATTAATAAGAAACCGTTTTAAGGCTATAGTTAAAGAGATAAAGAGCCAAAACCTTAACAAAATATGTAGACACTGATGTCCTTCACAAGTTTGATATATCAAGTTTTTGCCCGACGCATACTGTTCGCGCAAAAGAGACTGTAGCCTTTCTATAGGTCTTTATCCTATTCTGCGCATGGTAGGGGTAGATACGAAAGGCACTTTCTTCAGCAGATTCGTTCAGCTACTGGGGTACGATATCGAAATCATTGGGCGCTTTCAATGCTCCATTTTACGCCCAACCAAACACACATCTTTTACAACTAAGTACACATTTTTTCATCCGTTAGGACAAAATTTAACTGTAAGCTGAAATTCAGAGGAGGTAAAGGAAAGGAATTTCCCTACGTCGGAATTAAGATAAACTCCTCAAACGATTGTTTTGTAGATATTCAACGAAAAATTACTTTAGGAAGCCACTGCTACTTCGGTTTGCCAAGCAAAAAACATGAGTTTAAAACTCCTTACTCCAAGACGAAAGACTGAGTTTGCCAGAGTACTGGACGGTAAGCTAAAAGGGGGACTAAAACCAAATACTAAACTGAAAAACTCTGCTACTAAGGACGTACATGCCTTCATAAGGGAGGTAGCACGTCTCCTATATTAAATTACCCTATGATACCAAAGATCTTTCAGGTCGAAGTGTCAGCCATAAAACACGTCTACAGTCTTCGAATCCCAGCCCAGAGGTTTAAGACGGCCTGAATAACTGGTTAAGCGCTCCGGACACCCGGGTGTCCGAGACCGTGGAGGATAAAAGCCTTCTGTGTCTCAGGCAAAGACTCTCCACAAGAGCCCGTTAAGGTAATGTACAAACTATATACTTGCCAAAATTAATTTACCCTGAGGATAGAATCTCTGATGGAAGCGATGACGAATACAAATTCGCAAAAGCGAGCTAAGAAGGCATTTAAGAAGTATGGTCTGTCAAAATCAGATGAAAACCCACCAATTTTGAGAGAAAGATTCGTCGGGTGAAATTTAGTTCAGTTTGTATCGATGTGGAGAAAGAGATTTAACGACGAACATCTATGGGCTAGACAGCGACGCTCACCTGGTCAAAATGTAACCCTCCAGCCTGACTGACGAGTCTTTAAGTCCATCATCCTTGAGGGACAAAGTTGCGTTACTGGAGCGGCTTGGGACTGGAAGGGCTTATTGGTTGGTGGTCCATCGCGGACTGCAAGTGACATCAAAAGAAGGTAAGATGAGGAATTTTACAAATTGGTCTCTGGTGGAAATTACTCATTTCTGACAGATATGATAAAAATTTGTTCTGTTTAAAACCGGATTTAATCTTATAGTTTTATTTAATTCAATTAATTAAACAATTCACGTAACTGCCTAATATTTGCATCAAATAGAATGGTATCAAAGGTGGTTTTTGTTTTTTAGGATGCGACGGTTGTGCGCTATGGTTTCACCTTAAAAGCACCGATTTTGTTAGAAGAATGTATGAGAAAGTCCAAAACCTTCCCACTTTTTTTTTTCATTGCAATAAATAATAGCATTTCCTATTGAAAAAGTAAAGGCTGACTACTGGTTTGTTGGGGCTGAGCACTGGACAAACATTTTATTTATTTACAACTAAAAGAGTGATGTTTTTGCTATTTTTTATTTTAAAGTTTATGAAAGAGAGTTTATTATAAAAACAATTTAAATTTCGTGATCCTTTTTTTATATTAGATACAGGTCTTCAAAGTCAGGATTTCCACTACAAGGTTAAACCATGTTTTAATTGGTTTTTATTTATCGACATTCTACTGTATAAGGACCTATATTTTATTGACTTTCGCACCTCCAAAGTTATAAGTGCAGCTAACGGGTGATCCAAGTAGAGATACTTTTTTCAATAGCATTTTTTGACAGATCACGTGTGAGTCGTGTCATGCTGTCATGTTACTTTTATTTAGTTTTGTTTGGCATTTCATAATGGAAAGACTTACGCGTGAACAACGTTTACAAAAATTGTTCAACTTTATTATGAAAATTCACGTTCTGTGAGGAATGTGTTTCGTGCACTTCGCTCAACTTATGGTCAACATAATCGGCCTACTGAGCGTACTATTCGCAACACCATCACCCATTTTGAGACCCAGCATTCATTATTGGATAATATTCGACCGAATAGACCACGTCCAGCACGCTGTGAAGAAAATATAGCGGCCGTAGCTGAGAGTGTACACGAAGACCGTAGAGAGTCGATTCGGCGCCGTTCGCAGCAACTCGGACTGACGTATGGAACGACTTGGCGCATTTTACGTCAAGATCTTAACAACTGAAGCCGCTCGACCTTCCCAAGCGACATCGCTTCGCTCTATGGGCTCTTGAAAAGTTCCAAGAAGATCCGACGTTTTCGAGGCAAATTTTGTTCAGCGATGAGGCCCAATGGGTATGTAAACAAACAAAATTGCCGCATTTGGGACGAAGAGCAACCTGAAGAGATTGAAGAACTGCCACTTCATCCAGAAAAAACAACGGTTTGGTGTGGTTTGTGGGCCGGTGGAATCATCGGTCCATATTTCTTTAAAAATTATGCCGGTGCGAATGTAACCGTCAATGGCGACCGTTATCGTGCCATGATAACCGACTATTTGATGCCTGAAATTGAAGCTCGTGATCTCGGCGACATTTGGTTTCAGCAAGACGGCGCCACTTCCCACACATCGCATCAATCAATGGACTTATTGCGAGAACATTTCGGTGAGCACATAATTTCACGTTTTGGGCCGGTCGATTAGCCACCAAGATCGTGTGATATCACACTTTTTCCTGTGGGGATATGTAAAGTCAAAAGCTTATGCCGACAAACCCGCTTCGGTTCAGGCCTTGGAGGAAAACATCACGCGTGTCATTCGCCAGTTACCAGTCGAAATGCTCGAACGAGTGATCGAAAATTGGACTCAACGGATGGACCATCTGCGACGTAGCAACGGCCAACATTTGATAGACATAATCTTCAAAAAATAAATGCCAAAGAATGTTCTTTCAAATGATAATAAACATTCTCCATTAAATTTGAATTTTCTGTGTTTTTTTCTTTAAAAAAGTAGGCAACCTCGAAATGGATCACCCTTTATAATGTCCCAGTGTGATAAAACAAAAGGAAATCCAAACAAATGGGTATCTTTTCTTAAAATTCATCCCATTTAAAATATTATATAGGTATGTTGATCTACCTACCCATCTACATTTTGAAAAACAAACTTTCGTTTTCGTTTGTCTTTTCAAATGGAACGAATCGCTTCTGCTTTAGGTAGATAAACAAAAAATAAATAAAAACTAATTTTTATTGAGCGGGCAAAAATTGACTCACTAATAACAAACAACAAGCTATACTTACACAATACGACACACTCGTTAACATACCTACACTATCTATACCTCCTGTGATCGGTGGCAAATAACAACGTCGTCATTCCCAGAATCGGAATCTACAAAACCCGAAAAACAACACACAGCACAATAATATCTATCACACACGGTACAACAACAACAGTCAACAGTCAACAAAATGCAATTCGACATGGAATGACAGCTATAAAGCGACAATAAAACAATTATTGCGTGTTGACTGTTCTGTGCGCACTATACTAATACCAGACACTTGCGCCTCAATGAGAATATTGTAAACCAGCAACGTACGTAGGTTGGATACGCTGCGCCGCGTCTATTTGCTATCGACATACAGCTTCATAATGCAAGCGTGACACGTAAATAGCACGGAATGCGTTCGTGTTGTAATGAGTGGGTATTTGGGGAGACTATTATTATAGTTAGTCGATGGGGGTTTGAATTTTTGTCCAAAAATTTTACTGATTACGTGCAGCGATGCACTGAAGGTTCATTATTGTTTAATTATGATGAATTGCTGCAGATGCATGCTCCTTTGATAACTAAATATTTATGTAGGATATACATATATGTACATCTCCCTTTAGTCGCATTCTATTGTTTATGTGACATTGTACGGAATTAGGTAGGTATACCTACAATTGACTCCAATTGTTGTGCTCTCATTGTTGTGGGTATCACTTGCACTACCCAGAGTCACAATTCACATCTCTCTGTTCGTTCGCTGCATAATGAGGTGCAAGAGTTTGCGCGGCGCAATAACTTTAAGGTATCCGCTATGCATTTAAGTGTATACCTATTGCGTATATGTGAAATTTAACATGTGCGTTGTTGTGGGTATTAAGATTTATTATATTCCTTCGCAGACATGTGTTGGTCGATTTGTTATTCGTCTTGTGCGTTGCGTCCTTTCAATTGTCAGTAGGTAGGTTCTAAGCCACGCACAAGTTTTATGTGAGCAATGTAAATTGTACTAAAAAATTGCTTTCTTATAGGTTCAGTCGAATTTCTAAAACGTAGTTTACTCACATTGGTGGTTAAAAGGATGGTGATTGCGATTATATGAGAACACAAGCGTTCTCACTTTAGCATAACACCGTCAACCCCGTGGTGACTGCTGGGTGCCTAGTACCTCGACTGGAGATGGGGTAACCAACCCCTGTGGAAGGTCGTCGGTGGCAGCTGACGAGAGAGGGGGGGAGGAGTGCCAGGTCACTAAGGCACTTCTCCTGTTTCCGGACGGCGGCGGATGAATGGATCAACGGCGGCGTCCACAGTTCCAGTTAAGTGGAACAAGTGATCTCCCCATATGAGCTGCTTCGACTTATTTGAAGCTCAGGTCTTTAGGGATATCCAACACTAAGCCAGGGTGTTGGAAAGGAGTTGATGGCGGATGAGCCCTTGATGGGTCAACGGCAGCACTCACATTCCCGAAGTGGGTTACTGGCACCGGAATTACCGGCCTACTGTCCTAGGGTCAAGAACAGGGCCTGGCCCTCCAGGTTGGGGGTTGTGCCCCCGGGGTAACTTCCCGACCACGTCAAAAACATTTAGTTATGGGGGAGACTATGGCAGCCTCGGATATAAATGAACCTCAAAGGCAAAATAGACCCGGAACGTTAACGGACATGCGAGTCCGTTTAAAAGACCAAGCCATCGCGAATGCCAGAGCGCTTGGTCTGGACAACTGGAAGCAACGTGATCGGGATCGCAGAGGGTGCAAGGCTACCGTATCTCAGGCAGGGATTCTTCACGGGTCGGGAGCCCGTTAAGTAAAGTAAAGTAGTTTACTCACATCATCGAGTAACATAATATATAATAGTCAATATTCACATACGGCGGCATAATCTGGTGGCAAGCCGTGAGCAAAGCGACCAATCTTAGGTTAGGTTAGGTTGAAACAGGGGTGTGATGTAAAAACCATCAAACAACACTAGGCACCGAGGAGGGCCAATCGCGATCCCTGGAAACCGGCTTAAAAATCGAAACGGTACACAAAAAACCTAAACATGTTCCCTACAAAAGCCAGAAAGGCCTTCGAAGTTTGTGCCGTCGATTTCCTCCGAAGCTTCGAAGAAGTATTTCCCTAAGAATTTCCTACGACTATGTGAGATTGCCCTTATTCACACAATATGTGCGGTATATCCTCAACAGCCTGAAGATCGCCACAGAATCTGCAGATGTCTGTATTCGACAGTCCGAACCAATCTTAAGTCAATGACAAAAATACAGAGACTAGCATGCCATGACTAGAACTACACCAACTGCGGGACTGGCGGCATTCTTAATTTAAAACCTCTGCACCTTTACATGGAGGAATCCGACAACCAAAAGTGCTGGTAATTTCGGTCATGAACAGATTTTAAGAAAATACGTTGGAAACATTGTCAATTTTGATTATATGACTGGACTTTAACAGACTATTATCCTGCTCCTTTCGGAGCAAAGGTGAATGGGATAAGAATGAACCCACGAAAATTAAATCGTTATCGATCTACACAGATGGACTGTTGAACCGGTGATGGAATATTCTCGGAAGACCTAAGGCTAAACCATTCGATCACGTTTCCTGACAACAGCAGTGCCTTCCAAACAGATGTTCTGGCGATCGCGGAAGCGGGCTATAAGGTGTCATTGTTGGAAATACCACGAAATGATATTACCATTTTCATTGACCGTCCAAGGACCTAGCAGAGATTTATGGCGTGCTGCGGCGAGAGTGTTGGGTCCTTGGACATGGTGACAAAGCCGAGCCGGCAATAAGAAGGCTGACGAATAAGCGAGGTATATGTCTGCAATGGAGCATAATCGAGCACTTCAGTCGATCAAGCCACCACTCTGCGATCTTAGGAAACGAGTGGAGAACAAGAACAAGTTGTATGGAATCTAACAACAGGTGGAAAGAAGTAACTACCTGTGGAGTATCAAGGAAGTTTTGGCCAGAATACAACAGTGACCGAACCATCAAGATTATCACCGTCTACGCTGGTACGCGTAATGAAATTAAACCTCAAGGATGACAATATATGTCGAGGATGTGATGATGAAGAGGCCCAAGAAGACACACCTCTCTCCCTCTGTCGCTGTACTATTCTTGGTCACTCGATGAAAATACACAAAATAAGGACAAACAAATATTTCGATATTTGATTTCGCTTAGTCGGATCTTGGTAGTCGGATCCCCAAAAATTACGTTAAGAAGAAAACTGAAAAATGTTACATGTATTCTGTATAAGAAATATAAAAACAAACCGCAAAATATATATATATTTTTTTGAATTTAAAAGGGAAGAACTAAGAGTTGCTGTTGTTAAATAAAAAATTTTTAAATATCTGTTTAATTAATTTTTGTCAAAATTACATTTATCTAGCAAAAAAAGTGTTAAACATTTCTGTGCACCATAACGTTACATACAAAATTTACCTAACAAAGTTTTTACCTGTGACTTACGGATTTCCTGGTATCTCCAAAGATACCTTTTTATCAACTTTTGTACTCAAAAACTTTGTGTTTATTTGAGATCTTCGAATTTTCAAAATTAAGCCATCGCAAATCGAAGAATCAGATTTCTCAAATAAAAACAAAGTTCAAATATGTTCTGAGGTACGGATACTAAAATACCATTTCTAAATTTAATTTTTTAAGCATTACTTCTTTTCATGGCTCTATGCAATAAATTATTATGTCCTTTGGATCTATAGGCCCATGATCCTCTCGTACGCATCGGGTGTTGGGTGGAACAGGCTTTCGCGGAAAAGTGTTACCGCCTCTTTTGTGAACTCCAAAGAACGGTCTAACTCGACTGCAGAGGGGCCTTCTCTAGCACGCTGGGCTCTGCTCTAGATGCTTTGATGAACATTCTCCCCCTTTATATATACAGTATTGTGCAAAAAAAGCAACTCTTTTAATATTTTGTATAATATCCGTTATTTTTTATGACTTCAGCACATCTACGAGGCATCGACTCAATTAAATTAGAAATAAAAGCTGCTGGTATGTTTTGCCACTGTATTTTCAATAAATTTATCAACTCCATTTGGTTTTTGCACCGCGACGTTTAAGAATCCCGAATAAATTTTCAATCGGATTCAAATCCGGCGACTGTGCAGGCCAATCAATCCGATGGTCTGTTAGCCACTCCTTGACCATTTTTGAAGTATGCTTCGGGTCGTTGTCATGTTGGAATACCCAAGAAAGTGGAATATTCCATTCGGCATACGGCAGCATCACATTTTCCAAAATATCCTTGTAAACAAAACGATCTCCTATTTCATGAAAAGGACCAACATCATAACCAGAAAAGCATGTCCATATCAGAACACTTCCACCCCCATGCTTCAGTGCACTTTTACAGAAGCGTGGATTAAGTCTTTGCTTGGGCGTACGCCTTACGTATTGTATGCCATCAGTGTTCCACAGGTTAAATTTACATTCATCACTGAATAACACACTTTTCCACTTGCCGACTGACCAATTAATATATTTTTTAGCAAAATTCAACCTATAAAGTGTTTTAAAGAAAAGATTATTTCAATTCAAAAAACAATTTTATCAATAAAACTTTTCTGTACATGCTTCTTCGTAAGCATAGGTTTCTTCAACACTGAATAACTTTTAAGATCAGCTTCAAGAGCCCGTCTACGAACCGTACTGGAATCAACGTTCAAATTCAAAGTCGACAATATTTCCCGAGAGGAAATAAAGGGATTTGATTTGATTAATCTCGTTGTTTTCCTATCCTCCCGAACAGTTGTTTTACGCGGCCTTCCTCCTACATTATTATTTTCTAAGCTACCGGTAGATTTATATTTTTTAATCAAACGTGAAACTATAGATTTATTAATTCCGAATATTTTTGCAATTTTTGACTGTGAAACACTTTGTTTATATAGGTTAATTATTTTTAATTTGACGGTTTTATCATATTTAGCGCGCTCCATATTAAAAATGACTGTGAATGACTACCCGATCGCAATATCTACCCACAATTGAGCAAAATTAACTTTACACATTGCGTCATGGAAAAACCCACTTTAAAAATGCCGTTAAATTTGTGGTAATAACAAGAACTGTTTTAGCAAACTCGAAGTTGCTTAGGTTTTGCACAGCTGTTTTTTGAACTGATTTTGATTTTTTTTTTTTATTTACTGTTAATAAATGAAAATTAAAAAACTTTGTTTGGGTGATTTTGAGGACACATGCAAATATGTAAATAAATATATTTACAGTATTTTTAAAAGTGGGGGACAACTTTTTACATGAGAGTAGGAAAAGTTGCTTAGGTTTTGCACAATACTGTATTTATATAGATGGGGTGTAAGCACAGAACCATTTCCCGCTTAAAGACACTGAAAATAATATTCTTCATAAACTTATGAATTGTCGTTCATTAAGTAAAATTCATTATTTCAATGAACGAATTCTTTGGCTCAATGTACAAATTCATCAAAAAAAAAAAATGTTTGTTTAATGAACAGTTCGTTAATTCAATGAATGTATGCTCTTTAATATTTTAACATTGTTCAAACATTACTAATTATTTTTAATGAACAGTTTCTTTCTTTAAAGAACTTTAATTTTATTGTGAAGTCATTAAATAAGCTATATCCGCCGTTCCTAACTTAATGTACGATACATTGTACCAAAGAAAGGTTTTCATTAAACTACTCGTAATTTACTGAAGTTAATTGTATTTTTTGTCGAATTAACAAGGTTGGCTGGAAAATTGAATTTATATTTTAGGTTGACAACTGAAAGAATTTGGCCATTCTTCATGTAAGTTTCAATGAGGTTAACCGAGAATTAATTTTTTTAAATTATTTAATAGAAAGTGAGAATGTGGTATATTAAAAGTGTTGATTAAAAAAAATATAATGGAAAAAAACAATAGAACGAATAAAGGTAGGCCCATTATTTATTAATTTGAAAAGTTTGAGTTGGAAATTGTCGCTTTTCTATGTATACATTTCATAATTCTAATAAATGTTTATTTTCCTAGCTCAAAAATTAAGAAATCAACATCTGCGACGAAAGAAATTTTTTCTCCGAATGTACGCTTGGTAGCTCCTACTCCCGCCAGGTGACTATAGTCTATAAAGGATGTGCACGCATTTGCCGCTGCCATTATATAAAAAAATTGTATGTAATACTTTCTTTTCTTTTCTTTTCTTTTCTTATTATTTTATTATTATATACACAGTTTTATTTCATATATTATTTTTATGTTGATTTAATGTTATACGGTGATTATTATTAAACCAATAAATAATAACAAGTAAATAAAATATTTAATAATATTTTTACTCGATTTTGAAGTTTTTTTATTTACTGTTAATAAATGAAAATTAAAAACTTTGTTTGGGTGATTTTGAGGACACATGCAAATATGTAAATAAATATATTTACAGTATTTTTAAAAGTGGGGGACAACTTTTTACATGAGAGTAGGAAAAGTTGCTTAGGTTTTGCACAATACTGTATTTATATAGATGCGGTGTAAGCACAGAACCATTTCCCGCTTAAAGACACTGAAAATAATATTCTTCATAAACTTATGAATTGTCGTTCATTAAGTAAAATTTCAATCAACGAATTCTTTGGCTCAATGTACAAATTCATCAAAAAAAAAAAAATGTTTGTTTAATGAACAGTTCGTTAATTCAATGAATGTATGCTCTTTAATATTTTAACATTGTTCAAACATTACTAATTATTTTTAATGAACAGTTTCTTTCTTTAAAGAACTTTAATTTTATTGTGAAGTCATTAAATAAGCTATATCCGCCGTTCCTAACTTAATGTACGATACATTGAACCAAAGAAAGGTTTTCATTAAACTACTCATAATTTACTTAAGTTAATTGTATTTTTTGTCGAATTAACAAGGTTGGCTGGAAAATTGAATTTATATTTTAGGTTGACAACTGAAAGAATTTGGCCATTCTTCATGTAAGTTTCAATGAGGTTAACCGAGAATTAATTTTTTTAAATTATTTAATAGAAAGTGAGAATGTGGTATATTAAAAGTGTTGATTAAAAAAAATATAATGGAAAAAAACAATAGAACGAATAAAGGTAGGCCCATTATTTATTAATTTGAAAAGTTTGAGTTGGAAATTGTCGCTTTTCTATGTATACATTTCATAATTCTAATAAATGTTTATTTTCCTAGCTCAAAAATTAAGAAATCAACATCTGCGACGAAAGAAATTTTTTCTCCGAATGTACGCTTGGTAGCTCCTACTCCCGCCAGGTGACTATAGTCTATAAAGGATGTGCACGCATTTGCCGCTGCCATTATATAAAAAAATTGTATGTAATACTTTCTTTTCTTTTCTTTTCTTTTCTTATTATTTTATTATTATATACACAGTTTTATTTCATATATTATTTTTATGTTGATTTAATGTTATACGGTGATTATTATTAAACCAATAAATAATAACAAGTAAATAAAATATTTAATAATATTTTTACTCGATTTTGAAGTTTTTTTATTTATTTAACATTTCAGAAGAGTATGGAATAACGGGTGACTCGAATTAAAGGATGAACTAATGGGTGATCCAAGTAGAGATACTTATTTCAATAGCCTTTTTTACGTCAAGATCTTAAATTGAAAGCGTACAGCTTGTGCAACAACTGAAGCCGCTCGACCTTCCCAAGCGACATCGCTTCGCTCTGTGGGCTCTTGAAAAGTTCCAAGAAGATCCGACGTTTTCGAGGCAAATTTTGTTTAGCGATGAGGCCCATTTCTGGCTCAATGGGACGAAGAGCAACCTGAAGAGATTGAAGAACTGCCACTTCATCCAGAAAAAACAACGGTTTGGTGTGGTTTGTGGGCCGGTGGAATCATCGGTCCATATTTCTTTAAAAATTATGCCGGTGCGAACGTTACCGTCAATGGCGACCGTTTATCGTGCCATGATAACCGACTATTTGATGCCTGAAATTGAAGCTCGTGATCTCGGCGACATTTGGTTCAATCAATGGACTTATTGAGAGAACATTTCGGTGAGCACATAATTTCACGTTTTGGGCCGGTCGATTGGCCACCAAGATCGTGTGATATCACACCGTTAGACTTTTTCCTGTGGGGATATGTAAAGTCAAAAGCTTGTGCCGACAAACCCGCTTCGATTCAGGCCTTGGAGGAAAACATCACGCGTGTCATTCGCCAGTTACCAGTCGAAATGCTCGAACGAGTGATCGAAAATTGGACTCAACGGATGGACCATCTGCGACGTAGCAACGGCTTTTAAATGATAATAAACATTCTCCATTAAATTTAAATTTTCTGTGTTTTTTCCTTTAAAAAAGTAGGGAACCTCGAAATGGATCACCCTTTATATACATTGAATTAATAAACATAATACATTGAGTCAATTCGGTGATTAATGAATACAATACAGACATTAATGAACCAAGTTCATTGTTTTATTTAACCAAATTCGTTGACACAAAGAACAAAGTTCGTTGATTAAATGTACGGAGTACGTTGATTAATGAATAAAATGCATAAATCAATGAACTCATTTTCTTTAATTCAAAGAATAATTCATTATTGAATGAACGCGTTCATTGATTGATGAACGATCATTCTTTGGATCGAAGAACATGTTCATAGGCTGAATTTTAATAAAAAATACTTTAATATAATGTGTAAGGAACTTTTTCTTTATATTTAAGTACCTTTTTGGTTCAGTGGAGCAGTGCCTTTTCGTACCATGCGCACTGGTTTGAAGAACTTGAGCGAGAATTACCCCTCGACCCCTGTCTCTTGGATATGCCAACCGATGAAATGACACCAGAAATCATTCTGCGAGAAAACTACAGCGTCAAATTTCCTCATTCCAAGGAATAGCTTTGGTCAATGCATTTTCACAAATGGCTCTTAAGCATGGAGTTTTTGTGGAATGAGAGAATATTATACTTCACTACTCTTTGGGTAAATATTCGTCTGTTTTTCAATTGGAGGTTTTCCCATCCTAGTCGCTATATGCTGTATTGTGAACAACAAGTGGAGGACTAGAAACATTTGCCTTTGCAGCCAGGGAAGTAAGATCTCAGATGAGCTTGCTAGCGAGGTGGAGAAGAAGTTTTCTCAGGACCCGAAGCTGCATTGGGTTTGCCTTCATCTGTATTCATGCTTTGGGTTTCTCGTCATCACAATTGTCGGTGGCGCCAATTCCGTTGGATGCATACAGACCAAACTACTGCGCCGGGCAGCGGAACACTTACTCTGTGCAGGTTTAAGCAAAGTGAAGTTGGGTTGGATGAAAGAGAATATCCAGTGCAGCGTTGGAAATCGTGCGAAATGCTACCCTAATATACAAAAGTTGTTCCTTGGAGTTTCTTAAGTTTATCGTGATCAAAACCTTAAAATTGTCAAAAAAATTTCAAACCAAAATAAAATCCGAAAAGTTGACCCTAAAAGAAAAACGTATATATAATAGAAGCCCTTATATAGCGCATTTAATTATTCGTTCTTTGTCGCCACGTGAGATATAGTTTGTCATATACGAATGAACAAATATTAAAGCGAAACTATTTTTCTAGAAATTTTGTTGGAGAGACGTTAGTGTGTTGGCTTGTTAACAGGGTGTTGCTGATCCAATGCCCAACGGAGACCAGCAATGCACGCCACCCATAAACAAACTTATAATTCAATTTCAAATGGAATTTATTTCCTTTCAATTTCCTCCCATTTGCATCCAAAAAGAGTGAGAACAGAGTTGGGAATCGCCATTGAAAACCACAAAGTGAGATAAAATCATGACTTTGGTTACCTGTGCCTCATATCCGATATAAGCCGCAAAACCATTCTCCATTCTCCATTCACAAAACTTTTGAGCTATTCAAAGTTGAAGAAGTCCTTGGGCCACAAGTTTGCCAAGATTTAAGATTTTCCATTTTCTGTTTCCAAAAACACCTTCTATAACTTCGAAGTAGCAATCCTTACGAAAATGTTAAACTTCTAACTCGGTGTTCTTTACCTTTTATCACACAATTCTCAAAATGTTTTATTCCAATGTATATATGTGATAGGAAAACACAAGAAGTGTGCAATCTCCAGACAGTGTTTTTAGCTAGAGTTGGAGAGAATGAGCCAAAAAAAAAAAAAAATTTGCAGCGCAATGTAAATGGCAAGTGTGTGCTTTGAATTCATAATGACTTCTCGGACACACACACACGTTTCCGTGCAACTTTCAAGCACACATTGGAGTAGTCCACTCCTCACTGCACAGACGAATGTCATTGCAACGTTTAGAATAGACAATGTGATGAAGAAGCGTTATCCATGGTAAAAGGTCAGAAACAGACTTCTGCCCGCAGAAATTTAATAACATACCAACAGACAGTTTCATCATCTTCTGCAGTCCCAAAAGTCCGGCTGATTAACTTGTCACAATTAAAGCCGTTTGTCCGAACGAACATGCTAGCAAAACACTCGAAATTGTAATCCCAATACAATGCACTCTGTCCTCCTTCGAAGGGGGACTGCGATGGGAACATGCACACCCGGTTAAAGGTCAATTTCAATCCAATTTCTATTTACTCTCGTACAAGTAGGGATATATGTATCTACTTGTGTTGGAGGTAGGTATAGGCCAGGGGTTGTATCTTGTCTGCCACCAGCTCAATCCCCCCTTTTGCACGAAGGCAGCTCGTCGTCCACTCTTGGAGTTAATATGATGAGCGACGTGTATCCACAGACTCTGTGTGAATACACAAGTATTCAGGTGGAATAGATACTTGATATTATCTCCAGATACTTCGTACGTCACGTGCTAATATTATTTTTATTTATTTTTCTTGGGACTACGTTGGGTGGTGGTGGTAGTAAAAAAACACCAAGCGTTAGAGGGAGCACTGCAAGAAAATATACTGATACTCGGGTCTGTTGGAGAATGTGAATTTAAAATGTACCTACGGTCAGGAAAGGCAGTTTTCACTTTTGAGCGAGTGTATCGTCGCGTCGGACGGAATAGATGAAGCCGAACTGACCGAGCGAAACAATTCTCGGCGCCGAATTTTCGAGATATTTTGTGAATTATTCAAGCGGATTTCAAATTTTAGACCACCACCACCTACCTCAGGGCTCATTTTGTATGCTAACGCGGTAATAAATATGCAAACCTCATGTTTTGCTGTTTATTTAGATTCGAAACATATGCGGCCAATACACACTCGGTGCAGAGGTGTAGGCGGACGAGCTGGTAAGAGCCGACGACGACTACGACGGAATGAATTCGCATAATCGAATGAGCTATTTTGAGCTTGATTGAATTTGTGGGCACCAGCCAGCGTTGCAGGGGATGGATTGTAGAAATCCGAGAATCGAATTGAAGCCCCCCCCTTACCATTGCCCTGCCGCACTGCGAATGATTAAATTATTTATGAATAACTCACAATCAGTGGTGAAGTGCGAATGGGCTATCGATGGATGGTCGGACTAGTATATCGTTAAATCGTTTTATTGGCATTTTCGCACTTCATTCATCAAAAGGAGACGAGAGAGCGTGTGTCATTGAGTGGAAAAAGGTTTTTAATACGCAATCGAAGCTAGGTATACTCGATAAATGCGAATGTGAATTTTTACTTCTACGAGGGAGGATAGACTGGTATAAAACGGAAACAATGTTTTGTATGTGATCCTTGAATTCGCATATCGCAACCCTTAATCGTTGAGTAAATACCAAAAGTGTGTGGGGGATTTGTACGCGAGTGCAATAACGAGTTCATAAATGCGTATCTGTGTGTGTGTGAGTAAACAACATTGCTTTCCATTAAACTAAAAGGAATTTCGTGATACAATTTATGGGATTCATTTAAATTTTTTGAATTTTATGCATCAGTAAATAGTTGTGCTAGGAGGCTAGGCCATAGACAAACAGGGAGAATAATATTTCAATTAGGTAGACTCCTTTTCCTCTCATAACGAATCGGAAGGCAAGCAAAAATATTTTGTAATGCAAAGGCTGCCTGAAACGAGGGTGGGGACAATTTATATGTGAAATTTCGTATGGCGGAGGGGTTGTACCTACTTAATTAGGCTTCGCTAAAGTCCAGATGGACATGGACCTCAACCTTTACAATTAGCGAAGTACATATTTGGCAAATTGCCTTTGTTATTTAATGTTCGTCTCCACTTCTGCGCGACACCTAGGCCTTACTCGACTGCGTTGTCCCTCCGGACGTAATTGAATCCGTCTTCTTCAGAACCCGGCAATACAAGCGGAAGCAAATATCTAACGAAGAATTTTTCTCTCGAAACGACCTACGATTTTTTTCGCAAAAAACCTAGATATCTATCTTTTCTTTTATTTTTCAAGTAAGATACTTTGTGAAAAGTTATAAAAAGAAAAATACAATTCCATACGGTGTGGAAAGAGAAAAAACATATTTCGTGTGTATTTCACATTTATATTGGCATTATCTTCAACGCAGTACCTATTTTTCGTAAATGCTGAAGTTCAAGGCTTCCAGCATATCTAAGATGAGTTTAAAATTGTTGAAGGGTTGCAGTCATTTTTTTTTTTAAATTCTTATGCTAAATAACGGATCCATAAATTGCACATTTAACTTAGAATGGATTTTTTCCAATAGCGCTCATGAATGAGAAAGCTCTTTCAACAATTGCAAACTGACTTTTAAGAAAAAAACGTTATATTCGTCTGCATATACATTTCCTTAACAATTGACGAAAAGATTTGATAAAATGACACTAATTAACAAATTTTAAAGTATATTTAAGTTCCAGATCAAATATATGCTTCTGCGATGATGAAGGACATTTTTTTTAATGTTGGCTGTCACTTTGGAATGTGTCAAGACATCAACAAGGAAATAAAAACATTCAACACATTTTTGAGGAAAATAATGGGTGTTTTGTTTTTAGAGGTTTGTTTTTCGAATAGAGATGAATCTGACATTTTGTGGTCAAATCTGGCCACTCTAATGTCATTTATGTTCAGTTTGGTTCTTTTTATGGTCGACATAATCGTCTATCAGAGCAATTAATTCGGTAAGCCATGGATCGTTTTCGCACTACGTTTACTCTATATGACAATACGCATCCGCAAAGACGTCGAACAGTACGCACCGAAGAAACAATTGCCGCTGTAGAGCAAACTGTTGAAGAGGACCCGAATGAATCGATTCGCCACCGGTCACAGCAATTGGAGCTTTGTCCATCAACTTTATGGAAGATTTTGCGCAAAGATCTCTTCTTACAACCTTACAAGATCCAGCTTGTGCAATAATTAAAGCCGCTAGACTATGCAATGCCTCGTGATGTTGATTGATATCGATGCTGAATTTTATCGAAAAATTTTGTTCAGGAATGAGGCTCATTTTGGGTTGAATGGCTACGTCAACAAGCAAAATTGCAAAACGCCATTGCATCCACAAAAACTGACTGTGTGGTGTGCTCTATAGGCTGGTGGAGTCAATGTGCCATACTTCTTCCGAAATTATGCTGGAGAGTCAGTTACCGTTAATGGAGACCGGTATAGAGCCATGATAACCGACTATTTTATTCCCGAATTGGATGGCATGAATGTGGATGAGATGTGGTTCCAACAAGAAGGCGCTACATGCCACACAGCGCACGTCACAATCGATTTATTGAAGGAAACATTCGATGAGCGCATAATTTCGCGGAATGGACCTGTCCTGTGACCTGTTGGCCACCAAGATCGTGTAATTTTTGGATTATTTTCTTTGGGGATATGTGAAGTCGCTCCCCTACGCCAACAAACCAGAAACGTTAGCGGACTTTGAAGCCAACATTCGTGGCGTTATTGCCGGCAGACAGCCCCAAATGCTTGAAAAAGTGGTTGAAAGTTGGACCTCTAGACTTGTCTTTATTTGAACCAGCCGCGGTGGCCACATGACCGAATTCATATTTCAACATTAATGGCATAAAATTATCCTTCCAATAAAGCCAAATAGATGGACATTAAAACGATTTTCTGGTGTTTTATATCAATTCGAAGTTCTATACCTCCGAGAAAAACACCCTTTATTTAGCGATTTGACGTCTTATGTAATTCCGTAATATTATTTTGTAAATAATTTTTTGCTTTATTAAATATTGCAAAAAAAATCGCCAATAATATTTAATATCGCAAATCTAAAAAAATTTCGCACGTTTTGCGATATATCGCAGAATCTGATAAGCCTGCGTTAAGAGAGAGTCCATACTTCAGTTCCATTGAGCTAAACGGGGATAATATAGGTTTTATACTGACGAATGGAATAGTTTTCCTGCGATACCTGGTTGTCAAAAAAATAATATTAAGCCACCTATACAAGTTTGACAGTTGTTTAATTTGTATGGGATTTCCATAAAGAAACACGAGTTTTTCATGTAAGTAAATAAAGTAGTTTATGTTTGAAAAGTGAACCAACTTCGTTTGATGAATGAAGGCTTACCCCTTCTTTAACTTTATTAAAGTCACCAATGTTTTGTAATAAAAGTAACACACTGATATGACAAATATTTGTTTACGCACTTTGTTTACCTGATTTGTATGTGTGGTCTACAAATTACTCATATATTTGACAATATGTGTTTTGAAATGTGAATTGAACTATTTTTCAATAAGTTGGTTCACTTTTCAAACGTAAAATACTTTATTTACTTACATGAAAAGCTGGTGTTTCTTTATGGAAATCCCATACAAATTAAACAAGTGTCAAACTTGTATAGGTGGCTTAATATTATTTTTTTGACAACCAGGTATCGCAGGAAAACTATTCCATTCACAAATAGAGTTTCGGGAAAATGCCATACTACAACGTATTTACATTCACAGTCAAACACCACGACAATCGTTATGCTTCACTACGTAATAGTTCGGTCGATTGTGACCTTCTGGC
The DNA here is from genome assembly GCA_963576555.1 of Ferdinandea cuprea. Taxonomy (NCBI): domain Eukaryota; kingdom Metazoa; phylum Arthropoda; class Insecta; order Diptera; family Syrphidae; genus Ferdinandea; species Ferdinandea cuprea. The sequence continues at coordinate 15,130,917 of OY754961.1, forward strand.
CGGTTTGTTCATTTTGGGCCATGGGCAGCGATGCCAGACTTTTGTCACGTCAATTCATTTTTTTGTTCATTAAAAATTCTTTGGATTCGGATTTGGATTTCTCCATTCGGTTTTTCCCGTTTTCCTTCATTTTGTTTTGGTCTTATAAACAAAAATAATATTTACTATACTCTGTCCAACTAAATTGGTTGTACAGGGAAGATAGGGATGTTTGCCTTTCATTCGCACCCTTTTGTTTTCCATAAGGAGCTATTCTAACAAAAGCTCTTACAGGGTTTCCGTACCATGAATTCTAAATCCGCAAAAACAAGAAAGAATATTATGTGAAGTTACCATGTTTTTTTTTTAGATTAAAATTTTCAACAAATTTATCTTTTTCCACACCACCAAGAGGTAAGATAAAAGGCGCGCTTTTGAAGGGTATCCCCAGTAGGCCTAATCCTTTTTAAATAAAAAATAATGTATTTATTAAGATTAATTTAACTTAGAATTAAATAAACAAGTATAACAGCAATAAATATAAATTCATCTATTGAAAAAGCATATTTACAAAATATTTATTTCTGATGAGAAGTTACTGCTACTGCGCTTTTCACCTATATTTATAATCAAACTCCCTACAGCGCCAACCGAAAAAACGTCCATTTCCCACATTTTTGGCTCAACCACCTGCTCTACGTGTTGGACACACCGATGCCATTTTTCAGCGTCAACTTTGCTGATTGCAGTTGCAGCACTTAAGCCCTTGGATGATTTTGAAACCATTTCTAACTACTAAGATTATGATTAAATAAAACATAAAAACACTGACCGCACGCTACGAAAACCCACGAAAAAATTATTTTCCTTATACATTTTATCGTATTTTCCACTTTATTAAAAGAAATGTCAAAGATCAAAACAAGACCTCCACGACAACACTTATCATTACGAACTTTTTTTCAAAGCTCTAAAACCTAAAGCTCCTCAACAGAAACCCAAGAAAAAAAAGCTGAACGAGTTACCAAACGGACATTGGTAACTCTGAATGCACATCAATTAAATGGGTGTTGAGCAGCAGCCACAGGCCAGTGCACACTCACATATGCGCTGAATAATACGTGGTGGATCTGCGTCAGATGCAATTGGAGGGTAAACACTTTATGAGGGGTTTCTTTCAATTTAGTACCTAAGGTGGAAAAATATGGCACTTTACTGATTTTTGAAAAGCTTCCCCATAAGACGTGTACTGCCAATTTATGTTGGACATAGTATAATAGATATCACCTCTATTTCAATTTAAATTATGGAAGACCAGCATTCACACCGCACTCAAATCTGAGGTTTCCAAAAAGATTTCGAAATCTCATTATAGAATTCACACCGAACACTACCTGAGTTGTGATTGATGTTTCAATCAGCCATTGAAAAACAAAAGCGAATAAATAATTATTGCATTCAAGTTGCAAGTGCACTACAAGTCCACTGTAATCTAACAATGCCTATATGCTCATGTAATTCACGTGATCTCCACAAATTCAGACTGTTAAGGATCATTCACATGAGAGCGTAAATTCTAACATTTCTTTCACATGAGACCTTTTTTTGGTCGCAGGTACCCGCGAATCTGATTTGTAAATGTTAGCAGCAAGATGTGTCAATTTTAAGGTTGTGTTCGAACGAATTTTTCATTAGCGGATTTGTGGATCGCGTCTGTATTATGTGAATTGTGAATTGTTCGCGGCAAAAATTTTTCAATTCGCGGGAAATTTTTTGTAATCGTAAATTTTACTATTTAATTTTAGACTCAGTTTTTTTTAGATAATATGTTAGATCAATTAAATAACAAGCTTTTGTGGTAGAAGCAATATAAATTTTCTATTCATAAACACATTAAAATTGATTTGTTCGCGATTCGCCTATTCGCAGTTCGCTCTCATGTGAATAGTCCTTTAGGTAACTCAACTTGTAGTTAACTCTTAACACAGTTGAAAATCTGTCAACCGCTCGCCAACTGCTTTGTGGAACTTGTAGAATGTGTTAAAAGGTGCGTTTGCTTCGACGACCTGTTCAGTGGTGATTCAGATTCTGAGAAAATTTTAAACCTTCTGATTTCGATTGAGGTTTCAGGAGTTTTTGTGAAGCCTCAGATTTCAATGCGGTGTAAAAAGGGTACAAGCACATACATATTTCACTTAGGTGAGATTGTGTAAATAAATGAAAAAATGCTTGCAAAACGGAATAAGCAAAGACATACTCTTATATTTCAAACTAATTGATTCAATAAATTAAGGAAGCTTAAGTTAATTGTCAAAAAAGTCAATCGGTTCAAAATTTCTTCACAAGCCGTTACAAAAAAACTCTCGGCGGTTCAAACTCATATACTGCATTCAAAAGTGAACGATTTTCAGTATATTATTTTTGAGTCAAAAATCCCGAAAAACTGGAAAAAAAACCCTCAACATCTTTAGCGTTTGCAAGTAGTTTAACAGTCTTTTAAAAGATCGTACCTCGTGTGTAAGCTGGGTTGTTTTGCACGGTTCTTATGAGTTCATAAAGTCACATGAAGGGCGGTATTTTGCATGAAAGGGGGTTAAGTGGTTATCGATCACAGAACCGGACGGTTTTCTGGCAGGAATGTCAAAACTAGACATGGCTACAGTTCGTGTCTATTGATTTTGTCATATGTAGCTTTAAAATCGATAATAAGCGTGGTGTGTTTCAATCTTATTTCATGTGGTGCTCCAGATTATTTAGTCAATTTTTAGTCAGTTTTTACCTTCCTTAAAATCCCACTGATAGCGTCCAATCGGATAGTTGAAAAATGGTTTCAGGAGCTTACACAATACGGCAGCCATGATCTTATGAGCTATATTTAGGCGACTGTTAACCTCTATAGTTGGCATGATTTACAAGGTCTCCTCTATTGTAAATCGGACGAACGATGCTGAGGTTCAATTCATCAGGCACGCATTCTTTTTACCAAATCTTGGAAATAGAACCGTCCAATGCCAGCAGTCTTGTTTGACTTAAGTTTGGATATTGCTATCCTCACACTATTTCGAACGGGTGACCAGAATTCTTAGCTTTCATCGCCAATGTTGAATGGTGTTTACCTTTTGGTAAAACTTGTGCAAATTATTCCTGGAGTTACACAGCTCTATTTACTCGCACATCTGTTCGGAAATATAAGATTCTTGAGGAATGCTTTGCGTCGATCGGAACGTGATCAATCTGATTAACGCCTTCGTATAGGACGATTTCAACATCCTACCGCCCATTTCCTCTGCGGGACGTGAGCGGCAGATGTTGGCGAATTTACCCCTACCCTTTATACGAATTGTTATAAGGCTTTTACTGACGTATTGAGTGCTCAAGACTTCTTGCATTATTCTACCGCATTCGGAAAGAGTGCTTATAATTTTAAGAAACTGGTTTCTAAGATTGAACACAATGTTGACTCTGTAAACCGGTGGCTTGAGGATATTTTTATATAACCTCCATAGTAGCCACGATAAGTTCCAGGCTCATTGCACAATAATTTACTTCAGCAGTGAAGGGTGGGTTTTTTAAACTACAATCACGTTTCAGTTATTTTCGGACTGAACAACAATTACGGATCTAATTTATACCATAATCTCTTTTATCTTAAACATCCTCCGCTCAAACTGCTTTATTTAACCAGCTTGGACTTACATCATCAATTTCAAAAACTTCCACCACAATATTAGCAACGATTTTGTAGTACCTAAACGTGACCACTTTCAATACATCAATCCTAAATCCCAATTTGAACGAAAACAAACAGGTTCAATGTCGCCAATCGATGACCATGACTATAACCCTTGCGACCACTCGGACCAACATAAATTCAAATGTAACACTGGACTAATTCCGAAACTTCTCTATACGTAAATAAATTCCCATTACAGCGAAAAGCCATTTCTAATAAATTACCTTGCACCAAACCGTATAGAACAACGCTTCCGCCCTTTTGCCAGTGGCGCTATAAATTCAACGGAAAAGCAACGCCGGCACAAAATGACACGACAAGAGATGGCTACGCCATAACTTAGAATTTTAATCTCCGAATAGATCCACTTTTGGAGCACAAACAAACTATATGTATCCGCGTCATCCAAGTACGAAGTAGGTATCTCATCTGGCGGCAGAATGGCAGTGGATTACATTTAATAGTCTGCCACCGTTTCAGATGTTAAATTCATAAATATGTACCTCCTCAAGCATTTGAATCCACATTCACAGATCCAGATGCTGCTCTTCTCCGACCAAACCAGTAGCCAAATAAGTTGACACTACACATACTTCTTGTATCCTTCCCTTGCCCGGAACGTAATATTTTGTTTCCAAATTACCATGCCCAACGAACCCCATTCCAAGCCATCTCAAATTGCACATTTTTGCTGGGCGCAACAGGTCGTGATGGAGCATAACTAAGAGCCTCAGGCTTCCGAGTTCCACCAAAAGTGCCGGGAATAATAATAAAAAAAAAAAAACTCCAAACAGTGTTGCACATTCGTTCATAGCATGCGATTTAATTAGCCGAACCCAGAAAAGCCACAATGCCAGTGTAGCAGCCCCGTCCTACAGCTTCGCAACTACAGCTACAGCCGAAGCCAACCACTGACTAAGTGCCACAGTACAGCAGCCCAGTACATCATCAGAGTACCGACTCATTTGCAATTAAACGAACCGGGCAGCAGAACTGTGGATCCAATCTGGCATCACATTAACTGCGGCAATTTAATTGGCAAATGACGCGCGGGCTTTCATTATTACCGAATGGCAGGGGGCGACCGCAGCCCATAAAAATGAAGAAAAATTGCTAAGCACGGTCCACGTCCAGGAACTGAAAAGTCGCTGTATTTTTTTTTGTCTCTAGTCCTCCTGCTGCAAGTGTGCAGCGCCAGTGTGAATCAAAATGGTTATTGAGAAAGCAACACAAAAGAGAAGGAAAAAACAAAGAAACAATGTCTTTAGTTTTTGGCCAGGCCAACAAAAAGACCAAGCAGAAACCCCACTCGCAAAGACTCCTCCATTCCAACTACATACGCTCAGCGCTAGTGCACGTCTCGTTCACGTCGACGACTACAGCGGATTTCGAGGGAATATGTCGGGTCGCGTCGGCAAAAACGTGAGAGAGCACAGCGCACATTGCGCTGGAGGTATAGTGTAGTGTAGTGCAGTGCAGAGCCAGGGCGCTTTTATTACCATTACCACATCGAAGTAAGCAAAAACAGGTGATTATGGGCATTATTATTCTGCTGAGAGGTTTTCTTCGATTCCCGATTCGACGTGGTCGAAACTCGGTTCGGAGTGCCTTCGTCAATGTTGTTTATCGTTTTACTGATGATGTTGCTGGGAGTTGGAGTGGTGTTGCTGCTGCCGAGAAACGTGAGAAATCACTGGCTGGATTGAATTGTGATTTATTTCCCAGTATTGGACTTCATAACAAAAGGTACCTACAGGAAGCGGCTGCACTTTAAGTCGAAAGAGTGCTGCCCCAATTGCGCCCAAAGCGTTTGCAATGGTATTTAGGGATGATGATGATGATGATGATGATGCGATGATGCGATGATGCGAACTAAATGAACGAATAATGGAACTAATTGTGGGAATAGGTTTCGATAGAGTTTGAAAATAACAAGGTCAAGGGCATTTTAGCATTCTATCATTTAATTTAATTATTCAACCATTGGCAGTTAGCACTAGGTACACTTGGATATGGAGACTGGATAAAGGGCAACAAGAGTCTGATAAATGGAATTTTATCGTAATGATAGTTATCGGTACTTTCCAATTGTTTCCGAAAAATAAATTTGGATGACAAGGAATCTGATAATAATACTGTCGAGATCTATCAAAAATTCCTTACTTAAAATACATTGGTATAGCTGGAAGTCTCATAGGACGTTGGATACACTACGAATGCCAAGTGAACATTCTTTAGTTTGAAACTTATAAAAACGATTGCCGACCAGCCCTCCCGCTCGAGTATTCACAAAACAAAACAACTTAAGTTTGCATTTACTTCTAAGGATGCGATCAGACGGTAATCCAAACTTGTCATATAGATGACATACTGACGTCACTATGACGTAGAATACTTGATACTTGTACTAGATGAAAACTTTAGTACAAATTCCATGTCATAGTGAAGTCAGGATGTCATCTGGATAACCGTCTGATCGCACCTTACGTCGTCGATTGGATTTTCTGTAGAAATAGTTTTGAAGTTATATTTTTTTGTGTTACGCACAAACTCCCGCCAAAGAACACGTTTCTGATGTCGATGTGACTGTAACACATTAAGTCAAACACAAACTGATCCCAATCGTCTGTTTCCTTAAAAAAAATACACGAATAAATTCAACACCTTCATGGCGCACTGACAATGAAGAAATTGAACTGATTTTAGACTGAGCCAAACTATTACTTAGTATATTGCTCAGCTCACAGAAAACCTGAAATTTAGTTTACAGTTTGAAAGATGCCCATTTTAAATATCATACATTCAGCGTTAATTAAGTAAAAATCTACGTTACCTAAGTTTACTTTATTTAGTCGAATCTTACTTACTTACTTAGGTGGCGCTACAGTCGGGGGTGGACCTGGGCCTAAACAAATACGCCTATCCAGTTAGCACGATCTTTGGCTAACTGCCTCCAGTTGCGCACTCCAAGTTGGTTGAGGTCCCCTTCCACTTGCGCGCGCCACCTTAGGCGAGGTCTTCCTCTACTGCGTTGTCCCTCCGGGTTGGATTAGAAGACTCTTCGGGCCGGAGTGTTGGTGTCCATTCGCTCTACATGTCCCAGCCATCTTAGACGACTAATCCGTATTTTTCTGACCAGGTCGATGTCGCTGTACAGCTCGTAGAGTTCGCTGTTAAATCTCCTCCTCCAAAGCCCGTCAACGCAAACGGGACCGAAAATCACTCGAAGAATTTTGCGTTCGAAACGACCAAGGAGATCTTCATCCGCCTTTGATAACGTCCATGCTTCTGCGCCATACAGCAGGACTGGGATGATGAGGGTCTTATATAGAGTCTCCTTGGTGTTTCAATTGCCTCCTTAGGCCAAAGTAACAGCGGTTGGCAAGTGTAATTCTTCGCTTGATTTCTGACGATATATCGTTGTCAGAGTTAATAGCGGAGCCGAGGTAGATAAAGTCCCGAACTACCTCAAAGTTATAGCTGCCTATCGTGACGTTCTGTCCGATTCGTCGATGTTGTGTGTCCCTTCTTGTTGACAGCATATATTTCGTTTTGCCCTCATTCACTTCTAAACCCATTCTTGCCGCCTCTGTAGGTTCTGTGTTCTGCCAATGATGTCGATGTCGTCGGCGTAAGCAAGTAGTTGCACAGACTTTTGGAAAATTGTGCCCCTGGTGTTGGCTTGCGAGTTTCGCACAATTCTCTCAACTATGATGTTGAAGAAGTTACATGACAGCGCATCGCCTTGTCTAAATCCTTTTTTGACATCAAAGGTCTCGGTTAGATTGTTTCCGACCTTAATGGAGCAGCGAGAGTTCTCCATCGTCATCCTGCACAATCTGACGAGTTTGGCAGGTATGCCAAAACTAGACATGGCTCTGTATAGCTCGTCTCTATAAATGCGGTCATATGCGGCCTTAAAATCGAGAAAAAGATGATGAGTATCGATCTGGACTTCTTGAGTTTTTTCCAGGATCTGCCGAAGTGTGAAAATCTGGTCAGTTGTGGACTTACTGGGCCTAAAACCGCACTGATAGGGTCCAATCAGTTCGTTGACGAATTTAGTCGAATCTTTGAATTTAAATATTTAAAATATTAAAAAACACACACGAAAATCCGTGCAGCTGTTAGGGACACACTAAGTGATGATTATCCAATATCAATGCATATGTGGTATAGATTAACATTGATGCAATTATCCAACATATGCCTAGCCCCAGAGGTGAGCTCACCGAAGACCGTAAAACTTTGAACTGTCTGAAACTTATTGAGCTTATGATAAAGCAATTTAAAAGGAACGCACCGCGATGGGACGCTCGCGAATGACCACATAATTGATGTCGCCAAAAACGCTGCGAAATGTCTAGGCTTCCTTAAGCGATGCAAGAAATATTTCACCCCTTCTGATCTGGCTGGAATCTACAAGGCGTTTATACGCCCAAACTTGAGTACAACGCTCATATCTGGTCTGGTGCACCAATAACATATTTGGAGCTACTTGACAGGATCTAAAAACGTGCGGTAAAACTTATTGGCGATCGAGGCATCGCGAAATCACTTGACTCTCTTAGTCATCGTCGTAATGTCTCCTGCCTGTCATTGTTTTATCGGTATTTCCACCACAAGTGCTCAAATGAAATAGCCAGTTGCATTCTACCCCTACAGCAAATCAACCGCAATACTCGCCATGCGAGGAATGCACATCAGTTTACCCTTAGCCTGTTTTCGGACGTACAGTGAAATATAAAGATTCCTTTCTCAACCGTACAATACGAATGTGGAATGCTCTACCGCGCTCTGTTTTTCCTTTGCATTATAATTTACAAACATTTAAAACAAACGTGCGTCGGTTTCTCCCTTTCTCTAATCCTTCAGTTCCCTAATTCCCGCACTGTGTCACTTCATTATAAGTGTATCCAAAGTCCCTTTAGTGTGCATGCATTATAAAAAAAAAAAAAAATTGATGTGCGTTCAGAGTTACCAATGTCCGTTTGGTAGCACGTTCAGCTTTTTTTACTTGGGTTTCTGTTGAGGAGCTTTAGGTTTAAAAGCTTTGAAAAAAAGTTCTTATTGATAAGTGTTGTCGTGGAGGTCTTGTTTTGATCTTTGATATTTCTTTTAATAAAGTGGAAAATATGTTACAATGCAGTCTGTTTTCTTTAATGAAAAATATTATTTGCGTTTGTTTTGTTTGTTAGAAATGGCTTTAAATTCATCCAAAGACTTAAGTGCCCAAAAAAAAAGAAATTGTTGACGCGACAAAACAAATTCATCAAAATTTTAAAAATAAAACACATAACTGCGAATCAAGTAGGTGATATTTTTTCTGGATAAACGAACAGTTTATAGACTTCTTAACGAAAATAGGCCACAACTCGCCACCAAAGACGAAAAACCAAATTGATTTAAAAGAAAAGTAGATGATTTCAATAAGTGTTCAATTAAAATGAAAATTTCAATCTAAAAAAAGCATGGTAACCCAACATAATATTGTTTTAGGTTTTTACTGATTTAAAATCCTTAGTCCGGAAACCCTGTAAGAGCTTTTGTTAGAATAGCACCTTACGGAAAACAAAAGAGTGCGAATGAGAGGCAAACATCCCTAACTTCCCTGTACTGCCAATTTATGTTGGACAGAGTATAATCACGGTCTGTTGACATTTTCGACCGTATTTTGTCGCGTCGTGCCAAACACAGTTCCCCATTTCCCCTCCTTTTTAAGTGAGTTTTAAGAAGCTTATATTGTTGCCATTCAATTGTTTTACTAAGATGTCCTGAAAAAACAAGAACTTAATTTTTCCAGCTACTAGGATTATTTTTATTTTGAATGTTTTAATCCAAATTTAATATTGAGTGCGAGAAACCGAAAACATTACATTACATTATCTTTATTTGAGTCTTAAATAATCAATACATTAGTTTTTGTACTTAAGTGTATACCAATGAAGCCGACTTATAAATATAATGCCTGGCTAACTATATTATAGAAAATAGCCCCGTAGGCTTTGTAATCATTATACATAAATACGGTACGTTTTCGCTATAGGTATGCTTGCTCCAAACATACTTAAAACAGTTTTTATAAGGACTTAAAATTATGACTAGATACAATACACATTTAAACAAAACATAAACGAAACAAAACAGAACCAACTAGTGCCATGTGCAATCAATTTTAAATTAAGAAATAAGCATTTCTCTACCTTAGTGTAGAGTTCGAGTAAATCAGCATGATGAGTAATATAAAAAAAAAACACAAAAAATTCGAAAAAATGAATGAAATATTTATTTGAATCGACAGTTTGAACCTTGCAATTTAATGTTTAAAGATAATTTCATGCAAATGTTGTCCGCGGCTGCGTCCCAGGTAGCCCATCCGCTGAGTCCAATTTTGGCATACTCTTTCACACATATCGACCGGTATCTCACGAATGAATGCATGGATGTTGGCTTCCAGTGCGTCAATCGAAGCGGGCTTGTCCCTATACACATTAGCCTTGGCATACCCCCACAAAAAATAACCTAATGGTGTGAAATCGCACGATCTAGGCGGCCAATTGACCGGCCCGAAACGTGAAATTAACTGTTCACCAAACTCGCCTCGCAATTGCGCCATTGTTTCGCGTGCTGTGTGGCATGTGGCACCGTCTTGTTGAAACCACATATCATGCAAGTCAAGAACTTCCATTTCGGGCAAAAAAAAGTTTGTTATCATCGCTCGGTAGCGTTCACCATTGACAGTAACGCTGCGATTCGCATCATCTTTGAAGAAATATGGCCCAATAATGCCGCCGGCCCATAAACCGCACCAAACAGTGCCTTTTTCGGGATACATTGGTAGCTGTTGCAATGCTTCTGGCTGATCTTCACTCCAAATGCGGCAATTTTGCTTATTTACGTACCCATTCAACCAAAAATGAGCCTCATCGCTGAACACAATTTTTCGATAAAAAAGCGGATCCTCGGCCAGCTTTCCAAGAGCTTTCCTTCCGCAAAATTTTCCACGTAGTGCTTTAACAAAGGCCTAACTGCTGGGAACGGCGCCGAATCGACATTTCGCGGTCTTCTGTCACACTAGCTGATACGGCCGCAATATTTTCTTCAATACGCACAGTACGTAAACGTGTTGGTGGTTTAATGTCCAACAAAGTAAATTTGGTGCGAAATTTGGTCACAATCTTCCGAATAGACTGCTCAGAAGGTCGAGAATGCCGATCATAAAATGGAAGCAGCGCGCGATGAACATTTCGAACCGAGCACGAATTTTGATAGTAAAATTGAATAATTTGCAAGCGTTGTTCATTTGTAAGACGATCCATGGTTAAATTGCAAACCAAACTGAAGCTGTTTGACAGTGACACAAGGTACTAAACACACGTCAGCTGTCAAAACCAGTGTTGCCAAAACCAAACCAGCTAAAAAATCACCCTTTACTATCACAAACAGAGTCAAATTTGCAAGAATATCATTACCTATGAAGATTTAATGCGAGCATATATGGGCGTTTGTAATAAATGAGTTCTTTTATTAAGCGTATAGAGTCGCATATTTTAAGCTTCAAATGATGTTTAAGTTAGCCTCCCAAATTTGACCGCGAAGCTTTAATATAAAAAGGTAACAAAAGACCTCTACTCACATCTTGTTCGATATGAGGGCGGGATCTTTCATTAAGGAGGTTAAATGGTGAAAGGTAGCAGTTGTCGTCTAAACTATCACATATGTTTGAGTCCAATAAAGATTTAATAAGCGCATTTGGATGAAATTCTATGCGTTTAAGTTTTCTTAGAGAAAGATTGATAAGGTATGTCATTAGAGGTGTTACCTTGCATGTCTCATACAGTAATTTGTTCGGATACCATTTTTTATCTGGTCTTCTATACTTTCCACAACAGAATCTAAGGATTTTTCGCACAAATTGTCCTAGTTCTTTGGCTATTGTGGGCGAGATAGTGAACCACGCACAGAATCCATACGCCAATATGGGTCTTATAAGTGATTTATATATACGTATCTTCGTGTTTGAATGTAATGCTTTTGACTGTAATAAAGATTTTAGTGTAGCGGTAACAGCTTTAGCTTTTGTTAGAGTTCGTCTAGCATGTTTGTTAAAAAGTAACCCATTGTGGAAGTACACACCCAAGTATTTCAATTCTGACCGCAAGGGAATGGAGTGGTTATCGATTTGCAAATTCAATGTTTTGCTTTCTTTAACAGCTAAGCGATGGCCTTTACCACTTGCATTACGAAAACAGGTTATGCCGCATTTTTCCGTGTTTATCTGAAGACTCCACTTTTTGAAATATCCCAACAGCAAAGGAAGTTTTTCCTTGATTTTATTAAGAGTGTATCATATCATATCCTCTGCTGTTCCAGTTATGCTGCTTTCTGCTACCCAGCCTTATCACTCTGGATTAGCATTATTGTGCAAGAGCATTACTTACCGTCTGAATGGGCTACCGACCAGTAGAGGTTCTCTTCCCTATAGACTCCCGCTTTTCATTTTCTTTGGTCCCGAATACGCTGCTTTCAGTTATTCAATTTTTTTTTGTCTGTGTCGTGGAGTGCTTATTACAAGCAGCTACCACGAGCAGACATTTTCCGGCACAAGCAGTGCACCACAGGCTCATCATTTAGTACTGGTGTTAGTAAATACATATATAGCAAAGATATATTGATTACACAAACCCAAAAACCATAAATATGATCCAAGACACCAAAACATGATTACGCAAATACATCACAGTCAATCACATGATTATTTAAGTTATAAATTCTACTCATGCGAGTAATTGGATCATTTCTGCCATAATTCGTCCTATGATAACCACACCAACGTAAGTTGTGAGCACCTCCACGGAAGTTGAATGCAATGGAAGACAACAGATCGGGAGCATCTATATGACCATATGACCGTTGAGAGAGGGGTAGCATTTGAAGAAGTTTGATACGTTGACTGTAGGGGAGAAGGTTATACGGATCATCCCATGGAAGACCTCTAAGGGCAAAACGAATAAAGTTAAGTTGAATATTCGAATTTGAATTGAGTGAATATTGTAGTACGGAGTCCAAACTGGTGAAGCATACTCTAGATGCGGACGAAAAAAGCAATTGTACAAAGACTGAGTAACGTAGGGGTCGTTAAATTCTCTTAATAAAGCCCAGAATGGATTATGATTTATTAACAATAAAGCTAATATGACCAATAAAGTTAAGTTTGGAGTCAAAGAAAACTATTAAAAACTATTAACATGACAAAGCATATGAATAATGGAGGGAATACGTTTTCTTGAAAATGTAATATGCTGACATTTAGATGGGTTCAAAATTAACCCATTTTTATCACACCAAGTGGCAAAACTATTAATGTCCGCTTGGAGAAGATTTCTGTCATCCTGATTGTTGACAGATTTATAAATTTTCATATCATGTTTTTACACATGATTTAACATCATTTATAGCACGTATGAACAAAATAGGGCCTAAGTGATTTCCCTGAGGAACTCAAGACATTGGAGTTCCTCATAGGATTGTTCCCTTACTGGCTGAATTGGATTGTGATACTCTCTACTCTTCTACTTAAATGTAATCGGCATTTTTTAGCTATTTGAATGACTATGACAAGTTTCGCCTACCAACAGTAGACTGTACTGGATTGTTTGCTGAAAGCAATTTCGTCAATGGACCTCCTTGAAATCTTACATTACAGAACGTTGGGACCTGACAAAGATGCCGATTTAGTCCTCTTACACAGTAGTGGAGAGATCTGTTATTATAGTTCCTTGCCCGCAATTTGGCAGGAATCACGAGTTTTCCCGTTGCCATAAAGAGGTCCTCCGGCGATGAATGAATGTTTTTTTTGAATACACTAAATTTCCAATGCTTTGCAAATATTTTGCAGTACGAGTGGATACGTTTGAATCTAAAAAAAAAAAAAAATTTTTCTGGGTTAATGTAAGACAAAATTGGTCTGGGCGTACGTTTTTTTACTCCGCTCCTATCGAAGTAAAAGTTGGCTGAGGTTTTCATAATGTTTTATATTTGTTATATTTAAAATGGCTTATTCTAAGAAGTTCTGTAAAAAAGTTTTTGTGAGGTAATTATTTGTTTTTGGATGCAGTAGGTTAGTAGTTAAGTGCGAGGGGTTTTTATATCAAATCCGCCCAATAGCACCTGAAAATTTGTATTCGCTGCCCTACATTTGCGAATGTCATGAGAAACTTCATGACAGAAAAATTAATTGCCGTGACAAAAAATATTTTTTAATTATTATTGTTTTTTTTTAAGTTCTTAAATTTATTCTTCTGCTACATACCCCAAAGTTAATACCCTTAAAAACATAAGGTTCAGGCGCCTGCCTGACAGTTGTTGATATAACTTCAGCCCTGCGGAGAAAAGAGTTAAAATCATTCTAAGGAGCGAAGTTAGCCATTCACCAAATAATTGAAATACACCAGACTTTCTAACAAGCGATCTATACTCAAAGGATCGAATCCCAGTGGCGTGACATAGAAAGAGCTGTTTATAACGATAACTACTCCAATAAATTTTCCAATTGGATGATTAGAATAAAAAATAAAATTATAAACAATAACAAAAAAATTAAATATATATTTTTTTTTTTGCTCAATGCGCTTAATGGGAAAAGTTTTATGCAAAACATAAATACAGAAGATTTCATAAATTAAAGATGTTAAAATTAAAACTACAAAATTTAATTAAATTATCATACTAGTTATTATATGAAATGCAACTTTGTCTGTCTGTCCTTCCACAATTCGAAAACCACTATCTTTGTTTCACAATTTTTTTTTTATTTATAGTTGTTTAGATGGATATATTAAGATTTTAGAAGGTAGACGACGGGTAAAATTGGATAGGCTACCTTCCGAGTTATTCGGTGGATTTCAAAAATTGTAGCGCTATAGCTTAATTATGACAGTGGCTGGGAAGGGGGAATGAAGAGCAGAGTTCTAAGCAGATTACAAGCGAGTGGAACCGCAGGCATAGTCTAATTATTCATATATCGCTTTATTGGAATAAAGTTTGCATTTTGACTCACATTATTTCATCATAAAAATAATTACCAATCTTTCAATTCATTGAAATCAGTACAAGGTCAAAAATTATATTAACTTATTACTTATTCAAAAATACCCGATATAAGTATAGTCATTCGGTAACTATTAAAAAGCTTTTCCGGATTTGCCGAAAGCTCACAGCGCAAATCGTAAAAACCACCATATGTGCCAACTTTTAATAAAAATTTGTAGATAGATATTTTTGCTGACATTTTGTCTAATAAATACCAAATTTTTAAAGACTTATTTTAATTTGATTTTAATTAAATTTAATAAGTCAATGCTTAGAGCTTTCATCCTGACACCCGAGTGTAACCGATTCAGTCAACTAACTGCTTCTTCGCCACAGTACGTTTTTAAAGTATTTTATAAGGTGCACCTTTAATTTTATATACAGATCTTCAAATTTTTAAAATCAGCCGAGTAGCTCCACAGATAGCTTCCGTTAACACTTTAATTCTCCACCCGCTGTAACTACTACCTGATTCAGGCTTCAGAATTGCACTGAAAGAATTTTTAAAATCTGCCGAGTAGATCCAGAAACAGACGGCGTCACAAAATGCAGGCGTGGCGAAAATAACTTTTTACGGCAAACTTGTAAAGGAGATCAATGCCTACCAGTGACGGTGCGTCATTTGAGACATTTCAGACACTGTCTACCCAAAAAATAATGCAAAAAAACCAACAAAGCTTATAATTAAACTAAGAGAAAAATTCAGCTCTTGCTTTTAACATTTGAAAAATATAAATTAGGATCTATTTATAATAATAAGATACACATACATATTTTGTATTTATCCTTCGGCTTTGGTTTGATAGTTTTGTTTTGGCATGCACCCGGTTTCATGAGTCTTGTATCCCTGACTGCAAATAAATTAAGCAATAATCATGCTGCTAGCCAATGATATGAAGCTTTCAAATTAAATTAAATTCAATTCTTTGATAGAAGCTTGGTTGGTTGCGCAGTCACTGTTGTTTTATGTTATGTGGACGAATTCTTTAGGAGATTTTGCATTTCTACAGAACCCATGTGACGAACTTTTGTTCTACTTAAGCGATTACATGGGTTTCACAGCTTCAAAAAATTGATTTTTTTTTATTGTCTTACTAATTTCTACAACATCTCGAGAATATTATACTAAATTATAAAAAAAAAATGTTTCGGAGATACAGCCTGGGGAAGGTGCGCACTCAATTGAATCACGAGGTTATCCAAACTTTAAGCGAGTTTTTCTCGAAGCTGTGTTTTCAAAGTCAGTTGTCCAAAAGTTCTCCAAAACCACTCAACCGATCTAGGACGAAGGATTTCTTTTTTTTTTCAATCACAACTATTTTAAAAAAAATGTTGAACAAATTTTACTAAAATTTTCATTTTTTTTGTAAAAAGGTCTGCCAAAAATCCAATTTTTTTTTTTAACTAAAACACGAATTTTTTTTCACTTCTGATGATCCTGTCAGAGTTCTACTGTCAACGCGGACGAACCTCTTTTCCGAGGGGTCACTGGAAATCACGACGCAATGGTGAAGTTTTAAATATTTTTCTTTGAAAATTTCAGAAATCCTTTTTTAACAGTAAACAGTTTGAATAAAATATTTTATTTTTTATATAAAAAAAAATTGTTAAAAACAGAACTTTTTTTCCCCGAAAAAAAACCCATGTAGCCCCTTAAAAAAATTTCGTCAGGCCTCCCATTTTTACTTTACCTTTTCCCTTGATTCTACTATTGAGGAGGTATGTAAGTCATTAAAAATACATATATCAAGTCGTGTAAACCATTAAAACATATAGCCAGAGTTTCTGTCTTTAAAACGTTTTTTTCTTAATTGTGAGCGTCATCTTCCTAGCATCAATTTAAAGGCCTCGGACGAGTGGACATTGCTAAATCGTCTTAGATGCTTATCCATTAATATGTATTCTTTAAGAGTTATACGACATATATTAAGATGTGTTAGTCAAATTTGTATTCCTTTAGCATAGGATATACAAATCGAATAATTGATGGACAGACAGGTAGGCGTTGTATTTTATACTTCACCTAAAGATTCTTCAAGATTATTCCAGGTTCTGAAAATAACTTCTGATCGGAAGTGCTTTGTTCCGTACCTGTTTTGGGCCTGGCATTCCAGGTTGGGAGATGTATCGCCGTGTAACTCATCTTCCAAGTCAGTAGAAATAAAGTGCACTACTGCGTCATACGAAACTTTCTCGGTACATGAGATGCGTTTTTGAGTCACAAAATGAATCGAAAATTAATGGTGAGAAATTTGTTTAATTTACTTTTTAGGTTTTAAGAAATTCGATTGCCTCAAAAACATCACCTACGATTTTTTTTTTTTTTTTTTTTTTTTGTTAATACCATCACAGAGCAAAACACAAAACACTACGTTCTCTAAGTGTAAGCTCTCAGTATCGCTTTACGCAACGGTTGTTTGTTGCGCGACTAAGCTTCATCTACCGATCTTCATCTTATAGACTATTTCAAGTAATTACAAATATAATTAATTTAAAGTTAATGCATTAATGGACTTTTTAAAATCTGCTCGCGACAAGCAAAAATCAATTTCGTTGCAGAATTCATTAAATGTGCTTATGCACCTTGTAATAGGCTCATTATTACCATAATTGGTTCTATGCCTATCTGTATAAAATAAGCTTCTAACCCGCAGTGACCTTTGGGGAGCATATATATTTAAAAGAAAGATCAATTCTGGTGAATTAATATGATAATTAAGAATATCGCGAATAAACATGACGGAAGTTGCATCGCGTCTGAAACTTAAGGTTTGCAGACCAATTAAATTGCACCTTCTGCCATAATTAGGAAGCTCATCAAACATATGATTTTCAAAAATTTGTATGGCAGGTACCGTTATTTCAAAAGATAAAGCAAAAAATAAAAAGAAAAGACATACGAACTTTGAAGCAAATCCGTCTAACCGTTTCGCCATACGACGCCTGCAGAAACAGACAGACCGATGGACGGCATTGGCGGACCCACTTTTTTGGACTTCTCTATAGTCGTAATGTCATCCCTCATCAGTTGAGTTCAGTTTCAGTTGGAGTTCGAAATTTCCGCACGATCGCAATAACTTTCTCTTTAGTATACTAATGTATACGAGAAAGTTAAAAAATTATAGGTGGACATGAAGAGCTCCGAAAGTGCTCCCAAGCAGATCTTGAAATTCCAAGTGGATTGGCTTACATCGAATCGATCCTAATAGGCGGCGATTGGAATGAAATCCTTTCTGTGTGAATGTTATCAATAAAATATGCAAATGCATAAACCTAAGAGACATGAAGTTTTATTTAGCTAAAAATTCCTAGTCCCCAAGCATTCAAAAGGCCAATTGTACTGAAAATAGATTGGAGTTGCTGAAGGACGTTTTTACCCTTCATCCAAAAATATAGAAACCTTTTGCAAAAAAAAAGGAAAGTCCTCCTTAAGCGAATTAAACATACATACCTACCTACCTATGCTTTCAAGCATAGCAGACAATATTTTATGCACATACATTATGTTAAAATATTATTTCACATTAATACCTTTTTTTTTTTATATGAATTCTTGAAAGGACCAACGAACGTTATTATTTTTTAATATATTATCAAAGTATGTAGTAATAATAATTCACCGCCCCTGAAGCACTTTGCAAACTCGAATGGATTCCATGAAATCTCTTAGCACCAAGTGGTTTATCTCAGTCAAATGAACACGGTCAACCATAAACAACCCCCGGAAAGCAGTCGGAAGGAAAACATTCAACAGCATGAATGTGTCTGCAATCGAAATAAAAGAAAAATAATAAATAATTTTATAATATACCTTCGCATCATTCAGCTTACCCGAACGACTATATACCCGTAGATGTAGATGGAGATGTATAGATGTAGATGTGTTCTGAAAGGACAATGTTCTATAGAGGAAATAAAATCCTAGCCCCGACTATTGCCATCATCATAAACAAAACCGAGAACGACTGAGCGACGACAACCCGAAAGTCCTGTGAATTTCGTCTGTCGCTTCTTATGAACTTGCAAAAAGTGCCCGAGGAAACTTCATTAAATCCACCCGAAAAGTTTACGCTCAACGGTGCCGTCCTGCCGGTGGCGTTGGCATACCTATGTGTATACCTTTGCTTCTGGGAGACCACCTAAATATTGTGTTCCCACCTCAAAACCAAAACCCATCCCGAAGACAATGCGGATGATGGAAACGGATTTGTAAGCAGCGACGAGGAACCAACCCAGCGCGCCACCACAAAAGGACCAAACATGACGTCGACAAATCGGAGAACAATGCTACACTCCAACTCGGTGGACGAGATTACATGGTGCAAGGGCGTCTATATAGGGAAGGAAACAGCACTATATGCACGGGATTGTCAGTATCTGCCGAGCTCAGTCCCAGTTTCCACTGTCTCGCGTCCCGTCGTTCTACACCTCTGTTGACACACAACGGCACACCTGTTGAGATGTAGGTTCTGCGGGATTATTAGATCTTCCACCAGCAGCACCCCAGACATCCTTCATTGCTGCTGTTGCTGCCGTCG
Organism: Ferdinandea cuprea; assembly: GCA_963576555.1. Classification (NCBI taxonomy): domain Eukaryota; kingdom Metazoa; phylum Arthropoda; class Insecta; order Diptera; family Syrphidae; genus Ferdinandea; species Ferdinandea cuprea. The sequence goes on from OY754961.1 coordinate 15,150,258, forward strand.
TTGTCGTAGTCGTACTCGTTATCCATAAAACAAGGACATGTTGTACCAATCACTGTGCAAATATGCGGCGGCGAAAAACCGAAGAGCAAGAGATATGGAAAAAAGGAAATTCCATCTTAAAGGCAGATAGAGCTTAGGTTACCACGGTCATTTGGTTTTATTTTATGACTCCATCGTGTTCACAAAATCGGATTGGATTTTATCGCACACGTTTTGAGTTTTATCGACGGAATAGCGCTCACAGAAAGGATTCCATTCGAATTGTCGCCTCCGATGGGAAAGTGTTTGAAGTCAAACGACTCGGAATCGGAAGGCATTTATGGCTAGGCTATGTATGTACCCATACCTTCCGACACAGACACATCTACATTTTCATATTATATATTTAGATGTGCACAGGAGCATATGGATATGGCAGGGATTACCCCTTCTGTCTGTCACACATTTCAAATAGATTTCATTTCAATTGTGTTCCATTGGGAATTTTAAAATCGAACAAAAAAGGGATGGAAAATCATCCAGCCAGCTCCTGGTAAAGCATTGGATAGAAAGTAAGTAGAATGGATAATGAAATCCTTTTACAAGTTCCCCTTTAACAAAGGACAACCCTGTGCACGTCATACCTACAAAGAATTTCGCTTCATAGCGCGACGGTCGAAGTCAGGAGGGTTTATGAAAGTTTTTTTACTCAGTTTTTTTTTTTTGTGCTACGCAATCATAATTGGCGTCGTCGTTTAAATTTTCCACTTAATTTATTGCTCTTTAAAAAACAGGACACTTTGGCGCACAGGAAATTAATATTTATTTCGCCTTGCGGTTGAGGCAAAGGCAAAGGCAACCAAACCAACAGCCAGACAGACCGCGAGGATGGAGAACGAAGGTGGCCCGTGAGGCATTTCTTTATGTCACGCGAAAGTTTCACTTGATGCCACGAAAGAGTCCTTTCTATTACTTGGGGGTAATTAAAATTTTCATTTAGTACATCCAATTGTGGGTAGAGCATGAGCACTCTCCTCTAAAAATTATGTTGGATGATGTACAAAGTTGGGTAGGCATATTTGATGTAGCTGTTTGCGGTATTATGCGGAAGAGTTACTAAAAGCGCACACGCTAATTGGAAATGTCTAATTGAGTTATGGCTGTGCTTCGTCGGCTGTGCTTACACTGGCTGGCAGTACATGCATTGTATACCTATCTTCCGATATAAGATAAGGGAATTGTTGAACAAATTTTACCTAGTTGGCTGTGAGAGAGAGAGAGAAGGTTTTAAGTATATCTTTGCATATTTACCTTCTACATAATTGAAATGTTTGGCTAATATTTTAAGCGAGGGTTCAAGAATTATGAGCTAAGGGGTGGTGAGCGTTATATCTGTGAGTGAAACTTACCTAAAATCAAATATTAGAATTTAGGTAGATAATCGCCCAACTTTGCACATAAACATTTAAAAGTTGCTTCGGCTTAAAATTCAAAGAAATAAAATATATGTTTCGTGGACTTTAAGACGGCATTTGATACAGTCATCAGGAACGCTTTGATCTACAAGCTCGCATCACTCGGATTATCAAGAAAGTTTTTGCTTTTAAATCTGAAACTATTGTCATCTTCTAGTGCAGCTGTGTGGCAGAATGGTTCAACACATCAGCAGGTGTTCCTCAGGGATGCATTTTGAGTCCCATTATTTTTGCATTGTTTATCGACGATATATCTAATATTCTCCCTGGTGCCGTAATCTTTGGCGGACAGCTTATAAATGTTCTTTTTAGTGCTGCTGGCTGATAATCCTTCGACGCTTCAACTACAGATAAATAAACGCCAAACCTACTCTGAAACATGGAATCTACACATCAGGGAAGTTTTGAAAACGCAGATAATGATCGGGGATGCGGCTGTGTGAAGAAACGTGGCTACTAAATAACGAGCGGATAACCGTGGTGCATGAACTTAAGAATCTTGTTGTGCTGTCAACATCCAACTTGAACTTCGGCAAACATGTAAAGGTAAAAAGCAGAGAAGCTAAGCTGGCACTAAATATGATGTGGCCTATGTTTTTAGCTAACCAAAACATTGACCTTGCCTCTAAGTATCGAGTATTTAACGCTACAGTCAACACCTGTATGACCTATGAAGTTCAGGCCTTTGGCGTTACCCCCTTTGAAGAATTCAAAGCTGTCCAAAGATATTCCGAGATACTCCGACCTATGCTATATATGTGGAATCTAGCTTACCTCCAATAAACATCCATAACTTAAAAGCGCATTCAGACTACTTAAAAAGAGTGATGAAAAGAACTGAAAATAGTCTTCGTAAATCAATTGTCACAAATCTATTAAGAACTGATGCTTATCCGTTCAGGAAATGCAACCAGTTGGCGCTTTATCACGATATTGGTATGACAAACGATGGTTAACATTAGCATTATCATCAACCTCCAGGTTAATCTACAGAAACCTAAAACATCAACTAATAACGGAAGAAAGCTATTTTTATACTCATTACTCAGCGGAAGTTATAAGCACCATCTTTAAGGCTAGGCTAGAAAGCCTAGCCCACTTCATCACGGTTTGCCCAAAGAAATCCGACGGTTATATTTTCGAGAAAAACGATGGTAAACATTACAACAACACTTCTCGGGAGCATTATCATCACCTCCAACCATCAACTAACAACGAAAGACAGCTATGTTTATACTCATTACTCAGCGGATGTTATGAGCACCATCTTTAAAGCTAGGCTAGAAGGCCTGAAATCCAGCAAACTTGTAACTTATTTAACAGAAGGGAATCTGAAAATATTTACCACTTCATCGCGGTTTGCCCAAAAAAATCCGACGTTTAATTTTCAAGAAAATGTATATCTTTGATAAATTTTATTGCAGTATTAAATGGAGCTCGTGGAAGGTTTGCTTTATACAAATTTTCGAAACACGCAATGACTTTATCGAAAGAAAACAAAAATTTTAAATTACCAAAACTTTAAAGTACCTTAGGTTTCTCGCTTCCTCCGTCACTCAACCACGGTAAATTAGTATTATCTAGAATATCTTTTAATGTCTTCAACAAATTCTGTATATTGAGGTTCCTAACTACCTATGTTACATTTAATTGTTTAATTTTATTTTGTTATATGTATTATAACTATTATGAAATGTCAAATCCGGCAGACGGCAACATTGTCATCTCCTTATTCTTAATTCAAAAATATTGTATCAAATCTAATGAAATAAAGAAATCTATCTATCTTAAATTCAAAGGCAAATGTTAAAATTTATCAGTCAATTTAGTCAACAAAAGCCCATTTAAGTGCATTTTTCTTTTAAAATAATAAATTAAAAACTAACAAAGAGGAATATTTATTACTACGCCTTCTCTCGGTTAATTCTTTCATTTTTAATTACCTTTGCGCTTCTTTAATAAAACCCGCGCCCCTAATAATCTGTTTCCCCTTTTGTTGTCCTTATCGGAAGGGACCACCATCACGTTATCTTTTGTTACACCATGCATTTTGATGTACATAAATTTGTTAACTGATGTCGAATGTGTACCTCAAGAAGATGCAGGCACTGGAGCCGGTAGAAACAGAAGTGACAGATGTGACATCTTAAAATGTTCTTCCAATTGGATGTGAACCTCGTCTAAAATCCAGTTGGAAACAGAACCTAACACCCACTATGTGTAGCTACCCGAAGCTAATTTTTATCCTGTACAAAAACCGAATTTGAATAACGGTTGTCTTAGTTGTCAATTGTCATATATATTATGACATTTGTTATCACGACGACCATGTCATTTGTCATACCTTCACCTTAAGTATGAAGGTATGTTCGGTAGGGTAGTGACACTTATTCCCGAACATCCTCAGTTTTCGAACACTTTTTGGAAAAATCTTTATTACTTTGTTGTTCTTTCGATGTTCGTCTGAGAAAAAATTGTACAACGGTTTCTTGAAACATCATAACGAACTATCTTAAAGTACTCCTGAGACCGTCGGTAAGGCCAGATCGCAAATGGTTAACCAATTTGGAAAAACATTTAGACGAAGACAACTTTAATTTTAAACGCGACGAACACTCTTACAGCCTTGCACTGAAAACCGGGAACGTTGTTGGCCCAAAAGGGTATCCGAATTTATACCAGGTCAAATAATATTACGGTTCTCCTGGTTTTCAGTGGAAGTAGTGAAACATTGCCTACTGTGGTTGTTTTTGGCATATCAGAAAATACGTTCAAAAATTACAAATAAAGCGTGATCCATTTCGAGGTTCCCTACTTTTTTAAATTTAATGGAGAATGTTTATTACCATTTGAAAGAACATTCTTTGGCATTTATTTTTTGAAGATTATGTCTATCAAATGTTGGCCGTTGCTACGTCGCAGATGGTCCATCCGTTGAGTCCAATTTTCGATCACTCGTTCGAGCATTTCGACTGGTAACTGGCGAATGACACGCGTGATGTTTTCCTCCAAGGCCTGAATCGAAGCGGGTTTGTCGGCATAAGCTTTTGACTTTACATATCCCCACAGGAAAAAGTCTAACGGTGTGATATCACACGATCTTGGTGGCCAATCGACCGGCCCAAAACGTGAAATTATGTGCTCACCGAAATGTTCTCTCAATAAGTCCATTGATTGATGCGATGTGTGGGAAGTGGCGCCGTCTTGCTGAAACCCAATGTCGCCGAGATCACGAGCTTCAATTTCAGGCATCAAATAGTCGGTTATCATGGCACGATAACGGTCGCCATTGACGGTTACGTTCGCACCGGCATAATTTTTAAAGAAATATGGACCGATGATTCCACCGGCCCACAAACCACACCAAACCGTTGTTTTTTCTGGATGAAGTGGCAGTTCTTCAATCTCTTCAGGTTGCTCTTCGTCCCAAATGCGGCAATTTTGTTTGTTTACATACCCATTGAGCCAGAAATGGGCCTCATCGCTGAACAAAATTTGCCTCGAAAACGTCGGATCTTCTTGGAACTTTTCAAGAGCCCATAGAGCGAAGCGATGTCGCTTGGGAAGGTCGAGCGGCTTCAGTTGTTGTACAAGCTGTATTTTGTACGCTTTCAATTTAAGATCTTGACGTAAAATGCGCCAAGTCATTCCATTCGTCAGTCCGAGTTGCTGCGAACGGCGCCGAATCGACTCTCTACGGTCTTCGTGTACACTCTCAGCTACGGCCGCTATATTTTCTTCACAGCGTGCTGGACGTGGTCTATTCGGTCGAATATTATCCAATAATGAATGCTGGGTCTCAAAATGGGTGATGGTGTTGCGAATAGTACGCTCAGTAGGCCGATTATGTTGACCATAAGTTGAGCGAAGTGCACGAAACACATTCCTCACAGAACGTGAATTTTCATAATAAAGTTGAACAATTTGTAAACGTTGTTCACGCGTAAGTCTTTCCATTATGAAATGCCAAACAATACTAAACAAAAATAACATGACAGCATGACACGACTCACACGTGATCTGTCAAAAAAGTCTATTGAAAAAAGTACCTCTACTTGGATCACCCGTTATAACACGTAAGTAGTTGTAGTGAAAAATTATTTTGAAGGGAGGTGTTTTTAGTGAGTAAGAATCTCACACTATTATGAAAACGTGCGGCCGGTCCTCTAATGTCTCATGGAAGATTTCCACCCACACTCGCAAAAAAAATGTACATTAGACTAAATTAAATTCCCTTCATAGACTTTAAAATATTCGTGATTTTATAAATTACGGTTATTCGAATTTTTGGCAAAAATCCAAAGTAGCCAAAATACAAAAACAGACCAAAATCGTTGCAAAATTAAGTAAATTAGTGATGTGTTTTTGTAAAAAAAAAATAATTTGTATGGCAGATACCGCTTTTTAAAAAAGTTTAAGCAAACAGGAAAAAACGCCGCGAGATGTTACCCCAAAATCTTTATATACGAACTTTCAAACCATTTCGCCATATTAGACTCAGACAGAGCTACGGACTCATTTTTGGACTTCTCTATAGTTTTAATAACGTCTCTCAATTTGAGTTCGAAATTTCTGCACAATCGCAATAGTATACGAGAAAGCTAAGAACACTTATTTTAGAAACTCTATATACTTCGAAACTTCTAAAACATCGCCCAAAATGTAAAAGGCCGATGCCGTATGTTCCTCAAATAATTTTCGACGACACAGACACAATTGAAAGTTGAACAGCTTCACACCAAAAGTGAAAAACAAAAAAAAAATTATTTGACAAAAGAGAAAGATCCAAGTCAATATTACCAAAACTGTCATTGCCACGTTTAATGGTGGTAATACATTTTGTACGCCCCCGTGTCCCAAGTCAATTAAATTTTTAATTGACTCGCTCATCAAAATCCACTCACACATGTTCACCTTCTCCATCTCCAGCGTCCAGCGTCCAGCTGCAACCAACATCCAGCTCTATTATGCATGTAGATACTCCGCAAAAATAAACAACTGCGATACGATACGCGTAGCGCGTTACAAGATAAAAAGTCTTTGATCGCACCACCAAACTGTCAACTCGAACATAACGTCCCCACATATCACGTGACGTGCTGCAAATTAAATAAATCACAATATCGTGTCAATTGGCCCAAAGAGTTGGACAGCATTTACGATATTTATATTTTATTACCGATTTTGCTTGGGCTGTTTGGATTTTTGTTTGTTTGTATTTTTACCTTTAACCTACCTACTCCATGTATTTGACTTGCCATCCCTGGTGGAGTACATCCTAATAAACATAGCAATAAATAACGTTGTCCCAAGCATACCACTGGGACACATAGGATAACCAGTTTCGGCGAAAAATATCTGCAGTGATTCTGTATTTCTGGCTCCAGGCAACCAAACAGCATGTAATGAGAGAGAGAAATGTAATCCTATGCAGAGGTAACACAGCTCAGTGCTAGTGAGGTAACAGCAACATCAACAGCAACAGCAACAACAACAGACATACAGCAAGGCCGGACCCCATCCAGACTCCAAACTCCAACTCCATCCATCCAAGTTGATATTAGTATTACTGATTTTTTTGCCGTGCTCTATGTTGCAGGTTGATTAATTTATTGTCGGCCAAGAGAAGTTGTTAATTTCTATTGGCATTCAATGTGGAATGAGATTTTTGTTGCGATACGTTTCGTGCCACACGAATTAATCAACAATGGCATTTGCAAGAGCAAGAGCAAGAGCTAGATACACACATATGTTCATTAAGTATAGGCATAGATATGAAACAAGTTAGGTTATTTGCAACTTATAGCCCGGTGATAAATCAATTAAACACTTAGGAGCGGCTGCTTCCACTCATCAGAATTTTGAGGATGAATGCTTGCCAACAAACTGAAACCGGCAATCAATGAATCTTTGTTGCAATTTTTCGCGCGAAGTATAATAGATAATTTTTAATCTCTGTGGTTGCCCGAAGTCAGTTTTTTAAAAACATAACCTAAATGTTTCTACGCATCTGTCACAAAATAAAAAAGAAACAGGCATATACTGTGCAGCTACGGATATTCAATTACCATGGTAAGCAACAAACTAAATGTAGTATCAGCGTGTCAGTCAGACGCTTTTTTCAGAAAGTTCAAATGTACCGCTTTTAAGAACACGTCCAGGGCCATGTGTCCACGGGGGGTACATTTTTGTATAGCTTTGTATAGGGTCCGCCATCTAACGATTTTTTTTTCAACTAGTGCTTATTTCGCGAATGGTAACACTCATCGATAAGCCAAAGCGTGAAAACCAAAAACGCCATCAACATCATTTCACCGTCGTTCTCAACAATTGAACATTTCGGAGACATCATTGAGACGAATTTTGCATAAAGACCTTGGTATGACGCCAAACAAAGTCCAATTGGTTCAGGATTTGAAGCCAACTGACCATCCAATGCGTTTTCGCTTCGCTAAGTGGGCCTGCGATCGACTTAGAGAAGATGCCGACTTTGCCAAAAAAATCATCTTTTCAGATGAAGCTCATTTTGATCCTGGCGGGTTTATAAGTAAGCAAAATTGTCGCATTTGGGGCACAAAAAACCCGCACGCATACATTGAAAAGCCGATATACCCAAAACGAGTCACTGTTTGGTGCGGATTTTGGTCCAGAGGCATAATTGGCGATTTTTCTTCGAAAAAGAGCAAGGAGTGGCCGTTACAGTCAATGGCGATCGTTATCGGGCCATCTTGAACGAATTTTTGTTCACAAAAATTGAAGAGGAGGATATTGGCAACATTTGGTTTTAACAGGACGGCGCTACATGCCACACAGCCGAAGCTACACTCGAAGTTTTGCGCCCTGTTTTTGAAGATCGCATTATCAGCCGCAGACGTGATGTCGTTTGGCCACCGCGGTGCTGCGATTTGACACCGTTGGACTATTATTTGTGGGGTGCCGTAAAAGATAAGTGTTACCCCGATATGCCAGAGATAATTCACGCTTTAAAGGACAAGAAGCCATTGGTGAAATACAGCTGCAATCGATAATGTGCTTAAAAATTGGACCGATCGTGTAGGCTACTGCATGGCCAGCCGAGGCAGCCATTTGAATGAAATTATTTTTCATTATTAACCGGAAGGATTGTACTTTCAAATAAAAAAAGAAATTTGAGAAAATATTCAGTAGTTTTTTTTTTTATAGCATTTTCAAGAAAAAAAAAATGATTTGGCGGACCCTTTATATGAGGATCGCTTCTGTGGTCCCTCAATTCACTAGAGAAAATATTTGGTCTAGCAAATTGGGTTGTTTTAAGTGAAAAACCTTGAAAATTAGGTTTATTCGTTTGTAGGAATACTATTACCCCCGAAGTGGATTTGGTGTTTTCAAAAAAGTGGGCTTTTAGACTAATAATTTGTGGCCAACGAACAAGACCCATCCACTGAATCAGTCTCAAAAAATTCCGAAATTCTGAAGATGTTGTTTCGGTCCATTAAGGCAACCTTGATTTTTGACGCGTTTGGTCTAATTCTTGTGCAGCGAACAGATTTCTTTCATTTACGACGAGGAGAGATATAATTTCATCACTCACAAAAAAGTTATAAAAATCAAGAGGATTCTTTCCAAAGATCAGATGATATGCCATTTGTAGAAAAATAAACAGCAAATGTTTGCCTTGAACCTGCAACAGGCTGCCATTGAAGGGGTACAGTAGGTGTTTGAATCGCATCATCCGAGGACTCTGGTACGCTAAGCTCATCTCCTGAAATGTGGGCTTCAAAATCTGAGCTGGAAGTTTCGTCTTCGGTTTGGAAGTTTTCATCATCCAAAGAATTATCTGAAAACTTCAAGCTACCATCGCTGGCTGATGCCATCATACCATTGCACTTCTCTCTCCAACTCTAAGTCATTCAAGCGTCTGTCCAAAAAAAACTACCTAAAACATTATTTTTTTCCAGGTGTTCACGAGTTGTCACGTGATCCCACGATGCAATTTCTTCACTCTGGGACCACGTGTCCCAATGAGAAACACCGAAAAAATACGATGGCGTCGAACGTGTTAAAGCCGGTTCATCGTCTAAGTATATTGTCAACTGAAGAGAATAATATTAATGTAAGCGGAATTTCCGACAGTACATGGCAATATGGGAGTTCTCCGGGATAATACAAAATTGGAAGCAAAATATTCCAAGGTGAAACTAAGAACAACCTACCAAGGTAAGAACCTACAGAAGCAGAGCATCATTATTCCATAAGTCCTGAGAAAATAAAATAATACTGAACTTTCCAAGCCAAACAGTCTTTGTGCAGCAATAAACTTTGCTTAAGAAACGTGCAAATACCCTCTTGCTGCATTTCGTTTAATTAGGCTTTACATCTTACTTTTTTTATTAGTCTCTGCCTGAGACAATTGCAGCCTTCCATCATCTGCGCGATCCCGGGCACACCGCTTCGTATTTCCAGTCGAAGCACTCTGGTATCCGCAATGGCTTGGTCTTTGAAATGGTAGGTTCGGTTTTCCTTATCGTCACTAACCTGGAGGCTCGATGTGGTCGAGCCAATGTAGTCAACGTGTCTCGGCTTTTTGGACTACATCTACATCTTGGTACAGCCCGTAGAGCTGGCGGTTATAGACACACATGACCAAATATTCGTTTAACTTTTTTTTCTTTCAACTCTCCATCCAGTTCTTGGCGCAACTGTGTTGGAAATCTTACACAGGTCTTCGAGATACAATTCACGAGGACTTGGACGAAGGTTTTTAAATTTCTCGTATACATTAGTATATTAAAGAGAAAGATATTGCGATCGTGCGGAATTTTCGAACTCAAACTGAGTATGAGGGATGATATAACGACTATAGAAAAGTCCATTGGGTCCGCAAATGCCGTCCGTCGGTCTGTCTGTCTGTCCGGGCGCCGTATGGCGAAACGGTTCGACGGATTTGCTTCAAAGTTCGTATATGAGGTTTTTGGGGTCACATCTCGGGGCATCTTTTTATTTTTTGCTTTATCTTTTGAAATAACGGTAACTGCCATACAATTTTTTTTTTTTTGAAAATGACTTAACACTATTTTTCTCGAAAGTGGTTCCAAAGATTTCCGTATTTTTTTGTACTAAGGATATTTGGGATGGGGTCAAAAATTCTGCATACTCAGTTCTAAGAAAAAAAATCGATGAACGGTAACTTATAAAACCGGCAATATCTCAAAAACTAATAAACTACTAAAAAAAGGTACAGGTTTTTTTTTTACTATAAAGTCGAACAAATTTGTTTATGGTCTTTTGATTTTTGAAATATTTTTTTTTAATTTTTTTTTTTCATATAACGATTTTCTTAAATTTAAATTAAATTATTTTTCTCAAAAACGGCTCTAATGATTTTGATATTTTTTTGTATTTCGAACAAATATGTTAAAAGTGTCCAATTATCATAATCGTACGTGCCGTTTTTTAGAAAATCTAATTTTTCGAAACCTAAAAAGTGATTTAAATAAATTTGTCCCCATTTATTTCCAATTCATTTTGCGATTCAAAAACGCATCTATGTACCGAGAATGTTTCGTATGACACAGTCGTGCACTTTATTTTTTTTTCAATCACAACTATTTAAAAAAAAATGTTGAGCAAATTTTACCAAAATTAGCATTTTTGTGTTAAAAAATCTGCCAAAAATCCAATTTTCATTTTTTTCCCTTCTTCCAAATTCTAGTTTATGGTCTTAACTATAACACAAATTTTTCACTTCTAATGATGATCCTGTCATGAGTTCTACTGTCAACGGCGACGCATCTTTTTCCCAAGGGATCACCGAAAATTAAGTCACAATGACGGAGTTTTGAATATTTTCCTTTGAAAATTTCAGAAATTCTTTTTCAAATGTATATCTTTAAGACAGTAAAAAGTTTGAATAAAATATTTGATTTTTTATATAAAAAAAAATTGTTTAAAACAGAACTTTTTTTCCCCGAATCCCATGTAACCCCTTAAGAGTTACGTTCTTTCCTAGGCGGTAGACAGTTTTTTGTTAGTTGACAGCATATGTTTCGTTTTGTCCTTATTTACTTCAATGCTAACAAAGCCTCTTCAAAGTCTCAGGAGACTGTTTTTGTCTAGTGTCGATATGCCTGTCGAGGGCTTTATTTCACGTCACCAAAATACAGTCCGTTGACAGTAACAAAGGATTGCAATTTTAACTGCAATCAATGTAATTTCTATAGATTCATACGACCGGCCTCCAACCGGGGTTACCTTTAGGTTTCCTTATGGTCCAATTGAACCTCCCATGAAAGCTCGAAGCCGAGCAGGCACCTTTAAAAAAATCATTTGGACGCACAAACTGATTTGTTGTTGCTCATCGTTGCATTCGGCTAAAAATAATTGGCATTTTAGTTGATGAATACATTAAGTCTCAAAAACTGTGCCAATAAATTCATTGAAGTGTGAATTTCTTTCAAACTAATTAATCTTCACGATTGCGGCATTGGAATTTGGAATTTGGAATTCGAGCATTATTGCATTAATCGAACTATGTTCTGGTCTTTAATTTGGCGAATGTTTCTTCCCTCGTTTTGTGGCTACGGTCAATGGGGAAAGAGTATCACTTCAAATAGGGTTGTAAGGATTGACTGGTTGGTGGGTGCTTGCGAACCCAGTATACTTGTTCTAATAACATTGGAAAATACAACATTATTAATAGAATGGGTATAGAATCACTTGTGCGAACCAAAGCAGGGTGCGACCTTTGAATGATTGCCCTATCTTAAGTATAAATAAATTTGTAATCAAAGTGCACTTTAAGACTAGGTGGGTACGTGACGATGGCAAAATGAGTGTTTTCATATAAAAAGCCAGAAAAACACTAACACTATTATAGCTGTTGCAACTGACTAATGGTATTTTTAACCACTTTGTCTACTACAGGCAGCTGAAGAACGTGGTAGCATGCTTACACAAATTTTAGTTAATGTTCGAACCAGCATTCTGTTTTTTTCTCATTACTAGTTGTATTTGGCTTGAAAATTTCAAAGTCGACATGATGTTTGTTTATTAAGCACGTTAATACTTCTGTTAGTTAAAATTTACTGCTCTTTTCAATTAAATTCGCAAGCATACAGCATACAGTTAACACAGTTACCGCGACTTGGCAGGCTTCGTATCAATTTTGTGCTCTTGAATCGTTTTTTGTGCCATCGAACGTTGGACAAGTGATTTGGGTAGTTATTTCGCGGGTATCGATATTATTAAAGCATTCAGAGATGAAGAAAGATATCCTTAACAGACCTACATTAAAAAGTAAATTTCTCAAAAAATGCCACTCAGGAGGTATTCATAGTTAACCGTCGATATATTAATGGGACTCGTGCTTCTTTTCTTCAGTTATCGTGAAAAGACTTAAGGCTTAACTACATTCGCCAACAAGTGGAAAAAGAGACTTTTTCAAAGCTCACATACACACGCTGCTGTCCCCTTGTATTCAGAAACTGGACTATGAATTTCTTTTGACTTGTTAAAGCTCTAAGAAAGAATAAACAAGAACAGGAAGAATTTGCCAACGAAAGAAAGAAACATTTGCATCCAGAGTCATCTAAGCGTAAGATCAGTAACTAGTGACAGCTTTTTTTTGTAAATGTATTAGTTTTTTTCGAAGTTTCCCAAAGTGTGCCACTTGAAAGTTAGAGGTACGTCTAACTTTCAAGAAAGCCACTTTGTAAAATAATTACAAAATATAGGAGACTTACAGCTGACTTAAAGAATGCAAGCAGTTTGAAAGTACTGTAGCCTTTTAACTTACAGTCAATTGACTGCTTGTGTTAACTTACATGTCATGAATGCTAAAAATCACTGGTGAATGTAGTTTTTAAGTAAAAGTCATTTAGTGCGCGTTAATTACCTATATATAAAAAAAATTTAAATGAATTAGTCAATAATGCTTTAAATCCAATTAACTGCACTACTAAATTTACTGCATTCTTTACATCTCTGGAACAAACCTATCGCCGGGATAGTTTTGCGATATTTTTATTAAATTGCATTACTATTTGATTCAGGTTTTCCCAAACTTTTTAACTATCAGATCAAATTTATACTTTTTTTTATTTAACTTGTCGCAAAGAACTCCTTCGAGTTAGCCGTTGAGACCGATATAATTTTGTTTATTTACAACTGTCAGCTCTGTCTCTGAGATCGTGCATACGACCCAAAAACTGTGGAAAGGATGATCATTTCGAAACTGATCAGAATGTTACCCAAACATTAATATTATTGTTTTTCTTTTTAATTTTTATCTATACATTTAAAGTTTTGAAACAAAAACGATTTTGGGCTACAAAAATTTCGATAATGGGCTACCGAACTAGGTTAAGAACTGGCAATCCTGCTGTTGAGTCGCAAAAATGAATTCTTTCTTACGTTATAAAGAAGTTTGACAAGTTTGTAAAGCATTTTTTTATTGTTAGCAGCAAAACAATTTTGTAGATGTCTACTACGAATCGTCGTTGGAACATGATAAGAAGAACATGCGTTCAAATTTTTTTTTTGGCACACGCTTCATTTATTTAGAAGCATACTCTTTGTATTCACGAATTCATATGTAACTACATCATACGAACGAATTACTTATACATTGTCCTTAGTACGATCATATCCCAATATTTAACAGTTTGTGAATTTATAAGCGATAAAATCGCCGCGACGTCCAGAAGTGTGACTTCATAATTGTGTTACTAATTTTACAATTTATTGTGTTTTAGGTACACACTTGTAAAATTAAATTATTTTTCCAACACACACATGTAGTATATGGAACGGAAATCAAACTGCAATTCTGCGACGAACCAACATGCCGCTCTGTAGTTAAACACAATTAAAAGGACGTCATAGGGATTGCCCGAAATGTGGCTATTCTCACTATGACTGTTGACCCACACATCGAATCGGTCGGCAGGTAAAAAACACATTCAAAAGTCCCATCACCTTTTGGACTCTATATCAACACCATATGTATGCCCATATGTCGATACAAAGTGCGTTGTTTTGTGTGTGTCGTGTGTGCAATTACAACGAAAACAAATTCCATCCATAGTCGTAGTCACACTTGCCCCATAGGGATTCTCAAATTGATTGCTTGTTGGCTCTTTTAAGTGGACACAGTGCAGCATACAACGGCAATAGCCAACAGGGGAACACGCTGGTTGGCAAAAAGAGATTGAAGCGATTTTAATGAATCACGTGTCATCCACACTCGCCTTACACAGCAAATCTGAACAAAAAAAGGGGGTGCTACTTTCCACTGCCATCCAAATGGCAAGTAAATTGTTGCCAGCAACCGGCAATAGATTCGGATCGAACCCCAATCGGAAGAACTGACTTTGGTAGTCCACCATTTCCACTACACCCTCGATGAACGATTAACCTTTTCGTAGGAAAAGTTTCTTTCCCAGTCATTTACACAACCGCGTCGCCCGACCGACGACGACGCTAGCAAGGGCGTCTACACAAAAACACATATTTCCATCTCGTGCACAGAGTGCAAATGACTTGTGCTCAGTGGCGTATCAGTTTCGCCCGTGGTCTCGGATTACCCAGGGAAGTTTAATTCAACCTTCGTTGAGCCTGTCCGACTGGATCTAAATGAAGGAGGGTGTGGGCGGTCGTCGAAGACAAACAACACTTTGCCGCTCAACAGCAACACACAGATATGTATCTAGCTTTCCTCACATCGCTGCGCTGAAGAAAGATTTATTTCGAAAGATTTTCTCAAGTTGTGTGCTCCCGTTCCCTCGCAAAAGCCAACCAAAAGAAAAAGGATTGCGTCTGTGGGGAATTTGAGGTGAGAGGATACTTTTCATTTCTTAATTACTCGAAACTACAGTGCGCCAGGGTGGTGTTATGTAAATCAACAGAAAGATAGACCAAACCGCACAGCGTGGTAAATGGTCCTAACCACAGAAGTTAAGAATTCAAATTTATTCATTATAGAAATGGTACGGAACTGAATTAATTATTTGAAGCCGACCAACGACAACGTGGACGACGACGCGACGATCAGAGTTTGTGTTTGTGAAGATTCCAGTACGATTCCGAATTCCTCACATAGAATGTAAAATTTAATTTTATTGGTCAATTTAATTTTAATTTTATTCAACGTGGGGGAATGCATAGCCGAAAGATCGACTGCATAGAGCTGGACAGACATTTTAAATTAGAAATGTTTATTGTAGCTACCAGCGGTTACTTTAGTTACTGTGTTGCTGTAGAGTAGAGTTGAAGACGACTGAGTGTTTGCGTTACATTGCAAGAGACAAACTCGGATTACTGAGCTGTAAACCTAATTTTCCCTTATTTAGATGAACCTGTGGACATGGTGTCTACTGTTACTTGAGGGTAAGTAATATTATTTCATTATGTGCGTAGGCATATCTGCATATGCTTGCAATTTAAATTGTGAAAATTTCTTGCCGAACAAACCCTGAAAGAGATTAAAGTAGCGACTTTAGAGAGGACATTTTTCTTTCACAAACAAAGTCAGTATGCTGTTTTCGGGAGCTGTTTTTCAATGCTCTGTAAGGTTTACTTCTTACTCGTTCCCATGTCTGTGCTATCTTAAATACGACATTAAACAGATGGGCGTATGAACTTGTATGATATAGGATTTGACACTTTAATCTTTAATTTTAATGGCACACCATATTCATCATCGTCTTTAAAACCGCATATGAAAGCAATCATCGTCCGGAGTCCTACATAGATAGATAGATCTAGATAGGAGAGCCTACATGGGGATCTGGCACTGCGGTTCCTTATAGAGCCTATTGTGCCTTCCCTGCGTGGGTCCGATAGCAAATATTCTCTCGTCAGGAAGACGAGAATCTTCTATGGATGCAGGGTAGCAAGGTAAGTTGGTGATATGAGTTCCTCACCAAGGATGTCCTTCAAGAGACGAAAGAGAGCTGGGTACTCCATGACTATGTGAAGAGAGGATTCGTCACTCTCGAAACAGCGTCTACATGTAGGGTCCGGTGAGAGGCCAATGCGGTGAAGGTGTGTTTGCAGGAGACAGTGACCACTGAATATTCCTGTCCAGGTTCGTTAGAATTTAGATTTCCTGGGGTGGAATTTGGGGAAGAAATGTTTGGTACAGTTCTGACCATGTGAATTGAGCCAGACTTCATTGGATTCGATCAGGGATAAGCTTTTAACAAAGTTCCTGAAGTGATTTTTACTGACACCACAGAATGGTTCAGGGCCGACAAGTGCTGTCGTTGCGCCGACTTTAGCCAGTGAGTCAGCCGCTTCATTGCCAGCAAAACCCCTGTGGGCTGGGATACAGTGAAGAAGTTTTTCGTAGCAAGTTCATAGAAGGCCATGAAGGTTTCCAGAACAAGCTTTGATTTTATGACAGATGAGTCAAGAGCTTTGATGGCTGCTTGGCTATCTGAAAAGAAAAACATAGTTTTACCTCGTGTGTTAGAACTTAAGTTAATTCTAGCGCACTGGTTAATGGCAAAGACTTCTGCTTGGAATATGGATGAGTTCTTGCCAAGGCTGACTGAAAAGTTCGCTCGAGGCGGCGACTCTCTATGGATTCTAGATCCAGTCCCAGACTCCATCTTGGATCCGTCCGTATATCAGACGAGATCATGTTTTGATGGTTTTGGTTTATATTTTTCCCAGTCCTCCCTTGGCGGGACGACGATGTCGAAGTTTTTATGGAAGCCGTATTTCGGTAATATGTTGTCAAGAAGCATGCTGAATGAGCTTTCCGGCTCCATAGAGTCTAGCAAGACAGATGACCTCCACGGTAGGAGTAGGGGTTAATGTTATTCGAATGGAACAGTCGTTGATTAGTCAGTCTTGCCTCCATTTGAATGTGTGTTTGTATGGGTGTTAGACCCAATATGACATTAAGTGCTAAGGTAGGGGTGGAACGAATACAAGCTGTTATACAGTTTCCAGGTATACGTTGAACTCGTTCTAGCTTTTTAACTGTGGTGACCTCGTTAGTCTTCGTCCACCAGACCACAGCAGCATAGGTCATCGCGGGTCGAAACACGAGCGAATAGAGCCAGTAAATCATCTTGGGTCTAAGACCCCAGTTATTACCGCAGACTCGTCGGCAGATCCATAAGGATCTAGTGGCTCTGTTTACGGTATGTTCTTTTTGAGAATTCCAGGACGATTTACTGTCCAGGACAATTCCCAGGTACTTGGCTTCCCGTGAGAATTCGATTGCTTCGCCATACATAATGGGACGAATGAGAAGGTTCAGTTTTCTCCTCTTGGTAAAAGAGAGAATAGTCGTCTTTTTTGGGTTTACAGAGAGGCCTTCTTTATTACACCATCTCTGTACTGTGGATAGTGCGTATTGCATTACTTCTGAAACGATGCTTTCAGATTTGCCACTGACAATAATTGCTACATCATCAGCGTAACCTATGACATCAATCCCTTGACATTGGAGTCCTACATGGTGATGGTCGAATTGAGGATCCCGGCAAAGCTGATTCAACAGTGTCGCTTGAAGATAGATAGTACGCAAGGGATAGAGGCTTTTGCGAATTTCGTTGATCATTACCAAATACATGCTCTTAAAAAACTAGCTTATTATAGCTACATGTTGACGGCAGAAACCTCGAGGTGGCGTAGGAGTTAACATCAACTACTCAAACGACACCTTAGTGGGCGCTTTAGCAATGCTTTGCCCTAAGAAACCGCCTGTGTTATTTCGGTCTGGCAAAACATATGGGATAAAAACTCCTAACTCGAAAGACGAAGTGAAAGCCGTATAAAACACGGTTGCCAGAATTTGGTCTACCCAATATCGTTGTCCAGAAAGTAGCCCAAATATAGTTTTAAATTGCATATAAAAAAATTAGCGATAATTACTGCTTTCTTGGGTCTGCATAATCTGCATAAAAGTCTGATGTAAATTTGTTGACCGTTTCCGATGCTGATATTATGTCTCTCCAAATTAAGACAAATGCGTGCATTAAGGTTTCGAGAGATACGGTAGACAACAATCTGTTTCGGAGTTTGGTCTCTATTGAATTCATAAAAGAAAACGCTCGTTCTACTAGAGTAACTTCAAGTGATATGAGCATTTGGTTTTAACATTCACTCATAATTTTTTGACATAGCTCCGCACTTTTAATAATCACATTTTGACTTATTGCGGAGTGTATTAGGTCTTCAGAATGGGTTATGGACACAATCCCGAAAACCGAAATCCCGAAAAAGACAGGCAGGTAATGGAATATAGGTGGTCATGCTGCCACCCTGCAACCCCCCTGCATGGTTTCATTGTTAGATTTGGAGTAAGTGCGAGGTTGGGTATATGCAAAGACTATAACAGAATAAGAGGTTTAGAAGAAGGTGTTTTAAATCTTTTTTAGCGGGATTTGTAAAAAACTGAATTTTAAAAAGCGTGATCCCTATACGCTGTATAAAATTTGTAGTTTCATTTTCGAGATTTTATCTTTTCAGAATTTTG
This sequence comes from Ferdinandea cuprea, assembly GCA_963576555.1. Taxonomy (NCBI): domain Eukaryota; kingdom Metazoa; phylum Arthropoda; class Insecta; order Diptera; family Syrphidae; genus Ferdinandea; species Ferdinandea cuprea. The sequence goes on from OY754961.1 coordinate 15,169,182, forward strand.
GATTTTCGGCATTGTAGCTTTTGGGAATTTGACTTTTGTAAATTTAAATTAAATTCGTTAAAAGTCAAAAGTGTTCTATGCGCAAAGTTACATCAAAATCGATAGAGTCGTTTTTGAGAAATTAAATTTAATTAACACCAAGCTATTTAAAAAATTTACCCAGTTAGCAAATGTGACCATTCTTTTAAGGATGATTCAAAAACGCATCTCATGTACTGAGACTTTATTTCGATTGCACGACTCCGTAAAGCTTCATTTCCTTCCTTTGCAATTTCCTTTATTCTCGTCTTGTTTGTCTGTCAAGTGTAGTACCTACAGCACTTTACCGAACATATATTTAGTAAGCTGCGAAAAGTTAACTTGAATCTTACCACATTTGATTTCAACTGCAGTTCTGCCCATCCGAAATTCGAGCTCTTCCCCAAACTTAGTTTTTAAGCCTTAGTTATGTTTCCATTGATGCTTGGGTTTCTCGTGAAAACAAGATTCGTTGGCGCGATTGCAGTGGATGTAGACAGCTCAAACTACTACGCCCAGACATTTGCAAAAAAAGTCTGCATCTTTTCTTCTGTCTCTTAGGAGAGTCGACTGTTGGCTGCTTGTATATTTGTCCTTTCGGGCCATTAAGCTTTTGCTAAACACTTAAATGTGTTGGGCTTAAGCGACATCACTACCTGTCCTGTTGCGGTGAGAAGGATGACACAGCAGAACACTTTCTCTGCAGTTATTCGGCCTATGCTTGCATCAGGTGGCGGATTTTCGGGCCTGACGTAGTGAGTGCCGAACATCTAAGCTCTTCATCACTGAAGCTACTTCTCATCTTTCTTCGAAAGGCCGATTTAGAGCCGATAGCCTATTTTATGGATGCCGCATTGTAATATCCCACTATTAAACATTTATTAAGCCAAACGTCCTAACCATACCGCTTATCGTAGTCTTGACACTTAGAGGACAGGGTTACTTTTGGGACACCTTGGTATCAATTTAACACCTTTTTAGACACTCGGACCACCAGACCACCTTTACTTCAAAACAATCGATTTTTATGAACAGGCGTCAGTCAATGAATATAAACATATCTATTTCTCTAGATTCGAGAATTTTCAAGCATCTGCATAATCTACTCTATCTTCGTTGGTACGATTTAGATTTAGTATGTATTTACATCTGTGTGTTTGAATAAAGTGCAAAATTGTTTCATGTTTAGACATATGTAGGTACTATGAAAGCCTTCAAGGTTTTGTAATTGAATTTGCAGCTTTATTATAAGAACTGCCAAGAATGTGCGATCGTCATCTGAAATAATAACTCAAGCACTACACTATTCTGTATGGTTGTGTATTGTGTTTCTTTGGCGGTGTGTTTTAAAATTGTTTTTGTTCCCGGCTTAAAAATGCGTCCGCTGCCTGCTTATTAAATTAGTGTGGCTTTGTGGCTAAGTGCGTTGGACTCCTAAGCAAGGGGTCTCAGGTTTAAATCCGACCAGTAGGTACCTATCACCCTAACAATTTTATTGCCTAAACCACCTCTTGCGAAAGTCTTAGAAACATTTAAGATTTAACTATATTCGGCAGAAAGTGACTTTTTCAAAGCTCATTTTGACTTTTAAAAGCTCTAAGAAAGCATAAACAAAAAAGCACATGCGAGTGTGCATTGATCGGCTGTGGAGTTTGGCTGCTGCTATTCAACGCCCATTTAATTTATGCGCATTCAGAGTTGCCAATGTCCGTTTGGTAACTCGTTCAGCTTTTTTCCTTGGGTTTCTGTTGAAGAGCTTTAGGTCTTAGAGCTTTGAAAAAAAAATTGTCGAGGTATGTAGGTGTTATCGTGGAGGTCTTGTTTTGATCTTTGACATAAAGTGAGAAATACGTTAAAATGCAGTTACAAAATTGTAAGATGTTTTCTTTAAGGAAAAAGATTATTTGCGTTTGTTAGAAATGGCTTCAAATTCATCCAAAGACGAAAAAAATAAATTGTTGATGGTACAAAAACAATCCACCAAGATTTGAAAAATAAAACAGTAGCTGTGAAGCCAGTAGGTGATATTTTTTCTGTGGGTAAACAGACGTAAACTGTTTTAACGTAAATAATACCAAAGGCCACAACTCGCCATCAAAGAAGAAAAACCAAACTGATTTCGATAAGTGTGCCATCAGGAAAATTGTGCATCTGTTTTTTCCAATAAGGATTTTCCTACGCTGGATAAAATGCTGAATGAGGTAGGACGCAATGCAAACATCACCAAAATTAGCAGGTCTTCTCTGCATGCGGTTTAAAAAAAAAACTGGGTTGAAAATTTAAATATAAAAAAAACATGGTAACCCCACGGATGGATGATTTGAAAACATTGATAGAAACCCTATAAAAGCTTTTGTTGGAATAGCTCCTAACGAAAAACAAAAGAGTGCGAATGACCAATTTATGTTGGACAGAGTATAGTTTTTTTTTCGAAATTTCACAAAGTATGTCATCTCTAACTAAATTTCAAGCTTCTCAAAAATAAATTGCCGTTCGGACTCGGCGTTCGTGTCAACACATATAACTTCGCACGCACAATGGTTGGAAGAGCTGGACATTATGTGTGATGTTTACGCTTAATATTTATTTCATAGCTACTTTTCTAAAAGAAATGTTTTGACTCGGGACATTTTTTAGCATGATCCCTATAAAAACAAGTCGGTATTTTGTTTAAGCTGCAAGGAACTGTTGCGTGGTTCTCAGTCCAAACCTTGAAATCAATTATAATTTTGTTTAATTTTAAGAGGAATATCTACTATTTGGCTAACGAAGCACGGGTTGAATTGACATGCCCAACTAACAATTTATTTTCTATAAGGTCCAATTTTTTTAATTTGTTAAGCTATTGTTTCTATTGTATTGTCATAAGGCTTATTAATAGATGTTTACTATTTTTCAAGATATACTTTCAGAAAACGTTTCTTTAAAGCTTTTGGGAAACAATTTCACAAGCTGTACAGAAGGGAGAAATTAATTCTTATTAATTATTTCGGTATATTTTTCATGGATCAGGGAAGGGTCTCATAGACTTAGATAAGGACTCTAAATAAGAAACCAAAAATATAAATATAACAAAATGTTTGTGAATGATAATATTTTAATAGCCAAGCAATATTTGTATAGCTCCACTGGTAGTTATTATAAACAATACCTATATCTTAATTTAATTCAATTTGTATCCGTTTAGTTTTCCAATGTTTACTAACAAGTAGACCTACTTTTTTTACATAAGATGAAATTATTGTCGCATGAAGGTCGTAAGTAAGTAGGTACATCTACGATGTTTAAGATGATGAAATAGTATCTGTATGTATAATCTTCATTCTGTATTAATCAGTTTGACCCAGTGCATGCGTGTTGGGTTGGGTGGCTGTCAAGCAACTTGACGCTTTCAAATGATGGAAAATATTTATACGAGCAAATATAATAATCAAAACGAAAAATACAATAAAAACTAGTAATACGTCCAATTTTTTTAATTTCTTTAAGATTTCCGTAATAACATCTGTAAGCCCTTAAAGTAAAATCTAAGAAGAAATTATTACTTTTATAGAGCCTGTGAACAAATGTCTTCAGGAAAGTAAATAACTTCGCTAAAGTTCGCCAAATCGTTTTCCACAAAATCTCTTACAGTTATTATGAAATAAGAAAATAGCTTTCTTTGATCCTTATGGAAACTAAATTGTTACTTGGGTGGAAGAATTAATATGCATTAGGCACTAATGCCTCCACAGAGCCCAAGATTTCACTTTTTCAACTTACGAAAATGTACACAACTAACGGGTGATCCAAGTAGAGATACTTTTTTCAATAGCCTTTTTTGACAGATCACGTGTGAGTCGTGTCATACTGTCATGCATTTCATAATTGAAAGACTTACGCGTGAACAACGTTTACAAATTGTTCAACTTTATTATGAAAATTCACGTTCTGTGAGGAATGTGTTTCGTGCGCTTCGCTCAACTTATGGTCAACATAATCGGCCGTAGAGCGTACTATTCGCAACACCATCACCCATTTTGAGACCCAGCATTCATTATTGGATAATATTCGACCGAATAGACCACGTCCAGCACGCTGTGAAGAAAATATAGCGGCCGTAGCTGAGAGTGTACACGAAGACCGTAGAGAGTCGATTCGGCGCCGTTCGCAGCAACTCGGACTGACGTATGGAACGACTTGGCGCATTTTACGTCAAGATCTTAACAACTGAAGCCGCTCGACCTTCCCAAGCGACATCGCTTCGCTCTATGGGCTCTTGAAAAGTTCCAAGAAGATCCGACGTTTTCGAGGCAAATTTTGTTTAGCGATGAGGCCCATTTCTGGCTCAATGGGTATGTAAACAAACAAAATTGCCGCATTTGGGACGAAGAGCAACCTGAAGAGATTGAAGAACTGCCACTTCATCCAGAAAAAACAACGGTTTGGTGTGGTTTGTGGGCCGGTGGAATCATCGGTCCATATTTCTTTAAAAATTATGCCGGTGCGAACGTAACCGTCAATGGCGACCGTTATCGTGCCATGATAACCGACTATTTGATGCCTGAAATTGAAGCTCGTGATCTCGGCGACATTTGGTTCAATCAATGGACTTATTGAGAGAACATTTCGGTGAGCACATAATTTCACGTTTTGGGCCGGTCGATTGGCCACCAAGATCGTGTGATATCACACCGTTAGAGTTTTTCCTGTGGGGATATGTAAAGTCAAAAGCTTATGCCGACAAACCCGCTTCGATTCAGGCCTTGGAGGAAAACATCACGCGTGTCATTCGCCAGTTACCAGTCGAAGTGCTCGAACGAGTGATCGAAAATTGGACTCAAAGGATGGACCATCTGCGACGTAGTAACGGCCAACATTTGATAGACATAATCTTCAAAAAATAAATGCCAAAGAATGTTCTTTCAAATGATAATAAACATTCTCCATTAAATTTGAATTTTCTGTGTTTTTTGCTTTAAAAAAGTAGGGAAACTCGAAATGGATCACCCTTTACATCTACAAGGTGGCGCAAAATTAATCACCCTATGGAAAGATGTTATGACTTTTGCAAATAGCGTCGTATGTCAACCATAGCTTACATATCTAGAATGTAGGTTATGGTTGACATACGACGCTATTTGCAAAAGTCATAACATCTTTCGATGGGGTGATTAATTTTGCGCCACCTTGTATTATTCTGTTATGCTGATTTCAACCATCAATGATTTTAATGCTCCCATAAGTATGAGCTGGCTATGCTGAAGGTGGTTTAAAACTTGGTTGAGTTGCCACAAAAAGCTAATGGCGATATCAAATCAATTATCGTTACTGATGGGACACAATGCTAACCTAAAATGTCACTCAAAATATATTACAAACTATTTAGATAGTTAACTTTCCCTGCATTAAGTACCTATTTGTTTGTAAATTTTTCTATAATGAATTTTTCTAACTTTTTTAATTCAAATTTTACCGAAAATCATAAATTAAAAACTTTAAATTAATGCAAATCCTTCAACCCTTGAAACCACTCCTTAAATGTTCGTTTTGTTTTTTTGTTTCAATAAGCAATTATTGCTTTAAGTTAGACCAATCTAAATTATTGTCTTCGCCGTCTCAATCTGGACACACAATGATGCTGTTTGTTCCTCCTAATTTAAAGTTCAAAGTCCATTGTTGTTTAGCACTTCTTTCAAAGTCTTTCATATCTAATGGATTTTTTATGTTAATGGAGGAAAAAAAAGAGAAGAAAACAAACGTTTTTGCATTCTTTTAAAGACTTTCGCTTGGCCTCTTCTTTTTGTTTTTTTTTTTTTTTTTTATCCAAATATTTTACGCACAATACAATATTCACACTGTGCTTCTTTACTTTTCTTTTGGTAAGTTATTTCTCACCGTTTCTCCTTTTCACTTCTACTTCTTCTTTTTTTATGTGAGACATTTTTGACATTCGAACTTTGTTCCCGTGTTCATTTATGTATATTGCAGGGTGACATTTATTTTGCCTCATAAATGTAAGGTAGACAACACTTTAAGGAGATCCTAAATAAATAATTAGTAATGAGGGTGTTCGGCAAAATAAATTGGTTCATGTTTTTCTTTATAGGTGGTAACCACAGCCACAGTCGAGACATGTTGAGCCCGAAAGACCCTGAAACTGGCACACACGTAAAATTACAATGAAAACAATTAGTAAATTGACTAATAATTTGTATAGGTAAGGTAGGTATACCCAGCCAGAGCAGTCCCGAAGTAATGGCGCTTTTTATGATTACCCTGATTGCGTGTCCAAGAAAATTATATCTACCTATTTGTTTGCCTGCTTCTTGTTGTGGGGTTCAGTTTATTAAAAATAGATGAGTATTTGGTAGATTTTGCAATGTGTGCAGTGTAAATACATAAAATTGTAAACTAATTATTTATCTACATAGTTTCATTTTAATCACTTTTTAAATTGCCAACAAACGAACTGGTGAATAATTAATTCCTAACTATGTTTGAACTTATGGCTGTGTAGATATTTCGCGATAATTTGTTCAGAACAAAAGGGCAGTGGACAAGAATTAGTGAGATTTTGACTATGAAAGAAAAGGCTGTCTACATTCCCAAGTAGATTCCAACATTTCCGAAGCTGCAGAGACGCGGAACATAAGTTGTATAGATTAAGTCAATACCCTTTTTTTAAGGCAAATTACTTGGCGTTCTCCACACATTTGACGTGCCACTAGATAACAGTAGATATGGGAAGCCGGGGCATAACGGGCTCCCTCTATATTTCTCTATTAAGTAAGGTGAGAACTCTGAAAATAGACTGTCTGCTTTATTGTATCGGTGACAATTAGGGGAAAACCCTATTTTGAACAAAAGTGGCATGTGTATTGTGTTTTGGCTATGAAAAGCATTTTCATTGAGTTGAAGTTATGTTGGCAAGCATGGAGCGTAAACCATATGCGACGAGCTGTTGAAGACGTCAAACCAAAAACAAAACGGGCTATAAGGCAGCTGCCCCGAACTATGAAATTCCTGGAACTACTTTACAGAGATTCATAACAAAATCAAATCAAAACCCCAACCTTGCACTTGTTATAACAAAAGTGGGAAATTTTTGCCATGTAAACCACGTACATGCCAAATGAGAAGGCCCTTTAGTTGACGCATATTCGCAACCAGAAATGCTGCCACTAGGCTCATCAACACCCACCGAAAATTTCGAAAAATAATAATTCATCCACAATGTGCCAATACAATCCTGTTAAACTGAGAACAACTGTTGCACTGATATTATCCCCAAAGCCTGTTTAGACAGATAACGATGCGCCAACATCTTCAACTTCTTTCCAAAGGTGTTTCCATCTCATATTTTACCAGTTCCCAAAAAGTTCACCAGAGCAAAAAAAAAATTCTAAGCGCCGAGCAAAGGCCTCAGTAAAGCAGGCTCTCCTTACAAGGCGGAGGTTGAAGGTGAATCCAACAATTCCAAGCCCCCCACTATAAAAAAGAAAAAAAGGCACTCCAAAAAAGAAAAAGAGTAGGAAGGAAGGATCTTTCGAAAGCGAGCAGGATATAAAGAGTCCATATTGTGGGTCTCCTTACTCTCAGTCTACAGAAGGATGGGTTTCCTGCAGAGCCTGTGGGAAGTGGGCGCATTGTTCTTGTGCTGGGGAGAATGATGTTGACGATGAATCCAGCTACATTTGCTAGCTTTGCAGCCAAATTTACCCCAGCACCGAGGCACACTTAATTAAATCCGTAACACATGCTGAATTATTAATATTTATTTATCTTTCTTTTGTTTAATAATGTATTAATAAATCCTTTTTCTAATAAAATTATTTTGAAGATAAAAAACTCGTTGATGAAGTTTTTATTTAAAAAAATCCTTTACGGGCCCGTTATACCCTGGTTTCCCCTATCTACCATTTTGAGGTCATTTCAAACCAACTAATCAAACTATAAATAATAGTTTTCAGATCTTTTGAAATTAGTGGTGCATTTAGATCTAGATCATTTAATGGACACTTTTATTAAGGCTAGCTAAACAAAGTGGTCTTGGGAAAAGTCATCACCTGGCAACACCGTCGGCTGTGAATCGTTTACATATTATCAACATGCGAAATTACCTCCATAAGAATCTATCAAACAAATTGCGGCCTTAAGGCCACAAACCATTAAATCCGTTGCTGCGTACGTCCGTTTTTTTTTTTTTGCCTGACAGCAACATAGAATACACGTAAACTTATGAAAGGTGACATATAAACAACGCATTGACGGTGACGCAGGAAATTATAGCCCAACATTCGACTTTTTCATACTTTGACAGTCTGGCGAAAAGCATTCTGATTGGTTGAAACACACGAACTAAAGCATTTGTCATTGCAGTCAGCATTGCCATATTGGCGTATTTATCGTAGTGATAATGTTTAATGTTTTTGATAGTATTTTTTTATTATTTTGGGTATATGTTTTTGCTTATACTATATATATTTAAACGATTTATTCTAATTTTACAAAAAATTATAAAACTGAACGTATTACAAAAATGAAAGAAATCAGAATATTTTTTTGATATGATTTTTTGATTTGATATTGACAGAGATGACAACCGACAGCTGCAATCGCCGATGAAAAAAAAACAGTCAAAGTTCGAACGGATTCTATGGGACGGCCCATGCGTTAATTTTAAAGTTTTAACACACGCACGCCAGCGACGGATTCTATGGGTCGGGCCCTGCGTGTGCAGAGGTTACAGGGAGGGCGCTTGCCCAATATTTCTTGAGTGCATAGAAATTTGCATTTTTGTTAAGGAATTATGTATAAATAACTGAATTAAAAATTTCTAAAATAAATTTCATATAATCTAAATCTTTTTGAACTTATTGTATGCTTGTTCTTATCACGTTAATTTGTACCTATGGGTTCTTGAATGGGTTCCCCCCCCCCCCCCCCCTCCCTCTCCCACTGATCAAAACCCTGCATACGCTTTTGGACAGAGCTACATAAATCAAAGCTCGGAGCACGGCAAATAAATATGGTAGTAGATAGACATATAGAACACAAAAGTCGTAAAACAAAAATTAATTTAAACCTTGGTCAAAGTCCTCCTCTTATACCATAAGCTCTTCTTGATTAGGAACACAGGCATTGCAAAAGTCTTGCAAATAAGAAGTGCGCCCAAACTCAAGCTAAGTAAAGCTGTGAGCAGTAAAAGATTTTCTTCGCCGAAGTTCATTAACAATGCTGAAGGCCAACTTCTAGTGGATGATGAACAAATTCTGTACAGTTTGCGGCAGTGTTACTATTTTAAGAAAAGATTCTCCAGCTGTACCTTTCAGGAGTCACTCTTAAATATAAAAAAGTAACCGATATTACAGCCAAAATAGCAAAGAGCACCTGGGCAGACGTATTACAGATATAGAAGAAGATGCGAGACATCGGCTCCTGATGGCTAATGATTCTTAGAGATACGCGAAGCTGTGATAATTATCGTTCAGACATTCTGATCATTGTTATGTATTCCAAGAGGAAATCCTAGCAAACATGATGTCAAGAAATTAGGTTATTAATGCTATGCTCCAAAAGTCAGTATATGTTATTTAAATACGTTGAACCGTTTCCCTCTTTCGCATAGTACTAAGGCTCTTGGCTCACAAAATTAGACGAAGCACAGCTAAACTCCTAGGCTGAGAAACATGCCCGACAATGAGCAGTTTGGCGAACTACAAGAAATTGATAGGGGAAATTTTATGTACGAGGGACATTTTCAAAACATTTTGTTATACTCTGTCCAACATAAATTGGCAGTACCTACAGGGAAGATTGGGATGTTTGCTTCTCATTCGCACTCTTTTGTTTTCCGTAAGGTGCTATTCTAACAAAAGCTCTTACAGGGTTCAGTACTAATAATTTCAAAACTACAAGAACCTGAAAGAATATTATGTAGGGTTACCATGCCTTTTTTAGATTTTCAGTTAAATTTTTTTGTTTATAAAAAATAAACAACTTTATATTTATGTTAAGATGTCAGTTCTTCCAAAAAAACACTCTTTCAATGACGATGGGCAAATTTAAAACCTAGTTTTTTTGTTAAAACCGTATGCAGAGCGTTTACATTGCGTCCTACCTCATTCAGTATTTTATACAGCGTTGGTTCGTTATTTACTAATGTACAAACGGACATAGGTAACCCTGAATGCACATCATTTAAATGTGCGTTGAATAGCAGCAGACATAGGCCACATGTGCGCTGAATAAGACGTATTTAATCTACGTCAGATGCAATTGGAAATTCACTGGCGGGTAAACACTTTATGAGGGGTTTCTTTCAATTTAGTATGGTAGAAAAATATGGCACGTTACTGATTTTTAAAAAACTTCCCCATAAGACTTTTACTGCTAATTTATGTTGGACAGAGTATAGGAGATTGGATGGTGGGCTTTCCTCGTAATACTCGACCGTTTTCAAAAGTTCTTTCAGCGTTGAAATTGTGCATCCTCTCATAAGCGGACAAATTATGATTTCTCGTTACCATCAGTGTCCGCTTATGACAGAGCTCACTATACATATAGGTTACAGAAGGTGGGGGCAGGACCCAATTTCTCCTTTCAAGAGGGTACGAATCTAGGGGAATTTATAAAAGTAGGAATGGTACGGAGGTAATGATAAACAGGGGAAGGATAAAAGTGTTAGGGTTAAAGGTAATCTCTGGAACTAACCGGCCTTGTTTTTAAATTCTTCTAACGTTTTACTGGTGACAACCTCAGAATCAGAACAACTTAACTAAACAAGTAGTGTGGGAGGTCTATATCGCTCTCAAAAAGTATATTTATCTGGCAAAATATCTACCTATGAGGATAAACTATTATAAGTTATATCTAGGAAGGCCCCTAAGCTATTAGGTACACTTAGATTCGGGAACTTTAATTTCTTTTTAACCAATATCTTTCCCGCTTAAAGGATTATTTCAATACGAAACAATGTAGATGAATGGGAGGTAGGTACCTACCTACGTGCCAGCTTTGGGTTTAATATGCTGGACAGAAAATGACTGTCCAAATACAATTAATTTATGTTAGCATTGAGCCCCAATCATGCAGCCCATTTAAGCAGTTCTCCCAAACATATTTTAGAACAACCACAACAAACAAAATACAAAAAAAAAAAAATACATTTACTTACTAACAGTCCATATTTTGGTTTTCCCCCAAAACACTTTCTCGGAGACAAAAGACCCGCGCAAGATGATCACAAAGAAAGTCGTGCCTTAAGCCGCCGGACTAAGATACAAAGGCAGCAATTTATCTTATTGTGATCAGCAAATCCTTTGATTAATTTTCAGGGATTTGTAGACAGATTTGCAGGCACGATAACTCTCTGTTCTCTATTGTGGATGAAACAATCTTTTCTGGAGCGGAAATTTCACTTTCTTCTGCTGTCCATTTATTTATGTAAATATACGTGTGGGTGGGTAGGTATTGTATCTTTTCCTCAAATATTAAAAACTGAAATTTTTGATTGAGGACATTTTCTTCGGCGGGCTTGGGATGAGATGACGTTTTTCTCTTTTCTGTCTGTCAGCGCAATATTGCTTCCGCATCAAAACAAATTGTTCATGTTCAAAAGCTACAACTTCATTAGATATCTACCTACCTACCGCTCGGCGCTAAGCCTTTTGTGTAGTGCTACCCCTGTTGCTTGCAACTGGCATCAACAAATGGCGACAATTCACCCACCCCCACTCCAACACCCACGACTTTGTGGAAAAGTGCGGAAAACAAAAAACCTCTCCGCTATCCGCCGAGTTATTAGGAAAATTATGCTCCATTCTATGAATACAAAAAAGGATAGAGAAAATTGTAGCGCAAAAAATATGCAACGAAAGTAAAAAACGTTCGTTTCTGGAACTGACTGGCATTCGCTGTGTAATGAGAAAATGCGACGCGAGCCAAAGCAAACAAAATTTACATTTTCGAATTTTTCCTTTTGCCCCCATCACACCATCCCCTTTCCCAATTAGCCCCAACCAACTGACAGACGTTGCTTTTTCAACCCGATGAGGGCCAAATCGCGGTCACGTGACCACCAATAGGCAAGCATGGTATGGCAATCGTATTCGACATCGCCTTTGCCATCGGTGTAGAATTTTCCGTACGTTGTGAGCTCCGCGCCATCCAACGGCAAATCTCGTAAGCATAAATCGTACACTGTTACTGTAGCTTAGCTGCTGTTGTCGGTCGGTATGCAATGGCAGTGGCATCGACAACAGAACAGTACAACAGCAGTGCGGTGGCAGTATTAACAAAACGTCTACCGACGACGGCGCGAGTACATAAACGAGCGATAATCGAGTTTCACATAAACCGGCGACAGTACATAAATTTAATAATGGAACAGTGGCGAACACCGCGCCACGACAGTGGCAGCCAGATAATACAGAGAAACAGAACTAAATTACATACGTACATTGTATATCGACATAGACCGGACGGGCGAGCTTTGGCAATAGCATTTATGTAGCAAAAGCAACCCTGATGCCAGTATATAGTCGGTAGATGCATGCAAAGATACTTACGTATCTATTATCTATATACAAATGTATATAAATGCGAGCTGCGCTGCAGATCCAAGCCAAAACATGCAGAGAAAATACCTACCAAACGATAGCAGCAGCAACGATGATGACGATGTTGATGATGATGATGATGATGATGATGACGACAACACGGTCGGCATCGGGCAACGGCAGCTCAGCAGCAGTGCAGAACGGATGTTTGTTGTTCAACAGAATGCCGCAGGGGCAAAGGGGGAAATGGAAATGCTCCGTCTCTAGATATACGATGTAGATACGCGAGTGAAGCACAACAGGCAAGGCATCTAAAGGAACGAGAATATACGGTCCGACCGATGGTGGTCGGAATGCCATCCCTTTTTGGAACAAACATGTTTCCTTGCTTAAAGCATTTCGTTCTTTTTCTTGTTGTTTCTATTTTAAATGAAAATGCTTGCAGAATAGAAATCTATACACATTCATATACCATAGATGAGCGTGTGTGTGTGCGGATTGCACAGTGTATATAAAATTTTGTGTTTGGTTTGGGAGGGGAAAAGGCAATAGAAGTGCACGATGATGATAATAATGATGAAGCAGCAGACGAAGTAGAGTAGGTTTTTTGTTGCTGCCTTTGGAAGTGTATTGTTTGTGAGTTTCTTGCGTCTTCCACTTTGGCGATTCGTTTCTGATTAATGAGATAGACAGGGTGTGTCGGAGAATTTGAGTATTTTACTTTTTAGAAAAAGTAAACCTATAACCTTCTGATATAAATTTTGGTTTTGACATAAAAACTTTCAGATAAAGGAAATAAATACATCAGCTATGGAAGGAACACACAATACCGAATGCCACACTTAAACAGCTTTTCATGAAGCAAAATAAGGTAAAAGTTTTAAGTGGTACCCAGTGCCTACATACTGGGACTTAGGGCTAACATAAAAAATATCCGAAATGCATGAAAATAAAATAAAAGTCAAACTAAATACATGTTTTCCTTAAGAAGTTTCAATTTGGATTCCATCACGCTTTTGGGCAACTGCATGTAAGGCGAGGCATACCTATGTAGATAAATCATCAATTCTTTGAAAACAATTGATTTGTGCATTAAGAGATTCAAACAAAATTGTCCATAAAATGTTACTGACATTATGGGGCTTAAGTTAATAATTCCTATACACAGCCATGATTAACGGATTGGTATCCCCAGAACTTATTAGGTCGAAGTTTATTTAAAATAAAACTAGGTACGGGGTGCAGGGTCACACAATTGGCGAAACCATTGGTATTTTGTGAGAAGTATGCCTAGATCAAGGCCTTGCGGACTGTGTTTCTATTTCATTTTTGGGAAAAAGGTAAGAATTAAGGGAATAAATGTCAGGTCTCTGAAATTTAATAGATACCTAGGTTTTTTTAAGTCCTATCCTATCTTATCTTATCTCAAAACCGGGCGCATTATAATAAAACTTGGCGTTTAATTGAGGAGGATCTAAGTAGTTGCCCAAAGCACTCACTACTTAGCAAAGTGTGTATGCGGTTAATATTTTTTTTTTTGTTCATACAAATTTGTATATTTGTTGAAGATTTCTATAATAAAAATTAACTTGTACATATATACTTTTGCACTTCCTAAATAAATTCTCAAATTAGCTAAATCTCTTTCAAACTTAACTTAAGGTAAGATTTATATTATCAAATTGATTTCTTTTGGTTCTTGAACTAATTTACCCTCTTCCCCACCCCCTGATCAAAATCCTGCACACAACCATGTACCTATTTACCTTTTGCAACCTAGCTCACACTTGTATTATTGCGTCTGACACTGGATGAAATTCTTTCGATGTACCTACTTAGTTTAAATTTTAAGGCTTTTTTTGACCCCAAGATACTACGAGATAATTTAAGACTGAATAATATGGCCTTTTACATTATTCTTGACAACTTTTTAGAGGATTGATTTAAAATATGACGCGGGAAATAGTGATGTTTTTTTTTTTAAAATTGGAGGAAGAGTGTTCCTCAATATTGAAGGGAATAACTTCCACCAAAACCAAACTACAATGTGCTATCCATTTCGAATATTACCTAAAACAATATATTTTTATGTAGGTACCTAACTACTGAAGTTTATGAAAAAATTTAATTCCGTTAATCTGCAGCTTTTACCACTACTGATGATGCACATTGCATAAAAATAGCCAGCTTAATTTTAGAAACTAAATTTCACGATAGAATTATTAGCCTGGTATAAGATACCAAATTTGTTCTGTTTAGGGCCAGACAGTGCAGAGAGACGAGGACGAGTCAAATGTCACTCACATACAGAGTGTCTTGATAATCGGTAAAAGCTTTTAGTTGCTCGTTGAGAGAACTGAAAGACGATTTTCTGTTTCTTCCATTTATCAATAGCAGAGAGATGGATTTTCCGATTTTTTATTTAAAACTTTGCCATGTACCATGTGACAATGCTATGCACCTATTTGCATAGAAAATAATACCGCTTATCTGTCTATAAATATTGTATATATATCGTCGGTTTAAGGTGGTTACCCAGTTTACTCCAAGGGAAATGAAGACGTTGTAATATAAATGTAATCATTCCCTTCAATACAGTGTGCCTCCCTAATGTCAGTTGGCACTCACTGAAGTAATAAACGTACGGGCCGAATAGCGCGGTCAGCCGAATATACAACACATGTTTTACTGTCACCCATCAATACCCATCTTAAGATAAAATCCTTAATAAGTAGGTACTTTGGGGCTATAAATTCGTGTAGAGAGTAAATCTTTTCAATCCATAATTTTCTAACCAAGTATTAAAATAAATACTGTGTTTGTGTAACTTTTTTCCTGCTGCTGTAAAATTGCAAATATGTATACCTATGGAGTTAGCAGGTTTACACATTAAGCCTAAGTCTATGACTTTTTCCCGATTCAAACCCAAGTGATACCTATATTCCACGAATTTTTTTTCCTCCTCTTTTTTGAAATAGAGGATATTAAATAACAATATTTTACTATATAAGTTGCAATATAAAATTGATTTTTCGTTATGTGCGATTAAAATAATCAAAAGTTTTTTTTGCGGTCGTAAACAAGCCGCTGTTTTAGATACAATGGTATCCGATTTTGTTTATTTAAAAAGAGGTGTACCGCAAGGGTCCTTACTAGGTCCTTACTTTTTAGTATGTATATAAATGATATTGTAGATGTAATAAGTTTCTCTTCATATCATCTCTATGCCGATGACCTTCAAATCTATTTTTCTTTTCCAATGTTAATGAGGATTTATCTAGAATTGCTCACTGGGCTACAAAAAATGATCTTATTATTATATACAAGAAGCCGTTGGATAAATCATATTTTCCTGAAATATTTTTAAGCAATGTTCTAATTCCATACAAATCAGCCGTTGAAAATTTAGGATTTGTTTTCAATAAAACGTTAATATGGAATGACCAAGTGAATAGTTTGATTTCTAGAATATATGGAGGTCTAAGGCGTTTATGGCAAATCTCTTTATATTTACCAAGGGATAATAGGCTGACATTGGTCAAAAGTCTTTCGGCACCAATTATTACGTATGGTGCGCCTATATACGGTGGAATGGACTCAATCAGTAAACAAAAATTAAATGTAGCTTTCAATTCATGTATTCGTTTTCTTCATTCTATAAGAAGGTTTGATCATGTGTCTTATTTAACAAATTGCGTTCTTAAAGTGTCATAAATTGCTCACTTCATAATTGAAATGTGTAAATTTCTTTTTAAATTGATCCAGCACAGAACACCGTCTTATTTATTTGAAAAGATACGTTTTTCCATTTCAACTCGAACTAATAACATCAACATTCCCACAATTTCAACTTTGCAAACTCGCAGGTCTTTCTTTGTTTTGAGTGCCAGAATATGGAATAGTTTACCTACGCAAAATTAAAAAATATGTCTAATTTGAATCATCTCCTAAACCCTAACGTAGCTGTGCATTTTCATTCCATTTTTGTAAATTAGTTTTAATTGTTTATTGTTGGATTATTTTTGTAAATAATTAATGAATATTAATATAAATTTATAATTTAATTTGTTAATTTTAAGATTCCATTATTGAGATTCCCTTCTCAAGGATTCTATTATTTATAAATAAATAAAAGTAAAAACTAAAATTTATTTTTTATATTTTTCATCGCACCCTGTACTTGTGACCCAAGTAAACAATAAAATACGAAATGCTACTCTTCGAATTACATTAAAATAGAGTGCGTGTGCTGTGTGTGGGATATATACATTCACCAACACTAACCCATAACCGACCGATATCGGATTTTACACTTATCACACTGTTGTTGTTATTTACCAGAGAGGGGCTGCTTCAACACAATTTAAATTGTAATTTATACAATCTTGTTCGTTTGTGTGCACTGTGCATGCATAAATGTATTGCCAACGTAACTTATCCGTATACAATTTTGTAATTTTGTAGCTTTACATATTCACATTTTGATTTGAAGCTAACTTTTCGTTTTCATCATAGAGAAATTGTTTATAATAAAATTGTTTCATCTGTGATGCGCAAATAAGTACATAGAGAAAGAACATCCAACGGCTCTGTACATAGGTAGCTACTTATTTGAGGAATTTCTCAGATAATTATAGAATTTTTTTAGTTTATTCCTATTTGATGCGTTTTTAGTTTGTAGATACAAATTACTTATACATAGACATAAATAGAGGTATGCATATGAATTCAAAAATTTATCATTCTGCTATTTTGGCTTGTCACCGGATGGTAGAACAATTTTTATTTCTTTTTAGGTACATAAAACGGTTAACGATGCGTTGTATGGTTTTGCCTCGTTGCATCACAAAATGGTGGAAATATATTTTGTTTCTTTTTTCCTCAATCGGCATTTATTTCTGAACATTAGAATGTAGGTAGATATGTAGGTACATAGGGTTGTTGGAAATTAATAGCTTTGGAACATGTTCTTTGAGAAAAAGTGCCTTTGGCAAAAACTCAGCAAGTAGTGTAATACCTATGTATGTATGTACCCATCTTCGTAATGGCATAGCAAGTTTGGTCATACTTCGTTCCTTTGAAAGTCAATAACACGTCACAGCGTGGCATTTTGTTTCATGTTTTTCTTTGACTTTTTCAAATGGGGTGTAGGTAGGTATCTGTATCTATCTTACAGTCACTGCGAACTATGTACCTATGTAGGTAGACTACCTATGTATTTCCTTGTGGTGTTTTGAACTATTACTATATAGGTATATACCTTAAAGTAGATATGTTGGTACACCTACCTAGTAGATACCTACTACTTTATGCTACTTATACTTACGTTTAAATTCCTACCTTTTAACCTTCTAGAACATTCAACAGTTTACTGCATAGATACATAAACATTCACATAGGTACTTACATACCTACATTTGTACCTATATCCAATCCAAACTACCTATGCTCTTCTACCTTAAAAAGATTCAAATAGGTATCTACAGTAGATGCTCGCTAAGATGAACTGAGTGTGTATTCGTAACCTCGAAAAGACCATCCCAGTCTTAGCAGTTTGTTTGATCGCTAAGCTCTCTAAAACTAGCTGCCGATTAAGTTGAAACTCACAACACATATTTTATTACATTCGGATAGATGGCGCTAAACACCATAACTTTATAGCGATTTGCGAGAGTGATCTACAAAACAGCTATTTATTTATGTCTTTATTTGTTATTCATTTAAAAGCAACAATAATTAATTTTTTTTAAAATACTTGTTAATATCTTTATCTTCAACCGGTGAACACGTTATGACAGGTATCTCGTATCTTCTTATGATGTTTCTTGTTTGTTTGTTTGCAGAATTAACGCCACAACTTCCGAGCGACTTGACAATAGTTCATAGTCATATTACGACAGGTAGCGCTGTGGTTGGCTTAGTGCCAAAAAATAAAATCCGTATCCGATAGTTGCCAAAATGGTTATAATTACTTATCCACAATAATATAGGTACATACCTAAATGAGACAATTTTTGTGTTTTTCTTACCTTAATATTTAGACCAATTTTTTCTTTGTCAGACCAGTTTTGTCTTTCCATTCGACGTTAATTTTTTTTTAGATTATTTAGATTAACACGAACTTCGCACTAACACCAAAACACGTTTGACATTTATCTCGTGTCACTTTAGTTTTTACATTTTGCGGAGTTGTTCAGATTGGAAAATTCATCAAAGCCAAACAACAATACTTCGAAATGAAACTTAAAAGACGCGAGAAATGTCAAAAGTTTTTGTGGTAACTCCTTTCAAATCTTGCTTTCCCATTGGTGGTAAAAATGTGAATTTTTAGACCAGTTTCTTAAAAGTCCAATGGAAATCGTCAAAAATTTAAAATCCAGGTAGGTACCTATTTCTTTGTAATAGCGCCACTTTGGGCCTACCTGCGGGAATGGCCTTAAGAAGGTTTGTCAGGCGTTTGTAAGCTAAAGTCAAGAAGAACTTGTCAAAAGAAAAGTAAAGTTGTAAGAATAGCGACTAAAAATTGTACGAAGTTGTGAACGTGAAGGCAGTGAAGGCAACATCTGATCGGTCTTATCCCAGAGTCCCCGAAAGAACTGTAAAGTGTAGGTACCTACCTTTAGTTTACTTTTCCATATTCCATTATTGTGACTTAAATTGCAGTCTACGCTCGTAAACTTGAACACATACGAAACCCAGGGATGTTCAAATAACTGCACCCAAATGAAAAGCTTGGTTTTTTTATTATTCAATAGTAACCTACAGCGTCTTGTTAACATTATTTTTTTTTTGTGTCATTTTCTCAAATAATTTTTGCGCATCCTTTTTCTCAAACACGCACGTGTCAGTTTGTAAAATAATTGCCAACTGTCAAAAATATACAAAAAATCTAGCACAAAAGTTTAAGTTCAAACTTAAGGCATTGTTCTGTATTTCTTCATAAATTTGTTTCAACTTAAAGAGTTTATAAATATCGTAATTGCTAAACTTTAGAGTAGGTTAAAAATAAAAAAATTCAACGTAAGTAGGTACCTATATGATGTCGACACAACTGTCTGTTAAAGGGTTCTAATTAGCGAATTTTCAAATTATAGAGTTCCACGAATTGTCTTTTAAGATTAAAAAATTTAGATTCTGTTAATAAAATTATTGTTTTTTGCGACATTCATTTTCTTTTATACGAAATTTTTTTAAAATAAAATTGGATACCCGTAGATAGGTATTTGATTTGGCATATTTTATTACGATTTTGTTAAAAGGTAATGTTTTCGTTGAAAAGGCGCCTTAATAGTAGCTGCCCTAAGAAAGTAGTGTGTTTTAAGTATTAAGAAGAGTGGCATAAGTAGGAATTTTTGTTTCAATTTTATTTGCTTCCTAAAAGCATAATTTTGGTAAAAAAAACCCCTAAAAAATGACAAAAACTTTGGAGAAATTTGAAAATTTGTAAGTACCTCTTCACATTTTGTGTGGCTAATTACCTTTAATCGTGGACCCTCAGAGGTGTATTTCACTTCTGAGCGAGGGCTCTTATGTTAAGATATTCTCCAGTACCTACCTACCTATCATCTTTACAACTTCTTGCAAGTTGGCGTGAGAGGATTTTCAAAAAACTGCCGTTAGAATCGGCATTAAATTGTTTGTAACAAAATACATCTTCGCACATACAGAGGTTGGAGAAGCTAGCCTTTGTGTCCTAATATTTATGTATTTGTTTTTTTAAGAAAATACATGTAACCACAAACTAACCATCAAGGAAAACTTTATTCATAGCCGCAACTCCTTTTCAACTCCTTCCAGTTTCAGAACACCACTACGAGAGAATTAAAAAACTACATAAAGGATTATTTTGTATAAGAAGATTCTAAGGAGCTATTAATTTTTTTCAAATAATTATCGCATCGAGATAAAATAAAAACCATTTTTGCTATTACAGTGGTCCCTCGATTGAGGTACTAGCTATCAGCAAACATCCACCAATCGTTCCACCAACTGAGACGAAATGTCAACTCCACGAATGACAGCTTAGTCGAAAACCGCCAAACAATTATTATATAGAAAACCATGCTTCGGTTTGGGGAAGCAAAGGGGTTTAAAACTCCTAAAAGTACAAAGTGCATGATTTGCAGTCGATTTTCCCAAAGTGTGCTCCGCGAAGAATACCTATACAAGTTCTCCGCAAAAAGATTGTTCCTTTGTCAAATAACAGAATCTCGCGACGAATCGGAGACTTAGCAGAAGACGTGAAAGCTACTTTACTTTCACGATTAAAAGCCACAAAATTGTAATTTTAGCTGCAAATGGATGGATCAATGGATGTTAGAGGGTTGGCAATAACGGTTTTCGATGTATTTAAAAAGAAAATTGAGTTTTGCGCTAAATCAAATAAAATCGAAACCTAGAGAGGAATCGAAAATTTAAAGAGGAAATCGTATTGGCTATTCCCGATGGCATTTTAAATGAGTTTCACGTTCACCTGTAAATGTTTTCTTGACAATTTCCACTGCTATTAAGAAAAACGTGTTGGTTGCAAACGCATACTCTGTCGCGTTGGAAAAGACGGCTTCTCTGACAACGCAACAGTATGAGTAACTAATAGATTCGACATCATATTCTGCAATAAAGGAACATTTTGCAACGAAGAAGCCACTATCAGGTGTATGTTGAAGGACGAGTCCAACATTTTTTCGGATAAAGCGAAAAAAATTCTTCTGCCGTTTGCCACAACTCACTTGTAGGAATCAATCAATAGATCCTGTCTCGATGCAGAGACGACAAAGAACACCGAACCGAACAGCGTGCCCGGGATCGCAAGAAGTGTCTCAGGCAGAGTCGGGAGACAGTTTAGTATGTAAGTAGCTTTCGGTCTGTCTTTTTCAATTTGCTGCTGAGATATCCGATTGTGAGTGGAAAATGAGGGGTTCCTCTTTGATTATTAATATCTCAACAACTAATGATAGCCCCACAATTCTTAATTCTAAGACAGTTTTAAGAACTTAAAAAGACATTTCCAACCTTAATCTTCTTGCTAAGAAACCAGTGAATAAGGAATTAAAGAGTAGTCATATTTAGGCACCACTCGTTGATTTGAAATGCTGTTTCAGCGGCGCAAATAACTGTCGACATATAATTTCTTTACCTTACCTTCATGAGGAAAAATTAAACAATTTCTAGAATCCCAAAAAGTTTACTCTACATCAAGTTAAATTTTAAAAATTTTATTTTTATTTTTCAACGAACGTGATTTTTTGGGTTAATAATAATTCACTTTACTCCATTGTTGATGAATGTCATACCTACCCAGTGTTCATATGTCTTCGGAATGGTTTTTCCTTGCCCGTTTGTCAGAAATTCCCGTAATATGCCCGCAATGATATATTTAAATAATTGCGAATTTGTAAATTAAAACCGATTTTTTTAAAAAGTTTTATTAGAACGGACCATAAAAATAAGTATTAAAAAATATTTTATAATTCAGTCATAACTTTTAAACCAAATTTCAGCGATTTTATCGCTGGTAAATCATAATTCATATTTCACTAAAACTCCCTAAATAACTTAAAAATGACTAAAAAAAACCAACAGAACAAGAAAATAAAAGAACACTTACAATATAGGCCCCCATAGTTTTTTTCTTTTAGCGGGTGAACATTTCGATCACTATTAAAAAAATCCTTTCGTATTCTGCCTTGAATGAGGTAACCATAAAGAATATTTGACAAGTTTCATTAAATTTGGAAAACATGTAGGTAGACTCATACATTTCTTTCATTTTTGAAATCTCTCTCCAGAAACCTTCTACTTTTAACTTATTTAAGTTTTTCGACTACAATTTTTCATCACTTGAAATTGATGCAACTAATTCTCAACTTCAAACTTGTCACAAATCATACATTTTACCTACTACATTTTGGAAATATCGTTTGGCAAAGGGAATTTCCCACAAAATTGCACAAAATTGCACTTCAGAACTACTTTTCCTTTTTTCCCACGAGACGGTGTTTTTACCATTAAAATTCCCACGAAAAGGAAAATTGCCCACGACTTAGCAACACTGTACCTAGCTATAAAAAAAACCTCAAGCATATACCGAAAACTTGAATGTATACAAATATGTGTCGAAGCAAATGCGATTGCCGACTGGAATATCTGTCAATGAGAAACCAAATGGAAATAAAGGTTAAGAGTTATTTGCGAGATCTAATGCGACAGCATGCAATATGAAAATTATGACCATAGTTTAATAGTTTGCGTTAACTTTTTGCCCACGCCGAGAAGGTTCGACTCCATTTTACTTTCGGAAGACTGAAAAAAGCATACAGTTAGGGTACCTAGGTATATCTCCAATTTTTACCCCATTTACAGAGGATTTAAGAAAAAGCCCTTCTTCGCTGTAGTCACTCTGTCATTAAAGCCAATATATTTATAACCCTGTTCGAGTAATGTACTAATTAATGATTGTGGACTCCCACGATTCATAAAAATATCTTATAGTGCATGACCTCAAAATAAAACACATCAATTATGCACCCTTCAAACTAAAAATAAAATGGTCTAAAAATACCATTCTAATTTTGCAGCAAATTATTGTTTATCTAAACGCGCCCTCGTGCCAATTCAGCAAATAGCTTAATGCCTGCATAAGTTTTATTTTAATACTCGTTCTTTCTCACCCATACTAAGTGGTGCCAAGCGGTTAAAAATAAAAAAATGGGGGTTTCATTTTGTTGAAAAAAGTACATTGTGACTCGCATAAAATATACAAGTAGCAGCAGATACCTACTCGTATCTACTCATATTACTAACTCAATGGCAGATATATTTGCGTGCACCCACACTTCATTAAAACAAAAAACACCATGTTAGACATTCGAAGAGGGCTTTTTGCCACACAGCAGCAGCGCAAGGGTGTAGAATTTTAATTAACTAAATTATATAGCATGCATGTAGATACTTGGGTAATTTCATGTAGATATAGCTAGTAAAATTAATCATACCTGTGGTAGGTACTACGGTACTATGAATTTATGAATAAAACGTGCCATTAAATTTTAAATTGCTTTGGGTAGTATAAGCTAGCTCCACTCGTGTATTTACTTGAGTAAGTATGAGTTAAGAGTTAATAAGCTCTTATTACGTATTTTTTATGTATGTTTGTATAAGCTCTTATATGTATTTACCTCGTGTTTACAAAACCCTACTACATACAATCTACAGCATGGCTGAATTTTTTGACACCAAATGCGCCTACTGAACGATATCGATTTTTCCAGATAACTGCAGAAAAGGGACAAACCTAAAGTAGTGCCGAACGAAATCTTATAGATGACGATGACGAGGGACTTTGATTGCCGTTTTTTGTAAATTAAAAATGTATAACAACATTTCCTAAAATGAAGGAGAAAAAATAGGAGAATGACACCTAAGCAATCTAAACATTTTCTGCCGTTGCTGCGTCTAAGCAGTTAAGACGGCATTTTAAAATGATTTATAATTTATGTGGGTGCAGTGGCTTAGTGGTTAAGTGCGTTGGACACTAAGTTTTTAAAAATACATTTTCTTAGTTTAGTTGTAACAGTTATTTTTTTTAACTTTAAATACTAAATGTAAGTTAGGTTAAGTCGAAAGGCAATGTTCATTAATTTTGTTTATCTTAGAGCACTCGCAATTTAAATAACATAGTTAAGTTAGTTAAGCTAGTTTTAAGCATTTCTGTCTAGCATCTAAGAATCAATGAATTACTCAATAAAACTGAAAAAAAAGTGCGTTGGACAACTAAGCGAGAGGTCGCCGGTTCAAATCCCGACAGCTGTACCACCTGAAAGTTTTTATTCGCTGCCCCACCTCTTGCGAACGTCTGACAAACATCCAAGAGTAAGAAATGTCATGAGAAAATTCTCAAAAATCAATTGCCGTTCGGAATCGGCATTAAACTGTATGTCCCTCCATTCGTGTCGAAAAAAAAAATTATAACTTCGCACACACAATGGTTGGAGAAGCTAGGCTTTAGGTCCTGTATGGGCCGTTTACGCCTAATATTTATTTTTTTATAATTTATTTAAGTCAATAAGACACCAAAAGATCAAAGCCCCTAGCCCTAGGGATATTAACCGGACACTGCATCATAGGAAGCATGGCTAAAAGGCTAGGACTTTTTGGAAACGACGTCTGCAGAAGCTGCAGAAACGAAGAGAAAATAGAGTCCGTGGAACATTCTATGCCTTACCAGAACGCCGCTCATCCTGTATGGGAACATGGGAGCAAGGTTCTTCGAAAGTTTGGACGACTTCGCTGGAGTACCTCTATCAGACATGTCCTTACGTGTACCAGCAGGGTACTCACAATGGGCCTTCACGGCTTCCACGTGAAATTTGCTTTTGATGTAAATCTGCCCTCCCAACCTAACCTAACATAAGTCAAATGAAAGGTAAACAGGACTGGAATTGACTTAGCTCGTACGTGATAATTTGTATATCAATCAGCCGATATTCCCTATAACAACTCTTTATATTCGCCGTAGGTGCGTTTCTCGGTCGTAAAAATTTTGACACAAAATTTCTGATTAATAGCTTTAAGTCGAAAAATTCCAAGTACAGTCAGTAGAAATATTTTGGTAAAGGCATTTCGTTTCTTAACATAAAGATTGTCTAGGCCATCGTCCAACGGAAAAGATTGTTCTATTGACTAACTAGGGGAAGCTACTATTTGCAAGCAGAACGTATTGAACCATCTTCTGTATATCAAATTTAAAGTATGTTCCAAAGCTTTGGCTGCGTTCGTTCAAGGGTGAATTTTGCAAAGTTTTCGTTGGTAATGTATCTAATGTCCGCGTCCGTTCCAAAGAATTGCAAATGTATATGTTTGATCTACCTACGAATAAGGAAGGGTTTCGTTAGAAAAAATGTTGGCTGTCAATCGTCGCTGAAACGTCAGTTAAACCAAACAAATTAGTCTTGTGAAAAACCAAAATCCGTTCGATCCCAAACTTCCTTAGATAGATAGATAGTTGTTTTTATTCATTTCATACTTAAACTACTAACAATATTCATGAGTAAATCACATAGAATAATAGTAATCATTCGTTAGCTATACAAAGTTAGTGGTGAATGACACATCAAAGATTTTAAAAATTCAAATGATATCTGATGTGGGGTGACAATCAGTGTATTGGTTAAATAAAATTAATTCTATAATTTATCTTAGATATAAGATAAGATACTCTAATGATATCACGATGATATTTTTCATGCTGATAAAGAAAATAAAGTGCACACTAGCATCATACGAAACTTTCTGAAATGCGTTTTTGAACCGCGAAATGATTCGAAAATGTATTTAAATCAATTTTTTGGGTTTTGGAAAATTAGATTTTCTCAAAAACGACACCTACGATTTTGATGTAATTTCGCACATTAGACACTTTTAACATAATTGTTCGAAATACAAAAAATTATCAAAATCGTTAGAGCCGTTTTGAAGAAAAGGAATTTAATTTAAATTTAACAAAATCGTTATATGAAAAAAAAAATTTGTTCATCTTTATAGTAAAAAATAAACTGTATTTTTTTTTAAATTCCTTTTATTAGTTTTCGAGATATTACCAGTTTTATAAATGACCGTTAATCGATGTTTTTTTTCAAAAACTTGTATGGCAGGTACCGTTATTTCAAAAGATAAAGCAAAAAATAAAAAGATGCCCCGCGATGTAACCCCAACAACTTTATATACGAACTTTGAAGCAAATCCGTCGAACCGTTTCGCCATACGACGCCCGGACAGACAGACAGACAGACAGACCGATGGACGGCATTGGCGGAACCACTTTTTTGGACTTCTCTATAGTCGTAATATCATCCCTCATACTCAGTTTGAGTTCGAAATTTTGGACTAAATTTGGAAGGATGTGAATAATGTCAATTTCGCCAATATTAACGACTATGTAATCATCATTGTATGTCTGGTAAATAAAGCTTAATATTCTCAAATCTACACTTTAAGCACCTTTTTTTTAGGTTTTCGTGAAATACTTCTCAATAGTAACCCTTTTTCAAAACAGATATTTCTACGTGTTGGTCTGAAATGAGATCAACAGATCCTTAGATATAATTTATTGGTAAAAAAAAAACAAAAATATTTATAATTTTTTTTTAAGAATTTGTAACATTAAAAAAAAAATTGTCAATAAAACCAAACTTAAAATTGAATAAACTAAGAGTTGTTTAATAATTATTTGTATGTTCCTATGTAGAAACTTATGTACAGGAACGTTTTTGAAGACCAAGTAACTCAACAGATGTCAAATATAGACCCTCAATAGCATGAACTAGTAGCTAATCTGTCCCAAAATATCTGTATCCCAAACCGGATCACCCGTCCAATCTAACTCAGGCCCCAAAAAGCCAACAGCAATGAAAATCACCAAAACAATGAAATGTTATCTAGTTTAGCTTCCGAAGAATAATTTAAACTTTATTTGTAGAAAAATTAACGCATTGACTGCCATGGCTATCATATGTGATAGACAATGATAGTTCCGAAGGTGCCATGGCTATAAAATATGATAGCCAGGTATAGTTTCACTTCTGGCTCTGGCATTCAAATATGCACGCCAGTACGAACAAATCCAATATAACTTCAATTCCTTGGCACCATACGATGAGATAGATGTTTTTGGTTTGAGGAAATCGTATAAACTTAAAAAATAATAATTATAAAAAAATAATAATAATAATTCACAAGTATAAGTAAGCTTATTAGTGTTGTGAGTTAAAACATTCCCTACACATTTGAGGCTCATCGGGACAACTATCGCAGAAGGTGAAAACGGCTTTAAAATATGATAGCCAGGTATAGTTTCACTTCTGGCTCTGGCATTCAAATATGCACGCCAGTACGAACAAATCCAATATAACTTCAATTCCTTGGCACCATACGATGAGATAGATGTTTTTGGTTTGAGGAAATCGTATAAACTTAAAAAATAATAATTATAAAAAAATAATAATAATAATTCACAAGTATAAGTAAGCTTATTAGTGTTGTGAGTTAAAGCATTCCCTACACATTTGAGGCTTATCGGGACAACTATCGCAGAAGGTGAAAACTTGCTTATCTTCTTTGCGGGCTGCTTCACGTCCTTTATTTTTGGTTACCCTAGTGTAGCGGATGGTGCATTTTCTTTTTAGTTTTTTCCCATCTGTGGACGTTCGATCCAAGAGGTGATGGGTTTTCGTGCGTGTTTCTGCTACACGAATCGGTTCTTTATGTATATCCAGAAGTTCAGCAACTAACATTTCCCTGAATTTGCGGATCTGAATTTTTGTTTTTTTTACATGTTTGTATATAACCCATGCGTTAACAACTCCAACTCCTAATAAGAGCTCGACGCCAAGTTTCCGATACCACTTTATTCCTTTTCTTAGGGTAGTGGCATATGAACCCATCTGATCCGATAGATCTATTCCAGATTTTCCCTTGTTGTACGCAAGTATAGCAGCTGGTTTGAACGTAGCTCCTCGTCGTTTTGGCATTGAGACTAAAGGTGGATTTGTACTGGTAGATGGTTGATTGGCTGATGAAGTACTTGTTGATGGATAATTTCGCCGTGTAACGGGTTGCAGTTCAGGAGCATGTTTGGTGGATAGCATTCGCACGTCGCGAGTGTCCTTCCATTTTAAGATTACAATGCCATCCTCATCTTCCCGAGACGGTATATTTTTTTTGTTTGCCCTCAAAGTGCCAACGACATGGGTCTGTTTTTGCAACAATTCCTGGGCCAATTCGTAGCTCGTATAGAAGTTGTCTACGTATAAGCATCTACCCTCGTTCAGAAGTTCTTTAGACAGTTCCATGCAAACATTTTTGGCAAGTCCAACCTCGCGTTCACCTGTAGCTGACTTTCTAGCATATATTTTTAGAGCCCATGTATACCCATCTATTGAGCATAGTTTGAAAAGCTTAGCTCCATAGCGATGTGTCTTGTTAGTGATGTATTGCCTGTATTGCCAGAAAATAAGCCGACCTCGCCATGGCACGAGCGTTTCGTCGATGACAAAGTCTTCTCCCCCGGAAAAAAATATCTTTAAATTTCTTTTGCAAGATCTCAATTAGTCCACTTATTTTTCTCAATCGGTCAGATGGGTCAGCTGTCTCGTTGTTACTAAAGTGCAGCATAGACAGCAATGACTGGAATCTATTTCGGGGCATAACTGAACGGGGGATTTTTAAATCATAAATGCCATTCGTTTCCCAATAGTTTTCTATGCGCCCAAGTGGCAAAAGTCCCATCCACATCATCAATCCAAAAAAAAAAATTTTATTTCTTCGGGATTTGTGTCACTCCATCGATTCATTCGGCTGTATTTTGATCTGTGGTTAGCTGTAGTATACTGTTGTGCGTATCGATTGGTTTCAGTTGATATTATGTTGAAAAGCTCTTGGTCAAAAATTTTAGTATAAATCTGAAGAGGCGTCATATCAGGTGAAATTTCTACCTGCAAACCATGCTTACCGACAAATTCAAAGTGTTTGTGTCTTCCCCTGTATTCTGTCCACTTAGGTGTTCCCTCGGGACTATCTTCTATATTTTCCTCCTCAGACTCATCATCAACATCATCGTCATAACCCATGCTGGGTCAGCTTCAGAGTCATCCGAGCCAAAATCAAATTCGCTATCCGAAGCAGCGGTCATTGCTTCAATTTCTTCAACTGTAAGTCTCCTTTTACTCATTATTATTATACTACTGGTAAATACCTGAAGTTAACAAAAATATAAAGAAGCAAATAAAACAAAATGATTTTGTAGTAGCTAATATCTTTACTGAACTGTTTAAAACTCAAAACAATGTATAATACAGGTAAGCATACGCATGTATTTCAAACCTGAAAAGTAAAAAAAAAAAACATAAAAACAAATCAACTCAAAAAATCTGGCTATCAGTTATGATCAAATGAACAAATTTGCATTAACATTTGTTGAGGTGCCATGGCAATCATATTTGATAGCCAGTACTAAATTCGTCCTGGACTTCCAGGTTGAACTGAAATTTGTTGTTTGTAGGGTCCGTCCTTTGAACATGCCAATACCAACAATGGGTTCTTGGTATTGCCTTGGACAAAGGAGTATCTTTGAATTCCTTATTCGATTAAGCTTCGTTATAAAATGTTTTATTATTCTATGCCAATTTTAGATGAAAGTTTTTTTTGTGACCGACTTGTTAGGCAGAAACGAAATATTTGTAGAAAAAAACTTGGGGCTTCGAAAATATGCTTAAAAACGTCGATTCAGGGATTTTTTTTTCTTTTATTAAATCCGTTCATTTGAACTGTTCTGAGGTCATAAAAGTAAAAAAGGCCGGCAAGCTTATGTTAATTATGTAAACTGTCATGTCGTCTAATAGCCAAATTTGTTTAGTTCCTATCATATTCTGTATGGCACTCATATGTCACAGAAACGCAAAGAGAATGGACCTCACTGTCATTTACAAATTTATCTATACACAAAATGTCCTTGTAGCATATGGATCTAAATGATGTACCAGGGCCATACGAATGAACGGTTCTTACCAGTCACGGTTATAAAGTTAATGATGAGTAAAATTCTTGACTTTTTAGTTACGTGAACTCATTAGATACTTCCAAGCTTTTCTGCTATATCAATAGTTTAACGTTGTCGAATCTAGTCGGTGCGGATAAACTGCAAATAGATGCTTAGTTACTGCGCCCTGTCACATTCTATCGGATCTTTCTATGCCGAAATACGATACGCGGTTAAAATTGTTTGCGTTTTCCAGCACCAAGCGAAAGAATGTAATGCCGTGCATAATCAATGGAGACAGAGAGTCGGTCTAAGGTCTAAGGATTATTACACATGAGAAGGTTTCACTGTTTAACTACCTAATAGGGACGTTAAAAGCAGAATGAGTAAAGGTCGCGCTGCCATGGAAATCTCGTCTCAGTTTGCGTCCCCTTACCAAGTAACATTTTGAATACAATACAACATTTGAATACAAATATGAGATATCGCTGTCTGCGATATATACTTAAAAGTTTCGTTGGCCGCAAATTACATTCAACCAGGAAACGAGTCAAAAGCTGTCGGATGTGGAGATAAGGCAGCTTAAACGACCCTGGATTTGTCACACACTGAGGAAGTGAAATGACAACATCGCGAGGCGGTCTTGCAATGGAATATGCAGGAAGGACATTGGTTCGGAAGACCAACAAAAATGTGGATATGAACAGTTTTAGCAGAGACGATTATCCAGACCAAAAAGGTGGCTACATGCATGCAGGCGGGGAGCTATGAAAATTACCCCATTCGGAATTAAAAGAATCAATGAGTTAGGAGTCGTAACTCACGCTGGTAGTGAGTCATTAGAACCCATCGTCAATTGATGTAATGCTCGATTAGAAAACCAGTTTGTTGTACATGGAAAGCTGTCCATGATATTGATAGAATTTTTATTTCATTATTAATGCTTTTAAAAAAGTACAAAGTAAAGTCTTGTTACAATCAATTAAACATAGATGTCACTCAAATGCACTTTTCTCTTATATCCTAGAATATCCTTATAACCAGAACACACACGAGCACAAAACACCCTCCCGAACATTCAGTTAAAAAAAAAAAACAACAATGACAATTGAATCAGGGTTGTTTCTGAATTTATATGAATAAGGGGTGCGCAATCTATTGTAGTACGATCTTTTTCACCCCTAAGTCGTATAAAAGAAAAAAGTGGCAAAACTACGGCGTAGTATGAGGCGGGGCGAACAAATAAGTGCGACACGAAAGCTATCAGCAAATTAAAAAAAAATGAGGGTAAATAAAAGAAACTATAACTGGCTGAACACGATAATGGAGTGTCGCAACTGCATGTTCCGAAACTGAAACAGCGCGAGTTCTTTCTGCATTGAATTGTGTGTATATTCAATGTTTGACAGTCCATTTAGTTTCTTTCTTTGTAGTACGCCATTGTGCTCAGCTGGTAAACTTTATTACGACATTAAGCAGAGGAAATTGAATCCGCACAAAGGAAGTGCCATAGTACTATATAATAGTATAAGCACCTTTTATTAAAAATTGTAGGTACGTACTTTCTCAGGAAATTTTAAATGGGACAACTCAGTCCCGCGATTGCAAGAGAACTCAAAGTTTAAAAAATACACTCCGCTGGTCCATAGGTACGGCATTTTTGCCGTACTACTGCATATGCTTTTCAACTGTCCTACTCTTCTAGACTCTGTCTGAGTTGTTGGCAATTAGCATTTGTCCAGCCGATTCCCAAAAGAGTCTTGCCATCTATACCCCTTTTCCCTTTACAACGACGCATTGCACTAACCTTTGCCTTCTTCCAAAATTCATGGAAATTCCGCTTTACAGGCAGCTTTTTAAATATCTTCAATACGTATAAGGTGGCCCACAGATACTACACTTGTGTGCGCATTCTGAAACCGAAAATTGGTGCCGGCACCAGCCCACACACCGCAAACATTTCCGACCACCGACACCGGTGCACACACAAGTGTAGTGTCTATAGGCCACTTGACTTTCAGAAACGGCCGATACATACCTAAAGCCTAGCAACTCAAACCATTTTGTGTGCGAAGATATATTTTTTGACACGAACGCAAGGGACCTACAGTTAAATGTCGATTCCGAATGTCAGTTTATTTTTGAAAAGTTTCTCATGACAGTTATTCTTACTCTTGGCTGTTTCTTAGTCTCTCGCAAAAGGTTGGGCAGCGAATAAAAACGTTGTGGTACTACAGTGCGGATTTGATTTTGGGACCCCTCGCTTAGTAGTCCAACGCACTTAACTACTAAGCCACTCCACCCTCCAAGGTGATTGAAAAATGAGGTGAAAGTAGGATTCTATACCGCACTTGTTCGTTCGGCGATCAAATACACCTACAGCCGAAA
Source organism: Ferdinandea cuprea (assembly GCA_963576555.1). Taxonomy (NCBI): domain Eukaryota; kingdom Metazoa; phylum Arthropoda; class Insecta; order Diptera; family Syrphidae; genus Ferdinandea; species Ferdinandea cuprea. The sequence continues at coordinate 15,201,663 of OY754961.1, forward strand.
TAAAGATGTTGACGGAAGACATTTTTGTAAGTCAAACGCCAAGGGGATGCAGTAAAGTGGGAGGGTTTTTGATCCCTCTAATCCTGGATCCTAACCTCGTCGAATAAAAGGAAAGAAGTAACGGGTGATCCAAGTAGAGATACTTTTTTCAATAGCCTTTTTTGACAGATCACGTGTGAGTCGTGTCATGCTGTCATGTTATTTTTGTTTAGTTTTGTTTGGCATTTCATAATGGAAAGACTTACGCGTGAACAACGTTTACAAATTGTTCAACTTTATTATGAAAATTCACGTTCTGTGAGGAATGTGTTTCGTGCACTTCGCTCAACTTATGGTCAACATAATCGGCCTACTGAGCGTACTATTCGCAACACCATCACCCATTTTGAGACGCAGCATTCATTATTGGATAATATTCGACCGAATAGACCACGTCCAGCACGCTGTGAAGAAAATATAGCGGCCGTAGCTGAGAGTGTACACGAAGACCGTAGAGAGTCGATTCGGCGCCGTTCGCAGCAACTCGGACTGACGTATGGAACGACTTGGCGCATTTTACGTCAAGATCTTAAATTGAAAGCGTACAAAATACAGCTTGTGCAACAACTGAAGCCGCTCGACCTTCCCAAGCGACATCGCTTCGCTCTATGGATCCGACGTTTTCGAGGCAAATTTTGTTTAGCGATGAGGCCCATTTCTGGCTCAATGGGTATGTAAACAAACAAAATTGCCGCATTTGGGACGAAGAGCAACCTGAAGAGATTGAAGAACTGCCACTTTATCCAGAAAAAACAACGGTTTGGTGTGGTTTGTGGGCCGGTGGAATCATCGGTCCATATTTCTTTAAAAATTATACCGGTGCGAACGTAACCGTCAATGGCGACCGTTATCGTGCCATGATAACCGACTATTTGATGCCTGAAATTGAAGCTCGTGATCTCGGCGACATTTGGTTCAATCAATGGACTTATTGAGAGAACATTTCGGTGAGCACATAATTTCACGTTTTGGGCCGGTCGATTGGCCACCAAGATCGTGTGATATCACACCGTTAGACTTTTTCCTGTGGGGATATGTAAAGTCAAAAGCTTATGCCGACCAACCCGCTTCGATTCAGGCCTTGGAGGAAAACATCACGCGTGTCATTCGCCAGTTACCAGTCGAAATGCTCGAACGAGTGATCGAAAATTGGACTCAACGGATGGACCATCTGCGACGTAGCAACGGCCAACATTTGATAGATATAATCTTCAAAAAATAAATGCCAAAGAATGTTCTTTCAAATGATAATAAACATTCTCCATTAAATTTGAATTTTCTGTGCTTTTTTCTTTAAAAAAGTAGGGAACCTCGAAATGGATCACCCTTTATAAGGTCCCTGTCTGCTGCTTTTAATCCAATTCACTCGTTCGCGGATGACGGATAGGAGTAAATTGGAGTTTTAGACGGCGCATTGTTAGTTGGGGTTTAGTAAACAGGTGTAGCATATAATACTTCCAAAACGCAATGCCGTCTCCTACCATGAAAGCGAAACATTATAAGTTTTGCATTATCCATGAATGAAACTTTTGCATTGCTGAAACCGAAAGGCTTTCCATTATAGGTATGGTTATAGCCACGTTCGTTTTTATGACTACATAGCTTCATCTGCCGTTGCAAGAAATTCTTTACCCTTCTTATATGCCCCTAAACTGAGTATTATATCTTGTCAGATACATTCAAAATTACTTTGGCGTTGCTGGATAGGATATAAGACGAGCAAACGATTGATTTATTTCAAAAACGTCATGACGTCTGTTTTGTCGATTTTTTCTTTACCACTTTCTCAGTAGCTTACCCTAAACATTATTCCATATATAAGTACTGGGAATGTGGAGCTCCACTCCGTTTGTCCCTATCGCTTTAGCCCACAATTGTTTAAGAACAATGTGCCTCAGTACATATCTTCTTTTCCTCCCCACATTTTCCCACTCGTGCTCTTTTGTACAAATGTTAATGGAATTCAGAAATCCCTTGAGCGATAGTGAATAATATAATCAGAAAGCAGAAACTCCAAAACATTTCATGTTGAAAAATTCGTGTACCTAATATCAGACATCAAAATATGCGATATATTAGCAAAACCGCACTTGTTGAAAGTACCTATACAGTAGTTGTAATAGCTCAGAAGTTATATCATTTAAAGGCGACTACCCTTGCTTACTTTAATAATGACCTTATGATAACATAATAACCTCATAATGATCTAAGACCGCAGTAGCAAAAGAGATATTTTTGTTGTACATGATTATTTCTATCTACAAAGTTTCATTCATTTGAAAGGTATCCACCTCAGCAACAATACTATTCATTTAGCTTAGATTCATTTAAACGCCTTCGGATTGGTCTCCAACGTGATTCTTCGAATATTTTGTCACTTAATTCGGGAATAGATTGGAATGAGCAAATATGAAGTGGGTTCTTTAGTTAGGTACATGACGACCGACTTGTAGACAGCATTGAACGGTGAGATTAACTTCATCTAGCCAAAGGTCAACAACACTTTCACAGCATTTGGCTTTGGGTTTTATTTCGAATTCTGCCTTATAATGGGAGTATTTTCATCTGGTTTAAAAATCAAATTAAAATAGAGCTGAAAAGTTTATTTTGAGGTTGTTAAAGAGCAGTAGTTGATATAGGTATTTCTCATTTTGCAGACGAGAACAGACATTTTAAGAACAAACATTTTTTTTCTAAATTTTTGCTATAAGCGAACGCGTTAGAAGCTCTTTAAGTCAAGGCCTTTTCGATATCCGGTATTAAAAACCCTTTCTAACAAAAACCGTCCTTTTGACTTTGGTTGATTAAATGAAACGATTTTCACATAACTCCAACTCACTCACTCAAGCATTAAATGGCAGTCGAACTTTATAACAATTTATCCAGAACTGAATGATGACACCTTAATTTTTGTGTTTGTTAGTGACTGAGCAGAAAACATATTATAATCCTTTAGGAGATAAAAGTAAAAAGTAGTATCTTATTATAGGAGTGCGAAAAGTTCAAATATTCAAAAATCATCGTGAAAGCGTAGGTTGCATGAAGTGGCAGGAAAACTCTGCCATCTTCTGTGAACGAAAAATATCCCCAAAGCTGAAAGGAAGGCTCTACGGTTCACAATGCTGGACAATGTAGAAAAAATATGAGGGCAAGTTGACAGCAGCTGAGATGAAGATGCTTCGCATGACAGCCTTAACCCTCGAAAAAAATTGGAACACGACCGACTCAGTTGGTATTGTCATGTTCAAAGGAGGGATCCTACGAACCCCGTCAAAAAGGCAATGGCAATCAACGTTCCCTTACAATCGCATTAGAGAGACAGGCCTAAAATCTCCTGGATCACACAAATGCAGAAATATCGGCATTTGATTGGGCTCAATGAAGAAGTGATCCAAAATCGGGAGGCCTGCAGATATTTTTTGAGGTCGAACCGGCGAACCCCACAGGCGGACCAGTAGGAATGCAGTGAAGTGGGAGGGCTATGATCCCTATAATCCTGATCATAATCTCGTCGTTAAGTGGAGAGAAGAAGATCCTATTATAGGATATTAACTTGTTTTTAAACGTTAGTTAGAAATTTCGCACTCAAACTTTGAATGTTATATTACATTCCTCTTAGATATAGAAAATTACTACAAAGTGGATTCCGCGATTACATATATAGATAGGCTTAAAAGTTCGCATGTAGAGTTTTTGGAGTAAACAATATTTCGCGATATTTTTTTCATTTATTTATATTAATTTTCGAACGAGTTTTTCCCTCTAAATTCGCTTGCTACAAAGTTAGAAACATAAAATTTGCAAAATTTGTTGGGACGCACACCAGTAATCTTCACTCGCCAAGTATAAAAATACAAATACTATTTGTGATGCTTTAAAAACTACTTTGCGTTCTTTTTTAGATCTACGTCCTTTTAGTGGCTAACTTTTAGGGCAAAAGCGAATTTTGTATAAGAGAACTTGGCTCTTCGCTAACATTTATGTTTTTCGTGTGATGAAATTCATTTTCTCAAAAACGGCTACAACGCTTTAGTTCTGTTTTCGTATTCTGGGTACCTAACCACTCAGATTCAAAGTGATAAAAAATGCATAAATAGACCAAAATAAAGTACCTCCTTTTTTTTTTAGAAAATTTAGATGAATTAAGGCTATCAAGTTGATGGACATTGAGTTCTCTATATACCTATACATACTAGATAAAGAATATAGAAAGAGTTGGGACTATGGCGGACAACAAATTGCAGCGATGAGCCTGGCCTCAAGCATTTTGTTGAAGGATGAGGCATTTTGCCCAAATTGTGATGTTAGGTGAGCATTTCGTATGTGGAGTTCTTATTGTGCCCTAGTCATAGTTTGGTTTTTTTTTAAAAAATGGTTTGAATATTAAAAAAAAAAAGAAACGATGACCTTAGGTACTTTTGCCTAGACTACCTTTGTGCTGGTGACATATTGGCGGATCCAGATCAGATTTTTTTTAATGATAGTGAGACAATTTTTATTCTGTGCCCAAAAAGTGGAAAGTTTATTGTCACTTAAGCACCTCGTGAATCCTGAAAGTAGTGGTGGGTGCAGTGGCTTAGTGGTTAAGTACGTTGGTCGCCGGTTCAAATCCCGACCTGTACCACCTGAATGTTTTTATTCGCTGCCCTAACTCTAGCGAACGTCTGACAAACATCCAAGAGTAAGAAATGTCATGAGAAGCTTCACAAAAATAAATTGCCGTTCGAAATCGGCGATAAACTGTAGGTCCCGCCCATTCGTGTCAAAAATATAACTTCGCACACACAATGGTTGGAGAAGCTAGGCTTTAGGTCCTTTTTTTATGACTAAGTGTCCATTTTTTTTTCAAATTATCGCGCACCAATGTGATTTTGCATTTTGGTACCCTAATTATAAATTAACGCTGTGCGGGCATTAAAGTAATATTAGAGAAAAGGAGGAGATTCCGATGTGCATTGGTTTTAAATGTCTGTAAACTGTAACGGACAGGAAAAACGAAGCGTGGCATAGTGGGTATTGCGGTTGACTTCAAGGGCTATTTCGTTTGAGCACTTGGTGTTGAAATACCGTTGTTAAAACAATGTCAGTCAGGTGAAATTAAAATGACGAATATGAGTGTCAAGTGATTTCGCGTGTCTCGATCGCCAAAAAGTTTAACCGCACATTTTTTTTCCTGTCAACTAGCTAAAAATTAACAATCAGAGCAGCGGACCAGATATGAGCGTTGTACTCTATTTGGGGCGGAAAGGGAGAAATAATTGTTACAACAAAGGTTGGCATTACCACACGTACCGAGAATGGAAAGCTGTGAGGCGTTGGGAGTGTAGAAGTAGGATTAGAAATAAAATATAGATGAGGAGATAAAATACTAGAAAGAAGGTCGGAAACAAAACGGAGCCTTGGGGTACGCCAGCATTTATTTGGTGAGTTGCAGACTTGAAACCGTCCAAAACAACTTGTATTGAAGGGTTATTTCGAATCCATTGAAGAAGGGTACCTATCATCAATATCAAATGTGCGCATTTTCGACAAGAGAGATTTGTGCCAAAAACTGTCAAATGCCTTTGAAATATTAAGCGCAACGACCTCGCTTTCACCACCGACGTGAATAAATTGTTACCACTTTTCGGTTAGATATGTCATAAAATCACCAGTAAACCTGTGCTCGAAAACCGTACTGCTGGTCATAAAGAAGTTTTCGGGATTGAAGATATTTCATGAGCTAAGTGTTTATCAGCGTCTTCGTGACATTGCAAAGATGAAACGTAAGCACAACTGGTCGATATGGAGAAGGGTGAGGAATGTTCGCCTTATTTTAGTGCTGGCTGGACGAATACTGTTTTCCATCTTCTCGGAAATAGCCCTGAAGAATAGGACAGATAGAAAAGTTTACGCAGTGGAAAAACACCTCTTCAGTACGATTTGGGAAATATTATCTGTGCCAATGTTGAAATCTGGAGGTACTCTTGCCACAGTACGAGTGTGGAAGTGGACTTGTCCCATGCAGTATTCTGTGCGTTCAAATACTGGGTGAGATAAAGCAGCACAATTTGGAAGCGTTGATCTAGTTGCAAAATGAGCAGCAAGCAGATTGACAGCTGCAAATGATTGTCGTGATAGATGACGTGGCCGAATTCTTAATACCTATCCTTAAGCAGTGACCTTAAGTTTGTAGAATTTCTTGACTCGACTTTTGGTCGTAGAAGAATTTGACACGAAAAATGTGGACATTACAATCATTTCTGGCTCTTATAGGTAAACTTTTTCGATTGTCTTTAGTTAGAAAAGGGATAAAGTTTGAATTATATTTGTGATAATATCAGCAGCAGGATTCACGTCGTTGTCGACGAAGCACAGTTTCGACTTAAAATTTCTAAAGAAACCGTTTAAAGCTTCTCAATTGGCTTTTCCGTATTGTCAAACGGTTCTTTTAGGAACTTTTTCTTTAACTGTGTGGTTAGGGTATATCTATGGTAAACTTATAGGGGTTAGGGGTCTGTTGGCTTGTGTCCGGAATCCGTGTCGGGTCAAATTATTTACATCAGCAAAAATCTCAACATATTTTCCTTCGGGTGTTGCCTGTCCAGAATATCGAAGCCAACTTGAATCGTATAGACATATTGAAATCGCCCACCATGGCCCTTAACTGAAGCAATATCTTCTAAAGAATTTATGTACGTAGGTATGTAACATAAAATAAATATCAACTTTTAAGTACATATTTACATTTAGGTATCTACTGTCGAGCACCTGTTTTCAAGAACATTTATCATTGCCAAAATAAAAATGAACCGGGTCATTAAATTTCTACAAAAAAATGTTCAGCGTGCGAGACAACAAATAGGTAATGGATGCATTAAACGAAGTTAAAATTTAACATTTCCCTCAAAGATTTAATATTTTTAAATGGTTAATGTTTGAGGAATACCTTAATTCCTTTTTCAAGAACAGTTTATTTGAAAATAAAGTCTCTTTAATAAAATTAAAAAAAAAAAACCTATACCTTCCTAAATAGATCTTTACAATAAGATAAGACCTAGGAAGATTATCCCACCTAATCACCTCTGTAGATATCCACTAAATTCTCAAATGGTTAGGTACCTACTTAAAAAATAAAATAAAAACACGACGAAATCCTATCACTGCTAATCAATCAATAAAAACTTAATACCTATGTATGTATCTCCAGTTTTATTTTTTCATTGAAATAGCCTTCCTCGAACCAAGGCCAGGCGAACTCAATCCCATACCCATGGAAAAAATTGCGTTCCAAATAAATATTTAGTTGCAATATCAAAAAGAAACATAAAAAAAAAACGAAACGAAAAATAACAAAAAAATTAAAAAAGAACCTTTCGCCTCCATTGAATTTAGTAGTAGAAAATGTATATTCGAAAACCGAACCAAGTGGTCGGGGTAAGCGTCTCTTTGGGTCGCATTCACTCGCCCACCAACTGCCCATACACCGCACTCACTCTAGCAACACACAGCAAGCACACCCTGCTAAAGAGAAGTCAACAGACAAAATTTCATTTCAATATGCCAGCAGATACAAAATTCTGTGTATCTATCCAAATATGCGATACTAGCGCCGCCACCCCGCTCTACCGCTGACAGCATGCAACACAAACATGTTTTCCCTTCTTTACACAAACAAAATGGACAAAGTCGGCTGTGTTCGGCAGCGTTCGGTTTTTGTCGGGTTGACGTCACCCCTCGTTGGCCAATCACGACGGGGAACACTCAATCTTTGGGCGGGATTTACTTCAGGTAGTGCAGATGAACTGGTTAGCCATCCCTCTCCCGCTTACGCTTTCTGGTAGCTGGTGGCTATTGGAAACTACGCGATACTACGACGACGATGTTCAATGTTGTGTATCTTCTGCGCCTTTGCACGCTCGTCTCGTCTTACTTCAGTCGAGTGATAGTGTTCGTGACGAACGGTACTGTTGCAGTTATTGAGTCTCGACAAAATTAAATTATTTTACACTGATTTTCTCTCTCAGTGAGAGGGGGATAAATAAAATTATAATAAGAAAATAATAAATTATTACAAAAACAATATCGCGTGGTAAAGTGAAAGATACTTTGTGGTGTTATTTTCCAAAAAAAAAAAAAAATTTTAGTAGATTTCTAGGAAAGCACCAAAATTTCATTTTTTTTTTCTCGTGCCGGTGAAAAATATGTTACGGTAAATTTAAGAATTCAATTTAAAGTGTTTGAAGTGTGTGTCTATTTTTGCTGCTTTCGTCGCCAAACAGTTGGAAAATATGGAAAATTTCGACTTTTCATGAAAATCGAAGGAAGAAAAAAAAAATCGTGAAAAGTCGTAAAAGAAAAGAAAAAAACACGTAAAATTAACGAAACGAAGAGAAGAAAAAAATATATATTTTTTTTTTTTCTACATGAAGAAGAAAAAACAAACGAAAATCTAATACGAATTTCGGTCACTATCTATCTCTGTCTGTTTCTCGTGTATATCGTGCAAAGTGAAGAAGTGGTGGAATTCGAACTGTCAGTTGGACGGACGTGGGATTAGTGTGTGTGTGTGCGAGTGTGTGTGTTTCTCGATAAAACAACAAATCGCTGCATTTGTGTGCGTGTGCGGTATTGGTAGTGGAAGAGGTTGCGCAATTCTTGCCATCATCATCGACGAGTGTCTATTTGAAAATTCAGAAGTGCGTCTGCATTCGCCGCCAGAGGTCGTTCGTGTCGGGTGCGCTCCGTATTCAGTCGTCGTCGCGTATAGTACCGCCGCCGCCATCAACCAACCATCGAAGCAGAAAAGTGTATTTTATTTCGTTTCGAGATACATACACGATTTGTTCGTGCCCCGTATTCCTGCGATTCTTCGAAAGATATAGATGTACGTGTGTTTGTGATTTTGATCGCCTCGCCGCAGCTTTGTGCGTGTGTGTCTCTAATTGACGGTTTTATACGTCAGAATTTATTACAATCGGGCCTTTTGTGGATTACAGTGTGTATTTTATTACTTTGCGGGCCCCTTGCCCTGCGTTGCCTTGCCGTGCCATGCATTGCCGCTATTCCAGTTGTTCGTTCACTCGCTCGCTTTCTTGTGGATTACGCGTTCTGTGTGGTGTGTGTGGATGAGTATACATGTGCACACACTCGCAGAAATTTACATCATTGTGAACGGAATAGCAGCAGCAGCGTTGCATATACATACATAGCTATCTATTTTGTTGGATAATAATCATAATAATAATAAAGCAGGCCTGATAGCTGATACCAGAGCTAGAGCAGAGAGACAGCGAGGAAGCCCTCGTTGTTGTTGTTGTGTCAAAGAAGAAAAACACGAAGAAGAAGCTCATAAAGCCGAAGGGTAAACGAAGGAACAAATTAATTCATGGATGGATGGATGCTTTAGTGGATTTTGGGTGTAAGTATAGTTGCGACAGTGTGTTGGTTCACTTTTCGGTGTTCTGTTTTGTTGTGATTCGTTTTTTTTGTTGCTACTTTTTGTGTCGCTTTTTGCTAGGTTTATAGTTTTAGGGTTTGTGCGAGTGTGTTTGTTGGTGTGGTGTGGTGTGGTGTTGCGTTCGCGTTGGATGGAAGAGGGCATCAGCATGAGATGTTGATTATTATTTTTTGGTTTTCCTTTGCATTGCTATTGCTTTGCGCTGTATTATATTTTGTCTATTTCTTGTCGGTGGTGTGTGACACGTTTTCTTCTTGGGTGAATTTTTGTTTTTTTTTTATTTCTTTTAGGTACCTATGCGATTGATGTGTTGTTGATGATGATGATGATGATTTTGATTAAGAGGTTTCGCCGCTGTTTTGGTTTTTCTTACTTTTCACTTGAAGTTTTCTTATTCGCATTTTGTTTTGTTGTTCATTGTTTAAGGTACCTAGACCTACCTACCTACACACAATTGTATGAAACTTCTTGGAAATGCCAACGACCTTGTTTTTATTTTATAAAATTTTCTAAACTGAATTTGTGTCCCATTTTCCGATTACATCGACGAAAATTAGTGTTTCGTTGCCGTGTTTTTCCAGACCTGCGCTCTAAACAGAACGGAGTCCATGTACTGCCAAGTGTCCTTATGTACTTGAGCTTTCTGTTTTTTTGCGGAGTACGATGAAGATGTTTCGGGTGGCGGCTAGGTGAAGCTTTTAGGTACCTAACAAAGTGGATTTTTTTTTCTTTCTGGTACTTTCTTTTTGTAGAGCATTCCTTCATTTGGAATTTATTTCTTTTTCAGCTTGAAAAATTTGTTATTGACGTTTTTTATTTTCGTTTTTTTTTTTTTGTTTTTCCCACAAAACACATTTTCGTTTTGCATTGAAAGAGCAATGGAAAAGTTTTTTTTATATGTATGCATAATATACCCTATGTTCATATAGTTACAAATATATAAATAGGTATGTCTCTAGATGTGTGTAAATATGTGAAGTTTTTGGTTTGGATCAACTCAATTAGTGGCGTTGACATTGACACGTTGGTCACCTGTTGAGGTGATATTGGCTTTTGTTTTTATTTTGTTTTGATTGCTTCCGCAAATCATTTATGTGTGGAGGTCTTTTGTTTTGCTATCAATTTAGGAGGTTTTGCAGGTAGGTAATAAAATTATTTCAAGGAATTGGACTGTCATAAACTTGAACGGTGTCAACTGAACTCGAAACGCAAGTTTATGATGCTAATTTGATGTGCAGTCAAAACGAACAAGTTGGTAAATTGTTTGTTTTTGTTTTTTTTTTTTTTTGAAAGAAAACCTTGCAGATAAGTGTGTACTTGAGTGTATTCGATGAGACTTGAGAGAGAGGCTTTACAACTTGAATGTGACAGGTTGTCAAACAAAATATTAACCTAGGTAAAAGGTATTCCAATTTTGTAGGTATCTACAGTTATACCTGTGTGTACATACTTCCAAATTGAATTTAAACTTATAACAAAGATACCTACGTAGATGCAAAAAAAAAACTGAAATATCTATCCAAAATCATAGCATTTTTTTAGCCACCTATCGACTTATCTGCTGACAAATTTACATTGTTTTGTCTTCAAGTTAAACATATAATTGGTCAAAGAGCACTAGGTATTCATAATTTTTTTAGAAAAGGTTGGAAATTGAACAATATTTTGATAAAAATCATTGATCATTCATTCTAAATCCCTTATTGCTCTTATTATTAGTATGGCGGCGCAACGTCGCTTCATGGAATCGACCAACGCCTGAAATTGCCCTTCTTATATCTTTATAAAGGGTTTTTCTTAGAGGTATAGAACTTCGAATTGAAATAAAACACAAGAAAGTCGTTTTAATGTCCATCAATTTGGCTTTATTGGAAGGATAATTTTATGCGGCATGTTCGAATAAAGACAAGTCTAGAGGTCCAAATTTTCAACCACTTTTTCAAGCATTTGGGGCTGTATGTCGGCAATAACGCCACGAATGTTGGCTTCCACGTTTCTGGTTTGTTGGCGTAGGCGAGCGACTTTGCATATCCCCAAAGAAAATAATCCAATGGTTTCAAATCACACGATCTTGGTGGCCAATTGACAGGTTCATTTCGCGAAATTATGCGCTCATCGAATGTTTCCTTCAATAAATCGATTGTGACGTGCGCTGTGTGGCATGTAGCGCCGTCTTGTTGCAACCACATCTCATCCACATTCATGCCATCCAATTCGGGACCAAAATAGTCGGTTATCATGGCTCTATACCGGTCTCTATTAACGGCAACTGACTCTCCAGCATCGTTTCGGAAGAAGTATGGCCCATTGACTTCACCAGCCCATAGAGCACACCAAACAGTCAGTTTTTGTGGATGTAATGGCGTTTCAAGGATCTCATGTGGATTCTTTTCACTCTAAATGCGGCAATTTAGCTTGTTGACGTAACCATTCAATCCAAAATGAGCCTATTCGGTGAACAAAATTTTAAACTAAATTTGCACGATTTGCAAGCATTGTTCATTTGTCAACCGGTTCATAATGAAATGGCAAACCAAACTGAACATAAATGACATTAGAGTTGCCAGATTTGACCACAAAATGTCCGTTTTATCTATATTCGATAAACAAACCTCTAAAAAAACCACCCTTTACATAGGTCGACTTCATTGTCTTATATCAACCCAAAGGTTCTCTGGTGGGTTGAGGTTAGGTGATAGGCTAAGCCCATCTGTAGGAGAAATTTTGCAGCCCCGGATATATTAATTCACGTGTTTTGGGTCGTTGTCTTGTTGAAAGACTGATCGGATTGGCATATCTTCCTCTGCGTTTAGCAGCATGTTTTCTTAAAGAATTTCAATGCAAACATGCTGATCCATGATGTCACCAGAGCCACCATGTTTTGCCCATATCTAGAATTAAGCACCTAGGTACCTATTTAGTGTTTGGTGGGCGTCGCACAAATTCACGGAAACTTGAGCCGCTATATATAGGAAGATCTTACTTTCATCCGTCCAAAAGATATATCTCCACTCCAGAAGGACATATCAACATGGTGTCTTGGTAAACTTAATTCTTTTGGATATATTCTGACGTTGAGAGTATTTCACTTTAATATTCCTCTCAATCTTTCCAAAAATGTGTTGTAAATTTGATTGTTGTTTTGTTTTTATCTCTGTAGCGGGTACATTGTGTCAGGCCTTCGAGTCCTTACAATTCTGCTTATCGATTTCGAAGGCAATAGCTTCCGTATTCTCTTACAATAATTGTTGCAGAAATACCAAGAGTTTTTTTGAATGTTTGCATTCGTTTTTAATTTAGCAAGAAGGTGGGAAATAAGTCGCTGTTCTGCGGGAGTGCTGAGTTGCCCTTACCATGGCCCATATGGTAAGTGAATAGTAGTTCAATTGTGTAAATACTTTTGGCACTCGAAGATTTACCCTGAAATTATTTTGCATTAAATTAAATGCACCCAGAATCAATAAACAATAAACAATTGAAATAAACTAACGAGTACTACTATTATTTTATTTCTAAGAAGCACGCAATAAGTGCAATTTGAGCATCCTTAAACTCCGAATTCCCTGTATCATCCAATTATAGGCTTCAACGCATTGTCCTTGTAAAAACTTATAAGATATCTTTGCCCGATTGTGTTATCTTCCACGTTGATGTGCTATAGTTCAAGACTGGTATGATCACGAGCTTATAATTTACACAAATTTATATAAATATTCACAAAATCCTAATTGCACTTGGGTTAACATGAGGGTTTTTGTGAAATTTTGTAGGTACTAGTTTTCAGTTTAGCCAGTATGCTTACCCGTTTTGTGACGCAGTAAATGAATATTTCACTTTTTGTCAATATCATTTATTGATATAGTTGTATCTGGGGACTAGGTACAATTTATACTGCATCTACCTTCTGTGCTTAACTGTCCAAATAAAAGCAATCAACTCCAATTCCGATAATTAAAAATTGAAGGCAATAAAACTACAGGCTGTGATAAATGTCCCCGCATAAGTATGGAACAATTTATTTCAAAAATACTGCTAGCTATTGCAGGTTAAATATACATATTCTGCATGTTTAATTTTCGATGAATTCTATCGCAAACAAAGTCATCTGCTGACTGATATAATCCTATGAATAGCTATGTGCCTGCCTACCTAATTATGTGTGCATGTGTATTTGACAGTGAATTTAAATATGATGCAACCAATTTTGTTTACAATTATAATCCCATAACCAGTATACTACAAGTCCTATTAGATTAAATCCCTTTCAACCCTAAATCTGTTCACAAATAACTTGTTTACGCACATATGTATGTAGTTAGTCCGTTATTTAAGTTTAAACTAAATAACATTTCCGTTGAGATAAATTCCCTTTTTATAGGGGTGAATGCGGCAACACCAACCACCCCTTGAACGATAAGTCACCAATTAGAAATTGCAATTTACGTTCCCATTGAAAATCTCATACCGATTGCTATTTCCCTTTCGAAGAAGTTATTTTTGAAAATATTTCTTAAAGTGACCCTAAATATTTTTGAAGAAACTACAAAACTTACCCTTCGTTTTTATTTGAGTTTATCTGAGAAACTCTATTTGGCAATTGCTAACCGATGAAGTGTTCTTGCATCTAAATTATGAGAGTATGTCCATTCGTTAGTTAGGTAAACAGCTTGACCCCTGTTCTGAGGATGCAGATGTTCTGCGCAACAAATGACCTTGAACGATCTGAAATGACAAATCGACAAAGGATTCGTTTTGTATCTCAAGTATCTAATATATTTTGGAATGAATAAAAAATCGAATTATAACATGAGTTTATTAATGAATCGTGAATCATCACTGTTCAGATGCGACTGCATACTTATCATAACTGAGTTACTAGATACAATAATCTCTGACGCATATTTAATTTAGAACTGTTCCGAGTCTTTGTCTAATTCAAAGGAATTGATACTAACTGCTTTCTGATTCCAATTAACGAATAGCACGCGTGAAATTGAAATATAATCAACTGATGCACAAAGCGAAAAGCACAAATTTACATAGAAAAAAACTAAATGGAAAGCGAACTTTGTGGTTCTATTGTTCGGTCACGTTTTCAAATGTCGTTATTGTGGCTTGGAAAACTATTGCGGACGCACAGTTAAGTGTATAGCCGGTTTATTTTTTGTATAAAAAATGAGGCAAGGATATGCATCGGTAGTTCTTAGAAAATGTTAAGTTTGTGTTAGAATACATTATATACATTGCGAACTTTTAACGGTTTTATGGTTCATTTAGGGAAAAGGTCGTAGATTTGCTTCTCACATGAAAGAGGCGATCACCGATTATCGAAGAAATTGCTCTACAATCCGCATTTAAACAGTAAAATATCGAAGTTTTGCCAGAATGTTAAAAAGAAAATCGACTTCCCGGACCTTTTTTTTTAAGAAGACGGAATGTTCTGTTTAAAAACTTCAATCGCACCAGTTTTAAGATGTTTTTTTTGGGATGTTTCACTTTAGTAAACACTTTTCAGCAAACCTTTTTTTTTACTGCCAAACTCATGTACCAAACCTCATGCTCTGTTTCAAAAAGTGGTTATGCATAGATTTTCCGGTCGAAGTCCAACTATGAAATACATATATGCAATGATTTCTTCAAATTAAAACGCTATCCGGTATGTGGCGGCCCAAAGTTAAAAGATGCTCAACCAATGTTGGTGCGACACAATCTTAAAGCGCCGTTAATTTTTAAGAATGTTATTTAAATTTGACAGTGCGATGAGCCATGGCGATGACATCCAGTCCGGGTCTACTTGCAACATTACAATTTCCAAGCAACCCACTATGGCTGGTAATATAGTTCAAGCGACAATTCATCTTTAGTTAACAAAACAACTTCTTGAAAGCAATTCTAACTTGAGCAATTTTTCTGTATATAACATTTTTCTTAGAGTAAACTTTTCTGTGGGTGCAGTGGCCCGTACCACCTTAAAGTTGTTAATCGCTACCCCACCTCTTGCGAACGTCTGAAAAACATCCGAGAGTATTTAATGCCATCAGAAGCTTCGCAAAAATAAATTGCCGTTCGGAATCAGCATTAAACAGTAGGTCCCTCCATTCGTGTCAAAAATATGTCTTCGCACACACAATGGTTGGGGAAGCTAGGGTTAAGGTACTGTATGGGCCGTTTACTCCTAATATTTATTTAAAAACTCTTCTTCTTGAGCCACTTGATTTGTTCATGTAGGTCAGATCTCTTTTCAATTTGCTCTAGCTCAGCTTCTGGGAAAAGCCGTACGCTGAGAGATAGCTTATTGCCAAAAAATATGGAAGTCACTTTAAAATATTTTGATCTTTCCAATTTCTAAATAAATAATTTTTCTATTTCTGAGCTGCATTGAAAGTCCTTGCACTAATTTTGTAGTATAATTTGCAGCATCGTCTTATTTAACAATCAACAAAACGGTTGAACGGCTTGACTAAACAACGATTAAACACTCTTGGTCTAAAGGCTGGACTATAATTTATGATTGAATAAGGAGAGTTATTCTGAAGGCATTCTGTAACAAGAAAGTTTTGTTTACATAAATTGGTATCCTTGGTTTACAATTTTTCAAAATAATATCATTTCTCGAAATCTGACTTGAAAAATGCCAAAGTGAACCGATTGGAGTCACCCACTTCCACTTGAGATTTTGGATCCATGAGAATACTTTTTTGGAGGCCGCCTTCTAATGTCATTGACTGGATGAATTTTTTCGAGATGTGTTCTTTGACATGATGACTTGCAGCTCCAATGTCTGTTTGCCTTTTATTTTTTTTTTCACCAACAACTGCGGTGTAGACTCTTCCCTTCAACTTAGTGGACATTTTTCGGTCCCAGAAGAACACATATTTTATACCCTGCAATAGCTCTAACAGCAGAGGTCAATAACCTGCTTTACTATGTCAAACATGCGTAAGCTCGGGGCTAGGTCTCATGGGAAATACGCGAGAGTAGAAAATGTTCTGAGTGATTGGAAATAAGACATGAAACATTTCCTTGTCCATTTGTTCGTTTTCAATTTATGGTTCAGAAAAAAATCCAGAAGAAATGATTCAACATCCCTTCTCTGTGTAGAGCCCTCATCAAAAAGGGGATTAATATGTGAATCCGAAAATTGAGTTAATGTTTTACATTTTGTCAAATTCTATTCATTGCAATTACATATGATTTTCAATGCAATTCCTGACCAGTTTATAGGGTTTTCATTATTGTCAATACTTGTTTTGTTCCTAGAGCTGAGTTTTTGGAGGTACTGCATGATTGTTTTGGAGTGTGCGAAGTAAGGAAGTCTACAGCTGATTGAATAAACATTATACCAGAGTTGGAAATATAATTTGCACATTCTTGAATATTTGGAAATCTTTTTCTAGTGAGTGAGACTACTGCCAGATACTTGATTGGAGTACTCAACGATTGTGGCGTTTAGTAAAACCATACCTAAGTTTTGAGCTATGACAGCCTTAGTGGGGTTTGTCTGCTGATTTTCTCGTTTGCAGTAACACAGGTCTGTTTTAAGGGAGTTTTGCATACGTTCAGTGACTCCCTAGGTGGCGCTTCATTACGGGGTGAACCTGGTCCTAAATCAACATGCCTCTCCAACTAGCCCGGTCCTCAGCTAGCTGCCTCCAGTTGCGCACTCCAAGTTGATTGAGGTCGTGTTCTACTTGTGCACGCCACCTAAGGCGAGGTCTTCTTTGACTTTGTCGTCTCTATGCGGTGGAGTCGAAGACTCTGCGGGTCGGAGCATTGTTGTGCATTCGCTCTACATGTCCTAGCCATCTTAGGCGACCAATTCGCAGTATTTTTTTTTAGGTCGATGGCCTTCTCCAAAACCCATTAACGCAAACAGGGCCGAATATTTTGCGAAGGATTTTACGCTCGAAACGACAAAGAATATCCTCATCCTCTTGTGATAGGGTCCATGCCTCAGCGCCGTACAGCAGGACTGGACATACAGGACCCTTATGTATAGGGTTATCTTGGTGTTTCGGAAGAGGGCCTTACTACTCTACTGCCGTCTTAACCCAAAGAATCAGCGGTTGGCAAGAGTTATCCTTCGTTTATATTCTGACGAGATGTTGTTGTCAGATCTTATAGCCGAGGAGCCGTTGTTGCTTTCTATTGTGACGTTTTGTCCGATTCGTTGATGTTGTATGTCCCTTTTTTTCGACAGCAGATACTTTTAACTGCCAATACCATTTTTGGCGCTACAGCTTCAGCCCTAGCAAACGCACCAGTGACCCCCTTAGCTTCTAATAATGACGACTAAGTCATGGGCATATCCGATTGTTTTAATTTTGGTAACTATTTTAGCTGAGTTCCAAAATCCGAGGAAGCTTTCACGTCAAAGAACCCATCTCAAAAAAATTGAAGCACGACCCCGTCAAACAGGCAATGGCAATCAACGTTTCCATACAGTCGCGTAAAAAAGCCAGTCCTAAAAACTCCCGGATCACACAAATGCAGCAACACCGCAATTTTATTGGCCTCAACGATGAAGTGATTCAAAATCGTTAGGTTTGCAGATATTTTTTGAGGTCGAACCGGAGAACCATATAGGAATGCAGTGAAGTGGGAGGGTTATGACCCTTATAATGACGATCGGAAGGTTAATAGCCCTCCTCCCTATCGGCGTTGTTACTGATACTGAAGTCAGCCCAGATAAAGCAGTAATCATCCGACTTTTACGCACCACTTTGACTCATTTTAAAGTAGATAGGCCTATATTTCTATGAAGCAAAGCATTTGATATGAAGTCATGTCAAGTATTGTGGACAGCATCCTCATGGAAGGTCCTCTACATGAAATAGCTCTCATATAGACGAGTCCCCAGAGTCAATCTCACCAACTTCTAATTGTATTAAAAGAACTCAATTTTCCCCTAGATTTTGCGTTATTCTGAATTTAAAAAAAAAAACGACTACGCCGCGCAAGTATCCCTATTACCAACAACGATGCACGCCAGCCATTGTTAACGAGAAACGAACAAACAGCTAGATTCCTGGAAACACAACGAACCATTACCGAGTCGAATCCTTAAATCCTTAAATGCATTATAAATAAAAATAAATTCATAAATAAATCGATTTCCTACCTTCAGTGAATAACCGATTTAATTTAATAAAAATTAATAAGCCGAGTGCGGTGTCATTTTTAAAGTGAAAGCATCACTCTAGTACCACGTTAAAAAATTCAATATCTGCACTTGTGTAATTCGATAAAACTTGATGCAAACAATTATGCCAGCACTTTGTTCGTATAATTAATTAAATATTAATAGGTATCTATCTACCTGGCAATGGTCAAAGTTATCACAAGTTATTCTTATGCGTATTATGTTTGTGGAATTAGCCTTGTTCAACTGAACAACAAACGGTGTCCTCCCACACAATAACATTGGATTTGATTGCATTGTCTTGCCTTGCCTTGCAATAGTGTCGATGACGAATACCAGGAATTCGACTTTATTGATCGATAATGAGTTTGACAAGCACATTCATGTGGAATACATAATTCAAAGTCTGTAAGTCTGTTTAACTCATTCACTTTGTGAATTTTAAATTAGAAAAACAAAAAAAAACGTAGGTACCTACCTACTACTATAGGAAAATGTTTAAAATGGAAACCGAAAGTTACATAAATAATGGTTCTATCCATTTCCGATTGTAGTTAGTTAGGTTGGCGTGTCAAATATATCTTCTGTTTTTTTTTTTTTTTTTTTGAATTTAAATTGAAAATCCTCTGTGTAATAATTCAAAGCAATAAATGGATTTGCCTCGTCATGCAATCCAATTTGTCATTGCAACGACGAGGGGGATGGATGCATGTACATAGATACAGGTGGAGTTGATTTTCTGCGATTCCAAAAGAGAGTGAGTGCGAGAGAGAGAAGGGAGGAAAATGCCAGAAATTCATTTGAAGGAACGCAAGCGAATCGCGTGCGAAATGTTCCTGTTTCGCATGAAGCGAGAAACCTTAATGAGTCGAACATTTGCTGGGCCCTCCGACAAACCACATGTTCTAGTCATGGATCATTCATCTCTCGTCGCCACTAGATATTGAAAAACCACAAAATGTCTAAAGAAAAATTCAAATGACGACATAAAGACAATCAAAATATAGACCGACCGACCGACCGACAGACAGTGTTTCATCCACCTTTGGTCGATTGTATCTATAGTCTGTCTATACCTATGTCTGGCGAGGTATTATGTTGTGTACATTCAGCTGGTGTAACAATTTCATGTTTTTCTCCTTCCATTCCATTTTTTCGTTCACATTTATATTGCTGTGTTCGTCTTTCACTAATGAGCACTTTTCTATTTTCATTGATGTCGAGCAGGGAAATGTGTTGCTGTGTTTTTTTTTCTATCTATCTATCTATTTGTCTATTATGTAGGTATGCCTCTAAGCGGTATGCGTATGCCGCCCGCATTCCTAAATATCGTTTTTCCCTCATTCGTTTCGAATATTACGCGCGTTGTTGGTACGTTGTAAGGTACGCGCTGCATGCTGTGTGCGTTTCAGAAAGGTGATGCTGCTGTAAGGAGATGGCACGAGCTATTTTTAAGCCAACAATACAGGCGCAGTACTGAGTTGTCTGTTATATGAGGCGCAAATATACAATATTGTCTGGGGTCTTCAAATTAATATTTAGAAAAAAATAAACAACAAAATGGGAAAGACGTCAAAGATAAAAATCGCTTCCGGAAAAAATATAACACTCACCTGGGTTTACTTATTACATGCGTCTGGTCTGGTTTAGTTTGGTCTGTCTGTCTGTCTGTGTTTGATGATCTGTTGCTTCTTTGGGTCTGTGTTTTTTGTTACTTAATCTCTCCAGTGACTTCCTATTCCAATTTGTGGGGAGTTTTCTTATGTTTTTTTTTTGTTGTCTTCTTCATTCTTCTTGTTTTTTTTTTTTTTGTTTTTTTCTTCTTGGGTGGGGCTGTTGTCAGTTATGCGTGAGGTTTTTGTTTGTTAATTGATTTTTAAGATGACTTACATTAGGGAGAACACGACACGACAACATGAGAGTGGGAACCACTTCTTTTATTTATTTTTGTTAATTTGGAAGGGGTAAAGTGCCGAAAAAACACAACACAACACGACAAGATCATGTCATGCAAATGTCAAATTTGGTTTTGAAATAATTGATAATTTGGTGGGAAAGTGTAAAGCGTTCTGTTAGGTTTATTGGGCCGGCGAAAAAGTTAGTTTTCTGCTTGATACAATCCGCACTGAAAAAATCTATCTACCTATATCCACCGAAAAAAATGTTAGTAGAGAATAGGTCCAAGAGGTAGTTTTACTTAACCCATAAGTCCATCCTTGACCCACATTAGGTAAGCTATAGATACTGATTCGGAAGGTTTCGCCATTACAGCGTTGAAAGAAGTTTTACAATTGACAACGTCCCCGTTATCCTTCCCCCTTTACCCCTCATCTATTCACTTTTAACCTTAACGGGCAGCAACCTTGTTTAGAGTTATGGAAGGACAGACAGAGGAGTTTCAGCAAAGTAGTACAGTCCATCTGCTCGAAGCTTCTAATAACGAAAACAAAATTGCATTGCAAAATTAGAGATATTTAATACTAAAACTGGTTCCTTAGGTAATTGGCTGACAATATAAGTCCTTCTGACCCATTGTGGACTTTATGTCGATTTTGTGACCTTCTTGGCTCATGGCTACTCTATACTGTCAATCTATCCAGATGTCCTGTAAAGATTTGAATGTGAGATATCTGACAGTTCTTCAAAGAAAGAGGTATAGCTTCCAAGTGTTCTGTTGCTCAAGTGACAGAGACCTGGGCAGTGACATAAATAATGAGGTGTATCTTCGTTGGCCTCCTTGTCGCCCCAGCCTCTTCAAAAGTGTCTTTCATTGTGTGGTTTCTTAGAAAATTATGACTAGTTAAATCACCTATCAGCTTAGACAGCGATGCTCTGTCATACTGTGAAAGCTTGTAAGTTTGGCTTTTATCATCTTCTGGCCATAATTTGCGACTGATGGCTAACTTTTATGTGCTTCACTCTTATGTTGTATGCTTGGTCATGATAAACGTAGATTCTTATGCAGGGTGTTTTTTTTAGACGTATAGAACTTCGAATTGAAATAAAATACAAGAAAATCGGTTTAATGTCCATCAATTTGGCTTTATTGCAAGGACAATTTTATGCCATTAATGTTTAAATATGATTTCGGTCATGTGGCCGCCGCGGCTGGTTCGAATAAAGACAAGTCTAGAGGTCCAATTTTCAACCACTTTTTCAAGCATTTGGGGCTGTATGTCGGCAATAACGCCACGAATGTTGGCTTCCAAGACCCCTAACGTTTCTGGTTTGTTGGCGTAGGCGAGCGACTTCACATATCCCCAAAGAAAATAATCCAAAAATCACACGATCTTGGTGGCCAATTGACAGGTTCATTATGCGCTCATCGAATGTTTCCTACAGTACATCGATTGTGATGTGCGCTGTGTGGCATGTAGCGCCGTCTTGTTGGAACCACATCTCATCCACATTCATGCCATCCAATTCGGGAACTAAATAGTCGTTTATCATGGCTCTATACCGGTCCCCATTAACGGTAACTGACTCTCCAGCATCATTTCGGAAGAAGTATGTCCAATGACTCCACCAGCCCATAGAGCACACCAAACAGTCAGTTTTTGTGGATGTAATGGCGTTTCAAGGGTCTCATGTGGATTCTCTTCACTCCAAATGCGGCAAATTTAATTGGTTGACGTAGCCATTCAACCAAAAATGAGCCTTATCACTGAACAAAATTTTGCGATTAAAATCACAGCATCGATATCGATATATAAATTTGTACAATATGCAAGCGTTGTTCATTTGTCAACTTGTTAAGACGAAATTCCAAACCAAACTGAAGATAAATGACATAAGAGTTGCCAGATTTGACCAAAAAATGTCAGTTTTATCTCTATTCGAAAAACTTACCTCTAAAAAAACACACTCTGACACGTGTAACATTGTTTCTTAAATAAATTTCCAGAATCTGTGGGGAATTTAAGAGACCTGATTTCCAACTGACTGTTTGGCTGATCCTCAAGGCGCTCGAGGCAATTGCACCAGTTGCCCTTATGCATGCTTGTCTCTCTGTATTTCTGACAAAATCTTATGATTAGTTGATTTGTTTGCCGCTCTGCACTACTACACTATGCTGCTATATTTTTTTGGGGTTTGGTTCCCACTTTCTCCCGAAGACGCGGGTTCATGCATAATCTGCCTTCTGTACTGGTTTCTTGACATTCTGTTAAGTTTTCTGTCAAGGATTACACCTAGATAGTTCGCACTCTCCGCCACCTTTTTAATTCATCGCATTGAAGGATGCCCCCGATAGCTTATAATCTTCTTCCTTCTATTTGTGTACACCACAAGCCTGGTCTTTTGAAAATTTCCTCCAAGACCACATTGTTTTGGCGTTAATTGTTTTCTAGCAGTTCACTTACGAATGAATTTGCTTCGTCTGCGATTTAAATGTTAATTCTATAGAAACCTGAGATTTCATCCACATAAGTTTTGATTCTATGGTCAAATCTGTGAAAATATTTCCATAAGCCTATCTGCAAGTTCGTAAAGTGTCACCCTAATTCCGCACTTACATTTGACCGATCTATTCCTTTATTCTCTAAACCATACAGAGTAAAACCATGAGAAAAGATTGATATATCATATTACAACTTAGAACGAAGTTACCCCTTTTCTTACTCGTTTTTCAATTCAGACTTTAACAGTGCATTTTCTATTTCAATTTGTTTACTTGTTTACTTAATTTTCCCTCGAATATTGCTGCATATGGAATAGTCATGTATCACATTGCAACTTAGTTAGAAATGCAGCGGAGCGGTTAATTGCGTATTAAAAATAAAACAGACGTTCTTTAGTCATTCTTTGCAAAACATCTGTAGACGCATGAAGGCGACTGCTTCGAACTGTGATTCATCAAAGCGAAATAGTGTCTTTGATTGCCAAGAATAAAATGGAATAGTCATGTACATATCTCTGTACGAATCTCATGTATCTGTTTAAGTATTTCACAACGATTCCAAATATGCACTGTGGGCCCAAATTCGTCAACGTGTAGCATATCTCAGCGGCATACCTGCGACTTTTAGTTAAATAAAGCAAATGTTGATCTGAAACGCTCGCTATTCGGTGATCAGATAACGAGAAAACTACATGACAAGTTATCATACTGTTTTGCGATAAATTAAAAAGCGAGCTCGTTGGACGCAGTCTCGAGATAGTGACAGAATTCTTCTCAGTTTGTAAGTTCGAATGTTATCGGGTAAAATGTATATCCAGAGGGTGGTTCTTAAGTTACAACTTCAATGTCTATACTGCGTGTACCTATACCCTGCAAGGCAACCCCCCTCTGATTTGTCTAATGAGATATTTCAGCAATCAGAGAAGGTTAACTAGTAGTGAACTTGCAACTTGAACACACTCATCTACTCGGTTTACTGTAAATGGATATCAATGGCTAAAGTTTACTTCCTAAAATACTTGAGACATTTTTTTTTATTGAAAACTTTCTAAGGATATACCGAAGTGTAACGGGTATTTAAATTGACTAATACTGACATTCTGAACAAATAGTATTTTTAAAAGGAGATGTCATCCACCTAGCGGCTTTTGAATGACAGTGGTTTTTAAAGGCGGTAAAAATATAGTTTTGGGAAAAACGCGTTTAAAGTTTTACATCCGACGCTGTCGAGTGTCAGAGAGCCCGCCGTTCATTGTTGAATAACTTGAACATTTTTCTTCGGATTCTCTTGAAACTTACAGATTTTATGCTTTGAGAAAATCGGATGGCCCTAACCACTTAAGACTCGTCAATTCATAAAGGGTTCCATCTGAAACTACGATTCCACCAGCATGCATTTTATCATTGAATATGCTCGTGCCGCACAGAGGTGGAATCGCCTCATCGTACACCAAAAATGTACCTATATATTTTCTTTTTTTAGTCTGCCGTGAAATAGAGTCCCGCGCATTGGCTTCAAGTGAAGTTGATCGCCTTAGTTTTGGGTATATTCCTTTTTCGTTATCAGCGATAACAAAATTAATAAAATTACTGGGAGCATTCACGTTCTGCCGAGTAGTAGGTATGGGTTTGAGCTAGAAAAGGTTTTTTTTTTTTAAAGAGCAGTAGAACTTTATTTTGGCAACACAGCCGATTGAAAGTTCTCGGTTGCAACTCATTATTATTGGTTTCACGTCGCTTCAACGCTTGCAAATTTTTCAAATTTATTTTAAAAAATATTCGAGAAACGTATCCATAATTTCATTTAACAATTTTGGTTAAATGGCTATGTCAGTAAATAGAATTGCCTCATTTGGAGCCAAACATTTACACCCTGAAGAAGTCACCGTTTAGTGTGCTTCATGGGCTGGTGGAATCATTCGGTCCATATGGCTTCAAAAAATATTTGGTCAGAACGTTGAGCGGTATAAAGGCATGATTACAAACTTTTTCGAACCTCAATTGGAAAGAGTAAGTGCTTCAGATATGTGGTTTCATCAGGACGGCGCCACATGCCGAACAGCGCGCGATACAATTAATTTACAAGTAGAAATATTTGACGAACAATTAAAGTCATGTAATGGATTAATGGACGCTATTAGAATATCTTCACTGGGAATATGTTAAGACTCATGTCTTAAACCAATAACCCGGAAGCAATGAGCATTTGGAAGCCAACATTCAACACGTTATTGCCAAAATACAGCCTGATCTACTGAAAATTAAGTGCCCTCTATTCCAAATCCGCTGAAAATAATAATCTGAAATTTCACATGCTGATGGAGAATGAAAAATAATTGGAAACGTGTTTCAGAAAATTTTGATATTTTTCCCAAATATCCGTCTTAGAGAGTCAACGAAAAAAAAAACTATCAGCACTTCAGTCGAATTATACGACACTATCAGCCTTATTTATAAACATATCTTAAGGTCAGCTTAACTTTACGCAATACTTAAACTGCCCTTACGCAGTAAAACATTATTTATAAATAATTTATAAACTGAAGCAACGTTGCCTAAGCGATGCTTAACCTAAACGCCAAAATCTACCTTTAGAGGCTGCGTTAGGTATGTGTAAAATTTGTTTTTGATTGCAAATGTCGTTTTTATATTTCCCTTAACAAAAACAATTAACAACAGTGGGTGCAGTGGCTTAGTGGTTAAGTGTGGTGGACCACTAAGCGAGAGGACGCTGGTTCAAATCCCGACCTGTACCACCTCTTGCGAACGTCTGACAAACATCCACGAGTAAGAACTGTCATGAGAAGCTTCTCAAAAATGTATTGCCGTTCGGAATCGGCGTTTAACTGTAGGTCCTTTCCATTCGTGTCAAAAAATATATCTTCGAACACGCAGTAGTTGGAGAAGCTAAGCTTTGGGTCCAGTATGAGCCGTTCCGCCTAATATTTTTTTTATCTTTTACAAAACAAAAAAACTTTTAAAAAGTTATAAAAATGCCAATTGATTTCGCGGTTTTTTAAGACGCGGCCCAAGAAGATGCGCAACGTATAAAGTTCAACCGTATGTAGCTCAGTGATGAGGACATATTTTATAAATAAATTGTAGTACCTTATCAGTGGAAGCCCAATTTTCCATTTTGGAAATTCATCATGCTACTCAAACTATTTCAATATAATTAAAAAAAATCTCTCAAAATCAGCATCCGTATAGAATAAAGTAGTAGAATTTTATGTTTTCGGTACTAGTTTGGTAAGTGTCCTTACTCCTAAGACACAAACATCATTTAGTAGAACCACAAAGGAAAATCGTTTATAAATCTGAATTTCAGCAAAGTTACGTAAAGGTTGCGTAAATACTTACGCGATGTTCTAGTGGTTCCATTCATTGAGTTCAAGGAATCAAAATTCAACTACCAATTTATGTGTTTGTTGTGAAATGATCTACACATTCCTATATTTGTCATATTTGTGGTTAAAGCGTGTTACGACTTGTCATCCAGATGACCTCATCCGCTCGTCATTGATGAAGATTTCCTTTGTGTATCTTTTGAAAACGTTTTTACATTCTACTTCAACGATATCCATATATCGACAATCTGTGCATTTCAATTGCATGCACCCGCAGCATTTATCAAATGAAAATCTCTCAGACTTATCCCAATTGATAGTGTTACAACGCTAAGGGAGAAATCCAAAAATAGTCCCCAATGCCAGTTCGGAAAAAATTCTGAAATATTCTCACGCAATCTCAATTCATCCCTTCTATAGATCACACCAGTATTATGTCATTTGTTCTATATTTAGCACTCAACTAAGAATGCACACAAGTCGCCTTATCTGTCATGCTACAGACGGAGCATTTACAAATCTATACTTTGCATGAACATATTATGGCAATTGACATACACCATTATAGGGAGGGTACTCCATCGGTCGGTCACTAAGTAAAATCGAGAACATTACATAATGCATTATGCAGAATTTTGTGCTACGTGTCGTATCCGTTGCTAGGTACTTGTGCAACACTTTGGTTGCTGTGTTGATTATGTAATTTCGAATTTAAGCAACAGAAATGCAAATCAAGGGAGAAATATCGTCCTGCCGAAGTCATTATATCAATTTGTGCGGGAAGCACTTTAGACGTTGACAACTTTTGTAATTAATTTCACGTTAAACTGTTTGCGTTTGCAGAGAAATTATGTTTTACCAAGAAATTAATCCACCAAAGAAATAACAATTTGTCATTTCTACTCGCTTTCATCTCAAAAGTCCTTTAAAATGTGTGAACCTTTTTCCACAATCATCATAAAGATGTTTTTGTTTCGGAGATTCACCCCCAAAGCATTTTGGTTTTCTTAGAGAAATTAGATGACAATGACGAATTGTTTTGCCTGTTTGTTAGATTCAAGTGCCAAATGTCACTTTAATTGAAGGGATTTTTCATCTAAATAAGTTGCAAGTGTGAGTTATACTTAATATAGATCGGGTTATTTTGTGCGACTATGGTAAGACAGAACTGACAGTTTTCTGCTGTTTGATTATCTTCAACCAATTGAGATACTTCCTATTCGAGAAATGTGTTAACCGGAACTAAAGGGTGATTATTTAAGAGTTAAGTTTTTCAGGTTGGCAGCACTGGTTAGTTATGGCGTCCAATCGTCATCTGTCAAAGTAAAAAGTTTTCAGAATACTCTGCCATTTAATCATGGAAAGACTTACAACGATTGCAAATTATTGAAATTTATTATCAAAATTCGTGCTCTGTGAAAAATCCGCTGTTGTATTGAAAAATTGTGTTCAGCGATGAGGCTCATTTCTGGTTCAACGGATACGTAAATAAGCAAACCTGTCGAATACGGAGTGATGAACAGCCACATGCCATACAAGAATTACCGATGCATCCCGAAAAAACTACAGTTTGGTGTGGCATCATCGGTCCAATTTTCTTCGACGGCGAACGATATTGAGCCATGATACGCGAATTTTTTTTGCCCCAGTTGGCTGAGTTGAACATAGTTGACATGTGGTTTCATCTAGACGCTGGCACATGCCACACAGCTCGTGAAATAATGAATTTGTTGAATTTGATGAGCGGCGTACCTCTTAAAATGGCCCTGTAAGTTGACCGCCAAGATCATGCGATTTAACGCCTCTTGATTATTTCCTGTGGGGTTATGTAAATCCGTTAGTCTATGTGGACAAGCCGAACACGATTGAAGCCTTACAGGATAACATAACACGCGTAATTCGTGGAATACAGGCCGAAGTGCTTGTTACCTTTAGTTACCTACGTTTTAAAAATAATGGCCAAGAGAAAAGTACCTTCGGTTCAACCCCAAACAGTTATCAAGTTATTTCACTTAAATGTCATTAAGTCTAAGGTTATTAAATAGCGAAGGTATTATGGGCTACGAGGCAACGTATACTGTCCAGCAGTGAAATTCTTAAATGGTTTTGAAACATTTTGTTCGCTAGAAGAACACGCTTTACGTAAAGAATTTAGAAAACTGGAGACTTTAACTTTCCAAAAATAAAAAGTATGAGATCCAAATCCCTCCACAACCTATTCGACTGGTCACTTCTTCTAAACAATATCTTTCTTCTGTGAACTTAATTAACACTCATTGTCAGTCAAAAGGGTACAACTGTTTTATGCGTTTCGCGTTGAAGAGACCAGATTCACTCACTGACTCAAAATGTAGACGCAGCGAACACGGAGACTTCAGCAGATGTGGTACTTTGAATGAGCTTAGTATATTTTTTTTTATCGACCACAGCTCGAATCGTTGTGTGGCTCTGGCCCAACTTATTTCTTAGCTGTCTTTGTTTGACACATTCTTACAGCACTATCCCTTCTAATGAACGTCAAACAACAAAAATATCTGTCTCATTTGTATTTCGATAGAAAAATTTGCATTCGAAACCAAAGCATTCATCCAGCAAAAACATAAAGTTGAAACAGATGATGATTTCCTTTCCGGGAATCGGGGATAAAGGTACTTAACCCTAACTTTACTGCCACATTTCGTCCATATGTCTTGGTATTTCTTCCAAAACCGTTCTGCTTGAGACACACCAAAAGTGGGTCATCGTGTCGCGCCATAACATCTGAATATGAATTTGTTTCGCGCCGAGATCTATTTTCCATTTCATAGAAACATTTCGTAGCCTCTCCTCGTGCGGTTATCATTTGCCCGTATTTGACTTCCTCGTCGCGTTGTCGGCATCAACCATTCGCACATACGCCTCGTCTTTCCTTCACAATCGAAGACGCATATCAACCACCACAGCACCACCATATTATACTTAATGCAAATACGTTTCTTTTTTGTTCGCTTAACATATCTACATACATATTTGTTTCCTCCTCTTCATGTTGTTCGTCGTCAAAACGTTGACGTCAACTTGTCTTCTTCGACTGACAACGAGATCCCATACAACAACGTGTTGTACTACGTACACCATCACTAAGTGGAGTGTTGCATCAGCATCATCATCTGCATGATAATCATCTCAGCGTCGGGCATAGACAGCGTGCAGTAGTAACTCATCTCAACTCCCTGCCATATAACGGATTTTATTGGGTCGTTAATTATGAAGTCATTAATAGCAGAACTACTGTGTGTGGCTTGGCTTGGCTTGGCTTGGCTTGTCCAGTGGCTTGTGGATACTTCTGCGTCACTGCCGCCCCGTGCTACTGTCAAGACAACTGGCTGGTAGCCGCACCACTGACAGACACTACACTTCTGAAAGTCTTTGAATTTCTGAGTGTTTGTGTAGAAAAGTATGCGATAAGGCGCGACGCGAAAAACAGACGTTTGCTGTTCATTTGGCACCCGGTATCGGTGTGTCGTGCTTGTCGTTATGCTAATGACAGCCATCGAATCGGCGGCGCGGCGCAAGATTGTACGTACACTACACATATATACAACAGAGTCCGCTGCAAATTCCATAAAAAGCTTTGACTTTGCACAAACTTTACGTTATCTGAGCGTAATGATGAGGACAACGAAAAATACAGAAAAAACTGGCAGAAAATCGTATAGCTAAGTAACAAGATACTGGCTTAGCAGCAGTAACAAAAAAGTAAAATACAAAAAAACAAAAAAACTCTCGATAAAACTTAATGACAAGGAACAAATGAAAAACAGAAAAAAAAAAACAAAATGGAGGCAAAACTGTTTGGCTGTGATTACAGTTTTTGTTTTTTTGGCGCGCTTGATGATTTGCGCCAAGTTGGGGATTGCTAGGTAGGTACGTACTACATGAACCGTTTTAGTGGAATTTAATGACCTTTGGAATGATTGCGCAATCGAGGACCAGGAATTAATTGAAATTTTACGACACTTTGTACCTAGGGGTTTGCAATTTTTTTTTAGAGAACACGAGTGTTGGTATTTTCGAGAATGTCAAGGGGTCATGCTGGGCGTAGGTACTTGCGTATTCCGAGTAGCTTTTCGATACTAATTGGAATTTGTAAATGAATATTTGGTATCGGGGGATGCGTATTGAAATTGATTGACTGATATTTTGATCGTTAATTCAATATTTGATTCAAAACCGCCTCTTAAAACTAGGCGTGGTAACAAAATGCGAATGGGTGGGTCTTTCTTTATTTACGTACAGAGTTTGTTGTCTTTTATTTTGTTGGCGTTTATTTGAAGAAATATATTTAACACAGTTATACCTAGCAGTTCTATAAGAAAGCCAAGCAACTGGCTGCTGGCTTTAAGACCGGAACACAGGCTCTTCGTAATAGCGATGGAAACCTAGTCACCGACGCGCAGGGAATAGTAGATGTATTTAAGCAGCATTTCCAGCAGCTGCTAAACGGACAAAATGTAGAGAGAGGCAAGAAGAGAAACCGAGTCCAGTCAATGAAGAACCAGTCCCTCCGCCCAGTATAGAAGAGGCTTAGCTATAAAAAAGCTATAGAACAACAAGGCCGCCGGCTCTGATGGTCTACCTGCAGAGCTTTTCAAATACGGACGTGATGTTATGGTAGGGCGCATGCGCCAAATCATCAACCGAGTTTGGGTGGAGGAAAGCATGCCCGATGACTGGACCATCAGCTCCATACGTCCCATCTACAAGAAAGGCGATCCTATGTCTTGCAAGAACTATCGAGGCATATCCCTGCTTAATGTCGCATATAAGATCCTATCCAACGTACTGTGTGAACGTCTCAAACCTTTCTGCAACACACTAATCGGCACGTACCAGTGTGGCTTCCGGCCCGGCAGATCAACTGTAGACCAAATCTTCACACTAAGGCAAATCCTGAAAAAGACCAACGAGTTTCAAGTCGAGACACACCATCTCTTCATCGACTTTAAAGCCGCATATGATAGCATTCATCGTCAGGAGCTTTTTGTGACGATGGCCGAATTCGGGATACCGTCAAAACTGATCCAGATGTGTCGCATGACACTAGATAACACGCGATGCAATGTGCAGTTTGGCAGCAGCTCATCTGAACTCTTTCAAACATGCACCGGATTTCGGCAAGGAGATGCGCTGTCATCTGATTTCTTCAATCTTGTTCTTGAGCAGATAGTGCGCAGGGCAGGTGTCAACACGGAAGGCACTATCTTCAACAGATCAGTCCAAATGCTGGGGTATGCGGACGATATAGATATCATCGGTCGATCCCAGCGTGCCGTGATAGAGGCTTTCATTGAAGAACTATTGAAGAACAGGCGAAACTAGTTGGCCTTGAAATGAATGAGGACAAGACTAAATATATGCTATCAACAAACAAACAATCATCTGTCCACCTACTAGGACAAAATGTCACTGTTGATAGCAGCAACTTCTAGGTAGTTAAGGTACCTTGGGGTAAACATCCACTCCACAAATGACATCTTAGTGGAGATCCGTCGAAGAATTACCTTAGGAAACCGCTGCTACTTCGGTTTGGCCTAAGAAATGCCTAAGAACTCCTAACTCGAAGGACGAAGTGCATGCTCTACAGAACGCTTATCCTGCTAGTTCTGCTATACGGCGCCTAGTGCTGGACGATAAGCAGGAAAGGAGAGTTAATACTGGGATCCTTTGAAAGAAAAATTCTTCGACGGATGTTCGGTCCTGTGTGCGAGGTGGGCAAGTGGAGAAGAAGATACAACCGCGAACTCTATGAGCTGTACCAAGATGTGGATGTAGTCCGAAAAGCTAAAACTCGTCGGCCACATCGAGCGAATGGACAACAACGCTCCAGCCAAGAGGATTTTCGAGTCCCTGCCCTCAGGTTCGAGACGACAAGGAAGACCGAACCTCGGTTTTAAAGACCAAGCCATCGCGGATGCCAGAGCGCTTGGTCTGGACAACTGGAAGCAGCGTGCTCGGGATCGCAGAGGGTGGAAGGCTGC
The DNA here is from genome assembly GCA_963576555.1 of Ferdinandea cuprea. Lineage (NCBI taxonomy): Eukaryota > Metazoa > Arthropoda > Insecta > Diptera > Syrphidae > Ferdinandea > Ferdinandea cuprea. The sequence continues at coordinate 15,234,049 of OY754961.1, forward strand.
CGTATCTCAGGCAGGGACTCTTCACGGGTCGTGAGCCCGTTAAGTAAAGTAGGTATACCTAGCATAATTCAATTCAATTGACGAGTACTGTACATATGTAAGTGGGGCTTGAAAGCGAGACTTTCCGTTCCTTTCAGTATGATTGTACCAACGCCGCCCGTCCAAAATCTTAAACTCAGGCAGCTATAGGTACTCCTCGGATTCCGCAATCACGATGAAGTCAAAGTTTACTGCCATCTACCAGAATTGGAATTCTGCAGAAAACACAGAAAAGCGTTACCGTGCAGGAAAAAAAACACTCAGGTTTTTCATAAGTTTCAGAGGATGTGAGTAAGAATCCTCAGGGCATAAAGAATCTATATTGGTCCAAGTGTGACAGGTGTGAACCTTCTCTCTAACGTCAACACATTAACCTAACCTAAGTCCAAATAAGGTGGGCCAACTTCAATCCTCCCTCGTTAATCATTGAGCTTATGAAATTTCTCATTTAGAAGTTTTGTTCAAATAGATTTGGATTTGGGACAAGTCCCGTGTCGAGCCGGAGGCATACAAATATACCAAAGTAAAACCAAAAGCCAGCCTAAATTGACGCCCGCGACGAAACACATGGACAAACAATAATAAAAAATAAAAAAAAATTGTCCACTAATATTTCCACAACAGATGACGTCTCGTCCCTTTTCATAAATTTTATGAGCTTATAAAAATTATTATTTGTCGGCCCAGGAAAAGCGAAAAATATGGGCAACCCCTCCCCCTTTATTTTATTTCCAATCAGAGTTGCATTTTACTCAAACTGAAAACAAATAGACGTATTTGCAATCGCATTAGTATGTAAACAAGAAATTCAAAGGCCGTAATTAAGTAAATTCCACTAATGCAAGAAGGGAAGCTAACCCCTCACCAGCGTAGGTATAGTTGACATACGCGATAACAAAAGTATGTTCAACCCTCCTCCATCGAAACATTGTTGTTATCATTGCGTCGTCCTCATCGTCGTCATCTGTGGCTGTCATATTTTGCCCGGGGAGAGAGAGCATCATGCAATAAAAAGACCGAAATATTTACGTTACACGGAAATCATTCCCATTCCCCTTTCTCAGGAGGATATTAAAAATTCCACTTGTAACAATACAGCGCGACACACAGAGGGAACTTTTAATTTCGAAATGGAATCAACTCGTGTGTCGTGTGATGGCGGAAGAAGTGGTTGCTCCGTTATTCTACCCTTTTCCACCATACATTTTGTAGACAAACCTACTCGCGTTGCTGGTGATGGTGATGTGATAGGCATTCTGGCTCTATGCAATGCATTTGAATTCATATCTACACATAATTTGATTATCAATCTAAAAGGCAACCCTAATAATATATTATTCTCTACTTTCTTTTTTTATCGGGAAATATATAAAAAGAATCATGTGTTTGAGATTCTGAATATGGATATACTGAAAGATAGGCTTAAGCCGAAGGGTGTTGTAGCAGGAATAATGCAAATTAAGGGACGGTGACAAGGAACATTTTATCAAATGAACGTGTCATTACACTTCTGTGGTTTAGAAATGGAGATTAGGTGTTTTTTTTTTTTTTTTTGAATGTCATAAATATTTTTACTATAGAATTTAATTGGGAACAAGCCCTATTCATACATTTGTAGGGAGGAGGGTTTGGGATATATATTTTTTTTTTGAACTAATGTGACATGTTTTTGATGTTTGAAGTTTTAAATTAATCCGCTGTTTGTTGCGTTTTCATCTCTTACTCAATATTAAGTCCAACGTTGGGCGCCACCTTATTTTTTTTTTAATTGAGTCACGAAAATTACTTCAAATTGTTTGATGAGCTGCAAGTAGCTCAGCTACGTGGCAATATCAAATACACTACTGCATCTTTTGAGGGTTTCAAGTCGCCTGGCACCGATGAAATCTATGCAAAAACATGGCATAAACCGACTGCTGCCAGTCTTGAAGGCCTACATCTCATCTCTCTGGCGAATGCTTAGATTGGTATCGATAGCAAAACTTGGTAAGGACTACTTCATCGCTATGAACGTTAGGCCTATTAATTATTATTCAGTTCTGTTAAAAAGCATCGAAAGACTGGTTGAGGTGTACGTGCGCACAGTAGCTTTGGTGGCCCATCGACTTTCGGAAACATGCGCCTATGAGCGAGGAAAATCCTGCAAGTCGGCGCTTCAGAACATTGTTGGCAGGATTGGTTGCGTGTAGTATAGAAACTACGCATGTCAGTGAATTTTCCGCCGAATTGCAACTTTCTGTGTAAAAATAATTAAACACTCAAATTTGCATCAAATGTTCAAAATTTGTATTGCCATCGATAAATAGGCCTTTGCCATTTACGTTTTAAAGACAACTTCATGTAGATGTTGTCCGCGACGCCGTTTCAAATAGTCCATTCGGAAGGTCCAATTTTGCGTCACTTTTTCGAGCATTGCGGCCTGTATTCCACGAAATACGCGTGTTATGTTATCCTGTAAGGCTTCAATAGTGTTGGGATTGTGCACATAGACTTACGGGTTTACATAACCCATAACAAGAAAAAATCAAGAGGCGTTAAATCGCATGATCTTGGCGGCCAACTCACAGGGCCATTTCGAGAAATAAGCTGCTCGCCAAATTCATCCTTCAACATTTCCATTGTTTCACGAGCTGTGTGGCATGTGGCACCGTCTTGATGGAACCAGATGTCAACCAAGTTCAACTTAGCCAACTGGGGCAAAAAAAGTCGCGTATCATGACGATATCGTTCGCCGTCGAAGAAAAATGGACCGATGATGCCACCAGCCTATAAACCAAACCAAACTGTCGTTTTTTAGGGATGCATCGGTAATTCTTGTATGGCATGTGGCTGCTCATCACTTCAGATGCGACAGTTTTGCTTATTTACGTATCCGTTGAACCAGAAATGAAGTTAAATTTTTCACAGAGCACGAATTTTGATAATAAATTTCAATAATTTCCAATCGTTGCTCGTTTGTAAGTCTTTCCATGATTAAATGGCAGAGTATTCTGAAAACTTTTCACTCTGATAGATGACGTTTGGACGCCATTACTAACCAGTGCTGCCAACTTGAAAAACTTAACTCTTAAAAAATCACCCTTTATTTGATTTAAATCTTCGAATAACAAGTTTGAACTGAACTTTTTTGAACTGCCTTGAAACTTTTTAAATCAATATATTCGAAAACCACTTCCACTTCGTCTTCAACATGGATAAATTCTAAAAATGTATTTTCAACCTCCTCGTGCGTCGCTTGCTTGTCTAAAAAAGATACTAAATCATTCGATTAAAATTCATTACCATCCTTTGAAAGGGCATTTCTTTAGCACTCAATTTATATCGCGCTCGACCATTATTGAGTAAAAAAAAACGAATTCCCCTCATTAAATTCCCTCCTATACACAACACATACATATATTGATGGATCCGTCGCCCATGAATGCGTCGCGCCGCCACCAGTTCACCAAGTCTTTCATTCATTCATTGCACCAATTTCTATCCAACTAATGGCCAAGTGATGAAACATCAAATGCGGCAGCATCGGAATCATCATCATCATCAACATCATAGGGCCGTGGTGGCACCACCACCTGACTGCAACGTGTACTCTTACAGCCTATAAGCTGCTATAAAAAGATATATATAGTAATCCCATAAACGAAACGGGAAATAAAAAGGAAGGAAACATGAAAAATAAGAATGATATAACAAAAAAAAAAAAAAAATAACCTCTCGCTGTAGTACCCAAAGCTATGTTGAGATAATTCAATTCCCCAAAGTCGCCGCGCAGAGCAGCACAACGGCCGGGCATAAACACTGGGAGTGCGAGAGTACATAAGTATATGCTGCTACGTCATCGCATGGCGGTGATTCTTCTAGTGGAACCCTCCCATTGTGAGCAAGGAACTATTATTAGATTGGCCTCGTGTTCCCCTTTTTTTTTGTGTGTTCCCTGCTGTACCCTCTCATGGGTTATCTTGAAAGCCACTATAGAGCCACGGCCTATTTGCTTGAAAGTTATTGGAGCGAAAGTGCATATCATAATACTTTGGTTGAAGAACAGGCGATTGTTTATTTTTGTACTTAGGCGAGATAGAGACTTTGTTTGTTTATATTTTGCTCTGGGTTAAAGTTAATAAATCGTCGATTGAAATTTTTAAAATTAAATGATGCCTGAGTGAGCGTTGCTGAGTAAATATTGGCGATCTATTTTAAAGTGGATTTGACTAATTAAAAGCGCTGATGGAACATTTCCCGAAGTGACTTGACTTGACAGGGTGGCCAAAAAGTGCTGCATCTTGTAAAATTTGTTTATTAGTTTAAACTTTGATCGTAGTTTTGCTTTGATGAAGACGACAGACGAGGTCTTTGTTGCGGATGACTTCGTCAACGAAAGCTGCGATGTGTAAGAAGTTGCTGCAACAGCAAGTCATAGTAATATTGACAAAGCAATTTTTCAATAAATATTTCTTCATCGCAGAAACGATAAGAAGAGTCCGTTCACTTTAGCGGATGCGTAATTTTATAAATGATGATACATTCGCTAACATCCGCACCGGACGTGCAATATTTATTTGGACTTGTGACATGAATGATTTTCGGAAACTTTGCATTTATAATGTTAGCTACCTATTATTGGCGAGGTTATGATCAGAAATCGCTACCGGTCCGTCCGGCAGTAATGTTCTTCGGTTTGACCTCAAAAGATATCTACAGCTACAACTTGCTTTAAGGTTCCAAACTTCGGAGCAATGAGTGAAACAGAATTGAAAAAGCTAACAACTGCTACAACATTTTGTCCGCTTATAAGAACTTCGCTTCCAGTTATAAATACGTGAGATTTATTATTGATTTTAGATTATAAAGCAAGACCTTTCGCAAACAATCCTTAACTGAAATGAACGCTTACTATTTCAATAAAGGCAAAGGCCTTGAAAAATTAGTCCGCTTAAAGGAATCTATCGGTTATTGGAATTAAAATCAATGAAAAATCTCGCATACCTTGATTTTCCGATACAGAAATAATCCAACACTTATTGACTTAAGGACCTTTCATATGAGATCGACCGACTTAACATCTAGCTTAACGAATATTCACGCGAATATTGACTCTCAACTTGCATTACACATTTTATCTGGACACAGTTAGCCGCGAAGCGACTCCAGCTGGCAAAAGATATTAATCTTAATGTTATTTTTCTTGTTTTGTTTCATTAACTTTGGGCTCAAGACCACGTTTTTTTCGAATCAAGGGATGTTTCATATTCGCTATATTTTTTCAGCCTTAAGTTCAATTTGAGTTGAATGTCGGATACGGAATTTTCGTCCTAGTTAACAACACAAGGGCGACAGGGAGGGACTCGAATTAGGGTGTTGTTATGATTACATCGGTATATATTTTAAAGAAGAAAATATCAGGTTCATCTATTCAAAAGCGGCCATTTTGTTGACATATTTTTTGTATAGAATATTTTTCCTTCTAGTCCAATAAAAAGCTGCACCAAATTTGTTTAGTGTTTATTTTTGTATTTATAGTGGAAAAATTTCTTACAAAAATTGTAGAAAGAATTAAATAGCAACTTTCTCTCAACTTTTTAATTTAAACAAAAAAAATAAACAATAAAAATTGAGATGTTCATGCTTTGGAAATTCTCAAAATCTGTCTCTTTATTTTTTATTTGTGTTTAGTGTTTTTCAAAAAACTGAAATGAGGTAAACATATTCAAAGGTTCGAAGCTTTTACCTTCTGGTAGAACATTTTTGTAAGCGTTCTTAGTACGCAGTCTTAAGAAATATAGTGAGAATTCCGCCGTAAACTTGTTCATTTGTAAATCTGTGATTTGATATCCTTAATAGCAACTAATAACTCCATGTGAAATCTGAATCACTTTCGAAAGCTTCCTCAAGGTCCTTTTATAATATTTTGAAATCAGGACACTCATAACGTGACTCTGAAGGCGGCCAATGGTAGTCAACGATATCGTCATATATTTGCTTCACGTAACTTTATCTCCATCGAGTCGTTAATTGTTATTAACGCAACATTCACTCTCAAATCAGAGATGGCGCTGCTACAACCGTTTTACAAAGCATCTGATATTTTATGGTATTGATAAAATTAAAATGCGATTTTTGACGAACTACATATATACGAAGGGAAGTCTCTATTTTGTTAACTCTAGGGATAGTAAAATTTTTAACGTACATTAATGTTACGTTAATGTGTTTTCAAATTTAGAATTCCCATTGGAAAGAGCACCCTCAAAAACATAGAAAACAGTGGGTACCTGAGTATTTTTTCTTCCACTTCATCATTGTTGCCATAATTCAAACTTAGATATCGAAATTGCCTCATTGAAGCCATGAAAAGTTTGTGTCAATCCACAATGGAGGCCAAATTTATCGTGGGAAGTTTCTTCTTTACAATTAATTGACAAATTTCACCTTTAAAATAATTTATCTAAACCATTTTTTTGTATGTTTCGCTTGCTTTGAATGTTTGTTAAAAACATCAGACAGAAACCCCCAACTAATAGGACAATTTGTATTTTTTCTTCCTTAGATAACTACGATTTATTTAACGTGTCACACTGTGCCCTATCATGCTAGATATGATAGCTGATTATCAGATTAGTAAACGTGGAGAGAGAAGGCTCTCACAAGCCACTGCCGCTCTTCTATCATTCAGGCGCACTAGTATCACGAAACCAATACAGCCCAGCTCCATTGAGGTAGAAGCTGTTGTAACAAAAACCCCAACTGTACCAGCAACAACAACAATAACAACCAAATCCAAAATGGAAAAATGTACTGCTACAGCTACTGCTATTCCAGCAGAAACAGCTACAATAACAAAGCCACCCCGTCGTCAAGTGAGGGAATTCAATGATATCATCTCGTGCTTTTTATGCCGTGGCTATCTGATCAACGCCACGTCGATTGACATCTGCGAGCATTCATGTAAGAAATCTATCTTAAATTTGTTTTCCCAAAATAGAAAGATAAAATTTGTATTTTTTTTTGTTTGTTTGTTTGTATAGTTTGCCGGTCATGCATTGTTCGGCACCTGGAATCAGAGAACAACTGTCCACAGTGTAAGCCGCAGAACCGGTACATAAATACGGGCAATTTAAGGTATGTTCACCGCTCTCCACATAGATTCCAGTAGTGGTATAGCCAGTTTCTTCTTCGCTTCCCTTAGATCTGATGATAGCTTGCGTAGTTTGGTGTACAAACTGGTACCGGGACTCATCCAGCAGGAACGGGAGAGACAATTACAATTTTGGAAATCATTAGATTCTGTCTCTGACACTGATATGCTGATGATGGAAGAGGAGTTTATTTATCCAGTTGAGCCAATAAGGTAAAGAGAGAGAGAGAGAGAGAGAGAGATTCATTAATTTATCTGCCCTGACCCATTGTACTTTTTTTTTTGTATCTATAATATATGTAATTCCCTTGTCAATGTTCTATGTGGTTTTCTTTATTTTTTGTAGTCTATCACTGGAATATCACCCTGCATTGCTGGTATCTTGCAACAAATCTCAAATCCCACCAGTGCGATATCTGCAGTGCCCTGCTGGGGTGACAGTTCATCATTTGAAACGTTTCCTCTGCTCCAAGTACGAAATCGATCCGGCGAACGAACGGGTGGACATTGACATCATGTACGAGGACGAAATTCTACCGGAAGACTTTAGTCTTGTTGACGTTGGCTACTGCTACAACTGGAAGAGGGTAAGTGTTCCAAGTTTTATTGTTTTTCCTCTAGTTTTCCTCACTTGCCGTTCAGCAGCAGAAGTGACCGATTCGCCCCCCCTTCGAAAGTGAAGCAGAATATTTATTGTTATTTCTTCTTCCTCTTTCACCCATTGCATGTTAGGTCGCCCCAATGAGATTCTGCTACAGAATTCTTGTGCACAGCAATTCGCCAGCTTCCTTCCCTGCCGTACGTTCAACAGAGACAGTGACTCCTTCCCCAGAAATAAAAGTGTTGAGCGAAAATAACCAAATCGATGTAATAGAGGCTAAGCGCGCTAAAAAGTCCACTGACAGTGACCTAATGGCGGCACCTGCAGTACCCACAGCATCTACCAAGACGGTGCGTTTCCTTGAACCAGCCAAGAAATTGGACAAACATAGTGAAAACAATCGACAAGTCACTTACTCTGTATACAAGTCCAAGTCTTTGGATTCGAAAGACTCTTCGGGTCACCATAACAATAATAATAATAACAACGAGAAGGAGAGGGAAAAGAACGAAGGCAATGGACCGATGAAAATGATCATCGCACGCAAGCAGAGCCCCAAGCGGTCAAGCTCTGACGAATCGGTGTACAATATAACGAACGACTTTAAAAGCCTTCGCAGTAATGACATTCGGTACAGTGACTACACGGTCACTTCGACGACCAGTGGTGGAACTACAACTTTGACCAAGAAGTCCAAAGAAGACCCGAAACCGACGGTGTCCAAATGTGATATCGTTGTCAGCATACCAACGTCTCAGATCACGCGGTCGCCAAACTCTTCAGACGAGAGTTTGGAAAATCTTTCCCTCGCTGCCCTGAAAACCGCTGGAAAAAAGACCAGTCCTAGTTCAAGCAATTCCTCCAAGAAGAACGTTCCTAAGTTGAAAATCGAGCTTAACAGCCTCAAGACAAAGTTAACCATTCCCAAGCCAAAGTCGGCCGAGGTACGACAGGAACCCCGAAAAGTATCGAAGCGAAAACTTTCCATTGATGAACGGCCAGGCTTTGACCGCGTAGATCTAAAGACCTACGCTAAGAATATCGGACTCAAACCTATCGAAATGGAGAAGACTGTTGACCCTCTGGATGTAGTAGCAAAGACCAGAATCAGTCCTGATGCTTCACCCATGTCTACCGCCTCATCAACAGGCTCTTCAGCCTCCAACGGAACATTCTCATTCATTGCCAGTGACAACTTCTCCTCCTCGTCCTCGTCGCACAAGAAACGCAAGAAGAAGCACTCCAAGGAGCCGAAAGATTCGAATGGCAAGCGCAGGAAGCTACATGCGGAGATTTCATCACAACCCGCCGATGAGAGTCTCAAAATGAAGGTCAAAATCACCGGCTCGCATAACCATCGAGCCCACAAGGTGGACAGTCGAAAATCCAGCAGCAGTAGTGATGAGGTAGTTGCTTCCACTCCAACTACCAGTAATCTTCCACCACCGTCAGCGGCGTCTCCAAAAGCAACAGTGAACGGCAACGACCAGAAAAAGTTGCCCAAACAGGCACCATGCCCACCCACGCCGGGAACAACCCAGCAGGCTCCGGCGCAGGTTGCCAATGCTACCAACTTTACTTTGTCAAATTTAAATCGAACCCTCTCCGAGGAGTCCTCAAACATAAGCAACCTGATGAGCCGCAGGGAAGCTGAAGCCACGAAGAAGACTACCGACGCCAAACCGACGCCCAGTGCCCCTCAAATTATGACCACAATTCACTCGCGGATTCCATCAAACTCTCAAACCACATGCACAACATCAACGTCGTCATCGAAGTCACCGCTTCCGAAGCCACTGACTAGCATCCAGGATATGAAAATCCCTGCTTCGCCACCACTACCTCCAAGTCTCTTCAAAACCACCCCGCTTTCCATTCCTAATATCACAGCGACTGCTGCAAAGCCACCAGCTCCAGCAAAACCCACAACCACAGTAAAACCCGCAGTTTCAGCTAAGGCGGCTCACCGTACTCCAATGAATTCACCAGCCACCAGCTCGGTTGGTCAGTCAAACCAACCGAAAAAAATAGCTCCAGCAATGCCTAAAACCCAATTCGCCGTTCCTCAGCCTCCGAAGTCGATGCCAAGCTTAGCCAAGTCGTCGCCCATTTCCTCGATAGCAAGCTCAGCGCATAAAAATGCGGCTCAATTGAAACGGTCCGCCAGCGTAGATGGACCACATCCTACATCACTGTTGACGAAACAACAGAAAATGGAGCAAGACCGAGTGATTCGCAAATCCGCCTATGGTCCAATGCTGCAGCATCAGCAACAGCGTCCTTCAAAGACTTCCAGCACTTCGGTCTCATCCAAGTCCGGCTCCGAAAAGCCTTTCTATTCCTCGACAATGTCGTCGAGCTACACCCACGAGATAAGCAAACGCAAAGCTCTACCAATGCTGATGCCTCCCTCAACGATCAGCGTCACCAAAGCTTCACATTCCTCATCCACCGCTGCCAGCATCACGTCCCAACAAAAGCCGCACAAACCGTACATCAATCAGACCAATCAAAAGCCGGCACTTGAAATCATGCGAGTTACAGCGACAACAGACCACAAGCCAACGGCAGTTAAGTCAAGCCCGCCTAAGGCGACAAGACCACCCCCTCCACCAATACCCTTGGTAAAGATCAAAAAGTCCCAAAGTCAAACACTGCCCCTGCGTTCACCACCGCTAACAGTTAGCACAAAGACCATCGCTGGCCACTCACAACCCTCGCCTCCGGGACTGATCAGTATGCGCAGCATAATTCCAAAGATTGTGGCTAGCAAGTCCGCTGCAACTAGCGCGGAAAACGCACCCAAACAGCCTGAGAAACATTCATCGGAAACGAACGGAAAGCCGCCTAGAGAAAAGTCTTCCACAAAGGACCGACGACCCTCATCGAAGGACGGCAGCGTAGAAATTCTCGATTTATCCTCTGGCAAACTTTCAGCTGGCAGCAGTCCCCCAACACCCACAACACCAACTGCGGGCAACAGCTTAGAGGCTGCTCTCAACAAAATCAAACAAAACATGACTTCTAGCACTGTCCCGGACAGCATTGCCGCCGCCGCAAATAACAAATCCCCAAAGGTGCCCAATTCCCCCGATGATTTGCAGAACCTTCACATGCTCTCCGAGTCGGCGACCAACCGAGAAAAGCTAGCCATCAAAACCCTTCCCAAGCTAAATGAGATATCTAAGGTCCGCTCTGCGCAGACGCCAGTTCGTCAGCAGAACGCCTCTGTACGGAACATACCAAACCCATCGGCGCTGGCGTTCCGCAACCAGCCACAACTCCCAATGTTAAACAGTATTAATAGCAACAAAACTGCTCCAGTTTCGCCTCCAACCGGGGCTGCTAAACCGGAGTTTAAGGTACCCACGCCACCCAGCACCAGCCCCTCGAGCAGTACAAACCCGGGATCGCCACCCAGAATAAAAAAGAACCTGAACATCGAGCAGGTGGCGGCTAATCTAAATATGAGAGCAGCAGCAGCGGCTGACAAATCAGAGGCTCTATCAACGACGGGAACAACAACAGCTACGCGATCGGAGACTAAAATATCTGTCGTCACGTCGTCGAATGTGGTTTCGTCCTCATCGTCATCTTCTGGAGTGTCAGTGTCAAGTCGAGAATCTGGAGTTACACCCACGCCGCCAAAGACATCCTTCAAGAGTATATCATCGCTGGTAGCCCCGTCGTCTTCAAGTTCGAAGACTGTCAGCGCTGGATCTGCTTAAGTTGAGGTAAGTGTTACAACTGTTTGATTGTACAAAATTTTATTTGAAATTCAGTGACAAAATTTCGTGTTTTGGAGGAATTTATTGGGTTAAAGATTGAACTTTTTGCATAAATTGAAAACGTTTGACAACTGCTATACCTTTTATACCTTTTAAAAAGTTCGAAATTCTGTGAAAAGTGTCTAAGTCTTGAAACCGATTTGATCGGGGACAACGAATTTGAAGTACCTTTAAGTGACAAATGTTAACAGTTAAGTTCTTAAAACTGAATTCGATCGGAGTTTGATAAATCTAAGTTCAATACCAAGACTTCCAGCCTTGAATGATGCCTTTGTAAGTTTGACACATTCAGTTGTCACAATAAAGCTTTTTCTTTCTTGAAAATCTTTGGCCTTTCGAACACGACTTTATAAATATTCTTTATTATGTTTAGGATTAGGGTTTGAAATTTCAGCTTAGGAACAGCAAAAGATCCATAATTAGCCAAATATCCAAAAGTTAAGACTTAATAAAGCCTTTAAGTTATGACAAATGCAAAGACACTTTAAATTAGGGTCGTTTTTGACTTCTATAAGTGACATTAAACGAGCTGTCAAAAAGCTGGCAAAACACATGTCATCATATAACCTTAAATTTCAAAAGCGTTTGACCGTTGAACAATGTTAGAAAATATTAAAGAAATTCTGAAGCTATTTCCGCAAGTAAAAGTTGAAAATTTACAGGGTGTAACTTTTTAACAACTTTTGATGGGAATGGCGTCTTAAAATACAGATTTGTACTATTAATTTAAATCATTCCAATTTGCCTTATCAAGATCTAGGTGTTGCTCTCAAATCGTGGCTCTCACATCATAAAGTCGACACCAGCGCTTAACCTTTAAACCGGCTGTACCTTTGAATGGCCTCATTTGAGGCAATCTTCTCCATCCATCCCACGCCTTCGGATTTAATTCGCATTTCGCAACCCAAGTCATGACTTCAAATAGAGCAAATCACCTCACCCAAGTCAAGTCTGCCATTTAAAGTCTGCTCCGCAAGAAATTTCCGCACTCTTTAATCCGTCGGTGATCGATTATAACTAAAAAGCTGGCGTTAATTCAATGTCGTTCCTTGGACTCTCTAAACGAACTGACAAAAGCCTAGAGTCGGTCTGTCAGTCTGACTTTAAAGGAAAAATAGCACACGCGGTCGCATTTTCTCTTCCAATTGAGCGGACAGCAAAAGAACTCTCGTTGCGCCTTTCGGCTGTCACCTATGAAGCCCAGAACAGCCAAAAACAGAGCAGCGAAGGCGCGCACGCGCTCACAAGCATGTCCCACTTGGCACTGGAAATGGCCAAACACACAATCTCAATTCTCCGATACACACAGCACCAGAGACCAGACCAGTGTGCGCTCCAGTGATTTATGAAGCAACGCTTGGAGGCTGTGCTCCAAAGTCCAGCGTTGGTTTGGTTTCGTACCACCGACCGACACACTGCCGCTGTCCCAATTGTACTCGTAGTCGTACTCTTTCTGGTGGTTGTAGCGTGAAGTGTATCTCTGTCTATCAGTGGCGAGTGGATGGTTGTGCGTGGTCACCATACCGAGGATTTACGACCCCGATCCGAGTAGTTGAGTTGAATGGGTCCCCCGTTGCCCCACATGCGTCCCATCGACCAAGGTGTCGTTTGATTGCTTCTTTATGCGGCTTTTATTCGTCGTATTTTGCGAGATGTTTTTTGTTTTTTTTTTTATTTATTTTTTGTGCGCTTTTGCTATGCTCTCAGATTTTCGCTTTTGTCTCGCTATCGTTTGGCTGATTTCTTTTTTGGCTTACTTTTGTGCTTTTGTTTCTTTTTAACTTTGCGCGCGCTCGTTTTGCGTTCAGTCTGCGGCTCCAGTGGATTAACAAACTGGCACAAGGTGCAAATTAAAATGTCAACGTCATGAAGTCGAGCAAATAATCGCCTTTTGTGCCGCGCAATATACCTACACCAGAGTCTGACGGAGAGTTTCGTCGTTTCGTCTGAATCTTGAGGTTTTTATTATATTTTTCGGCGACGGGGCTCTTGAAATATGAGCCCATTATTTATGGAACACAAGATGACGAAACGAAGTGGATTGAGCGCGTTGACCAGACCGAAAAGAAGTTCGAATTTCATTTGCTTTGAATCACGTGACAGAACAGCGAAGATAGATAGATACCAGATACCTACCTAGTGGCATGTAAAATAAATAAATCGCTGCAACCCAATTTTTCCTATAAAAGTGCTCAATGCAACCTTAGCCTGAGGGTCCTTCCGCCACAACCATACATCCCATCACGTACATTTTTAATGAATCCCAGTGAGGAGTTATCGTATAGAGAGGACCATTCATGTTCGTTGTTCTACCTCGTGAAAGGGTGCAAGTTTTTGGGGGATGGCGGTGGATTTTATTTCATTTTAATATTTAGTTGAAATCCCTGCGGCAATGTAGGATGCGCTGTTTCCTCTTTGAAAGCATTTTATTTTTTCGTTCAATTTACCTCTACAAGTCCTTTTGTGTGAGTGTGTGTTCGTACTCAAAGGACGAAAGGAGTAGTTGGGGAACAGTTTCTCATAGATACAAAACTTGTTACAAGGAAGGAGGACATCCGGTTTCAAGCACTACGTTGTAGGCGTCGTGATTCACACAGGATATAGGCTAAAAATAGAAAATGCATACACAACCGGGTGTAAGTAAGGCAAGGCGAGTGAATGAAAGTTGAATAGTGTGGCAGAGTTTACTTAGTGTTGAGGCGTTTTTACATCCTTAAAAAGGATGTGTTAGATGTTAGTTACATAAGAGCAAGGATGTTCACAGTGCAAATGGTTTATGAGATGCTGACTGCATCCGTTTAGTTAGTTTTTGTTTTTTCCGTTTTGCTTTTATGAATGTGGCCATGTCCTGATAGATGTTTGTTTATTTTTCACAACAATTTTAACGTGGAAATGGGAAAAGGGGGTTTCAGTAAGCAAGCAATGTCTGATCTACATAGAAATGCGAAAAAAAAAATGTTAATGTCCTCGTCGACGTAAATAAGTGTCAAGGAATAAATTAAGCTTTTTTCTTGTGAATTTTTTAGAGCTTTATTGTTTAGCTTGGTGATTGTAAGAAACGAGAACAGGTTGGTTATTTTTGCGATCTCAATTTACGTCAAGGTGAAGGCCTTTTATAGGCTGTCAGGAAATATTAAGAAACAAATTTATTAAAATTTGCACTTATTATTCAATTAAGACTTCAATTTTATCAGACTTTTGATTTGAGATATTTAAAATTCAAGAATTTAGCTCTGTAGGGTATCATAAAGAACCAACTCACTAGACCTAAACATACATATCACTGTCCAAAGGAGTCTTTATGGTAAAATTTGATTCCAAAGGTTCAATAGAAGCTCATCAATTCTGTTAATTTGGGCGCATCGACAGTGCCCTATTCCAGAAATTACGATGCCGACTATTTTGACTTATTGATTTGATTTATAATGTACTGCCTTTCCACGATTTCTAGTGATGCAAAATGAACATATGGCATAATTGATTTATCAGTGATGAATTTCCGAAACTAATCATAGAAGCATTTCAAAACTATCGACGTTAACGTGTACTTTTTGAGAAAATACATGTATCTCTGCGCAGATTTACGTTTTAGCTGACGAACGAACAACACGGCGTTACTCTCAAGGTTGAGAGTTTGATCCAGTTCTCTTCCTTTTAACAATCAACGATTTTAAGCTCGTTTTATTAATTAAAGCAATTTGCTATTTATGGAAGAATGCCGCTTTATTATTTTTGTAACATACCTCAACGGTTCTTTCGATGTTATTTTTATCGATGTAGCCGAACGCTTACTTTAACTCATCCTAGTTCTCAAATCAATAAAAAATTTACATAGACCCGTAAACAACATGAAACCAAGACCCTTATGTAAGAAGTTCTTCTACTAGATGTGTGTGTGTTCATAATCGTCATGACATCAAAGAGTGTTGTTTTGTATATGTTTTTTTAAGAGAGCTATGACGAAGTGCAAGTCAAAATGTGATTCTTATCCGATCAAATCTTATTGTTCAATTATTTCGTTAATTCATCCCTTCTTAGGGAAAAAGTGTATTCGTCGACAAAACCTCATTGAATACTCAATGTAAATTTACATTTTGCATCATCAAAAGTCAACTGTGTGTGCAGTGGTTAAGTGCTCAAATCCCGGCCCATAGCACTTCAAATTTTGTATGTGCTGTCCCACCTCTTGCGAACGTCTGACAAACATCGACGAGTAAGAAATGTCATGAGAAGCTTCTCAAAAATAAATTGCCGTTCGGAATCGGCATTAAACTGTATACGTGTCAAAAATATAACTTTGCACACACAACGGTTGGTAGGTGGTGTTTGGGCCGTTTTATTCATTTTATAAAACTCAACTCCTTATTGTCTTCCCTAAAATAAATATAGGTACCGTCAGCTAATTTTCTGAATTTGAAATCTTTAATTTTCGTACAAACAAATTGCATTCTTTCCTCCATTTTTTTTATTTTATGTTATTTGCTCGTCATCGACTTGCACAAGTTTGACCCTTGACGAACGTATCTACTATGTTTCTGTCAGCATGTATTAGTTGGATTTGCATTCTGCTTTATGAACGCAAATCTTTGTTAGTCAGACGTTAACGAGAACGCGCTATGTTTCCGTTATTGTAATAAGTTCATCAAAATTATCGATGGACTGTGACTTCAGTGGCAGTCTTTGAGATGAGTTTTCCCACGACAAATTTATATGTTTTCCGCCTTCATATTAACACAATTGAAATTTATTTTAATGATAATGAAAATGATAAATTTGAATATTTCTATTGCAGAGTCTATATTCTTAGTTTCAAGTAAATCCGACAGAATGTTTTAACCTTATTAGTTGACTCTAAGTAGACCCTAAGACGGGCAGTTGGGGCAAAATCAAAATTTACTCAAACACGTGTCCAATTATTTTTCATTCCCCGTTAGCATGTAGGATTTCAGATTATTGTTTTAAGTGGTTTTGGCGTTAAGGGGTTAGGTGGGTTTCAGAGGTTAAAAAAAAGTGTATTTTTACTTTTTATTTTTTTTTAATATATACAATCATATAGTTAATTTAAACAATTCAGCATGTCAAAGATACATATTTTTTAAAGAGTATTTTGTGAAATTTTTATTAAAAAATTCAGAAAACTCAGCCATTGGCGTCTCAAAAAAAAAAAATGCTCTTGCAATGGACCGTATAACTCGTTATTGGTTCATCTAAAATCAAAAATCCAAAAATATTTCGTTAGTACATGGATAAAATATTGGACGAAGAAAAAAAAAATTAAAATTTGAATTTTTGACAGTCTTTGAACAAAAAAACACACATTTTTTGGTCAAATTTTCGCCATTTATTGGCTCGAAAAAATTAGCTGTAATTAAAAATAAATTCGTTCAATGACTAGATAATGTTATTTCAAAATCGCTTCATAACTTTTTGAGAAATCGTGTCCACCGACTTAAAAAATTAAATTTTGAGATAAACGCACTGACGTGGCCTGATGGGCGGAACTTTCTAAGGGTCTTTCTCTTAGAATTTTACTCGGATCGATTTTAGGACATTTAGGACAAAGACAAAAAAAAAATCGATTTTTTGAAATTTTCAAAACCCACTTAACCCCTAAAGAGCCTTTAATAAGTATATTACAGCAAGGGTTACCCCGAAACAATAATTCTTAAGCTCATATCAACTTTTTGCTTCTTCTTTAGCAATGATTCAAATCAGTTTGATTAAAGGGTGATCATTTTTATGGGTTATAGATCCAAAAACATTTAAAGAAATGTAGTACAAATATGGTTAGGTTAGGTTGAAATGGCAGTCGGATAGAAGTCCGACTCACTTAGACCCATATAAGGTCCATTGTGATACCACGTGGATCTGAAGTTCCTGCCTACACGTTGAACCATTTTGAGGTGCTAATAAAGCGTGAGAGACATTTTGGGTCGGTTGAGTTTAGACCATGAAGATCATTATAGAAGAAGGCTCCCATATGGAGATTTCGCTTTCGGGAGAGAGCAGGAGGTGTAGAGTAGTCTCCTCCTCCTCCTCCTCATCCATACAGCTCCTACAGAAGTCTTGGGAATATGCACCAAGCCTTGTTGCATGCCTGCCTAACAAACAGTGTCCAGTTATGACACCAATTGTAGCACCAATGTGCGACCGATTAAGGGTAATCAAGCTCCTTGAGTGTCTTAGATCCAGCCTAGGCCAAATCTGCTTCGTTGTCAGACAAAAAGTACCATTTGTCCATCTGTGGTTAGTTTTTTTCTATTGCATCCAGTTTAAACAAGAGCTTGCACGTGGAAACTGGTATGCCTAAGGAGCCCTTTTCAGGCAAGATTGAGAGGGTAGTTCCAAGTTTGGCGAGTTCGTCGGCCTTGCAGTTACCCGGAATGTCCCTATGCCCCGGCACCCAGCAAAGGTGAATGTTGAACTGCTCAGCCATCTCCTTTAGAGATGATCGGCAATCTAGGGCTACTAAAGAGTTAATAGAGACAGAGTCCAGACATCCTTTACGGACATTCTTTACCACATTCTTTTTTAGCCAGGACAAGACTTCCTTTATCGGCATAATTTCCGCCTGGAAAATACTACAATGATTAGGAAGACGGAAGGAGAGACTGAGATTTAGTCTGTCTGAGAAGACACCTCCACCCAACCCATCATTTGTTTTTGAACCGTCCGTGTAAAAATGGATTGATTCTTCCTCCGGCAAGGCATCCTCCCAATAGGATCTAGGGGGGATGGATATCTGGAAGTTTTTGTCGAACAGCAGTTGGGGTGTGGTGTAGTCTATATTCCTAGAAGGGATTCTGAGTATGTTCAGAATTGCAGAGTGTCCGATTTCACTATCGGTCCATTGAGAAGTTGCTTTGAGGCGAGTGGCCGTGGTAGCAGCCGTCTGTCTGCTAAAAGTACAAACATGATACATACACATTTGTGGTTGAATGTTCTTACGAAATTGTACTGTCAACTTCCTTATTTCCCCATTTTGCCAAGAGATGTTTCGCGAGATTTTCTCAAAAACGTAATTTTCTCACGACTAATAGTTTTCTACGATAAATAAATAAATTGACCAAAAAAAAAAAAAAAAACCAAGTTGGAAAACCTTCGTCGAATGCATGCGTTGAATTTCAAAAGCTCTGATGGTAACGGTGAAGTTTTGGCAAAACCTTTAAAGTATCAAGTTCCATCGTTTCCATTCCAATGATTTGATCATAAAATACGCGTATGTATATCCAGATACTTAAATCCTCAATTCATAGAATTTTCAACATGAAAACGACCTAGTAAAGGGTTCTGCTGCTTTCCAAACCGTGTTAAACCCTCAACTGTATAATTTTATAAGAAACTCGCCCAAACTTTGTTACCATGAATAATTCATAAGTTTTCATTTTGTTTATCGCCCTCCTTAGAAACGAAACCCTCCAAACGATATTTTTTTTTTGTATTTTTTTTTTAATAAATCCATTTTTTTTCCTAATTACAGGATATTGCATCGCAGGTCCTTTCTCCGTAAACACACAATAGAGGCATATAATACATTATTTTTTTCCATGCGAATAAACGAATGAAATTCGCCAAAGAAGCAGAAGAGAGAGAGTCACTTGACATGGATAAAAAGGACACCCACACACAGAAATACACCCACATCCCAGAAATCGTTCACAATCGTCGTCGTCGGTACAACCCATACAAGTTGCTGTTGTATCAACATAAGGGAAAATGTATTTTTTTTTTCTCATGTTGTTGTTGTTGTGGAGGAAGACGACCATTAGTCGATTCACATTCGAGGACATGGGGATGGCATCGGTGTAACATCAGCTAGAAAGAAGCAGGCAACAGCAGGCGGCATATGTACTATGTACACATACATAATTCATGCATATTTCTTATCGAAAACTGTATAGGAAAAGCCGTGCGGTGTGTGACGTGCCCTGAAGAACTGTAAAACTGTTAGTGTAAAGTGTATGTGAGACAGGGGGCTATCCTGCTGTCTTATTTTTATTGTTATAATTTTTTTTTTCCTTTTTATACCCTCGTTTCTTCGTTTTTGTTTGTTGCGCTCTTCCTTTTGTTGTTTTTTGTTTCTTTTTTTTTTTTATTAGAAAAACAAAAATTGTTTATTTTAATCGATTTTACTCTTAATTTTAATTAGGTACTACCTACATAGTTTGATCTGTTATCTAGTTATGTACTTTAAATAATATACATAGATACTATATATAAAATAAGCACATACCTACATTCATTTATAATTAGTTTATGTGTAGATCATGTAACGAAATACGCGTATGTGAAGCACATCAAATGTACTAGCACAACCCTTTTGAATATTACATCTAGATTAGAGTGTAGTTTAGCATTTTAATAAGACACAATATAGAAATACATACTAGAGATAGTATAGGGATATATAGTGAAAGTGTGAGATACAATAAAAAACATAAGGAAAGGCTACAGTCCGCTTGAGGCGAACAGTATGATACCCTATCCATATCCCTATATGCCCCAAAAAAAAACCATTACGAAGATGATGCATAGCATTTTATTTAGTTCGATTAATTAAAAAAAAAAAAGTTTTTTTGAAAAAATGCCCCCAAAAAGTGGGCGTGGCCAAAAACTTTGTATTGGCGATATATTGGAAAAAATATTGGGTAAATATTTTGTTATACAGTTTTTTTCGCTTTCTGTGAAAATTTTCGAAGAAAACAGCATTTTAGTCAAAAACGCCCACAAAAAGTAGGCGTGGCAAAAAACTTTATATGACAAACTTATAAAGGAGGGCATTGCCTACATATCTTGTGAAGGTTGTAACACTCTATCTCTCTAACTTTAGCTTTAAAACGGTTTTTTCTAAATTGTGGGCGTGGCAGTGGGCGTATTCAAAAAAATTTTACACTTAACCATTTCGGAGCCCTAGGGAATATGTGGTCCAAATTTCAGCTTCCTAGCTTAATTTTAAAGGCCTAAAAATTGCGTACGGACGGACGGACGGACGGACGGACATTGCTAGATAGTCTTAGGATTTGGTCCTGATCATAAATATATATACTTTTATGGGTCTACGGCGAATATTAAGGGGTGTTACAAACTATGTGTCAAAATTAACATAAGGAAAGGCTACAGTCCGCTTGGAGCGAACAGTATGATACCCTATCCCTATCCCTATATGCCCCAAAAAAAACCTTAAGAAGATGATGGATAGCATTTTATTTCATTCTATAAAATTTAGAAAAAAAAAAAACATTTTTTGAAAAAACGCCCCCAAAAAGTGGGCGTGGCCAAAAACTTTGTATGGGCCATATATTGGAAAAAATATTGGCTAAATATCTTGTTAAACACTTTTTTTCGGTTTCTATGAAAATTATCGAAGAAAACAGCATTTTAGCGAAAAACGCCCACAAAAAGTAGGCGTGGCAAAAAACTTTATATGACAAACTTATAAAGGAGGGCAGTGCCTACATATCTTGTGAAGGTTATAACCCTCTATCTGTCCATCTGTAGCTTTAAATCGGTTTTTTCTAAATTGTGGGCGTGGCAGTGGGCGTATTCCAAAAAATTTTACACTTAACCATTTCGGAGCCCTAGGGAGTATGTGGTCCAAATTTCAGCTTTCTAGCTTGAATTTAAAGGCCTAAAAATTGCGTACGGACGGACGGACGGACGGACGGACGGACGGACGGACGGACGGACGGACGGACGGACGGACGGACATTGCTAGATAGTCTTAGGATTTGGTCCTGATCATAAATATATATACTTTTATGGGTCTACGACGAATATTAAGGGGTGTTACAAACTATGTGTCAAAATTAATATACCCTTAGGATAGGGTATAAAAATAAAAAAAATACCGAACTGAGGCGATAACACTTTTATGATAATTTTTAATGGAAGTTCGATTCTAGATACTTTGTCAAAATCGAAGTGAAACTTTTTGGCGGGAAACTACAACCGACATACAGAAAGAACAAAATGTAAACAAAGAACACAACAACAACAACACTCAGACGACTACAATTTAACTCTCAGACACGAAATAAGATTAGTTAAACTATTTTCAAGTTGTTATCGCGTTCGCTGCGCCACGTGATTCTTGTTTGTTTCGAGTTTCACTTCACACACAGACACACACACACACAGAAGATTGGTTCATGTCGAAATGGGCAACGAACGAATGAGTGGGACAAAAAGAAACAGAAAAGAATCTTATAGTAATTAGTGTGACTACAATTATAGCTATAATGTTATAACAATAAACACAGACCTTGTACCTATATATATAAAATTGTATATTTATTGCTTACTTATGTTTAGTTTTCATTTTTCTCTTTCTACATTTGTTGTTCATTTATACTCTTAGGTTGTTTTTTGTTTTTCCTTTGTAGCACTTAATTTGAAGTAAGTGTTCTGTTTTTTTCATTTTTTTATTGTAAGTCGGGCTTGCAATTTGTTTTATTTAACAGAGAAATGTATTATTGTATAGCCTTTGGTTTCTTTTTTGTTTTTATTTAAAATTAAAACAAAGTTTTAAATTTTAAGAAAATAAATATATTATTTAATAAATAAATACAAAAAAAAAAATTAGATAATAAAATGTATAATATTTATGTTGCAACATAAATAAGTTTTTGAATATATATATATTTTATCTTTATTTCTTTTTTTTTCCTTACAAAATTTTATTTATAAAACTATACAAAATATATTATATAATATACTAAAAAAAAATAACCATAATCTTAATCAAAATATGTAATGATATTTTAATGGAATTAATACTGAATTAAAGTACATATATGTCATTTAGCAAAAAAAAAATTAAAAATAAATTAAAACAAAAAAATATTCCACTGGTTTTTTTTTTAGTTCAAGGGTTGCTGGAGTTCTTTTTTTGGGAAGAGGTTTTGAGATATTTTTTAGAAAACACGGATGAACTGGCCAGATACGGATTTTATACCTCGCACGAACAAGTTTACACCTTCACACACAGCTTCATCGAGTTGAATTGACGGTAGCCCTTCACAATGGTCATTCATTTTCGTTTTCGAAAGTGAAGGGAAATAAAACACACACAGCGATACAATTTGGATGTTTCTGTTGCCATTAAGTGTGAAAAACAATGTCACTCAATATATATACGCCTCTGGAAGATTCGCAGTATGCGATTCTATTGATGTAATTTTTTAACCACTTTTTCCTTTATATCTGGCGGTACCTCGGCCATAACTTGAGTAATGTTGGTTTTTAATGCGTCTACAGTTCGGGGATTATTCGCGTAAACACGGTCGTTTGCGTAGCCCCAAGGAAACAAATCTAACAGTGTCAAATCGCATGATATTGGTGGCCAATTGACTTCGCCAAAACGTGAAATTACGCGACCAACACCCAAGAAGCTTATCTTCGGCGTTGTAAATGGTCAGCAGGCCTTAATTGTTGAGTTATTTGAACTTTATAAGGATGGAGATGCAAAATACAACGTCTAACGCCGGAAATCTATAAATTCAGATCTTCAGCACCACTTTCACTTCCAGCAGGAATATTTTTGACTGAGCGTGCATTACTATGATGCACAGGCTTTGCGACGCTTCCACTCTATTCAAATTTCTTTACAATTTTACCAATTGCTTGCGGAGTCGGTCGATTATGATGAAAATAATCATCGCTTAATGCGCGAAAAGTGGCTACGTTTGAATCACAACTTTTGTAGAAAGTTTTAATAATTTTAAGGCGTGTTCGATTGTTAAGCGATCCATTATCGTAAATGGCAAACATTCAATTTAATAATTTGACACTTCAAATGACAGTTGAGTTTGACAGGTGTCAAATGTTCCATGCAAATGACCCGTCACAATGAAACAACACTAGTGGTTGTTTGTTTATTTCAATAGAGTCAACTTCTCCTATTTCACTGCTCAGTTCTAGAAGAACGCTGTTTATCCTGAATGGGGTATCGCTAACAGACAGCGTTGCCGCTGACTTTTCGAAAAATGATGCATCTTTTTCTTTTGAAAAATGTATCAAATGTTAAATCTATCAACAACTAAATCGATTCTTTTAATTTTTTTTAAGTTTTTCAGTTTCTTGAATAAAGGCCGACGTCTCATGACGCTTAAAATGGATAACGAGGATTACTAGAGTTTCTTGCAGTATATACAAAAGGGTTGCATATCTTGTTCTTGGAACTAATAACGTACTAAAGCTTCATAAGCATGGTGATAATCATCGATTTCGAAACAAATGTTTCCTTCGTGGTTGGAGGATCCCGATATTATCCGGGTCGAGTTATTGATATGACAAATCTACCAAATGACTTTTATTTTATAGTCGCTATCACTGACTGCTTATTCTTATCAATCAATGACGATTTGTTAACAGCAACATGCAGAACAACTGCAACTGCAGAAGTTGGCCTAAAGAAATACAACTTAAGATCAAGTGGTGACGTGAAATATTGTGAGTGTTATGAAATCGAACACTTGATATAGCCAGATTTTAAAATTGCAGAGTTTTGATGAATTTTAAAAACCGAACAAATCGAACAAAAATCGATAAAAATTATCTATGTATCAATTTTTTGCCCGGAAGCAAAAATGTATCGAAATGGATACATTTGTATCTTTGTGGCAACGCTGCTAACAGTCCTCTAAAGATTCATTAATAGGTCTAAATGGCTTTTTCTTATATTATACAACCAAGGTATTCTTCACAATCGGCCTTTTATGTTTTCCGGGTGAAATTTGCACTTGTTGCAAAGAGCCCTCCAAACCTAAGCCAACTTAATGAGCGAACAACGCTGAAGCAATAGCGAATATGTATGCTATATCTTCGAGTGGAACTCTGCTTACTTTTACTTTGTATATGGCAGTCTTACAGGTGAAAGAAAATACTTCCCAGAAAAAATAAAAATAAAATATGATTTCTGATTGGTAACATTGGATGATAATTTCAGTGCACAAGATATATATTTATAACTGATCGGAGCTTCAGTGGACGGAAGAAGCTAAAAGCTTGGTTAAAGTGCTCCCTTTCATAATAAAGATGACCAAGCTCTCCTTGAGTTGGAGTTCATGCGTTGCAAGTCTTGGCAAGAAGATATGCGTACAAATCAGAGCCAGTATTGTGAGTTTAAATAAATATCATCTCCTCATGCTGATAGGAACCTGGCTACCGACGAGCTACCACAAAATAACTTGAACAAGACCACAACCATCTTTAAGGTAGTCACAAAGAGAAGAAGAAATGCTGAGTATGACGACAAATTGTCTGCACAAGGGCGGCAGTATTGTGAGAGCCTCCTAAACGAACAGTTTTCCTTGGTATACATTCCAGGAATCACTCCTAACTATGAACAAGGAACCGACTTAATAGATGAAAAAGTTGAGAAAGCAGTCGAATTATCGAAAATGATGGGAGACATCGAGTGCCCAAGCAACCACAGATAGGGTGTTTTCATAAACGTCGAAAATCTGAGCTTGTACAATTGTCATTCTGCTTTGCTGCGTTAATGAACACATCAATTCTACAGAACGTGTGTAGACCACAATTTTAAGTAGTCATCATTGAATGTTCATAAATGTCAGACGAAAATCAGAAATGGCCGCCGCCAAAGATTTTGTGCTGAATGTTATATGTGAACAATTATTGAATGAAAAAAACAGAAAAAACATTATTGATAAAAAATACATTTAAGGAGAAGAATGGATCAATTTGGTCCTCCACAATGAATTGTTTTTGAATTTAATTCTTTTTCTTTTAAAAGTTCAATTTTAACCACATTCCAACCGGCAGCTTCTTCTTCTCTAAAAAAAGATAAATTGAATTGCAAACAAAAAAATTGTTAAAAATTATGGACATATCTTCTGCAATTCATCTGGGTTTGTTCGATCGCAAATCTGACTTTATGAACATGTCTACCGCAGTTAGACTAGTTTGTCTAAGTTAGGCAGACGTTTATGAAAACACCCTATGGGACTAAAACGATCGTAATGGAAAAAGATGATGATTCTTAAAAGATTTGCACATGGTGTTGATTGAGTTTGAAAAATCATTCGATAGACAATCACGAGATAGAATAAGAGCGGCGCTAAGATACCGAGATCACCTGATGATCATGGAGATGTATATGAGGGAACAATGAAAAGATGCCAGATGGATTCACCGAAGAGTTGCCAATCAAAGTCGCTGTGAACCGAAGAAACGTAAGTCCTATGCTTTTTATTGCTGTAACCGATTGCCTGCTTGAAGGATAAGTGACGAACCCTAAATTACATCAATTATTCCATGTTGACGATGGAGCCACCATAAGCGACGATTAAACTTTCCTGCAACGAAACAATTGTATCTGTACTGCCCATTCGCTGACCCCCTCCGACTTTTTCCAGACATTTATTTGAATTGAAAAGTCGTTCCCAAGTGAGTTGTTGGATAATGTACAAATAGTTTGAAGCCAAATTAACAGCAGCTGAGATGGAGATGCTCCACATGGTAGCAGAAGTAAAGAACATTAATCGTTTTAGAAGTTCAAAGATCCGAAAAAAAATATCACGTCAAAGAACCATCTCGATAAGTGGTGGTACCACAACCGACTTAGTTGGGATTTACATGTTCAAAGGAGGAACTCTGTACAAACTCCGTCAAAAAGGCAGTCAATCAACGTTTATATACAAGAGTGAACTCAGAGACAACTGCCAATTCGAAATATGTGAATGATAAGCAGGACTACCAACTCAGACAAAGGCAAAGCTTAACAAGCTCGACTTCATTCATTTGTTCCACAGTAAAGTAAAATATGAACAAACAAATTTTTTTCCGAAACCAAGAAATTTACAATAACATTTGTTAACAAATATTGAGAGCGTTAAACTTTGCTTTGTCCATACATTCTTGTGGCATTTTTTAAATTGTCTAATTTAATTCACCAGCTAAATTATCAGGCTCCTTAGTTGTGGCCTTTTAATTGCATAGTTAAATAAGTACCTGGTTGTGATGACAAGATTAAGGGGTTACATGGGTTTCACGGCTTATAAAAACCGATTTTTTTATTGTCTTATTAATTTGTACGACTTCTCGAGAATATTATCCTAAATTTTCAAGTCATTCCGAATAACAGTTTGGGAGATACGAGGTTTACTTTAAGTTATCCAAATTTTAAACGCGTTTTTCTCGAAACTGTGTTTTCAAAGTCGGTTGACAAAAGTTCTCGAAAACCACTCAACCGAACTTGATGAAATTTTACACGGGTCTTCGAGATACAAATCACGAGGACTTGGACGAAGGATTTTTTTTTATTTAATCACAACTATTTAAAAAAAAAACATGTTGAGCAAATTTTACCAAAACTAGCAGTTTTTTGCAAAAAGATCTGCCAAAAATCCAATTTTTTTTCCCTTCGTTCAAATTCTAGTTTATAGTCTTAACTAAAACACGAATTTTTTTTCACTTCTGATGATCCTGTCACGAGTTCTACTGTCAACGCGAACGCAACTTTTTTCCGATGGATCAGCGGAAATGACGTCATAATGATGGAGTTTTGAATATTTTCCTTTGAAAATTTCAGAAATTCTTTTTCATATGTATATCTCTTTAAGAAAGTAAAAAGTGTGAATAAAATATTTTATTTTGTATTTAAAAAAAAAATTGTTGAAAATATAAAATTTTTTCCCCGAATAAACCATCACATGTTACCCCTTAAAGCAATCAGAGAAATATGAAAACGTAAGAAAAAATTAGGGTCAATCCAATTAGTTAAATTAAAGTCTCCAATGACGTCAAAAATAAATGGATTTTTCGGAACTTTTATTTACAGAATTTCGTAGACATTGAGATCTAAGAAAGAATCTTTAAAATGTTTTGATGTTAAAAAACACAATTTAAGTCGGCACCATTTGCACTTTAATTATACATATTTTTAAAATGCACTATACCTACACACTTGATAAGATACAGATTCTGATCAGAATTTGAGTTGTCAAAAATATGTTTTTGTTAGACACGTCAAAGACTAAAAGTTGTTTTCCTTATTTCATTCAGAGTAAGGTCACAGCGCACTCTTTAAGCTCAGGATTAATTAACTGATAAGTCTGGGCATAGATAATGTCACATTGACAGAAGTGAAAATAAAGAAAGAAACGATTGTAAAATGATCTAAATGTCGAAGAAGTTTTTGTTTATAATCAGGAATTCGGCGGACACCTAATCCCAGGATAAGTTACGAAATTATCTGTCAAATCGTATGAAAACTTGTGTTTCGAAAAATAAAAATATAAATTTTGTATAATTTAAGTATATAATGATATTTACCAATTTTAGTTGGTAAACTTAAGAGAAGAAATATTAAAATGTAAATTAATACAAAAAGACAGTTATAAAAATAAGCATATCAGTGTGTTTTAAATAATTTGCGGTCTAAAATATTTAATTGTGCCTGATCCTTGTGAAAACAAATATCACGTGATAATTGAAATTAAATTTTTTGAAGTTAATATTTTCTCTTATTGACTCGATTTTGTGGTCAAGTGCAAGAATGATGACAGAAGAAACTGCAGTAGGAACTGTCAAAAAATTCTGGGAGGGAATACGGTGAGGTTGAAGAAGGCTTATAATGATCGCAAGGAATTCTTCAAATGGAAAATTTATCTGAAAACGGGAAAAACATTTTAAAAGAATTTTCTAATTTGTAGTCGCCACTCGAAAAAAAAAACAATTTGAACTCCTCTTTCACAAGGACAGAAATAAAAAATACTTATTTTGGACTACCGCAATCCTGCATTGCCAAAAGCTTCTGTGTGGAGTAAATTAAAGCCAGGTGAAAGAGGTTGAAGACGAGGGAGTCTCCTTCAGCTAGCCATCCCCGCTCTTGGTATTTTGTACTATTTTTATCTATTCTTAATGCCAAAGGCCAACAGATAACACAATAAAAAAATATATCGCAATATTTTAAGGCATGATTCTAGCTACATCTTTTAGTTTTTGCAAATATTTGACTTGTGTTTACACATTTTTTTAAGCCATTCAGATATCAAAATTGTTAATTATCTATACTAAAAATTTACAGAAAAAAGTTTTGTGCGCTCTTCCAAATTTTAATCCAACCAATCCTGGCATTCAAGTACGTAAAAGTCGTGGTAGGTGGCATGCAAATCAATTGACCGAGTGCCAATACAGAATTGTATTTTCTGTACCTACTTACTTTATGCTCAAGTATCAGAGTGCTCTAAGCACGCTCGGTTCACAGCTTTTTCAATATGGTCAAACTCTGTTAAGTACTCTTTTTGGAACGAAAAATTAAAAACGCCTATTGATTCATGTCTCGCAGGAAAAATACACCTTACCGAGTCCATTCTTTCAAACCTTCCCCTGAAAAAAAGCCTTTCGATAGCCACTCATTCCCAAACATTATATTTTTGCACCGACAAGAACACATAACTTGAGCCCGTTTGAAGGTAGATTGTATAAATTTACCCATGAAGATGTTCGTTTCGGATTATTTGTGGTCGTTTTGTAGTATATAGTATATTTTGTAGTAATAGTATAATGTTATTCATAAAATCAACTAATAGTGAAAATGCAAAGCGATATCTGGGTTCTGTAGATGGGTTTTTAAAGAACTTACAAATTCAATTAAATTTGGTATGTTTTTAATTTGAGTTGGTAATTTGTTCCAAAATCTGGAACATAAAGGGAAAATGTATCTGCGAGCTTGCAATGCTGAAGTTTTAGTGATATTGATATTACATGTTCTTGATGATGAGGAAAAATGTATCTTTTCGAATAGATAAGTTGGAGTTCGATTGTGTATCAACTTAAGAAGAAACTTGCACATTTCGACAACGAAGTGAGACAGTTAGATAAATTTGATACATGATCGAACCTTTTTAAGGAATGAACAAACCGAATGCAAGAGTTAAATGCTACCTTTAATTTTTGTTTGCTTATTGAGTCCATTCCACCGTACAGTGGAGCACCGTAAGTTATAATTGGCGATATGAGTGTTTTAATCAGAGTCAATCTTGTAGATTTTGGCAGATACAAAGATATTTTCCACAAACGTCTTAGACCACCATAAATTCCACCAATCACCTTATTTACATGATCGTCCCATGTTAGCGTTTAGTTGAAAACAAAGCCTAAATTATTGACAGTCACACTGTCCCCCACATGTTTATTTAAAATTATTTTAGGAAAATGAGATTCGTCAAGACACTTCTTGTAAATTATTATACTTTGCGACTTTTTTGGGTTAAGAGTTAATTTGTTCTGTATAGTCCAATTATATATGTATACTACACAGATCATCATTAATCATAACAATTGCATCTTCAAGAAGGCCCAACGGTAATGAAAAATAAAGTTGTAGGTCATCCGCATAGAGATGATATGAACTATTTTGTACTACATTCACTATGTCATTGATAAATATGCCGAAAAGTAATGGACCTAATAGTGAACCCTGTGCAACACCCGTTTTAAGTTCAATTTTTTTTTTATTAAAAATCTAAAATAAATAAAGTGCACGACTGCGTCATACGAAACTTTCTCGGTACATGAGATTCGTTTTTTAATCGCAAAATGAATGGTGACAAATTTATTTAAATCACTTCTTAGATTTTGAAAATTTGATTTTCTCAAAAACACATTTTTAAGATAATTGTTCGAAATACAAACAAATTATTAAAATCGATAAAGCCCTTTTTGAGAAAAGAGAAAACGAATTTAATTTAAATTTAAAAAAATCGTTATATGAAAAAAAAATTTTTTTTTAAATTATTTCAAAAATCGAAGTATGCAAATTTGATCGACTTAATAGTAAAAAAAAAACAGTAAAATTTTTGGGAGATCACTTTGTTAGTCTTCGAGATATTGACGGTTTTATAAATTACCGCTGATCGATTTTTTTAAAAAAAACGGAGTATGCAATATTTTTGGCACCATCCCAAGTATCCTTAGTACAAAAATAGACCAAAATCCTTGGAACCATTTTTTAGAAAAATTGTCATGAGTGATTTTCACCAAAAAAAATTGTATGGCAGGTACCGTTATTTCAAACGATAAAGCAAAAAATAAAATGATGTACCGAGATGTAACCCCAAAAACCTTATATACGAACTTTGAAGCAAATCCGTCGAATCGTTTCGGTTCCTCCACTACCTATGCCCATTCGAAATTTAAACGTCATAAACAGTGTTTGACACTCGAAATGGAGATGAAGGCAAATATTTGTTTGCGTTATGCATTAAAATGTACTTAACTTGTTACTTTTGTTCTTTATGAATGTAACAATTTAAGAATTTGGGGAGCCATTTTGATTTCTAGAGAGCCCAGTGCTCTGCAAAGGAGCCATGCCGGCAGCGCTGCAGGGAAGTTCTACATACTGATGCAGTTTTAATAAGTAAGCCATATTCGCATAGGCATTTCACATGCTTTTTTCACTTAAAGATATACCTTAACTGATTTAAGAGCTAGGTTGCTAGGTATAAGAAAGAAGAAAGATACGGGAAGCGGAATGGTAATAGCTTGGACTTGAAGAAGGGACCTCAGACAGCATTTACGTATTTTCGAGTTGCAAAAGCTTTAAACTATTTCTCACTGCCAATTTATAATGTTCATTTATTAATTAGGAACTGAATTGGCAAGGCCACTATTGATGTAAATATTTTACCCACTCCATAAAAATGTATCTTCCGAAAGTCGAAAAATCACACTCCTGGCAGTTCGCATTGATTTGCCTCATTCTATAAATATGCATTGATGTCCATATCCCCCAGATTCAGTACCAGCAATGAATCTATAAATACAGCAATTATTCTGAGAAAATCCCTCTATCAATATTATTGCAACTCACACTTTTACCTCAAAGGAAACTCAATTTGTGTTAAATAATTAAACTCGTTCAATTGATACTTTTCAAATTGAGAAGGCATTTATGGATTACGTTTATCATGTAATGCCTCATCTTTGTGATGATTTATAGGTCCACATTGTCCGCATAACAACATCGGCTTTGTGCTCCGTTCCGTTTGGCCTACACAATGCGGACGATCAAATAGAGTCGTAAATTATGCATAAAGGCCAATTCAATAAAACCGATTGACAGAACATGACCGCTTAATTAAAATTTCATAAAGAACCCACCCCATTTTTGGCGGCTGTATCATGGCGCGTATTTGCACAATGTGCGCTTGACATTGCCCCGCTCCAACACAATTAGTGCAAGTAAGTCCTTGCTAGGAAAAGTACCTACGTTTTTCATTATTTTTTTTTTTTTTGCCGACGAAAAATTTTTCTTTTTGCATTTGGCAACTTGCCCAAGCAACTAATTGGTCGACAGGAAAAATTTACCATTTCATTGACGTCACGACCATGTTGGGCCTCGCGCGAATTTAGTTGAGCGTCTAATATGCGAAAATGCAGTAAATATAAAAAAAAACCGAAAACGAAAACGAAAACGAACATAACATCCAGGAACGTAAATCATGCCCTATCTCGTATCCAAAGCGGTGTCCCGAGATGAAGTGCCGAGTTTTTGTCGCCATTCATCATGTCACCGCGCAACGTCAATTAATCTCGGGCAACGAAAGAACTACTTGTCATCGTCCGTGTTGCTCCCCACATAGTCATACCCACCATTGACGTGTGTTCGTTGCACGGGTACCACCATCCATCCACCAGATGTATGTAATGTATGTAGATAGAGATAGGTTAGCTAGCGTTAGATACTCAACAGACATCAGCAGAGTGCTCTCGGTTGTACTAGAACGCCTGTCGATTGTTTGGACGAATGCAACATGAAAAGTTCCCACTTATTCTCCAGCGCAGCAGATACATTGTATCTATCTGTATCCCTAGTACGACAACGTATAGGTAGGTACATTGGAGTAGAGTGCCTCTTTCATGAAAATTATTCATGAGGCACGACAATGACGACGACTACGACGACGTTGGAACTGGCGTGCCATGCTGTAGCTGTGTGCTCAAGTCGCTCATTAAATTCCTATAATGAAGGTAATTAACTCTGTCTTTCCCGTTCTATCTTAAGCGACGACGATGACTTTGTGTGTACTTCGGACAGAGCGCGATGCAACCGGACCGTAACGACCAACTACGGTGCTACTTGGACGACGAATTGCGCTTGCTAGTTGCTACTCGTAGTCGTACATGGTTCGGGGTCGATTTGAGTGTAATTATCGTGCATTATGCGAGTAATTGAGAGGTGTATACCCTGTAATTGTGTACGCACATGAACCCAGTCGCGACCCTCCGTGTTGACATAAGGGGAAAGTTGGCTTTTCCTGGGAAATAAGCGGTAATTCCGACGACCGATTGCCAGACAATGGTCTCGCTAACAAAATGTGATTCTCATCTCTTCATCTCTCATCTATGCCGATCAATCACTGTTCATATAGATGGCGCTGTTTACACGCAAACTGTATAAATATTTTTGTATCACTTCTCGCTATGACCGTGAGACGAAAGACTGAAGTAGTTGTTGTTTATCAAACAGCGGTGCATTGGTGCGATTGGGTGGTTCCTTGTCATTGCTCACGCCATGTCAAAACAATGACACATAGACAGACACTCGCTGAGTTTAAATAAATGGTAGATACTTTACTTTCTTGCTCTTATTTAGCAATTCAGCTTCAGCAAGTATCTAAGTTCTATTGAAGCGTGCACTCCTCCTACATGAACATTTTTGTAAGTAGGTACAATTGCCTTATTTTCGCCCATAAAATTTGTGTGTTTCGAGTGCTACGCTCTGTTTCGAGTGCAATGAAAATGGGATTTATTGTGCTGACCAGACACTCTCTTACAAAACACATGGCAAAGTTTGCAAGGTAATGTAATGAGTCAGCGCACATGGTGAAAATAGATTAGCAACACTTGCATGTACGTAATTTACAGAACAGACCAGACCATACCAGACCATACCCCATACCAGCCATGTGTGGGGTTTCGGGATAGATTACGAGGAGTCTTAGTAGATCTGCGGTAGTGCGGCGGCGAATGATGGATTTACGATCAACGGAAATGTTCAACGAATTCTAAGAAATTTATAACATGTTCTCCTGTTACGTGAGTTTAGTTTCTTAGGAATATAACAGCACAGCACTCGACGGAATATGGATTGAGTTATTAGCACTGCTATGGGCTATGGAGGGCGGGCGAGACTTTATTCTCGTGTACATTTTAGTGATGTCCACCGGAATTATGGCGCCATGATGGGTTTTATGAGTTCAATTCTTTTCAGGAATAGATGAATCTGCTATAAATGACGGCGAAGTGCCTGTACCTATCCAGCAAAATCTTTGCTTATTTCAAATAAAATCGTCGCTCGGCGACTTTTAATTATTAGGTAAATATAACAAAAAGATACAGAAATAACTATGACACGTTTTAATTTTGGTTGCTTTACATATTTTGGGAATAAATTTAGTGAGAAAAATTATTGATTAATTTTGATGATCATAAACAACAAAATTGTCGTTGAAGGACTTCAGCCTTTTTCGTAGGATATCCAAGAGTTCATTTGGATTTGCGAGGAGTTCGCGTTGAAAATTCTTATTGAAAAGCCAATCCAGAAAATTTATTGCCTTTATGGACAGGATACATTTTTGTAAGATTATCTTTAATCTTCTGGTGTTTGAGAGGGCCTGCCTTCGGGCTTGCCTTCACTTACACAGAACACCAGAGTCTCAGTACATAAAATTATTTTTCAATGAGGTCCTATACAGCAGGTCTAATCTGATAAGAGTGGACAGTTTCTTGATCAAGATGACTCGAAGGCACATTGCGAAGGCAATGACTACGACAAACAACCTGATCTGCGGGGCTTATTACCCCAATCATAGGTACCATGAGAGGGTGCGTCTTAGCGACTTTGTCCCAGAAGCATTCCTCTAATTGATTAGGCAGGTCTGATCCAGGCTACCGTTAATCTTTCACGTTGCCTGGACAACTGTGGACAGGCAAATCAACTACAACAGAGACGTCACACAAAGCGCTGAGGTGCGTCTTCGGTTTAGACGGTCGGTATCGGGGCGCGATAGAAAACATTTTGAAAACAATCAACAATTCTGGTGGTTTTCAGAGAGAGCTCCCTAGTCGATTCCTTTCGATCCGGGGTAGATCCCACTCGAGAAAGTCGGCCTATTGTATACATCTATATATATTACATACCTTGGCCGGCTTACATAGTTTAAGTAGGTGGTAGTTGTAAGGTTTAGATTTAAGATAGCCAAGCACAGCACGTGGCTTTATATAACAAAAAAAGTGCTGTATAATTATGCAACGTAGTAGTTTAGTTCGGTTAGGTTTTATTATTAAGATAGCATGTAAGTTTTAATTATTAGAAACCAAAACAAAACAAAAAATGTTCAGTTACTAAGTTTTTTCAAATAAATTTTCTTAGTCTAGTTGAACGTGTTATTAGTATTGAAGTTTAAAATCTACAGTGTAAGTTAGGTCGAAAGGCAAACATTTATTCAATTTAGTTTAACTTAGAGCGCCCGTATAGGGGCATATACATATGTATAACATAGTTAAGTTAGTTAAGATAGTTTTAAGCATTAGTATCTCTAATTTTCCATATGATCCACAAACGCAAGAAATAGGTTATGAATACACATTCAATTCTTTTGCTTCATTTTGAGTTTCACAAAAGTAACAAGACCAAAAAGTACAAATCTAGGGCTAGTGGTTCTCTACAAAGTTTGATTTCCTATTTGCGAATATTCAAAAGAAATGAATTCAATTTTTTTGTTGCAAATTTTTAAACCTAATCCAGTAGAAAATACTTTGAAAAAAGTATTGGCATGCCCTTAAGCAACAAAATCCATACTTTCCTGCAGCCCTTCAACAGATTCTTTTGTATTTTCTTAGAAAGTTCTGAATGGACGACTTACCTCGGAGAACAAGTGGAATACAAGATCAGAATGAAAGCCAACAATAGGTGGAAATCTTTAACCACCTGAGATCTCACGGAAACTATGGCGAGAATATAATAAAAACTGAACCATAAAGCTTCTACAGTACGAAAGAACATTGCTGTTGTGCTTTAACTGCACATAATTTTCTAAGAAACCACATGATGAATCTAAATCTCAAGGATGACGACATTTGTGGATGCTGTGGCGATGAGGAGCTCCACGAAGATATCCCTCACTATCTCTGTCGCTTGAGGAACAGTTTTCTTCCAAAACATTGAGGAATTGCCAAATGTATCGCTTCTCTAATCTTTGCAGGTTTCTGGAGAAATCAAGATGGCTTGATAGAATTGGGTAGCAACGAGCGGAGGGGAGGAACCACAATGAAGGACACAACACAGGCATATCCCCCACTGAAGGGTATTATAATGGGTCCACGAGGACCTTAGCTGTGCTCTTCTTTCATGTCAATACATCTAACCTAACCTAACCTAAATGGTCGACTTATCAAAATTACATGTATATTGCGGTTATGTTTACATGAGTTAGATGATATTAACTTGTCTAATGTGTCTTCGCTGTTGGTGCTAGTATTTCTTCTTCTTTCCTTTCATTATACTGTTCCGACTGTGGAGCTCTCCAGATTGTCCTTAAAGTATATCTGCAGGCCCCCTTGATTTCATATCACTTCGCCACGGATTCGAATCAATGTTGGTGTTGTTGCATTTGTGTGATTCAGGCGTTTTAAAACTTACCTCTCTTAGGCCCATGAAAACAAAACAATATCATATTCACACATTTTTAGAGGAACGTGATTTGCATGTCAAAAATGTGCATGCAGATGTAGATAAGAAAATCCCAAGTGACTACCAAAATTTATTATCTCAAAACTTAAATGAGATATTAACATAGTTATAAAGATGATTATTTAATCTGAAATCAAATTCCTTCATTATTAGTAGCTTTCCTTAAATCCTCGGTAACTGGGGTAAAGCTGAACACCTACTTTTATAAAGGTTTCTTGATTTTTATATAGAACTTGGATTTTATAAAAACGTGTTCTCTTTGCTCTGACAGCTAATCTCTTACTTCTCGAAAAAGAAGTGTTACCTTTTGGTGGTGCCAAATATTCAACTCAATTGTATTTCAATACACTTTAGAACAATTTTTTTCTTAGAATATGTTTGTCCACAAATCATATTCCAAAATATTGAACATTAAGTCAGAAACACCCTCCATATGAACGTTGATTGACATAGCCTTTTTGACGAGGTTCATACACCAATAGAGTCGGTCGAGCTGCATTTTTTCCCGAAATGAGTTCTTTCATATGAAGGCTTTCTAGAACTTCTAATTCGATCAAGCTTCGTTACTCCCAGCTGTCACCCAAAGTAATTAAAGTGACAAATTATTTCCGGCCGCAGAAAATGGCAAAATTTTTCTGCCAACTCAATTAGAAGATGATTAGATGTCATCATCAGTTGCTTCGCTGTTTGTCATAGGTTAGGCTCGATTAGACAGGGATATGATAGACATGGGGAGCCAAGGACAGAAAGTCTTCAATATCAAACCATCCCACACATTAGAATATGCCATCTCCTCAAAGCTTCCATAAAAGAAACTTAAAACTTGTTAAAAAGGTAGTTTCCCAAATGTTTTCTTCTTCTCCAAGTGATTACGCCACATTCCCGCAATACGTCTCCAGTATCCTTCATAATCTTTGAGTATTCACAATGGGCCATGGTCTACCATATTATTAACGTTTTCTTATATCTTACCTTTAACCACGCATAGCGGTGATTTTATATCTACTACAAAGTTGTATGTCCGAACTTTAAGCACTTGGGAATCACTTTTGTATTCAAAAACGTATCTGGAATATGTCGGTGTGGGTCAGAGAGTGGGCTAGTGCAGGTAATCTGTCGATTTCTGGCTAATACGATACCCATTCCTATCCAAACCATCATTCCTGCTCGTTGCAGGGAAGTAAGATGATCGCTGATACACTGATTCCATCGTCAGCAAAGATTAATTTAGAGTACGTCACTGTTCCTTCAAGCTGATAATCAAAGACAGCAGTAAAAAGCCAAGAACTTGAGACGCTTCTTCACATTCGTTCATTTATTAACAAAAAACGTTCATTTCAGCAGCGAATCCCTTCTTCCGTTAATCTACAATTTTCATTGTGACAATAAGATTTTCCATAGGCCCGAAATCACAATAATAGACATAAGAAGCGAGTGTTCGTTGACATAAGCTAGGCGACTAGATTAGTAAACTTTCGGCAAACTAGTGAACGAATTAACTTTCATCGAGACATTCAAAACACTTCGCTGAGTTTTCAATTTAGCCAAGGAAAGTTGGCTTACACTAGAGTTTTATATATATACTGGGTGATCCAAGTAGAGATACTTTTTTCAATAGCCTTTTTTGACAGATCACGTGTGAGTCGTGTCATGTTATTTTTGTTTAGTCTTGTTTGGCATTTCATAATGGAAAGACTTACGCGTGAACAACGTTTACAAATTGTTCAACTTTATTATGAAAATTCACGTTCTGTGAGGAATGTGTTTCGTGCACTTCGCTCAACATATGGTCAACATAATCGGCCTACTGAGCGTACTATTCGCAACACCATCACCCATTTTGAGACCCAGCATTCATTATTGGATAATATTCGACCGAATAGACCACGTCCAGCACGCTGTGAAGAAAATATAGCGGCCGTAGCTGAGAGTGTACACGAAGACCGTAGACAGTCGATTCGGCGCCGTTCGCAGCTACTCGGACTGACGTATGGAACGACTTGGCGCATTTTACGTCAAGATCTTAAATTGAAAGCGTACAAAATACAGCTTGTGCCACAACTGAAGCCGCTCGACCTTCCCAAGCGACATCGCTTAGCTCTATGGATCCGACGTTTTCGAGGCAAATTTTGTTTAGCGATGAGGCCCATTTCTGGCTCAATGGATATGTAAACAAACAAAATTGCCGCATTTGAGACGAAGAGCAACCTGAAGAGATTGAAGAACTGCCACTTCATCCAGAAAAAACAACGGTTTGGTGTGGTTTGTGGGCCGGTGGAATCATCGGTCCATATTTCTTTAAAAATTATGCCGGTGCGAACGTAACCGTCAATGGCGACCGTTATCGTGCCATGATAACCGACTATTTGATGCCTGAAATTGAAGCTCGTGATCTCGGCCACTTCCCACACATCGCATCAATCAATGGACTTATTGAGAGAACATTTCGGTGAGCACATAATTTCACGTTTTGGGCCGGTCGATTGGCCACCAAGATCGTGTGATATCACACCGTTAGACTTTTTCCTGTGGGGATATGTAAAGTCAAAAGCTTATGCCGACAAACCCGCTTCGATTCAGGCCTTGGAGGAAAACATCACGCGTGTCATTCGCCAGTTAGCAGTCGAAATGCTCGAACGAGTGATCAACGGATGGACCATCTGCGACGTACCAACGGCCAACATTTGATAGACATAATCTTCAAAAAATAAATGCCAAAGAATGTTCTTTCAAATGATAATAAACATTCTCCATTAAATTTGAATTTTCTGTGTTTTTTTTCTTTAAAAAAGTAGGGAACCTCGAAATGGATCACCCTTTATATTAGCATGCCGCTGCATTGTTTAACGAGTAAAAAATTAGGCAGCTTTTGTTCAGAGGCGCTTGTTTTTCTTAGTCGACCCAGTGCCAAAGACAAACATCACATCCTTGTGCAGGAAAATTGTAGGGCTGTGTTCCTTATAATCTCGATACGAAGACGACGGAAAGAATGTAATCTTTTTTACATCTAACATAAGCAATATTAATACAATTTTGTAATTTAATTTGTTAATTTTAAGATTCCATTAATGAGATTCCCTTCCCAAGGATTCTATTATTTATCAATAAATTGAAATAAATTGATATAAGCTAAGTTGAGTGTTATTTATTAGATTTATTTCCAACTTCCGTTTTCTCAATTTATAATTTTCGCTTTAACACGAACGAAGTGACCCTTATTATGATCTTTATATGAAAATTGTTTCCGCTGTGCGTTAAATAATTGGAGTATTGAAGCACATTGTTTTATCAAATATATTATATTTCAAATTCTTTTGTATACCTATAATAACTTATTATTCTAGAGTTTGATAATATTTACCGAAGACGTGAGTCCAATGCGCACAAACAATTCAACATTTGTGGAATTTTAAAATTTCGGAATATGATGCACTCTCAACTTAAAAATTATTCGAAAAGTATTACTCTTTAAAAAAAAAAAAAACACAAAATTTATGGTTTTTCAACAACAAATCTGCAACGATGGGCAGTAATAAATTCTTTCAACTGTGGATTTAATTCCCGTGGATTTAAATAATTAAAACTTGTTGACAACATAAAATATCTAAAAAAATTAACTTTCCTGTTCGCCCAGAATGAGAGGAAATGCAGTTCGCCTGGTTCCAACTGACCTTCACAAACTAGCGAACTACAAAAACACATAACAATAACTCAAAAATGAATAAATTTATTTTTCGATTACATTCACTACGAATGGAGATATTGACTGCAGTTGTTTTATATCCCATATGGTCTAGTGGCTAGGATATCTGGCTTTCACCCAGAAGGCCCGGGTTCGATTCCCGGTATGGGAAATACTTTTTTTTTTATTTTTTTCTTTAGTTTTGTTCGGAAGGAAACCAAAAAATTAGCTCAAGCACGAAAATTCGTTTCATTTATGACGCGCGACCAGATGAACAGGAGAGATGTTTTAATTTCATTTAGCTGAATTTTTAAATTAATTTATTAATCTCACGAATAAAAATCATGCTTGCGAATTAATTTATTTTTTTGCGGTCAATCAATTTACACTTTTTGTAATAATTAAAAAGTTTATGAGTTCAGTTGAATTGTCAGTTTCTTGAACTCTTTCCAATTAAATTTGAGGAATATTTTTGGATATTAATACGGATACGGATAAGCATAATAAAGGGTGTTTTTTGTTAGAGGTACAGGTACACTCACACTCAAAGTGCGACAACCAAAAAATATGCCTGCAGCAAACTTTCCATATTTAAAAAACATAAACAAAGTACGAAAACAATATTATTAAAATAGAAAATATATCTAAATATTATCTGCCTCATTTTTGCAAAGCCACACTCAAAGTGGGACACGGCAAACTCAGCTTTTTAAATTTGTTTTTAATACTTCGTCGAGTTTCCATTGCGCTTCACAGTCGCTTCAAGACGCCTTGGCATACTCTCAACTAAATGTTTTGCAGAAAGATGGCTCGATAGCTTCCCCATTCTTCCATCACAAACGTTTTAAGAGCGTTGATGTTCGAAACTCTTCTTTTAGCAACTCTTTTCTTTAGTTCTGCCCACAAATGCTCAATTACATTCAAGTCGGGTGATTGAGCAGGTGTAGCAAGAACTTTAGGGCAATTGTGAAGGAGCCACATCTTCGCAACCCAAGACTTATGCGTGGGAGAAGACGAAATCACCTTTGATGCCAAGTTTCTACCCGCTATCTATCTATGAGCGCTTTGATTGTTCTTTAATTGTAAGTGAAAGAAGAAAGGCTACATTTAGAGAAAAGTACTGTGTAAAATTGCATTTTCTAAATAATTGTTATATTTTTTATATGGGAATTTTTAGACAAGCAA
Organism: Ferdinandea cuprea; assembly: GCA_963576555.1. NCBI lineage: Eukaryota > Metazoa > Arthropoda > Insecta > Diptera > Syrphidae > Ferdinandea > Ferdinandea cuprea. The sequence goes on from OY754961.1 coordinate 15,275,197, forward strand.
AAAAGCTTGCTCGACCTACGAAATGGGAATTGAGTAATGTTTCCCTAAAATGCTTAGGAGAATAAACAAGAATAAGTGTTTTCCTTCGACATCAAGCTTTTTTTAGTATATTAAAGAGAAAGTTATTGCGATCGTGCGTAAATTTCGAACTCAAACTGATTATGAGGGATGATATAACGACTATAGAGAAGTCCAAAAAAGTGGGTGCGCCAATGCCGTCCATCGGTCTGTCTGTTTGTCTGTCTGTTTGTCTGTCTGTCCGGGCGCCGTATTGCGAAACGGTTCGACGGATTTGCTTCAAAGTTCGTATATAAGGTTCTTGGGGTTACATCTCGGGGCATCGCTTTATCTTTTGAAATAACGGTACCTGCCATACAAATTTTTTGAAAATCACTTATCACTGTTTTTCTCGAAAGTGGTTCCAGGGATTTCGGTCTTTTTTTCTACTAAGGATGTTTAGGATGGGGTCAACGATTCTGCATACTCAGTTTTTGGAAAAAAAATCGATTAACGGTAATTTATAAAACGGGCAATATCTTGAAAACTAATTAAGGGAACTTCAAAAAAATTTACTCTTTTTTTATACTATAAACTCAAACAAATCTGCGTACTTAGATTTTTTAAATATTTTTTTTATAATTTTTTTTTTGTCATATAACAATTTTTTTAAATTTAAATTAAATTCGTTTTCTCAAAAAGGGCTCCAACGATTTTGATAATTTTTTGTATTTCGAACAATTATGTGAAAAGTGTCCAATGTGCGAATTAAAGGAGTTTAATATATTTAATTTTCGGCTCAAAGAGTTCCAAATTCCAAATTCTAGAAAGAACTCAGACTCGGTGATGGTCCATTGTGCATCCAAGAAGAAACCCTTTGGTTCGCGGAACTAGATGAGTTTTGCTTCTTGTTTATCGTGCTCTCTCGTTTCACAAAGACGACAAAACAATTCTTAATTAAAACAAGAACCATATGCAGAATGTGACGAAAACAGAAACTGTTTTACAAAATATGCACTAGTTTCCAGTCCTATAAAAAAAAGCTCTTAATTAGCTAGTGAGTCATGCCTGGGTGTCATGCCTCACAAGACTGAACTGGTCCTCTTCTTAAGGAAATATAAAATTCCTCATATTGTCTTTCCCTTCACAAACGGCGTAAGCTTAACTTTCTCTGAAGAAGCGAAATTTCTGGATCTGATTATAGATAAAAAGTTGAGCTGGAAGCCTAATATGAAGGAAGGAATAAAGAAAGCTACTGAAGCACTTTTCTCTTGTAAAAAAGCCATTGGCAACAAATGAGGGCTTCAACCTCACATCTCTTATTAGCTATACATTTCGGTTATAAGACCGATACTTACGTATGGAGTGGCTGTCTGGTGGACTGCTTTAAAGCGAAAAAATAAGCTAAATCCAAATACCAGCATACCTATGCATTTGAGGCGTTGCTCAAGAATTCTGCTTTCGCCAACTCAGACAAGGAGACAAACGGCAGCTAACACGGCTGTTTGTCTAAAAGCTACGTCACAGTGGACCGACAACGCTATTGGCCATGCTTCCATCCTAAATATAATATTGAATATCTCTAGTAAAATCGAATACAATTCATTCTTGGAATATACAGTGATCCATTTTGATACCGACGAATCAAAAACCAATTATGGGGTGGAGTGTTGTTCTTATTATCTGACAGAATAAATCTTAGTCTCTCCTTTGGGCAGAGAAGTCTTATATCGGCTAAAGAGGAACGTGATATCCTCGAAGGAGATCACCATTTTCTCGGAAACTCAAGCGGGAATCAAGTCCTTGAAATCAGTCTTCAAGAAATGTCGGCGCAGTTCAACATTCATCTTTGCTTGGTGCCGGAGTACAGGGACATTCCTGGGAACTGTCAGAAACGCTCTAAAAATTTGATTTCGCTAAGCAGACGGAACATTAGCACTACTAAAGGTGTCATCACTGAACACTGTTGTTAAATGAAAAATTGTTTAGTGTCAAATTTATTGCTATATTTTATTGCATCACCAAAAATATTCTTTTTTTTTGTTCTACAAAAGCTTACCGCTAAATTAATTAGGCAAATATCCGTCCATTAATAAATAAAAAGCAAATAATTTATATTTTTGGATTTATACTGATATTTTATGAATCTATTTTGAAATGTCTTTAAAATTTAACAACAAATTATGTTGAATTATATATAAATAATAATTTAAATAAAGTTAGATTATTAAAGAATGTACATTATACTATCATTATGTAATATTTAATATAAAAAAATTAAATATTTCTTCAAATACCTTTCGACTATCAAAATGGCATTCTGTGGAGTCCTTTGTGGTGGGTGTGTTGGGTGTTTATTTTCATCCTTTATTCTTCCAACGTTTGTGACTGATTTTGTCCGCATGTAGAACGATCATAGAAGAAAAATTAGTTTGTCACTCTTAAAGTTTCTTCTAAAAGTTGTAACTATTTATTAATTTTACCAAATGTTACTATCTTTAACTATCGCAAGTTGTATTTTTCTTATTAATTCCGCTTCAAATGCCAAATAACTTATTTAACCTTTCTCTTTTAACTTATAACTATTTTCACTTTTCTCGTCAGTTCGAATGGAAAGAGAAAGAGAGAGTTAAGTTATAATAATGAAAGTGTAAGTGAATAGGTGACGCCAATGCTTACACAATACCTACATCTAGAAGAATTACAGCGTTAGCAATTAATTACTACTTATCCGGCTCCCGACCCGTGAAGGGTCCCTGCCTGGAAAACGGCTGGCTTCCATCGTCTGCGATCCCAGGCACGCTGCTTCCAGTTGTCCAAACCATGCGCTCTGGCATCCGCGATGGATTGGTTTTTAAAACGTCTTTTAAACGGAGGTTCGGTCGCCCTTATCATCTCGAGCCTGGGGGCTGGGATTCGAAAATCTTCTTGATCGGAGCATTGTTGTCCATTTGCTCAATGTCGCCTCACCACACTTGCTTCAAGTAGGAATTTTGATATACTCGGCAAGGAACCGAGAAGAAAAGTGCGTATGGTGCATGGAAGTCAACTGATGATCCCAACCCACCACATTTGGGTGAAACGCCTTTGAAACTATAGGTCGCAAAAATCATGTATTGACAAACATATTGTTGAACTCAATATAACAATTTTTTGTCAAATCAACTAAATTTTTTTTGTTGAAATTTATTTAATCGTTTTTGTCAATATTACTCGCAACTATATTTTCTGTCTATAGAGCTATTGGCAAAACTATCTTTTTCAGAATAACGCTCTCTCTCTATTGCATAGAATAGAAACCCTGACAATACACAGCAAACTTGAATTTCGTTTGCTAAAATGGCTGAATGGAATTTTTTGGTTAACGCCAAACGAAATAGAGCCAAATTCTAAAAATTTAGGTATTATTTCCATTCTAAAAAGAAGGTTGAAATCCCTTAATCCCGCGTAGCGGCCCACTAAAAGCACATACCCCTAGCGGACCAACAAAGTTGGGTGGGCGGTACCTGCCTCCTGTAGGAAGAGGGTTAACATCCCTTAATTCCGCGTAGCGGGTCACCAAGGTTCTGTTCCAAAGGCGCCTTATTTAGAATTGGGCATTATTTCCTTTGGCAATATTTCATGTCACCGCAAAAAAACTTCGAAATTCACAGCACTGAAAACCAAATTCCCCGCCCCTGAAAATCCATACAAAACCATTGTCATCATTCAGAAACTGATGTTATTGCGTAGTGTTCTATAAGTCGGAGACAGCCTTTTGTCTGATAGGTTTTTAGAAAATGTTCTCCTATACACCTATACTTACTAGATTGGGTGAGAGGTTACGTTTGTTGGCCGGCGAATCAGAGTGCCTTCTTTCTCGGCAGACTCATATACTTATGGTCAAACCATATAAATCGGCGGGACCAGACGGCATTATACCAGCCGAATTACAAAAAACATCAGATATTATTCTTCCGGTGTTGGAGTTAATTCTGAAAAGTTGTATTGAACTGGTCCACATTCCGCTGTTATGGAGAGAAGTGAAAGTGGTTTTCATACCCAAAGCTGGCAAATATTCCCATGTCACTCCGAAAGATCTCAGACCCATCAGTCTATCATCATTTCTCCTAAAAACTCTAGAAAGATTGATAGATATCCATATTCGTACCAACATTGACAAAAGGCTGCTGTCTACCTCCCAACATGCCTATTGCAAAGGCAGATCTGTAGAAACAGCCCTACACTCGTTAGTACGTTCAATTGAATATTCCCTTCACCATAAGGAGTATACAATGGTAACCTTCCTCGATATAGAAGGCGCCTTTAACAACGTCAATACATCCGCGATCTCAACTGCACTGTCGGATCTAGAAGTGGATAACACACTTAGCGAGTTCATTAATCAACTACTAACCAGTAGGATTATTAACTCAAAGCTGGGTATGACCTCCGCCAGAAGATCTGTCAGCAGGGGAACCCCGCAAGGAGGAGTCCTATCCCCACTTCTTTGGAATCTTGTGGTGAACAAACTGCTTGTTATCCTGGAAGGAGAGGGCTGCAAAGTGATTGCCTATGCAGATGACGTTGCTATTGCCGTATCGGGGAAGCACCTTAACACCTTAAAAGAACTCCTACAAAATGCTCTTAACAAGCTAATAAGATGGGCTGACGGTTGTGGTCTGGGCGTCAATCCCCACAAAACCGAACTTGTCCTCTTTACTAGGAAATACAAAATCCCACGAGTTGACCCCCCTTCAATCAGGGGTACTAGCTTAGTCTTCTCTGACGAGGCCAAATACTTAGGTCTCATCCTGGATAGGAAGCTCAACTGGAAATCTAATATACAAGAAAGAGTCCGGAAAGCTACGGTGGCACTCTTTTCTTGCAAAAAAGCTATTGGAAACAAGTGGGGACTACAACCCCGAATTACTCACTGGCTATATATCTCGGTTGTAAGACCGATACTAACGTATGGAACAATTGTCTGGTGGACTGCCTTAGAGAAAGCGATAAATCGTGATAAACTGGGCAAAGTCCAGAGATCAGCATGTTTATGCATAGGCGGAGCGCTTCGCACCACTCCCTCAGCTGCACTCGACATTCTGTTCCATTTGATACCCCTTGACATCTTTAGCAGACAGACGGCTGCTACCACGGCCACTCGCCTCAAAGCAACTTCTCAATGGGCCGATAGTGAAATCGGCCACTCTGCAATTCTGAACATACTCAGAATCCCTTCTAGGAATATAGACTACACCACACCCCAACTGCTGTTCGACAAAAACTTCCAGATAACCATCCCCCCTAGATCCTTTTGGGAGGATGCCTTGCCGGGAGAAGAATCAATCCATTTTTACACGGACGGTTCAAAAACAAATGATGGAGTGGGTGGAGGTGTCTTTTCAGACAGGCTCAATCTCAGTCTCTCCTTCCGTCTTCCTAATCATTGTAGTGTTTTCCAGGCGGAAGTTATGGCGATAAAGGAAGTCTTGTCCTGGCTAAGAAAGAATGTGGTATCCGTAAAGGATATTCGAATCTTTTCGGACAGTCAGGCCGCCATCAAGTGTCTGGACTCTGTCTCTATTAACTCTTTAGTAGCCCTAGATTGCCGTTCATCTCTAAAGGAGATGGCTGAGCAGTTCAACATTCACCTTTGTTGGGTGCCGGGGCATAGGGACATTCCGGGTAACTGCAAGGCCGACGAACTCGCCAAACTTGGAACTACCCTCTCAATCTTGCCTGAAAAGGGCTCCTTAGGCACACCAGTTTCCACGTGCAAGCTCTGGTTTAAACTGGATGCATTAGAAAAAACTAATCACAGATGGACAAATGGTACTACTTGTCTGACAACGAAGCAGATTTGGCCTAGGCTGGATCCAAGACGCTCAAAGAGCTTGATTACCCTTAATCGATCGCACATTGGTGCTACAATTGGTGTCATAACTGGACACTGTTTGTTAGGCAGGCATGCAGCAAGGCTTGGTGCCTATTATAACGACTTCTGTAGGAGCTGTTTGGACGAGGAAGAGGAGGAGACTACTCTACACCTTCTCTGCGCATGCCCTGCTCTCTCTCGAAAGCGAAACCTCCATTTGGGGGCCTTCTTCTATAATGATCTTAATGATCTAAACTCAACCGACCCAAAATGTCTCTCACGCTTTATTAGCTCCTCAAAATGGTTCAACGTGTAGGCAGAAACTTCAGATCCACGTGGTATCACAATGGACCTATATTGGTCTAAGTGAGTCAGACTTCTATCTGACTGCCACTTCAACCTAACCTAACCTAACCATATACTTATGGTGATACCCCTCAGTGGGTAATGGACTTAGGCGATGCTGTGGTTTCCTACATTCCTTATTTTTTCTCGTAGTTAAGCAATTCAGATATCCTGAAAGACTTGCACAGATTAGTATATGGAATAAGCTACCAAATGCTCTATTGCTCGACATGTTCTATTGACACACTCGTGCGCATATTGAAAAAGTGGTGCAAAAAAATAACGAAAATGTAAAAATTACACTCCCAAAGGAGCAAAACATGATTCATTTGTTGTTGCATTTGAATTAGAGAATTCTCCTGTCGAATTAAGTCTGAGGTAGCCGTGCAACTGACCTTAACTATCCCGGTACGGCCGCGAATATCCTTTAACAGGGAAAAGTAAAAGGCGTTGCAGTATATGTCTTCTCCTTAAGGCACTGTCTAAGGTTGATCTGCAACGTTAATAACCTCCAAAAATGTGGAGGTAGTCAAGCCACAACAGTTTGGGAAGGTGGAACCTGTCGTACTTACCGCGGTCCATGGACATGTGGGGGGTAGTAAAAAAGCTGATACTCTTGGCAGTCTAGGCTTTATTATAAGAATTTATTGGCCAACAACCATTCTTGTCTGCTTACAAAAATGCAAAGTCTGGGTTTCTACGTCTACAACATTTCGAATATTGCCTTATCGTATCTCATCTCAAAAATGGTGGGCAAAAGGTAGAAATAACTTATGGTCCTTAATGGGATCGTTATGCAGTCTTCTCAAGGAGTATTCGTTACAGATAAAGCAAATTATATCGACGGACTGTCTGTGGGAAACTTCTGGTATTAGAGCAAGACAAGACTGGAGGCACCTAGTAAGCATTCTCGCGCTATAGCAAGGCAGTTGAATTTGCTGGGTTTAACCGATACATCGATGTAGAAGACGAAGACACCGCGGAGCATTTCCTCTGAGGTTAATGTCCTGCATTCGCTAGAACCTGTCTCCAGATATTAGGCGCTGATGTTGTGAATGCTGAGCATTTAATTTCTTAACCACTGAATTGCCTTCTCGGCTTTCGGAAGAGTCCGGCAAATTACTAAATTACTTTCAGACAGACACGTCCACTACCTAACTTTAGCAATTTTTCAGACTTTCGCCATCATCCGCCATCATCACACATCATCCGTTTAAGCATGAGTCTATACAATCAAAACTGGGATTATCGAGTTATTATACAGAGAGCTCGGCAAAGACCTTTACCCCATAACTGCATTTCCAAAAAAAGCGTTATTCTTCTTTTGATTTCTGAATAAATTTAGTTAGTTCAGTTGGGATATCAAAGCCGAGGTAGACAAAGCCCTTTACTACCTCAAAGTTATAGCTTGGAACGTTCTATTCCCTATCAGACTTCTCCTCTCTACTCACAAACGAACCAGTGCCAGTCATAATCAAACACAATTTAAAAAATAAACCACTTTAATGTTACATGAAAGTAGGTATTTACCAACTTTTATTCAAAGGGCAACCTAAGGTCGTTTTGAGTATTCAGCTTTATGGTATCAATTCTTGAGCAAATCCATCACGATTCGAATACGCTCGAATTGATTTCAATTGATCACATTTGTTTTCCCCTTAACTAAGGTACCTACTGCTATGATGCAGCACGTAACTCTCACTTGATCCAACGGATTCAACCTCATTCATTTCCTTCACCACTGACAGAGCGTTCCTATTATACGCAACACACAGAAGTAAACACACAGAGAAGACAGAAATGCCATTCAACAGCAACGACAAGAATGTCGAATTGTTTCCTCTTTAATTGGATAACTTTACGGAGATTTATTTCCAATTTTGCCAACGAACATATGCTAATCTTTCAGCAGTCACGTGTTGGCCTTGTATCCATGTCTCGCACATCATAAAAAGAAAAGAACCCTTCACCAGAGTGTTGTTGTAACCCTCTGCTGCCCGTCTCATATTACGTCTATATCTATCTCCAGCTTTGAATGGATTCGTATTCGGATTCGGATTCGGAGTGTTAGTGCTACACCAATCCACGCAGCCAATAAAATTCTAAAAAAAAAAAGGAAGACGAAAAATAATATGAGACGAATGAACCGAGAGGAAATCAAATAAAAAGGGAAATTGTCGGTTTTCTTTTCCTTCGAATGTGCTGCAGCCAAGCCAGCAGCAAGCAAACTATGCGACAAGCATACTTTATAGAGAAGAATAAGAAAATCCCTAGGGAACCTCCTGTTGCGTCGTTCTCCGTCTGGCTCAGTGATTTTACCAACTGCTACCGCGCGTCTAAGACAAGCATTTTGAGTGCATTCGATGTTGAGGAGGAATTATTTCACCCATGAAGACACACAACAGAGAAAAACCGCATACGAATATGATGATGATGATGATGAGATGTCCTTTTGCTGTCCACCACAGTCGTTACACTCGTTACAGAGTTCATTCATGTCCACACAAGAACACAAAATCCACCCTCAGCAATGATGGGAATGGATCACGTGCTGCATATGTGGGTGGTGGTTTTGAGAGCTTGTCAGGGGCCTTTCCACCCCAATAAAGTTGCGGTCTATACAACCAACCCACAGGATACATAATAGAGGAAGTGAATTTGTGCTTTTGCAAGAGTGAACCCGATCCCAATGCCCGAACCGACCCGATATTTTAAAAGGCTGCTGCGGTTCTCCTTTGTCAGTGAGTCCTTTTTGTTGGCAATTTGAGACCACATTGTGGGGCATTGCGTGCGATGCCACCTCCGCTCCACCTAAGTAGGGGTCGTCGAGTTTATGCAATAAAACAGAGAAACAAACACGAAACGCCGAAGGGCGCCCCCAACAGACGTCAGAGTTATACATATAACATCACCATGGCATGCCCTTTATCCAAAATCCGCAGCTCAGCCGTAACGTGTGCGTTGCTTGCTTGCGTACCGGCGTATACCGTGTTTGTGTATTGTATACACGCTTGTTTGTGTGTTTATTATTGCCTTGCGTTGTGGGCGGAACATTTGATGTGAGTTCCGTGCCAGGCCATAAATCTCAACAGCAGCGGGCAACAGCAACCGAAGCAGCAACAAAGGCGGCAGCTGCATCGACACAACCGCACGATTGGGGGCTCCCTATATGGCCCCAACGCGCTGTGGCACTGCGCTGGGTATTGTCTCTCGGTGGCAAATGGAAAGAGATGGTGGCTGAAGTTCTCAGCTCTTTAATTGGTGATGTGAAGCAATAAAACACAAATTAGCATCCAGGAGGCTTCTCCGGTGCGGCGGCGGTGATACTGCTGCTGCTGCTGCTGGTGGTGGTGGTGGTGGTGGTGGTGATAGTGATGATGGTGGAGTTTGGATTGGATTCTTCTTCGGCCTGCCACATCGTCAACGTGGTCGTTGCATTTACGGCGAATTGTCCGTGATTCACGGTTAATTGGTCTTTTAGTTCTGGGTAAATATACGAGGAGCATAAATGGAATCGACCATTTTACCAAGAAGTGCTATCTCTGGCCAGTTAATCGAATAAGCGTTAAAAATAAACTTTAAATCCCACAATGGAATAACTTATCATGAGAGACCGAATATGCATTCTTTGCACTACAATTTGGATCACAATTATAGTGAAGGCTTTGCAGGCTAAAAGAAGTTATTTCCCTTGAAACCTTCTCGTAGCCAACGTGAATAGTGTGCTCCGGGTGGAGTTTTAAATCCAAAAAAATTGAGGTGGAGTGTCAGATATGAGGAATTTTTTTTTCGGTACAATTTCCAAGCTTTTTCTAGCCAAAGTTTAATGAACACAAAAAACGGTACATACAACAGTGTTCATGTCTATATACTACCTGTTTTAAAATTTACTTTTTAAATTTCTCGTATACTAAAGAACGGCATCGTGCGGAAATTTCGAACTCAAACTGCTTCTTACTATCGAGTATTTAACGCTATAGCCAACACTTTATGGAGTTCAGGGCTTTGGGCGTCACATATTTCTTAGCGCCTATTCCAACTACCGGACACTACTTCGCGACCTATGCTATATATGTGGAATCTGGCTTACCAACAATATACTGCCATAACTTTAAAGCTCATTCAGGCGGTGACGAGAAATAACGCCAAACGAAATAATGCTAAATTCTAAAAATTTAAATTGCAAACATTTCGAAGAATTAAAGCGTGTCCAGTGGTCAGACATTCAAAAAGACTGTGGTTGTCATCCGTGTCAGTGAAGAAGATGAGGTTAATCCATCCGCTATTCACAGCAACTATAGATGTATATAACTTCAAATCGAAGTTAGTTAGCTCGTCAAATCTTTGACTGAACATATCAACGAATTGGGACTTTTCCATGCTGCCGTTCCATTCGGAACATCCACGGTGTGCGTGAGGCTCTTCAACTTCGTGACGAAGAGAAGGCGAACTGCCATGGCTAGGGTGTGAGGAAGGCCGTCGACAATATTAACAAATCTCTGGCCCTCGAGTTGCTGAAGACAAACCTGGAAGTTACCCAGCAAGATAAGATTTCAAATGCCTGCTCCTGAAGGTCAACCAAATCGGCACCGTCACTGACTGAATCCATCAAGGCTCATTTGCTCGCCAAGAACAACGGTGAAACCGAGGACCCTTTCATTGCCGATTTGGTCGTCGATCTTAGCACCGGACAAATCAAGACTGGAGCTTCATGCCGTTCCGAACGTTTGGCTATGCACAACCAAATTATTTTTATCGAAGAGGAGCTCGGCGCTGGTAGCAAACACTTGTCGAGAGAATTATCATCCCTAAAGGTTAATCTACAGAAACCTAAACCATCAACTGACAACGGAAGAAAGCAATTTTAATACCATTTTTAAAGCTAGGCTCGAAATCCTGAATTCTAAATTACATACCCCGCAAACCTCAACTTCAGAAAACTTACTAAATATGCAACAGAAAGGAACCTGTAAATATTTACCACTTCATCGCGGCTTGTCCAATTCTCTAAGAATTCCGCCGTTTTATTTTCAAAAAAGCTCTTTATCTTTGACTGGCATCTATGAAGTATTAAATGGCGGTCGTAGTGGTTTTGTATATACAAATTTTCGAAACATGCAATGACGTATCGATTGCTTGGATGAGATTGGCCTTAAGTGCTTGAATCGTTTCCGGATTGTTGCAGTCCTTCACGGTTCCCCACAAAAAAAAGGCCAATAAGGGTCGAATAGCAGCTCCGAGGCAGTCAATTGACATCACCAAGATGGCTGATAAAACGATTTGGGAATTTGGTGCGCAAATGATCGATTGTAACACCGACGCGCCAACCTGCATGAACCAGAGTCGTCCAAATCCATGACTTCAAAATCAGTAGAAAAAAAAGTCGATTAACATGGCTCTGTAACGCCTTACCGTTGATCGAAATGTTATTCTCAGCCTCATTTTCAAAGAAAACTGGTGCAATGTTGCCACTACTCAATTCTCGACTACCGCAACCGGGGGATGTGAGTGTTGTCCACTCACGAACTTTTTGCACAAACTTGCGTACAACAGACGCGGTAGGTGCTTCATTTCGGTCAAAACTTCTTTTTAAAAAACGCTCTGTTTGGGCTACATAGCGCTCACTTTGGATATAAGTTTTCGATATTCCCCAACGTTGTTCAAGCGGAAAGCGACTCGTTCCGTGGAGGTAGTCAAGATTTTGATCGGGAAACAGCTGTCAGTGTCAAAAATACCTTTGTTATAAAAATAGACCACTAGATGGCCCACCCATTATATATTATATAACGAAATGTCAAATCCGGCAGAACAAATATTTAATGAAATTTTATAAAATAAAGAAATGTATCTCTCTATCTATCTCTTTTTTGTATTGCTTTATCATCTCAAATAACGTTACCTGCCATACAATATTTTTTAAAAAACTGACTTCTCACTAATGATTTTGGTTTGTTTTTGTTCTTTCGATATCTACTTGGCGTGGAACCGAATAATGGTAATTTATAAAACCGCCAATATCACAAAAACTTTTAGAATTTTTTTATACTCTTAAGTTGAACCAATCTGAACTTTGATTTTTAAACTTTTTTTTTAGATATAACGATTTTTTGAAATTTAAATTAAATTCGTTTTCTCAAAAAGGGCTCTAACGATTTTGATACGTTTTTTTGTATTTTAAAATTATGCACTTCGAGCAGCTAATATATGGATATCTCCAGTTCGACCTAACTGTAACTGTGAACACTATCCGTAGAACTCGTCTGCTACCATCAACGATCTTCCAGAGGGGTTGGATTACCAATCTCCAGTCTCTATACAATAACCAAAGCATATGTGAGTAGTACCAGTAAGAGACTTTTAGCCATCACAAGAATGTGGACCTTTGAAGCTGTGCTTACTTAGAGCCCGGTAACTCTACAATTTACAATTGACAAGGGCAGCTCCTGGAAAAAACCCCACTAAGTTCAGATCAATACTTAGCTCCGATTAATCGATTTTGAAGAGCACTTCAGAGCTATGCCTAGAAGTTGACGACGGAAAAACAAAATATGTAAAAAGGCTTCAAATGCCACTATATTTATAGTAAGACTCAATAGGCAATGGCAATGGACATTCTTCGTAAGATAGAATCCGAACATGGAATAGATCTGAAGCATAAACCTAAGGCCTTAGGTGGCACGCAAACTATACAAGACCAACTGGAGGCGGTTATCCAAAGACCACGCTTATTGGGGAAGCTCGGTCCACTCCCGGCTGTAGCACCGCATAAGTAGAAATCACACTTGGTACGTCAAACAAAATACAGTCAACTCCGGATATAACGACGGTGAAAGGACCAGACTCAAATGGTCGCTACAGCCGAATGTCGGTATAACCGAAGACAGACAAAAAAAAATTATTTACTACTATTTTATTATTTAGACAGAATTAAAAAGAAAACCTGTAACAGCAAATGTAATATAAAAATTTCGCAATTTATAAGAGATGCAACACTGTTTTGCATTTAAGTGAATTCCTTGAAAAAATCCGTAATATTTCGCTGCTTAAGTTTCTTTTTTCAGCCAAAACTTTTTTTTAGTTCTTATAAGCCACGAAACTTCAATGTCGTTTTCACCTTCACCAAATAGAGCAAATCTTTTTAAAACTGAAATGGCACCTAGAGCATCTGCGATTGTTGGGAATTCGTTATTCGAATTCCGGATTGTCAGACTCCTTCTCATCTGATAAGTCTTCATGCATGTTGATTGCTAAAGCTGAAGTTAAAGCTACGCTTTCAACACTATCTTGATCTGTAGGGTCAAAAGCCGTCCAAACATCGTTATCTACATCAATGTAAGTCGCCCAGTTACAGTAGTTTTCATCGTGCGCCCAAATTTGAGCGAGTTCTGCCAAAGGCAAACTATCCAGTCCATCATCGGTATCCTTAACATATGCAGGTAAAGGTGAAGAGTTACAGAAGCCTGCATGAGCGAAACATTTTCTTATGGTCTCTGGGGTTACTCTTTCCCATGCCGCGGTTATCATTTCTACTGCGTCCGAAAGGCTAACGCGAAATTCTGAAGTGTTGTTCTCTAAATGATTAATCATTTTGAATACCAATATTTTAGACACTTTATAATTCCCTGGTCGATGGGTTTAAGAACGGAAGTTTTATTCGGTGGTAAAAATGCCAATTTAATGTTAGTCAAATTGTCTATATGTGGATGGGCAGGACAGTTATCGATAACCAAGATAATGTTTCCATTTTCTCAAAGTCTTTTCAAAAACCGCAGAACTCATCCACGCCTTTTTATTGGCTTCATATTCAACCGGTAGGCATTTAATATTTTTAAAGCATCGGGGTTTCTTCGACTTACCGATGATAAGTAGCTTCCGCTTCACTCCATCCATGCTTGCAGCAACTAACACTGTGATACGTTCTTTTCACAACTTACCACCAACACATTTTTCGCCCCTTAGCTTTAGTTTTATTTCAGGTGTTAATTTAAAGAATAACCCTGTTTTATCCGCATTGTACATTTCAGAATTTGTATATCCATCTCTTAATTTTGGAAAAACGTTTTGTAACCATTCACTGCAGTCACTTTGAGAAACACTTGCTGCTTCACCAAAAATTTTGCCGACCACGATGTTATGACGTTGTCGAAATCGAAAGATCCAATTCTCGGAACATTTTAAATCTTTCTTCCCTAGTAGGATGCCAAATTGATTAGCCTTTTCTTGTAGAATGCGACTGCTCAAGGGAATATTTTTACTTCGTTGCGATTTAAACCATATTAGTAGCGAGTGTTCAAAGTCTTCATGTTCGGATTTTCGATTCCTTTTTATTTTTAAAGAATTCGACTCAAAAATTCGTTGTAGTTGAATCTGTAGAGTTTGGAAAAAATGAAGTACATAGAAGGGGGACAAGCAACCGAAACCTACGCTAATGTTTTGCTGAGGCAACTAGATGATTTTTCTTCTCGCTATATCCGGCGAAAAAATTCAAATCCGTGGAAAAAGCGGACGCTACATTGTAATGGTCCGCCTTCCACCCCAAACCGAGATGTCACGTGTATGTCTCTTTATTTACACAGTTTACATATATTATGTAACTATACTGTCTTTTATATTTAATAATTGTGTTAACACGATTTTCACCACACCATCATCTCATTGGGAGACATACAAGCGGGATTGGTTCCACACTCACAAGCGGTAGGAGAAAACGGCGTTTTCCTCGCTGGCTCTGGTCTGCAAAAGAAATATGAACATGTAAATATTATATAACAAGATAACATATGCTATCCAAGCCAGAGAGCGAACCGATTCCTGGTGTTCCAAGCCTGCTCGTCGGTTTCCTAAGGGGGTGATGGTACGGCGGAGTAGAGATGGCGATGCTGGCTTTTATAAACTAAAAATCCGCTTAACGCTTTCTATTAGGTAGGTGGCGGGAGGATCACGCTACGGATGACACTCTCTAAATTGGAACGAATAGCCAGTTGAATTTGGCCAGTCAGCGTAAGCGGTTAGCATTCCGGTATTCTTTCGACAGCTTCGTGCTCGGCGTGGAAATATATATATACATATTCCTCTTCTCGCAGTGAAATTAAATTTTCCTAAGAAAACGCGCGTGGTTTTACCCAATCAATCAAGCGCATTTTTCCAAAGAAAAAAGAAGGAAAAAAAAAAAAGAAACCGGTTTCAAATACTCTATACATCGTGTACAGTGTGACGAGTGCGAAAACGCCAGGCATAAAAATTGGGTAATACCATAGACCACGTTGCCTAAAATGTCCTTACGCTTGCCAATCCCAACGAGTGATATCCCCAAGTGATACTATCGCAAGCCACGGCTCGGCTATAGCATTGCGTCATAAGTGCGACCGTGTAAGCCATCCTGCGTGACCAAGCCGCAATCCCAATACCAATCGTCAGCGCAAAGCTATCAAATAAACCGCGACTGTGCCCCCGTATAACCCCGTGAACCCAAACACCGGTGCTACCATTGTGAATCAGTATAGAGAGACACGTAAAGCCTCGCATTAGTGTCCCCGCATCTTCCGGACGCGTGCAAGAGGCTCTGGACTCAAGGTACAATCTTAAACTCCAGTTCAGATCCCCCCAGTCGGATGCATAAAACAAAAAACAAACACCTTCCTCCCTATCCCACCACCTCATTGTGGGTAACAATACCAACACGTAACTATAACCCCCTTCGCCCAGTGGTTATCAGCAGCGGAGTCACCTGCAGCTGTAGTTTTGATTTATTTTTTTTTATGTGCTAGTTATAGTGTTAGTTATAGTGTTAGTTTTCTTTTGCTATATGCTTATATATATTTATTTTTATCCCGAGTTTGTGCAAGTGAGAGAAAGATTATCTAGAGGTTTTTTTTTGTACTCTGGGTCTTCATTTCCACCCGCTACGTTGTTAGTTATACTTGTTTTTTTGAACAGCTTCACCAAGGAATCCTATCCGGCAGGCCTGATGCGGCGGATCACCAGGTAAGTCAAATTCATATAAATATTTATTTTTGTTACTTTCTCACGCTTACGCACAACTTTACACAGAGTTTCCAACTAGTCTTCATATTTCTCCAACTTAAATTTCAACTATGTATATTATATTGTTAATCAGCTAAATATTTTTTTTTTTGCCTATTAAGGGAAATAAAACTTATCTAAATAAATACAGTTTGTAAATAGCGTGTTCTACTAAAAAATAAAAACAAAAAAACAAATCACGAACCTAACTATCTTATAAATAACTATGATACTACATTTTTATGAAAGTAAGCATTCGTTTTTTTTTTGTTTATGCAACTCTTATTCTAGTTTTAATATACAATAAATGAAATAATAATGAATTTTTAAGGATGTAAAAATTTAGTGTCTCATTTTGAGGGCAGAGTTGTGGCAGGGTTCGTAGAGGAAGCATAGGGCTTTCTCTTAAATGGGTGCAAGTTTTTTTTCAGTGGTACTTGCACATGGAAGGGTGGGTACAGATCGTACGGATCCGCTGTGAGGACGAATAACACCAGTTCCTCGTGTGGTAATGCGGGCCTCCTTGTTTTTATTCTTTTTTTTTTATCAAACGCATGCAATACTTTTTGTAGTGGTGAACAGTTTGGTAATCTCGGGAGCAAGAATCCACCCTCCGACGAGCTACAGTTGAGACCAGCAAGGCATGCAACCCGCGTCCGAGAACCGACTACCTTGTTTTCCTCTTCCCCTCCTTTTCCTCTATCCCATATCCTAATGTCCCTCCTTTAGATTTTATCCCGTCTCGTAAGATATACTACACCCATTCTCCTCATCATCACCACCTCCGCTACAATATACGAAATAGCCGTTATATCCGAAGTCGCTATAACAAGATGCATTTGTATGGAAAATATGATGTGAAATCAAGGGACTCAGAATTAGTGTCGCTATATCCGCATGGTCATTATAACCGAGGTCGCTATAGGCGAATTTCACTGTATTTGTCAAACTGTTTTCGAAACCACGTTTACAGCAAGCACATCTTAGGACGATTAAAAGGGCGTGGTTTTCACCGCAGCGTAATTTCCTTCTCGACATCAACAAATAATTATTATTATACTAATTCCAAAGACTTTACATGATCTCCAGCGTGGATCAATATCATTAAAGCTTTTACATGCATAAAAATGCAAATTGCTACCATTTCAATAAAAAAATTATACCCATGCGCTCTGCAGTTTCATTGCCAATTAACTAAACAATGTAGCTAATAGGCGAAACTTGTATATGTTTGAGCTAGGTGCCCCCATACCTACTGTGAAGTGTGCTAATATTATAATCGCTGTCGATTAAAGCAAACACCTATCGAGACGAGATATCTGCTTATTATTTGCTTAGACAATAAAAGAGGCACTTTGATAAAGTTATTTAGTTAGTAAAAAAGAAAGAAAAACAAAAACTTTTAACCTAAAGGGTCATCCATTTCGAGATTCCCTACTTTTTTAAAGAAAAAAACACAGAAAATTCAAATTTAATGGAGAATTTTTATTATCATTTGAAAGAACATTCTTTGGCATTTATTTTTTGAAGATTATGTCTATCAAATGTTGGCCGTTGCTACGTCGCAGATGGTCCATCCGTTGAGTCCAATTTTCGATCACTCGTTCGAGCATTTCGACTGGTAACTGGCGAATGACACGAAGCGGGTTTGTCGGCATAAGCTTTTGACTTTACATATCCCCAATCGACCTGCCCAAAACGTGAAATTATGTGCTCACCGAAATGTTCTTTCAATAAGTCCATTGATTGATTCGATGTGTGGGAAGTGGCGCCGTCTTGCTGAAACCAAATGTCGCCGAGATCACGAGCTTCAATTTCAGGCATCAAATAGTCGGTTATCATGGCACGATAACGGTCGCCATTGACTGTTACGTTCGCACCGGCATAATTTTTAAAGAAATATGGACCGATGATTCCACCGGCCCACAAACCACACCAAACCGTTGTTTTTTCTGGATGAAGTGGCAGTTCTTCAATCTCTTCAGGTTGCTCTTCGTCCCAAATGCGGCAATTTTGTTTGTTTACATACCCATTGAGCCAGAAATGGGCCTCATCGCTAAACAAAATTTGCCTCGAAAACGTCGGATCTTCTTGGAACTTTTCAAGAGCCCATAGAGCGAAGCGATGTCGCTTTGGACGGTCGCGCTGCTTCAGTTGTTGCACAAGCTGTATTTTGTACGCTTTCAATTTAAGATCTTGACGTAAAATGCGCCAAGTCGTTCCATACGTCAGTCCGAGTTGCTGCGAACGGCGCCGAATCGACTCTCTACGGTCTTCGTGTACACTCTCAGCTACGGCCGCTATATTTTCTTCACAGCGTGCTGGACGTGGTCTGTTCGGTCGAATATTATCCAATAATGAATGCTGGGTCTCAAAATGGGTGATGGTGTTGCGAATAGTACGCTCAGTAGGCCGATTATGTTGACCATAAGTTGAGCGAAGTGCACGAAACGCATTCCTCACAGAACGTGAATTTTCATAATAAAGTTGAACAATTTGTAAACGTTGTTCACGCGTAAGTCTTCCCATTATGAAATGCCAAACAATACTGAACAAAAATAACATGACAGCATGACACGACTCACACGTGATCTGTCAAAAAAAGGCTATTGAAAAAAGTATCTCTACTTGGATCACCCGTTATTTAGGTATATTGGGCTATGAAATATGCCAAAGCCAGACATTTCTGATTGCTAATGAATTTTATTTGTAAAATCGCTACAACTCCGAAATGGCCTTAACCAAAGAAAATGAAAAAAAAAAAAAATATAGATGAAACAAGTTTTTCTCTTGCTTTTTCATTTATTTATTTGTTCGTTCCACTTGATGCAGACCGTTCCACTCGTGAAGAGTCAACTTTAAAATGTTTGATTAGAAGAAAAAAAAACCAATAAACAATATTTGCTCAAGGCATTATAATTCCATTGAAATTGCGTTCCTTATCTTTATTGTATGGCTCTGTGTGTATATATTTCATGAGCGCGCAAACAGTGGTATCGCACCCAATCAATCTGCTGCTGGGCAAGGCTGGCCATATGTACACAGATATGTTGGTACGTAGAAGCGCTAGAACGCAATCGATCAATCAACACTTCAAAGTCGCTCTAATGAGTGTATTTCTATTGTTAAAAATTTATTGACAAATGATTGTTGCTAGCGATTGGGCGTAGGTAGTAGATTTGTTCGATTTGGAATTATCGATATTTATTCATTGATAAAGTTGTTAAGAAATTCGAGAACAAAAAAATCGATTTGTTTGTAAATTTTTTTAGACCTCATACAATTTACTGGCCGCATAACTTTGTCAATTCTATAGAAACATATACATAGATATGTATCTACTATAAAATATATCGTGGAAGATGTAATTACATAGGAAAAGCAAATAGATACGTTACGTTGTATAGGTTGCACAGAATATGAGAAGCCTTCACACTTACCATCTTCAAAATAGTCGCTTAGAGACGAAAAAGTTTTATTCACCAAAGTCCATTAAAAAGACCAGTTTATTGGTGGATGCTTTTGAGAGTCGTTTAAGACTACCCGTACTTCATTGGAGATGAGTTGGCACCTTCACGTCTTACAATCGAAGTTTGGGTGTCTTATGAGATAGAGCGTTCTGAAATCATTGCTGCTCGAGCCTCAGAAGTCTAACATGAGCACTCTAGAAAGAGGACGCACGGCGGACGAATTCACGTAATTAAATCAACAGTCAACATGGCTCAATACCGTAATGAGCTACTTTGACGTATTTGGAGCTGAGGTCATTATGGATTTTTTAATACTAGTCAGGTTGTTGAAAAAGAGATGGTGGCGGAGAAGCCCTTAATGGGTCAACGGCAGCTCTCAAATCCACGAAGCGGGCCACTGACTCCGGAATATCCGGCCCCTTTTGTCCAAGGGGTCGGCCCTCCAGGTAGAAGGTTGTAAAGGGTCCGCCATCTAACGTTTTTTTTTCAACTAGTGCTTGTTTCGCGAATGGTAACACTTAGCTCGTGTCTGATTTGACAGATAATTAGTTTTATCCTTCCGCTGAACGAATATGGTTGTGTTTACGCTTGAACAACGCTGGGAAATATTGCGACATTACTTTGAAAATCATGGTAATGTTGCAGAATGTGTGCGAAAATTGCGTACGGATTTTGGAAGAAGAGAAGCACCGTCTGTTCGTTATCTTGTGAAAAAAGTGAAAGAAACTGGCATCCTCATTGATAAACCAAAGCGTGAAAAGCCAAAAACAGTGCGTACAACATTGGTATGACGCTAAACAAAGTCCAATTGGTTCAGGAGTTGAAGCCAACTGACCATCCAATGCGTTTTCGCTTCGCTAAGTGGGCCTGCGATCGACTTAGAGTAGATGCCGGTGGCGGGTATGTAAACAAGCAAAATCATCGAATTTGAGGCACAGAAAACCCGCACGCATACATTGAAAAGCCGATATAGCCAAAACGAGTCACTGTTTGGTGCGGATTTTGGTCCAGAGGCATAATTGGGCCATTTTTCTTCGAAAATGAGCAAGGAGTGGCCGTTACAGTCAATGGCGATCGTTATCGGGCCATGTTGAACGAATGTTATGTTTTGTTCACAGAAATTGAAGAGGAGAATATTGGCAATATTTGGTTTCAACAGGACGGCGCTACGTGCCACACAGCCGAAGCTACACTCGATGTTTTGCGCCCTGTTTTTGAAGATCGCATTATCAGCCGCAGAGCTGATGTCGTTTGGCCACCGTGCGATTTGACACCGTTGGACTATTATTTGTGGGGTGCCGTAAAAGATAAGTGTTACGCCGACATGCCAGAGACAATTGACGCTTTAAAGGGCAATATTCGTGAAGCCATTGGTGAAATACAGCTGCGCACAATCGATAATGTGCTTAAAAATTGGACCAATAGTGTAGGCTACTGCATGGCCAGCCGAGGCAGCCATTTGAATGAAATTATTTTCCATTATTAACCGCAAGGATTGTACGTTCAAAAAAAAAAAAAGAAATTTGAGAAAATATTCAGTAGTTTCTTTTTATAGCATTTCCAAAAAAAAAGTTATTTGGCGGACACTTTAGTAGTGTCGAAACGACTACAAGCCTCGGATATGGATGATCCAAATGTTGACGAACCCAGCAAACGAAAAAAGAACCACGAATTTCGGGTCTTGTGGAGACTCTGGATAGGTACAAAGCCCACATTACGACCATCCAGGAAGTGCGATGGGATGGATGGAGAAGGCACAAGAAGGATGGCCATCCAACGACGAGTTAAAAAATGCGCGGGAACTGACGAAATTAAAGCAGAAATGCTTAAGATTGGGAAACAAACTACAACACCAACGCTGAGGGAAATATTCAACCAAGTTTTTTCAACTGAGGAGATGCCACAACAATGGGCAACATTTACAATAATACTTATTCCCAAGAAAGGAGACAGAGACAATATTAACAACTACAGACCAATAAGTATCATATCAGCAATATAGACAAGTTTTTGACAAATGTCTATTGAGAAGGATCAATAATACTATGGAAGATAGCCAGCCTCGTGAGCAGGCAGGCTTTAGATCCGGATTCTCGGCAACTGACCACTTACAAGTTCTCAACTAACTCATCGAAAAATTCTCGGAATACCAGGAAAAACAATATCTGGGAATTGTCGATTTCACGAAAGCATTTGACACCAGCATACATCCAAAATCCATTCACATAATTAGAAAGCTGTATAACAACAACACTGCAGCAATAAGGCTCGAAAGGATCGGAAGGATGAGAGGAGTCCGTTGGAGGTATATTTCAAAAGCATAAACTGGAGTGAGATGGGGATCAACATTGATTGAGAAAAACTAAATAATTCAAAATTTGGCGATGACATTTCACTTACAGGCACAACAGACACTGAACTAAAGAACAATGGTTGAAGACCTAAGCTAAGAATGCTCAAAAGTTGGGCTAACGCACAAACATTTCGAATTCAACTTTAAACTTAGAACCTTGAATATGTAGACAAATATGCTTAGGTCAATTAATATCATTTACTGAACGAACCGACAAAGAAATTGAATCTGAAACCGATTCTCAATTCTAATATAATGCCGGATACTAAAAAAATATTTGTTCGATGCTTCCAGTCATGACATACGGTGCACAAACATGCAGCCTAAATAAAAAGGCGGATAAAAATCTGCATGTATGTCAAAGAGCGATGGAACGGTCAACACTATAAATCTCGAGACTACAAAGGATTACAAGAAGGATTAAAAAGAGCAAACTAACTTCAATGGAGCTCGGCAGGACATGTCATTAGAGTAAACGATAACAGATGGAAAATAAGAACGACCAATTGGACAACATATGAAGGACATAGAAATGTTGGTAGACCACAATTAAGATGGCGGGACGGCAGTCAAAATTACGTGAGCAGTTGGAGGCATAATAAACAACAATGGCGACACCTGGCGGAGGCTTATGACCGTTTATAATAAATTTTTAAATTTCAAATAATAAAATCTGAATTAAATAAATCAAATATTCTCTTTATGATATAAATTAATATTTTAACTTTTTAATACTTAGGGGCCAGTTATAGCTATCATTGAAATCGATCATTGAACATTTTGAATCCATATTGGATTTAAGCGGTATCAAAATAAAGCTAATCACTTATAGAATTTTTCTACAAGCAAAATTACTTAATTCTGATTCAAGCTTTTATTTTACAATTGGAACACATGATGTGTTCGATGTGTTCGATTCTCAGCTGTCAGTTTTGCTTTCAATGTTCAACTCTAACCTTAAAACCTATACCAGTGGCCTTCCACTGACAGAAATTTTTCTATGATTGCTATAACCGACTTGTCAAAAAAATGAAATATCTGTTCCAATGTGATTTGTTCCAATGATGCATATTTAAGGACGCGAATCTAGCCCGTGGTTTCGATAAACTACGTTCACACAGGTTTTCAGACTGCCATCTCCTCGAATATGCCGGCAAAATTTCATCCCATTTGTCAGGAAATTCAAATTCAATAAAGTGCACGAATGCGTCATACGTAACTTTCTCGATACAATGTTTCTCAATCGCAAAATGAATCGAAAATGGACACATTTAACATAATTGTTCAAAATACAAAAAATTATCAAAATCTTTAGAGCATTTTTTGAGAAAATGAATTCAATTTAAATTTAAGAAAATCGTTATATGAAAAAAAAAAAATTAAAAAAACAAAATTATTTCAAAAATCGAAGCATATAGTATAAAAAAAAAAACAATAAAATTTTTGGGCGGTTTGATAAATTACCGTTAATCGAATTTTTTTCCCAAAAACGGAGTATTCATTATTTTGTGTCCTATCCTAACTACCCGCAGCATAAAAAAAAAACAAAAAACTTGGAAACATCTTCGAGAAGATACCGTTACTTAAAACGATAAAGCAAAAAATAAAAAGATGCCCCGAGATGTGACCCCAAAAACCTTATAGACAAACATTGAAGCAAATCCGTCGAACCGTTTCGCCATATGGCACCCGGACAGACAGACAGATAGACCGATGGACGCACTTTTTTGGACTTCTCTATAGCCCTAATAGCACCCATCATACTCAGTTCGAGTTCAAAATTTCCGTACGATCGCAGTGTACTAATGTATACGAGAAAGTTAAAAATTGAAGCCGTCCAAAGTAGATGTCATTCGTTTCTCCCATCGTCTTCTTGATGCGACATCCATATCCACAGACGTCTTTTAAAGGTTAGTTTAGGATGTTTCGGACGTTACCTTTTTCCATCAGCTGTTTAACCCTCAGATTCTGCAAATTATCTTATTTTCTTACAATCCTGGCAATGGTTTTTTTTTTAGCTTTAGCCTTCCCGATTCTGCTTCCCACATCGAGTTCGGTGCCACCGCGGTTAGCCGAAACCACACTTCCTAAAGAAAGTAGTTAACTTTCTCGACTTCCTGTTCGACTTGACAATATTGAGTTGAGCGCGGGTGATAGAAGTACTTAGTGCCTTTGTTTGCCTATGTTTATTTTAAGCCCCACTTTGTTTGCCTTAGCTTTTTAGACATTGTAGGGTCATCATATGAGGGTCCATTATCCAATGTAAATTCCATAGGTGCGTTCCGTCAATGCTGAATGGAGTACTTCGCTGATATTGATAGTGGTGACAGTAGGCACCCCTGACGTACTGCACTTTGGTATTAAAAATCCTCAGACACCTTACCTATTGTGTAAACCGTGACACTTATCACTCTCCCATATAGCCTTAATAATAGCTGCGAGTTTTCAAGAATGCCTCAGAGCCAACCATATAGCATCTCCATGCAAGTTGTCGAAAGCCTTCTCAAAGTCAATGGACAGTAGATGTGACGGAACCCTGTACTCATCGCATTTCTCTATTATGATCCGTAAGGAGTTTATGTGGTCTATGCTGGAGGATCCAGCGCGAATGCCGGCTTACCAGAGTAAAGTATGACAGTGTTATTCGTTGGGGAATGGTTATCTCATTTAGTCCTAAGATGTACATTTTTTACCGAGTGAACACGCATTCCAGTTGGAGGAATCTGGCGCCTTCCTGGAGTGAGTCAAGGAGAAACCAACCGATCGTTGTTGATTAGTTAAAGGTCGTCCGCATGGCATCAGTCGTATGCGAGGCTTTTTGCTGCGATGCGTTTTTACGACACTTTTTCTGTTTTACAAAACTCGCCATTCGTCCTCATCCCAATTCCCAGATGGCACCACGAGGAGATGGGAGTGTGGGAATACATCCAGTACTCTAACGACTCATGCCAGATGCTTAATGCTTATACTTATTTAACCACTTATATTTTCTCTTTCTTACTTTCTAAGAATTAATCATTTTTGAAATTACAGACACTTCAGATCTGAACGTCGCTAAAGCAACTTCAATTCAATTTTTAATCCATATATTATTTAATAAAGAATAAGTTTTACTGTGTCCTTATAAAACGATTATCTTTTACCCTCCGGCTCAGAATTGGTTATCAACGTTTAATAGTAAATTAAGGCAGATTGGGTAAAGATGCTAGGTATGGAGCCTGCTGATGTGCGTCCCAATAAATCCTGAAAATTGTATGTCTCTGGTTTTGATGTAAGCGAAAAAGTAAGAGGTGGGCTCAAAATGGCCTAAGTTGGGTTCGTGTAAGTAAGGGTGTACTGCCAAAGTTGCTAAAGAACTTGGCTGGGCACCACCGTGCCCCTTAATAATTCCTGAGCACGAGTTTCAAAGAAAAAATTTATTTATTGCGACATATATGTTCCAAAGATCAGCATTCTAGCTCTAATTCAAAGGCCTTAAAAGGTGTAACGGTTTAACGGTTAAGAAGTACAACACGAATTGAAAAGATGATATTATTTAGGCGGGAAGTAAAGAAACAAATACAATGTTAATGAAATCACAGATATCCTGTAACCGATGCGCTAGTAACTGGGCTCCACAGAGCCACGTCGCTCTGCAGTCAATTTTGTTTTAATTTTTTAGCTGAGTATTGAGCATCCAGCTCTATATTTGCTTCCCGAAGTCGTACATTATTTTTTTTGTAGGACAACAATTAACATTTTCTTCTTCTATTTTCCATTTAACGACGAGATTATGATCAGAATAATAATAAGCATCATAACCCTCCCACTTCACTGCATTCCAACTGGTCCGCCTATGGGGTTCGCCGGTTCGACCTCAAAAGATATCTGCAGGCATCCCGATTTTGGATCACTTCATCATTGAGCCCAATCAAATGCTGGTGTTTCTGTATTTTTGTGATCCAGGAATTTTCAGGCCTGCCTCTCTTTTGCGATTGTAAGGGAACGTTGATTGCCATTGCCTTTTTGACGGGGTTCGAAGGATCCCTCCTTTGAACATACATTACCAACTGAGTCGGTCGTACTCCAATTTTTTCGAGATTGGTTCTTTGACGTGAAGGCTGCCTCGGATTCTGGAACTTCTAATTCGATCAAGCTTTGTTAGCTGAGTATTGAACAGCCATTAACATTTTAACAACTAAACTATTTCTTTAGTAGTGAATCAAAAGTTGGAAGGTACTGACACAAGAAGGTCTGGATATTTCCGAAGATTTCATAGTGATCTTACCTCAGTAAATAGAATGTACTCCTAAGCTTCTATAAATATTTTAATATATATATATTATATTCCATAAATATTAACTCGACGTTGAAGCAAAATATTTGTACAAAGTGCAACACCACTTAAAAACCACATACTACAAATCACTCAAGCGAAGTTTGAGGCCTACAAAGGTCGATCATTTTTATGTGGTGCATGCTATGAGGGAAAACTTACAGCACCCTAAAGATAAAAAGTACACAAAAGGCTATTAAAATACTCGCCAGACAAATACAGCTCGTAAATACAGCGACATTTTTTTTTTTCAAAATGACTCATAAAAATTCTGCTTTTGTGGTCTCAGTATATAAACCGTAATTACTACTTTACCACAACTGTCGTCTCCATTATGACATAGAAGGCGACCACATGTTTTCTTCTCTTTATGTGAATACTTAAGCTTCTGTCTAGATAAGAAAAGTGTTTGGTTTTTCTTTTTAAAGAATGCAGAGATAATTTAAATTATGAAATTGCTTTTCAGATATCTAAAGTGAGTTACGCAACATGTTGAGCATTTTTTGTTGTTGTCGTTATAAGATAGGTTGCTACTTTAGATATTGCTGTTTGACTTGATGTCTAAATCACTCGATGTAATAAACCTAAGTCATGTGTCCAATTCATGTGTACAACGGCGCAAGGATGTAACTTCACGGGACCATTTGATACATGTATGCATTTTCATTCCGTTGCTCCCATGCCGCATAGCTGCTGCCTGAGCAGGACACCTTCATTTGAGGCCAGTGCCCGTTGGAAAGATAGTAGTCGAGGAGACAGGCGAGATTTGAAATCCTCGTGGCTCCCGGAAGCGGTACTGTTGTTATGTTAAAAATTAGGTTGGAAAAAAGTTGTGCACTGTGCATGGAGAGATCCAGTTTTTAAGTTGCTCTTTCATGACAGTTAGACGCGGATTTTTATCAAACTTCCACGAGAGCAGTAATATTGA
The DNA here is from genome assembly GCA_963576555.1 of Ferdinandea cuprea. Lineage (NCBI taxonomy): Eukaryota > Metazoa > Arthropoda > Insecta > Diptera > Syrphidae > Ferdinandea > Ferdinandea cuprea. Next base: position 15,302,485 of record OY754961.1, read on the forward strand.
AAATTTGGGAAGGAATTATTGATGGAACTTGTTTTATTTTATGACCAAGTAAGGCTTAAAACTACGAGGTATAATTTCTTATCACAATACATGGTTTTTAATTTTGGTTTTTAATTTTTGAAAGCTTTACTGAATATTTTCTTAAGATTTATGAACTGCTAGAGTTGAGACATCGATATGGAAGCTTTTTATGATGAGGTTAGGGAACGGGACTCGTTTTAAAATTGGTTGTTCCTTTAAAAAGTTTTGATGTATCCCTAAATACTACGTCTTCTAAATTAACGTACAGCAAGGAACATCAGTCCTTCAGTTACCTACAGATAGATCCAAAAATAGTTTAGAACCCAAGTTTCCTATAATTCTCTAAGCTTCTTCAACAGCGCGGGCTTAAAAATATTTAAATTTGACTTAACGTCCGAAATTAGACTTGATGTGAACTGGTTCGGTGGGTATTGCCTTTGAATTTTTGTAGGAAATAACAACTGGATATTTCGTTTGAGCATGTATGGTGGAAGTATAACGATAAAACAGTGATAGGAAGGAGACATTACAACGAATACTCATGCGATATCGCGATGTCTCCGTCAGGTGTAGCTATATAATTGGTGCACCGGATAGGATTTGAGCATTGCACTGGGGTTTAGACGGATTAAACTCTTTATGAACACATAAGCAGCGTTTCTGGCGACATCAAATATGTGGTCATGCCAACTAAGGTCTTCATTAACGTGCAGGAAAGGTAGAGTGGAAAGGTTTTCATTTTAAGAGACTCAACACTCTCGTGCTTTTTCAGAGTTTTGGGGTACCCTTGAATGACAGAAGATTAGCCTAACCAAATTACCTATGTGTTAAAGGTCGGAATGAAATAAGCTTAACATCATGTTTCTTTCCTGTAACCAGCGAATAAAGATATGATTGGAAGTAACAGACAAGATATCACCAGCAGAATTTATTTGGTGACTTTCAGTTTTAAAACCGTCTCAAAAAACTTGAATTCAATGGTTTGAAACGTCATTTGTAAAGCATTGAAGAAGGTTTCCATTAAATCCAAATGCACGCATTTTCAACAAAAAAGACTTACCAAACTCTGTCGTCATTCTGTGAATTGTTTTTGTCATACGACAAGCTTACCGTTCGCTCCCTTGCAAATGAAAAATTCCACTGCACTTAAATCAGTTAGCAATAAGGTGGACAATAATTAGCACATAAACATCATCCAGAGTAGCCTTGTCTAAATTTAATGTAAGAGGAGCCATTCAACTACTCTCCATACAAAAGAAAATAAATTTCAGCTCCGTGAGGGAGCAATCATTGTCCACTGCGTGCTAGGCAGGGATGTTATTATGTTATAGAGACGTCTATGAAGAGGAAACCACCATGCATGTTTTGGGTAAATGTCCCGCAATCGCAAAAATGTGAATATTTTTTTGAACATCTGAGTGGCCATAGCAAAGTAAGTACAGGGTATTTTTTTTAGAGGTATAGAACTTCGAATTGAAATAAAACACAAGAAAATCAATTCAATGTCCATCAATTTGGCTTTATTGGGAGGATAATTTTATGCCATAAATGTTTAAATATGACTTCGGGCGGAGGTCCAATTTTCAACCACTTTTTCAAGCATTTGGGGCTGGATGTCGGCAATAACGCCACGAATGTTGGCTTCCAAGTCCCCTAACGTTTCTGGTTTGTTGGCGTAGGCGAGCGACTTCACATATCCCAAAGAAAAAAATCACACGATCTTGGTGACCAATTGACAGGTTCATTCCGCGAAATTATGCGCTCATCGAATGTTTCCTTTAATAAATCGATTGTGGCGGGCGCTGTGTGGCATGTAGCGCCGTCTTGTTCTCATCCACATTCATGCCACCCAATTCGGGAACAAATAAGTCGGTTATCATGGCTCTATACCGGTCTCCATTAACGGTAACTGACTCTCCAGCATCATTTCGGCAGAAGTATGCCCCAGTGACCCCACCAGCCCATAGAGTACACTAAACAGTCCGTTTTTGTGGATGTAATGGCGTTTCAAGGGTCTCATGTGCATTCTCTTCACTCCAAATGTGGCAATTTTGCTTGTTAACGTAGCCATTCAACCCAAAATGAGCCTCATCACTGAACAAAATTTTGCGGTAAACTTTGCGAACTGAACCATTATTTTCGAAATAAATTTGCACGATTTGCAAGCGTTGTTCATTCGTCAACCTGTTCATGGTGAAATGGCAAACCAAATTGAACATAAATGACATTAGAGTTGCCAGATTTGACCACAAAATGTCAGTTTTATCTCTATTCGAAAAAACCAACCTCTAAACAAAACCCCCTTTACATATATACATTTGTTTTTACCGCATCAGTTCGGCAGTGATTTGGGGTTTGATTGCATCAACGAACCCTCACAGCACAAATGTACATACATACCAAGCTAACCCTCTTAAAAATATTTTTCCCAGCATGTGCTAACGCCATTTAGGAATGTTTTGTCGTAAAAAAGTTTACAAGTGCCGCATGGGAATAATACCATTCACAGCACATTGAATACTTACGTTACGATGCTTGGTTAGCTGAAACGAAAACAAAACAACACAACATAAGCTCCATTTAATTCCCTTTTTTCCACAACAAAATCTATCTTACGTCATAAATAAAATAAAACCAAAAGTATATTTTGTAACGATTTGTCAGCAAAAAACAAAAACAATGTGTAAGCACATTCCGCATTCCTTTTATGTCTGCAAAAAAAAAAAAAAAAAAGCCAACACATGTCAGACCTCATCGTTTATGGCCGTCATGCTATCGCAGTAATTTATCTCGTCTCTGACAACGATTTGCATTTGTGTACCAATCGAGCGCGCAGCTGCCCAAGATACAATCGCCGCAACTCCAGTAGCTGGACCATAAAAATGGCGGGTGGGCAGCAAATCTCTGTGTTAGATCATCACCTCGCCCAGGAAAGGAACGCCAGAACTCGACTTCACCATACTCTTGACCACTCGGCACAACATCGGCAACAGCAACAACAACAAATTATAGAAACAACACAGATACAAAAAACAAAATAAAGCCGCCAGGTAAAACAGTAACACTGCACAGGTAGGTAGCTGGTAACACAAAAGCCGTTTGACCACCGCAAGATACATAGATACACAGTGCTGAGCGCGCGAAGCCACAGACCGCAGCATCCATATCATCGAAGAGGTCCCGAATTGTGGGTGGGTCCATAATGAGAACCAGCAGAGCAATAAATCGAGGCAAAGATTATCTTCGCGGAGGTTTCAATGGATTACGACGAGCTGCTTTGTTTGGAACTCTGAGGGCGGTCGGTTTAATCGGATACATGTCATTTAAATAATAAAAAACGAATAAGTCGAGTTAACACCAAAACAAAAAACAAAACAAAAAAGCAGAAAGAAGAACGATTAAAAATTTTCATATGAGGGGAATCGTGGAATCCAATTACGGATCTCAACCAACACACCAACCAGGCGTGACTAATCGTCGAGTGTCGAATTAACTTCCTCCCTAGGAAATAATCGCATTGACTGCTGCGGAACTAAAGTGATACCACCAACCACCACCACCACCGCCACCATCGTCGGCGCAACGCAGCAATCGATTGAGGGGAAGCATTTTCAGAAAAATACACGACAAGTCATTTTTTTGTTTTTCTTTTATTTATCCAACTAGCAACAACAATTTGCGCTTGGCAACGATTGCAATCTTTTATGTACGTTGCAATGTATGAACGTACTTACGGAAGAGGAAGAGACCACCACCATCGTGTGGACGACGACGTCGACGACGAAGGACAGAGTTGCAAAAAAAAAAAAATAAAAAAATAAACGGGACTACTGCAAGTGTCAAAACAGGTGACACATGACAAATGGCCAATGGACATGAAATTGTCGCACCAAAGAGAGTATGTACACAGCTTATTTTAAGGGTGTGTCGCAGTCCCACAATCGGCAATGGATCATGAAGTTTGCGCGATTGTAAATCCTGTTGAGCTAGTTTTGACAGCAGACTTATATAACACTTACTACGTACACGTCGAGAATGTTGCAAAAATAGTGTCACGAAATGTCTGAACATAATTATATTCCCATTAAAATTGCTGATTGTGGATTGGTATCCTTAAATGGGAGCGGATTCGTGTTAAGAAAAAAAAATATCATTGCCCTGCTTGCCTCCGGAGCATAACAAATCTCCTTCGAAAAAAGATAACACCAAACTAGTTTTTTTTTTTTTTGTCATTAGTTAAAAGGTGTTTCTGAATCGAAACAAATTTGGAACATGTAGGTAGATAGCTGCTTATTGAGATTCATTTTTCTAATCACCCCAGCAGATGTGCTGTACTAGCTGTAGCTATAGCGACATCGAAGTGGTAAAAAAAAACTGTCCATTTAGGCGTTCCAGAAGGCTGGTACGTGTAGAATGAAGACACTCCATCAGATCAATGCCGGTATTCAGCGTTTTGAACATCTTCTTTCACAACTCAACACCAAATTGAATTTTGCGATTAAAACGGCCAAGACCTGCACGTGAAAACATAATTTTTTTGAGCAAAGATTGCGTCTTGAAGAGGATGGCCAATACCAGCTTTGTGCGTGGGATTATAACCAAGGAACTATATCTTCGTGGTCGAGCTGATACTTCTTTTCAACTTGGTCGCTCTCAGGACTAATTCGATGAGAGAGCATATCACCCACAGTCTTCATTTATCATAATTTTTCGACCATGTTTTCAGAACTAATGTCTGCATTTTCTGTCAACGCCTTACTTGCGACGACCGTATTTTGCATTCGAATATGGTGGGGTTCTGGATTGTCACTTTTCCCTTATTCTGATGACATAACATCCGTAATCGTTGCACACATTCGGTCGGTGACACTTTTTTTTATAATGTACGCGCACTAAAGGGTTTTTGGATACACTTATAATGAAGTAACACAGAGCGGGCATTAGGGAAATGAAGGATTAGAAAAAAGGAGATACCGATGCACGTTGGTTTTAAATGTCTGTAAACTATAATGCGTAAGTAGAGCATTCCACATTCGTATTGTACGCTTAAACAAGTTAAGAAACGAATCCTTGTATTTAACTGTACGTCCGAATACAGGCTTGAGGGTAGACTGATGTGCATTCCTAGCATGGGGAGTATATTTTAATTTACCGCACGTTTTTGAATCCTGTCAAGTAGCTCCAAATATGTCATTGGTGCACCAGACTAGATATGAGCGTTGTACTCAAGTTTTGGGCGAATGAACGCCTTGTAGATTCTAGCCAGATCAGAAGGGGTGAAATATTTCTTGCATCGCTTAAGGAAGCCAAGACATTTCGCAGCGTTCTTAGCGACATTGAATATGTGGTCATTCTAACGAAGGTTGTCATTAACGCACTTACCGAGGATGGAAAGTCTTTCGGTTTCGGCGATGCAAGTGCCATCCATGGATAATGGCAGAGAATTAGGGGTTCGCTTCAATGACAGCAGACAGCATTGCGTTTTGGAAGCATTAAATTCCATTCTGTTGGTTTTACCCCATTTAAGAATGCTGTCAAGATCGGAATTCAATGAGCTTAACATACGTTGTCGTTCCAGTTCAACGCCCGAAGATGAGGGGCGTTGCCCAGAAAACGAATATGTAAAGCTAAGGGTACTGTCATCAGCAAAGGAATAGATTGGATTAGAAGTGACAGACAGGAGGTCATTGATAAAAATGAGAAAGAGAGTTGGAGACAAAACGGAGCCTTGGGGAACACCAGCATTTATTTGGTAAGTTGCAGACTTGAAACCGTCCAAAACAACTTGTATTGAAAAGTAATTTCTGAAAGGTAATTTCTAATCCATTGAAGAAGGGTAACATCGATCCCAAATGCCCGCATTTTCGACAAGAGAGCTTGATGCCAAACTCTGTCAAATGACTTTGAAATATCAAGCGCAACGACCTTACTTTCACCACCACGGTGAATAGATTGGTTCCACTTTTCGGTTAGATATGTTGTCAATCTTGCAGTCCACATGACTCAAGTTTCCAAGTTGCTTTTCCCAAAGTTGCCTGGTGAGCTCCTTGCCTTGCGACGTTGCTACTCGCTTTCCCAGACAACAATATCATTATAAGAGTAAATAGCAAAATAGGAGTATGTCCAAAAAAAATTGCGATGCTGGTTAACCGTTCTTATTCTTTCCTAATTCAGACAATGTTATGATCAGGGATGAAGGATCATAACTTTCTCAGTTCCATTGCAACCCTACCGGGTCCGTCGGTTCGGTCTTAAAAAGTTTCGGAAGGCTTCGCGTTTGCGGATTATATATCACTAAAACACATTTGTGGGTGCTAAGTGGTTAATTACGTTGGATCACTAAGCAAGAGGTCGCTGGTTCAAATCACAGGTTGTACCATCTGAAAGTTTTTATTCGCTGCCAAACATCCAAGAGTAAGAACTGTCATGAGAAGCTTCTCAAAAATTAATTGCCGTTCGAAATCGGCATTAAATTGTAGCTCCCTTCCATTCGTGTCAAAAAATATATCTTCGCACACGCAGTGGTTGCAGAAGCTAAGCCTTGGGGCCTGTATGGACCGTTTACGCCTAATATTTATTTATTTTGATACCAATCGATGGGCTCTTAGGACAGCCCATTACTGATGACTAAAGACCGGATTATATGCATTTGCATATTTTGCCTATTCTCACCGGTTATGGCATATTTTACTTAAAATCTAGTGCTAATACATATTTTCGTTTAAATCCTGGTAAAATAAAAATTCACGGGAGACAAAGTAGGCCGATGATGTTTTGTGTCACAATCGCCTACTTCGACACTTTTTTTCTAGGCAATTACGCATGTTATATTTGATATGCTCGGTTATTGCATCAGTTTTTTTTTTGTATTTATATCTGTGCAAATCTTAGTGTATCTACCATGCCTCTCGAAAAAAAAGTGTATCTTCGTGGATAGCTGAATATCGTGAAACATTGACGTACGACGGAAAAGTTTTATATTGTCGAGTCTGCGATAAAAATATTTCGTGTACAAAAAAATTTCCAATTGACCGGCATGTCAAGACAAGTCTTCATATTGCAGGATTGCGAAAGAAAGGCCTCTTCAAAAGTCAAACAAAAAAAACACTTTAGCATGGACTTACGTGAAGCATTGCTCGCAAGCAATATTCCGATTTACAAACTAACAAATCCTACCTTCAAGGCTTTTCTGCAAAAATACCAAACTAGAGCCCTCTATTTCTTATTTGGTGGCCTGCAAAGAACGGGAAAAGACAAATCATTCTACGATCGCCAGATTTGTGAATGAGGGTATCAAAAAATTGTTTCCTTCATCTTCTGCAGATGAAAGAGTGTTTATATTCCTCTCAGATGCTGCTCCCTATATGATCAAGGCAGGCAAAGCTCTCCAAATATTCTATCCTAATTTGATCCATGTGACGTGCTTTGCTCACGGAATACATCGACTCGCTGAAGAAGTACGATTCACGTTTGGAAATGTGAATAAGCTGATTTCGTCAACTAAAAAAGTGTTTCTTAAGGCACCTGCCCGCATTAGAGCCTATAAAGAAAAGCTACCAAATGTGTCTCTACCTCCTGAACCAGTGGTAACTCGATGGGGAACGTGGATTGAAGCTGTTTTGTTTTACCATGAACATTTCGAGGCCATCAAAGGTGTAGTAAATAGCTTCGATAGTACGGAGGCTGTGGCAGTTTGTCAGTTAAAGGAAGCATTTAATGATTCTAACATTAAAAAAAACCTAGCTGTGATATGCACTCATTTTTCTCTGATACCAGCAAGTATTAAGAAGCTCGAAACTCAAGGCTTAGCGTTGACTGAATCTATTCAATTAATAAATAAAATCTGCCAAATGAGCTCCGAATTGCCAGAGGCATTCCCAAGTAAGCTTAAAAAAAAGTTTGAGAATATTTTAAACAACAACCCAGGCTTTGAAGCGTTGTGTCAAATTAATAGTTCTATTAATGGGACGGGCTAACATACCACCCAAATTCAAATACTGCCCAGTTACCTCAGTGGATGTGGAACGGTCCTTTTCCACATATAAAAATATTTTAAGTGATCGGAGACATAATCTTACCACCGATGATTGTTCACATTTTCAAGATTAACAAAATGTTAAAAAATTCTTAATTATAAATGTTATTCAACTATGTTATTCAACTATATTTTATATTGCATTTGAAATAAAAAACTGTTGCTATTATTTTATCATATAGTTAATGTTGCATATTGTTGCATATTTTGTCCCTTTTTATGCATATTTTTAGCACTTTTCATGCATATTTGCATGCATATTTCAAGCTTTTTATGTTGCATATAATCCGGTCTCTACTGATGACAATCAAAAACTCGTCTTGTTGCATTTTCGCGATTTTTTCCAACACGTAGGTACATACTTTTTCTATATATTTTCTCTGTTTGATCATCTCTTCAAGAAGTTTTTAAGAATAGATCTCGTCAAGATCTATTCTTAAAAACTTCCACTTACCTGATGATTCCAGGAGCTCATCGGCTAATGCATCCCTGATTGGTTTTTTCTTAGACCGGAGGTCTTCACGAATATGGTCAGGGCTAGCAGCTATAACAAAACAAACAGCATACAAAACTAATGGGATATGTTGGTTTTAATGTTCTTATTGTTCCCATATTTTTAAGGATGATTTTAGCTGAAGCCCTTGGCCCTAATCCTGGCTGTCTGGCATTTTACCGTGCTTGTTCCATACGAAGCCGTGATTCACATTTTAGGATAAATATTGCAGATAAATTGTGGCCCGCAAAAATCAAGGTCCAGAGCCCTTACCTCTCATGCTCATGTTGATAATTGTATGCCTGGGGATTGGATTGAATCCTATTCTGGCTTTTTAAAAATCCATTCAAATCTTGGTTGATTGGCCCCACAAAGCTGAATTTGTGTGGTTTAATGGAGATTTTTAACGGTTTTGTAGAGTTGTCTGGTTAAGTTTATTGACATACTAAGAATAGTCCAGCCAAACCCATTTGCCCAAAAGCTCAAGAAGTAAACGACCTGTGTAAACTGATTTGGAAGGACTATACATCGAGTTATATTTGTATTTTATTTAAGAACAGATTAAAATCAATCTTTGTTTATTAAGTCATGTTTTAGTATGAGTAACGTTCCAGTAGAATTGAGCGGGTTTAGACATAATTTTCAATCAAAACTTGAAGCTCCTAGACTTGTATACTCTTTTATTTCCAGAGACACCTCACGGTTTGGGAGTCCGTTAAATGAGTATGTAATCCCCGTCATGTATATTGGATGATTCATGTGTCAACAACTTGATATGTACAATACTGCCGTTACCCTTTCCCTTTACAACTCCTATCTTACCTTTTTAACCCTTTTTATTAACGAAAAATAAATCACGAAAATCTGTATTGAATGTGTTGGAGTAAATTAATAATTGTTCTTAAAGTTCTCAATTTAAATAATTTATTGTTTCCATTTATTTTAATCTTAATTACATTTATTGCTCATGTAAATGCCTTTTAATACAACCTGTCAAAATGAGTTCTATGTTTATTTATGCCGCCAAGTTAATGACATTTAATAGTTTAACTTTTAATGTCAGAATCACAGATGAGGAATTAACCATATAGTCAACTCTGCAATCCCCTTTCAACCCGCAAAAAATATTTAATAAAGGCCGCAAAATCCTCTCTCAATTTTCCCATCTGTGAATGCGAGTGAGCCAAACACATGAAGTTAGATGTAATCTACTCGATTACCCGCCAAAAATAATTGTGGGGAGTTTTGCAATATATCCAAATCGCAACAACAATACAGCTGGTCACGGCGGATGTGTTGGGAAATAGGAAATTCTGCGAAGTGTTGAGTTTATGTGATTCAACTTTTTATTTTATTTTAATATAAATGTTTATAAAGAAACAAAAAATTAGTTCCCCAATAAGGTTGTTACAATTTAGTTGGAATATTTTTTGCGGTTATGAGAAATAGTTCTCTATTTTTTATCTGCCTTAAAATAAACATTCTTGGGTTGTTGTAAATACTTTTCCATTTTGGTTAATAAAATGAGATAAAATGCATATTTTATTGTATTATTGCATAAATATTACTCAGTATTACTAGTAAACGTTTGAGTGTAAAATATTTTTAGTAAATAGTTTGCAATGGTTTTTATATACAGCTGCGAGCAAAAAAACAGCAGTGCACCTTAATAAGTAGCATTACACTCGACCATAAAAAAAATTGAACAACGATTTTTAAATTTTTTTCTTATTATTATAAAAAACGTTATTTTGTCTTAATATGTAAATTAAATTAATTTTAATTTGAACAAATTATATCAGCGTAAATTCATTTTCTTGAATAAGATTCTAAGAAAAAGCGACCAAAATAATAGCAGTGCTGTTTCTTGACCAACTTAAAAGATTAGAATTTTAAGAAATAAATACGGAATTTTATTAAATGAAAATGAGGTCCTGTCGACGATAAACTAATACTTCGTAGAATATCCTTTATTGCTTATTACAGCTGCACAACTCCGTTTCATGAAGTTAACAAGACGATGACACCTTTCGGGTGGTATCGATCTCCAAAACTGCTCAACAGTCATCCATAACTCATTTTTGTTCCTCGGTTTTTTATTGGAGACATCTTTTTTTATATCCGCCCATAAAATCTCAATAGGATTCAGTTCGGGGGATTGAGCAGGCCACACCATGACCTCAATCCTATTATCCCTAAACCACTGCTTAGCTTTTCGGCTGGTATGTTTCGGGTCGTTATCCCGCTGGAAGACCCATTTTAACGGCATTTCATCTTCGGCATATGGCAGTGCTGGTCCATTATACTTTTGATCTAATATATTGGACCAACACCATGGTAGGAGAAGCATCCCCAAATCATTATACTAGATCCACCGTGCTTTACGGTTTTTGTGGTGAACCTTGGATTATATTCTGAATTGGGTGGACGCGTTACGTACTGCCGAGATCCTTTCCCGCCATAAAGAACAATTTTGCTCTCATCAGTCCACATTATATTTCTCCACTTCTCAAGGGACCACGTCAAATGCTCTCTGGCAAACCTCAACCTTATTGCTATGTGGATTTTTTTGAGAAGTGGGACTTTACGTAGACTGCGAGCATTGAGGTTATGTTCTCTTAGGCGTCTTCTGACAGTGTGAACACCACATGCCAAGGCTAGCTCATCTAAAATCTGGGTAGCTGCCGAAGAAGGGTGCACCTTTGAGTACCTCACAACTCGATTAACCATTTTTGGATGCAAAATTCTCTTCCGGCCGCTTATTTCTACCTTATGCTTGCATTTTATGGCATTCCTTATCATTTAGGAGGAACATCCCAAGAGTTCTTCAATTTCCTTATAGGTTTTTCCGTTATTTATTAGCGATTTAATTAAATCGCGCTTCTCTGGTGTGCAGTGTGTTTTTTCGACCCACTATTATAAAAACGAATTAATAAGTTTTACTACAAATTGACTGAAAACACAAAATAGATCCTCTTAACTGACTGTTGAACAATTTAAATCAAAAATTAAAGGAAAAACAAAATATTTTTACACAAAACTAATATGCACTGCTGTTATTTTGCTCTCATCAAAAAGTGACAGATGCACTACGGATGAGCATTTCATAGCAACATTGAGGGTTTACCGTTACAATATGAAATCACATAATCGAGTTTGTTGTTGATGAGCAAAATATTATAGTAGAAGCCAAAAAAAATATAGATTATGAAAATATTAAGGAAAATGTTTCTTACAAAGTGGCACTGCTATTATTTTGCTCGCCATTGTATATATTAAATTCTTTGATTGTTTTATTATTTATTTATTATTTGATTGTTTTTATTCAACATATGAAAGTTTAATGAATATATGTACATATTCGGGTTCCGTGCATGGATAAAAAAAAGTGAAAAAGAAGTATTTGTAATCCTTTTTAAATTATGTTTAATCAATCAATTTTCATAGCTGTTTCTTTTCTAAGGCGGTTTTGGAATTTTTTATATAAGTTAATATGCTTTATTTTAAAATTTAAAGTAAGCGATAGACGGAAGAAAGAGAAAAAAAGGTAGCTGGAATGCACTGCATAAATATATTGGGGGTGCATTTTTTTTATCGAAAATGCTTGGTAGTTGAGTATATATCATAAATAAGCATGCACATTATGTTACATATATATTGAATTAATTAGCCACATTTTTAACAGCCGACTTTATTTGTCAAGTTATAATGTTTAGTAATTCTTTTTAATTTTTTTTATGAAAATTAACAAAACAATTTACTACTACTACTACTAGCAAGTGATTGTAAATGTTGTTAAAAAAAGTGTTTCACGTACCAAAAAGAATATTTGTAAGGATTTGGATCAAGTTATATTAAAAAGCGTTTTGAACCAGTGCCCAATTGTGTAATGCAATGTTTCCACCGAGCACTAAGCCGAGATCAAGGTTAATCTGCCCTTAATCCACTTTAAATCTGAAGATTAACCATACAGATTTTAATCTGCTAAGCACAAGATTAAAAATAAATCTAGGCAATAAACTTCGTTTGCATGAAAATTCCGGTTGCGAACACACTCTATACGACTCACTACTCTCCTACTCTCAACATGTCTCATATCTTTTCTTGAATTGCAATTTTGTTCCTTCTAGCTACCCCAATATTAATTAATCACTGACAGCGGTGTTTTCTGTATATGCAACCATTAAAACCTATAATTTTATTTTCGCTTTGTTTGGCGTTCAAGAAAGAACATCTCTTCTCTTTTGAAATTACGTAGAGAGCCAAACTTCAGATTAATATATTTTCTTCGGCTTAATCTCGGTTTATTTTTTGGTGGAAACGTAGCATAAAAGTACTTAACTGCTTCAATATAACCATCCATAATCTACGAAAACCTTGCTAGTATAGTTATACTTAAATTTATTGTCACGTTAATCAATATTATTTTGATTATTTTTCATTAAAAATTGGAATAAATTAGTTAAAACATAGCTTTATTCTCAATATTATAATATTTTATTATGTTATTAGTTGTGTGGTAAGTATGTTTTTATCAATCCATATTTACCGCATATTGACCATGTTTATTTTACACGCCCAAATTATGAGTTGTAATCTGCTGAAATTCATCAACTGTTCCCAACTTCTTGCTATAAAAAATGACATTTCATGGCCGCGGCCATTAGCCCCATATAATTCGATGCATGTGTGCCTGATTCCCATATGATTTGCACGTAAAAGCCCATATAAGTGCAAATTATGTGGGGCTTATCAGTTCGACTTAGCTTGTAGGCAACGTGAGAGATTCGCTCTCGAGTTGACTGTCTAGTTAATTCCTCATCTGTGGTCAGAATAAAAGTCTATTGTTGTCAAAAGGACGTGGTTTTGAGTATTTTTTTTAAAAATTAAAAAGGGGAAATCTATAAAAAAAATAAATTCCAGAAGTTTTGGAAAATTCAGAGTGTGAAGTGAGGAATAACAGATAAAACAGAATGGTTTTCATGTTATTGATGGACAGTGTCTATCTGTTGCATTTTATATAGTAGCCATACATATGTATGTGTGTCAAAATTCCTTTATGTCTATGGTGCTGAGTCAGTCAGCAATGCCCATGATGCTGGTGCTTCGTCAAAGCAGTCATATACAACCGAACTGCATTGTGTTTATTCAGCTTGTTCTTTTAATGAGTAAGATTTTGATGGTGTCAGTTTTTGAAGTATAGCTATACACCAAGTTGTCTAAAGATTTTGTTTCTATTTTTTATGTCTCCAATTAACTGGGGGCAATTGTATTTTATGGTCACAATTTGTTATAGTTTCACATAACATTTGTTGCACTGTTTTTAATGTTAAATTCATAACTCACACATGGTGCGTGGTGACACAAAGAATTGAATCTTTACACAAAGTTATAGCCTAAGAAATGCAATTCGGTACGTAACTTTTAATTTCACGCTCACTCATCTAGGTCAATGGTTCCCAAATTTTTTTTTTTGTATTGAAATAAAGTTCATTGGGGAATTCTGGCCTAAATGTAAATTCGAACACAGACCAACAACTAGTAGGTATTATTTTATTTTTAGGGGTTACAAGGGTTTATTCGTGGAAAAAGAGTTCTATTTTCAACAATTTTTTTTTATATAAAAAATAAAATATTTTATTCAAACTTAAAGATAAACATTTGAAAAAGAATTTCTGAAATTTTCAAAGGAAAATATTCAAAACTCCGTCATTGTGACGTCATTTCGGGTGATCCCTCGGAAAAAAGGTGCGTCCGCGTTTACAGCAGAACTCGTGACAGGATCATCAAAAGGAAAAAAAAATCGTGTTTTAGTTAAGTGGTCTTAAAACTTGGTCTCGCAACTAGAATTTGGACGAAGGGAAAAAAAGTGAAAATTGGATTTTTGGCGACCTTCTTACAAAAAATTGCAAATCTTAAATAGTTTTTTAAATAGTTGTAGTTGAAAAAAAAAATCCTTCGTCCAAGTCCTCGTGAATTGTATCTCGAAGACCTGTATAAAATTTCATCAAGATCAGTTGAGTGGTTTTCGAGAACTTTTGACAACCGACTTTGAAGTTTCGACAGTTAACCTCAAATAAACGTCGTGATCCAATTGAGTGCGCACCTTCCAAAGGCTATTTCTCCGAAACTTTTACTGGGAATGACTTGAAAATTTAGGATAATATTCTCGAGAAGTCGTACAAATTAATAAGACAATAAAAAAATCGGTTTTTATAAGCCGTGAAACCCATGTAACTCCCTAAATTGAGGTATGAAAAAGAAAAAACATAAGGAAAGGCTAAAGTCCGCTTGAGGAGAATAGTCTGGATACCCTATCCATGCTATATGCTCCCGAGAAAAAGCCGTAAAAAACAAGGTGGATGAGATGTTTTTCGTTTTCTAAGCTAAATTCATAAAAACATGGTTTTTGAATAAAAGAAAACTTTACCAAAATGAGGGCATTAAGTTTCCTCAACTTAATCCTTAAAATGGTTGTTTATAAATTATGAGCGTGATAGTGGGCGTATTTAAACACATTTTACACTTTTCGGACCCTAGGTTTTATCTTCATAATGCCTTAAAATTTCTGACGGACCGACATCAAGGTTGTGTCAAAATTAATATACGCTTGGGATGGGATAGAAATATAGAGAAATCCCCGTTGCTAGAATTTTAAGCCGCCATTTATTTTATATTCATGAATAGAGCACAGTTGAGTAGAAAACCTGCTTCTTTCAGAAGAATCAGAAATAAAATTCTCAATGTTCCCAATGTTCCCGTCAAAAGCCTGCGATTCTTGCTAGCTACGAGTTTGGCACTAGCCAGGACACGCAAAGGCTCCCTGAAATTACGCCAAAAAAGTAAACTGGAAAAAGAGCCCACAAATCTCAAAATTGTGTCATTTTCATATTATTTTTTTCCAAACTTTTTTGGGTGTTTTTTCCATTTAAAAAAAACCCAATAAAATGTTTTGGAAATGGAAAAAGAAAAAACGGCAAAAAGTTTTAGTCTATCTACAACGAATTTTGGGATCAATTTCAATATTAAATTTGGAAATTATGCAAAAACAAGAGCTTTATCTGGCGTAATTTCCATTTTACTTTTTGGCACTTTTTCCTTTTGATTTTTTGACGTTTTTTTCCAAAAATATTACGCACAAATTATGTTGGCCTCTTTTCCAAAACACTTTTTAGCGGGATCCCACGCAAATAGTGCTATAGCGCCGTTTTGAAACCGCAAGTTATGGGAAGCTATGGATAAAATGATGACGATGGATAGAAGGAAAGCAAACTCAAATCCACCCAGTGGAGTTGAGGAAGGTGATGATATCGTTAAGGCCGATATCTGAGATGTCTGATAGGTCGTTGAAAAAGCTTTTTTCAAGCACTCGATGTCTGGGCCTGGACAGAGGCGGGATACAGGGAAAGTATATGTAAAATATATATAAGTTCGTGAACACAATACGCAAACAAATATTTCCAAATTTTCTGACAACTGAGCAATATACCTATGTACCTTTATTGGAAATAGTTTAGCTTGGTCTACAATTTGTATAATTTTGTCAATGGCCGTGCGCAATAATTACAGTTTTGTTGTGTTTTTTTTATTCCGATTTATTTCTTGTTTCTTTTAGAGAAGATAACATTGGGCTCAGATATCTGAAATATGGTATCTGCACAATGTGGTCTTACTTTTCATAAACGCTCCTTCAATTCTGTAACTTTGAATTTAAAGAAGTTCTAGGAACGCCAAAGCATTCACGGAGCTTGGTGAAGCATTGAATTTAGGTGGGCAATGTGCAGTTTGGTAAAAACTCATCCAAATTATACCAACTTGCATTTAAAAGAAGGATGTACCTACATACATTATAATATTACTCTTCAATCTGCTTCTTTAGCAGATAGTGCGCATGACAGGTGTCAAAACGAAGATTCATTTTCAATGGATCTGATTAGCTTCTACCAAATGCTGGGCCCAAATCACCCTGGAACATAAAATGTAGACACTTCTTTCGATAAAAACGGCTAAGAAATAGGTAAATGCTTTCTTAAAATTTCAAACTGCAAACATAGTTAGTGCCTGATGTGATTGAATTACGATTCCATAAAAATGTACAGGGAATTCGGCAAAAAAGACTTAATTTGGTCAACGTCCAATATCTGATGAAGCTGTCCCTCCTAAAATGCTATCGTAAGCGTTTTTTTCTCCTTTATCATAATAAGTGCTTATTTTGCTTTCCAAGAATCTTTCTAGGGTCTATACGATCGGAGAGTGTGCTTGAAGTGTTTTCATAAATTTTGTTTCTACCGAAAGCCTGCAATACAAAACCACAAATTTTACTCTGCAAATTGAGAAACCTTACAGACAGAGGCGAAGCACCATTTTCTGAGGCAACAGCTCCATTATTTTTCAACTTGCTACGTTTGCTATCTAACACCCACGCGTGCCTCTACGTAAAGGTTACAAATTATCTATCTCCGTCCATTTTTAAGTGATTTCGAACACATTTTATGACACCGCTGCGCGTCTCCTCACTCACATCACAACACTATACAAACGAACGATAGAACGACTCCAATACGAGCTCCCCAACAACAACTAAGTATGATAAACATCTTCCACCTGCTGTGGCAGTTTGCTGACGCCAAATGTTTATGTGGTGTATTTATCGCACTGCAATTGACGTATCTGTTTTGCTTAGAATATGAATATTTTTAGCTAGAATATGTTTCTATGAATATCGCACTTCAGCCAGAGAATGCAACCTTGACAAGCAGTCACCATCAAGCAGTCGTGGCCGAGCGGTTAAGGCGTCTGACTAGAAATCAGATTCCCTCTGGGAGCGTAGGTTCGAATCCTACCGACTGCGAAATGAAATTCATCTTTTTACACTTTCCACAAATTATCAACATTAAAATTACCATATAACATCTCATTTTAGCTCCATTAAATGGGATGTCTCTTACCCAGGATTTCCTTTTAATTATATTCCAAGTGTTACATCAACTCACTCCATTCCATTCCAAGCAACAGCAGATATCAAGATTCACAGCCGAGTTCACATTACAATGTTGGGGGAGGCAAAGAATAACCCTTTCCCTCTGGCAGCAGGGTTACATTTCATTTCATTTCATCCCCTTTTTGCATATGTGTGACGAGGGTGAAAATAGAAAATCAAATCAAATAAAACCAAACCCTTGGGTTGGCGGTGGGAGGCCAGCAAATTGTATACCTACACAAAAACTGGGCAGAAGAAAACTTTTTCCAACTCACTTCATCCGGAGATGAAGGCGAAACCAAGTGAAAAGTTTTCACATTTGAAAAGTTTGTGGCTAGAAAAGGTTTTCGGTGAAAAAGTTTACTCCTGCAACCGCAAAAACAGAGCAAAGCTGAGTGCATTTAAAGAATTTTGCTGAGCGGCCCCCTTTCCTAAGACTCTACTCTACAAATGCGAAAAGAACGAAAATGTCAAAAGTTCTTAACTTAGTAAGAATAGTGTAAGAGGCGGAGGGCCTCATAAAATTTAATAAAAACGAACTGATGAAGTTTTCCTGCAGAGTGGCATTTGACATTTTGGGTTTGTGAAACTGAAGTGCAAAGGATTTCTTTCTCAGTTTCAGTTTATGAAAAAGTTTTTCTCTTTATTTTACTCATGACGTAAAAATATTTTCGTCACAGGTTTTTGCCGTTGGGTTTGGTGGGTGGGGATATTTTATTAAGGAGGACGGAAAGGTTGATGTTTGATGCAAGAATTTCCCTACTAAAAATGTTATGCAAAAATGGAAACAGCCGAAGGCTCGAACATTCAATTAAATGCCAAGATTGACGTACTGTCATCTTGTCCCAAGAGATATAATAATTTGCAGTATACAAGTCAAAGTTGGGAAAATTAAAATTTTAATAAATTACTGCCACACTTTGGAGGGTAGATGTGGCTCTATTCAATCCTGATTGAACTGTGTATTATCTTGGGAAATGTGAAAGATTGAGATTTGTAAATTATAGATTAATCCTAGAAACGAAGAAAGATTTTATCTAACAGCGTCGAATATGTAACAAAAAAGTCGTTTGGAAAATCTATACAGGGGCTATAATCTTCAGAGAATTTTTCTCTCAAGAGTTTATTATCTACTTACCTTCCCCTTTCCTATGCGTATCCGCATGATAGAACCGAATTGGTAGGATCAGTGTTTTATAGAGTAGCAGTATGAAGTTGTAGTGTTTATTTCTTTTCATTTTATCTTCACTAAAAGGGTCTTTTGCCGACTTGATGTGTACACGGAGGTACAGCTTACAGGGGTTAAATCCTCAACCACAATGAAAATTTTTGATACACTTTGTTGTTGAACGTATTGGTTTTTTTTTCTCATTTTAATACCAAGTAAATTCGCCTCTTCTTGAATTGGCACACGAGCTTCTATCGCACCACATTTAAATGGGCCAATGCGGTCGATGTCATTCAAATATCACAGTAGTTGTTTGGATCAGTTGAAGAAAGTGCCTTCCATGTTTAGTTATGATGTGAAAAGGATGAAATCGGTTGTGCTTTAGCAAATTTTCCATATATTGTGTTGCTAAAGGGTTTAAGATGTTCACATAGTTCTTCATTGCGAAACTAAGCCTCCCTTCTAAATGGGGCAAAATGGACCTGAAAGTCGAGACATCTGCCTCGAGGAGTGATTTTAATTGTTGTATGAATAATTTGAATAAAACGTTTTAGGTCAAAAATACTTTTTTTCTGACTTAAATGCCTTCTCCCTCCCTTCGTACGCCACTGCTTGCATTTATGGCTTCTTTTGGTTTATATTGACGGAGGCAACTAAACTCATATAACACGAGCAATTGAAATAGAGTAGCAGGAATTTTATGCTTAAGAAATCGAAATCAGGATTGTATTATGTAAAATTGCATTATATGGTGGTCTGAAATTTTTTTTTACTTGACCCAAAAGTAGCGGTTTTTATGCCAAAACACCGACTGTTTGCTGTTCAGATAGCAACATTTGTCTTAAGATAGATACTAATTAGAAAATGAGGGTTCAACTCATACAGTCAATGGTAAACACTTTTATACTGTAAGCAGCTGTAAATTGAGTTAATGACTATTACATGTAAAAAAAATGAAAGAATTATCCATCTTTCTTACCTATTTATTTTGTTTTCCTCCCTGCCCAAATGGCTGACACTGCCACACTCCTTAGTAGCAGAATTTCAAAATTCGTCTTAACCAATGAATGCAGGACATTCACAGAGGATATGTTCGGGAGTCTGATCATCCTCTAGACAGAACCGACATTCGATCTCTTGGCACAAGTTCATTTTGTTAAGATGACATCTAAGGCTGTAATGACCTGTGAAGAAGCCCACCAGCTTCCCAATATTTTCCTTACTTAATAGTAGAATTTCCTTGCAGGAGTATGGCTTAATTAATCTTTTGGATTGACTTAAGCCCGGGACACTCTCCCAGGGGTTCATACGAAGTTGTTGTTCCCAATCATCAATTAGCCTTTAAGCAGCAGCCCAATTGACTCTGCAGTAGGGTTCTGTTCCTAAGAACGCAGATTCTGATCCAGCTCTATCCAGCTCGTCTGCAGATTTGTTGCCTGCAATACCTTGGTGGCCAGGTACCCATCCAAGTTTGACCTTGTTGTTTTCGGCTAGGTTTTGCAAGGCATCTTACCAGCACTTCACTATCACAGATGATAGTGCCTGTAGTGGTGCTTGACTATTCGAGAAGATATGAATTCTGGCACCTTTAATTCCTTTTCGAGATCTCAAATTTGCGCAGACCTCAATGGCATTGATTTCCGCCTGAAATATTGTGGGACATATTCCCATTGGTATCGAGACTATGGTGTTGCTCCAACTCCAGATTGCAGTTTTGATTCATCGGTGTACCAGATCAGACTTCTCGGATCTAGTGTCGGGACACCATTTGCCCATTTAGAGCGGTCTAGTATTACAACCTCGAACAAATTCTCAAACCTGTACTCCCTAAACATAATGTCAGGGATGCAGTAAAACATGTCCATATTTGGGATCTCTTGAAGTATTTTGAGATGACCCGCATGGTCTACCGGATTCAACTTATATCTTTCTTACTTACTTTTTTACTTACTTGTTATCTCGAACCTGGGGGCTGGGATTCGATGATCCGCTTAGCTGGAGCATTATTGTCCATTCGCTTGATGTGGCCCAGCCAATGAAGTCGACGAGTTTTGGCTTTTTGTACTACATCGACATCTTGGTACAGCTCATATGGTTCGCGGTTGTATCTTTTCCTCCATTCGCCTTCCTCTCAATATCCCCCGAAGAATTTTTCTTTTGAAGGAGAGCCTATGTTAACTCTTCTTTCCTGTTTATCTTCCAGCAATCGGCGCCACACAGCAGAACTGGCAGAATAAGGGTTCTACAGAGCATATGCTTTGAGTCATTTGAACCAATTTCTTTCGCCAAACCGAAGTAGCAGCGGTTTCCTAGGGCAATTCTTCAACGGATTTCCAGTAGGCTGTTATTCGTGGTGTTAATATTTACACGGCAAGCTGGGAGCGTTCGATGTTGTCAATATTGTCCGCATATCGCAGTAGCTAGACGGATCTGTTGGCACCTGCCTTTCGTGTTGACACCTGCCCTGTGCACTATCTGCTCAAGAACAAGATTGAGAGCGCATGTTTGAATGAGTTCAGATGAGCTATTGCCAAGCGCCATATTGCACTGCGTGTTTTCCAGAGTCACGCGACACAATTGGATAAGTTTTGCGAATTCGGCCATCGCCATATATAGCTCCTGACGACGAATATGCTATGAATATATGAGGCTTTAAAGTCGATAAAGAGGTGATGTCTCGACTTAAAATTCGTCGGTCTTTTCCAGGATTTGCTTTAGTGCGAAAATTCGGTTTATGGTCGATCTGCGGGACCGGAATCTATCTTTCTGCATATCTCAAAAGTCGTATTTGTGTCTGAATGTGATACAATGTGAAGTTATAAGCGCCAAAAATTCTGACGAATAGAGCCGACATCACAACCAGAAAATGTTAATTTGTCTTCGTAAAACTGCCAAAGTGGATATAGAGGTTTTCTGCCTAACACATGAGTATAATCGCATGTTAACCGAGTATTTCAAGCACGAAATCCAAGCTATTCATGTGGAAACATGTACAACTAGACCACGCAGCATTCGAATTCAGGGTTGGATGTTTTTTGTGAAAACTTTCCAGTTCTCCTAAGCCGCATTCTTCTTTAATCTTTTTTAAAAAAAAAAAAGGTTTGCAAGCTTAACCCTTTGTTACCAGATGCGCTGCTAAAAACCCACCTACCAGTGTCTCCATTGCCAATTTAAATCCCAAAAACAAGCATATTTTAAACCATTCAATAAAGATGTAAACTTTAAACATTTAAATCCATTTTCCGGGAACCATGTCAAGCGAAACAAAAAAAACACTTTACAAAACTTTAGTTCCATCCTTCGCATTATTAACCGGGAAGCAAATAAAAAAAAAAAAACTCCTGCCTCCATCTCTCCACCCCACAAATCATCGGGCAACTGCCGTTGACAACCTTTTTTCCCAATATTGCTTTTGGGGTCGCAATCAAACGATTATTGAATTGCAAGTTGTTACCGCAGTCAACAAGTCACGCCAAATATGAGTACACATTGGGCACAGAAAAAAAAACAGGAAAAAAAACGAACCGTAAAACAAAGGCAAAAACAACAACCACCCTTCTCTCAATAGGGTGTTAGGATGTGGAGCTCGGGACGAAAAAATAAATAAATCGAAACGGCAAATAGAAACATTTCCCATTTACGGGGGTGAAATAAAAATGTTGTTCGCTTTGTTTTGTTTCATGCTTTTATTATCGCCCAAGAAATACCAACCAAGCACTCACATTCAAAGAGGGTTGAAACACAAAACGAATTAGCCCCGTGGTGGGGGCGAGTTGAGTAGTCGACGCTTATGCTTGTTTTGGTTCCACCTCGCGTACGTAGTATATGGCAAGAAAGTGCCGTGCAAATAGACCAACACAGTACCTACCTACCTAACATCATCACCCTCACCATAACCACCACCGGTAAGCTGTTTAGCTATACAGCCCCTTCTAAGGGTGGTTTTGTCGTTGCGCTGCCAAAAGTCATTCGCATACAGTACTTCCTCGTATTTTTTGAGGTTAAGTGCTTGCTCTATATGTATGCACACAAACACACACACACACGCGTACATATGAGCTATAGTGCATGATTTTTCCATAAATAAACAGATGAGCTAGCGAGTCAAGTTTTCAACCCTCTCTAACTGCTTGATTTACATCGTCGTCGTTCGTTCTGTAGTACGCCCGCATAGATGAGCGATCATCAGATTTTTCACGCTTGACGCTAATGAAAATATGTTCAAGATAATCCCCGGAGGGTTCGGCACGAATGTAATTTCACGGCAGGGGCATCAAGGAATTCCAAACGAAACACAACAAAAAAAATATTTGTAATTCTGTCAAATTCACCAAAAAAAAAAAAAAAAAACCAAAAGCAAAACCCAAGGGTGAATGGTGAATATGATCGGGGGTGTTCCGATAACTTCGTTATGGAAATAATTGCTTATTTTTGCACTATAGATTCCATTAATAGTTTCGTCCTTGGGCAAGCCAACTGCGCGTCATAGTAACAACATTTTCATTATAATAAATTCCTTCTTCCTTCTTCCTTCCGCGGCTATATAGGTAAAGTTTTTCTGCCCTCAATCGACATGCATTTATGACAACAGAAAACTTTCTCTACAACCGCACAAGAGTTACAGAATTGTGTTAATAAGGGGGGTAAAAGCCTCAGCCCCTGCTGGCAGCATGCCAACAGCAACAGCAACAACAACAAACAACTGGCGCTGAAAGTACCAAAAGTTTGAGAAAGTAATTTTATCGGTAATTTGGAAGCACTTGGAATTGTAATTGGATCGCTTATGGAAATTAATTGGCAGCATTTAATTTTCCATTTTTTCCTTGTTCGCTTCTTCTCTTCAACTTTATTTCAATTAATTGCTTTTCCACGTCTTTGCACGGGGTTAGCACGTAGCAGAAGAGTGTTAATGAAGAACACGACGGAAAGGTGTCAAAAAGGATGAAGGCATTTGAGTTCACAAAATGGAGTGCGCACTTGGTTAGTTTTTGTTTGTTTTGCCGCAAAGGATACTTACGGACACAGTAAAATATGTTTATTATTATTACCATGTGGTCTTTGAAGTTTATGCTTACAATTAGATTTAGTGAACATAATAAAAATGCGCCAAGATAACATTAAACATTAGAATGACGCCGATATTTGGTAGTAAAATATTTTATTGCCTGTCATAATCATAACTTGGGAGCTGAAGGGTATGTGTTCCTATGTCGAAATCTCGTCTTATTATGGGAATTCCACAGCGATTACAACTCCGAGTAATAAATTGGTAATAAAATGGTTTTCCGCTGACGAGTTCTCCAGTTTCAGTGGAAATGTAAGCATTCATGCGTTAAGTTTTCAATTGGATAGAGTTCGGTTGCAGACGGCTTAGAGTTAGCGTAATGTGAGAGTAATTAAAATCTATGCTGACAAACGAAAAATCTGAAATTGAAAATCTTTTTACAGTCGAAAATTTTTTATGTATGTACGAAGTCGACTGCTTTCACGTTCTGAAGTTGTTTTAAAATCCTTAATCACGAAACGCTTGGATCTACCAATTATGGCGATATATGTAGATCGGAAACAGCTCCGTGCCTTGTCTGCTATCTGCTGAAGAACAAAATTTAAGAAGTCAAATGACAGATATATACCGGGTGATCCAAGTAGAGATACTTTTTTCAATAGCCTTTTTTGACAGATCACGTGTGAGTCGTGTCATGCTGTCATGTTATTTTTGTTTAGTATTGTTTGGCATTTCATAATGGAAAGACTTACGCGTAAACAACGTTTACAAATTGTTCAACTTTATTATGAAAATTCACGTTCTGTGAGGAACTTATGGTCAACATAATCGGCCTATTGAGCGTACTATTCGCAACACCATCACCCATTTTGAGACCCAGCATTCATTATTGGATAATATTCGACCGAATAGACCACGTCCAGCACGCTGTGAAGAAAATATAGCGGCCGTAGCTGAGAGTGTACACGAAGACCGTAGAGAGTCGATTCGCTCGTGATCTCGGCGACATTTGGTTTCAGCAAGACGGCGCCACTTCCCACACATCGCATCAATCAATGGACTTATTGAGAGAACATTTCGGTGAGCACATAATTTCACGTTTTGGGCCGGTCGATTGGCCACCAAGATCGTGTGATATCACACCGTTAGACTTTTTCCTGTGGGGATATGTAAAGTCAAAAGCTTATGCCGACAAACCCGCTTCGATTCAGGCCTTGGAGGAAAACATCCCCGTGTCATTCGCCAGTTACCAGTCGAAATGCTCGAACGAGTGATCGAAAATTGGACTCAACGGATGGACCATCTGCGACGTAGCAACGGCCAACATTTGATAGACATAATCTGCAAAATATAAATGCCAAAGAATGTTCTTTCAAATCATAATAAACATTCTTCATTAAATTTGAATTTTCTGTGTTTTTTTCTTTAAAAAAGTAGGGAACCTCGAAATGGATCACCCTTTATATCTGAGATATCTCTGCCAAGACACAGCATTGCCTGCAGTCCACAATGCTTTCTTCATTCATACCTTGATGCATGCATCCTAGCAGAACATCATCGCCGTATGCGTACACTTTGTCATAACTAGGCTTACCCGGTAGCAGCTGCTGCAAATGCTTGTTAAGGACTGTTCACATGAGAGCGAACTGCGAATAGGCGAATCGCGAACAAATCAATTTTAATGTATTTATATGAATAGAAAGTTTCAATTGCTTCTACCACAAAAGCTTGATATTTAATTGATCTAACATCCTATCTAAAAAAAACTGAGTCTAAATTGATTTAAATATTGAAAAATTCTTGCCGCGAACTGTCACTCTTTGTTCACAATCCACATAATACAGACGCGATCCACAAATCCGTGAATGAAAAATTCGTTCGAACATAACCTTAAAATTGAGACATCTTGCTGCTGACATTTACAAATCAGATTCGCGGGTACCTGCGACCAAAAAAAGTTCTCATGTGAAAGAAATGTCAGAATTTACGAATATTCGCCGGGTCGCAGTTCGCGGTTCGCTCTCATGTGAATGATCCCTTAAACGCTTCTGCGGTTTTCCTGAAGATTCGATAGTCGTCAGGGGAGCGCCAAGTGGTCTTGTGGTCCATTAGCCTTAATAACCATTTGTGTTAGTTATCAAGCATTATGAGCTGCTTCAAAATCAATTAATTGTATCGATAGCCGTTATAGTTGAGAATTCGTGAGGGCTGTGCTTATCACCACCAAAAAGATGTTCATTCCAGACAGGCTAAGCCCTGCAGATATAAAAACACATAGAAAGGCGCTTACAACCTGTATATAGGTAGTAGGATCGGTGTTTACGCATACCGAATGATTCGGATCTTAGCCAGACGATCCCTTATCGGTAGGCATGTAGGTGGAGTTGTTTTGATACCACCTCTCATAAGGACCTTAGGGTAAGGGGTTTTGGGTATGTGTACTCAGATCCACCTGGTGGAATTAAGAAAGATAATGATATCATTGAGACCCATGTCCGAGATATCAGAAAAGTTGTAAAAGAATGGTTTTCCAAACCCTCGACGTCTAGCCTTAGCCAGAGCCGCATAGACTTGAACCAAGATATACAGATTATAAAGGTATATAATTTGTATATTTCTGCGCAGGTGTGTCATCAAAATTATTTACTAATTTTAATAACCGCCACCGCCACCGACCACTTTGGCAGAGTAAATGTGGTAGGAAAGACAAAATACATTTTTCGGACAGCCTACATTTGCTCAAAGCATTTCAGTCGGGACAGATATATTTGCAACTTGCAACATGAACTTCTTCAATATTCACCAAAAAGTTGCAAGAAAGTTAGACCCGACGCTGAAAACCTATTAAAGAGAATTTTGACCAAAACAAAAAAGTGGCCGCTTGAAAAAACTACAGCGACATTCAGAGAAGTCGTGCTGAGAAGTCCTGCTTTAATAACTACCACCCAAGTGCACTTGAATTCAAATACCGCTTACGTTTACTCGGTCGAAATGAAGGCATAAAGCAGAAGTTCAAATGGATGTTGATCTCAACTCTAACTCGGTTAACGTGGACCGCTTACTTCAGACGAAAGTAATGAAGAAGAAATGTCAGACGTTAAGTACGATGCTTTGGATGCCTTTTAAAGGGTTATAAATTGAAAATACCCAATATTCTTGCTGATAAAAAGATACCGCAGGTTTAACATGGACAAATGTATTCGATGGAGGGGGGTCTTCATAAGCCAAATGAATCTTTTATTATGAAATTGAAGAAGTTAGATTTTATTTTCAATAAATTTAACAATATCCAGGAAGAATACGCTCTCGAACCATCTAATGGCTACGTACAAAATTTGTTTTCTTTGGCAGCCAATTGCTCTTTGGATCCTGAAATAATATTTTCGATGTAAAACTATTTTAGAATAAAAATTCAAAATCAAAACATAATAAACATAATTGAAGAAAAAGGATCAGCTTAAAAGAAAATTAAATAAAATCTGTTCTTAAAGTTGTAAAATATTGTTGTATTATATATGAGAATTTGCGCAGAAATGTATATGTAAGTCGAAGGTGTCGCACTCACTTCAACAAATAGAACTTGAGTGACGTCACACCAAAGAGAGTGATAGGATTGCGACATGCGCAATATAATACCTTGTTTTCTGTATAACTTGGGTTTGAATGTTTACCCTAAGCCAATTTTTCACGATGAATTCGATTCACACATACACTTCGATCAAATAATTGTTGAGATAAATTGGTGGCTTGTTTCCTTTAAGTCTAGGTTTTCGTCGACACCTACTGAATTTAAGGTCAACTAAAGTTGACCTTTTCATAGATTTTCAATTCTACAAATTCGTAAAAAAATTTAAAAAAAAGATTTTTGAGTTCTGAATATGTCCTTTCAGTCAAATTGTTTTCATTCGAGTCTCTTAGAATGGTTTAGTCTTACCGTAGAGGAAGGTGCAAAACGTGCGGATTTATGGAACTGTCTCAGATAAAATCAATTTTGCTTCTGGAGTTCCCCAAGGCAGCCATCTTGTTTGACTAGAAACTCAAATTTACAAGTCATTTATAGACTACCAGCCGCGATTGCCGCCAATCGTGTTCTGACATGAAAATATTTATGAAAAATAGAGTTTGGTAACTCCTTAATTCCAATTAATTTTTTCAGAAAAAAAAAATATGTGTTGAGAAGTACCTACATATAGCTGAAACTTCTCATGGTTTGAAAAGAAATGTATACTTGGGCTTGAACCTGTTTACTTTACTCTCTAACTATAAAGCTGTAGGTCCTGACTGACTGACATAGCAACACACAGCGAAACCGGTAGCCGCTGCTTTATGAAACTTAATCTGTGCGCCCTAAAAAACAGTTTCTGGGTATGACTAACTGTCTATTTGCATGGGGGTTTTGGTGTAATTTTGAAAATCAAAATTTGGTAGGCATTAAGAGAATAAAAGAAAAAAAAATTACTAACTTATTTATCTTGGTTGGTTAAGCAAAAAGTTGGTAATGCGTTTTTATGAGAACACAAGCTTCTATCTTACACAGTGTTTGTGACTCGACTGGAGAAAGTAGTTAGGTATGTGGGTTGGTAGAACAGGGTAGACCCTACTATACCACACTCAGGTCCTTTTGGCCCCGTTGTGATTCCCTTTTGTGGGGGGTTAACCTTCGGTGTTGTTGATGGTCAGCTTGTGTCATCCTTCTTGCATTTACCCGACTCCGTCCAGCCATCCTGACGTCCTCAAGAACCTGTAAAGATTAGAAAGTTTAACATCAAAAAGTTCTCGTAAATCATGGAGGTAAAAACTCCCAAGTGTTCTGTTTCTCAAGTGACAGAGGCTCGCGCAGTGACAGAGGAAGTGAGGTGTGTCCTCGTGGACCTTTTCGTCTCCGCAACCTCTACAAATATCGTCGTCCTTGAGATTTAGTTTCATCATGTGATTTCTTAAGAAGTTATGACCCGTTAGAGCCCCTACCAGCTTAGACAGCGATGGCCTGTCGAACTGGAGAAGTTTGAATGTTCGGCCTTTGTCATATGCTGGCCATAGCTTCCGAGATACTTCACAGGTAGTTAGTGCTTTCCACCTGTTATTGCTTTTCATACGTATCTTGTTTTGCACTTGTTCTCTGAGATTACATAGTGGAGGCTTGATCGACTGTAGTGCTCTATCTTTATCCATTGCGGACCCCTTTCTCGCCAGTTTATCAGCTATCTCATTGCCGGCTTTGTCACTATGTCCAGGGACCCAGCAGAGATTCGTGGAGTGCTGCGAGCAAAGAACCTTAAGCTCTTCGCGACAGCGGTGAACTGGCTTTGATTTAATTTCTATAGCAGAAATTGCTGTTAAAAAAAAAATGGTAATATCATTACGTGGTATTGCCTGCAATGACACCATTCGGGCCGCTTCCGCGATTGCCAGAATCTCTGCTTGAAAGACACTACTGCTATCGGGAAGCCTGATGGAGCAGTGTATATTCAATTCCTCACAGAATATACCAGCACCGGTTCCACATTCCATTCCAGAAAGTTGTTGATGGCATCAGAAGGTACAGAAGGTACAGAAGGAAAGGAATACACGGCAGCAATGACAGTTAGATCGAAGTAGCATTGTTTCTATATAAGAATTCCATGGCTATAGGGATCCCCACCGCCAGGGTGTTCGAAAAGAGTTGTTGGCGGCCATCCAGAATGTATGGTTGTATGAGCGGGGCAAAAGGAATTTGAAAAACATGTGAGCTATGCGGAACAAACGCTGCATCGATCTTAGGCGGACTTAGGCCAGAATTCTTTAGCTTACGACACGTGAGAGAACGCCTATAACGATTCGTATCAAAGGTTCGCCAACATTAGCCTGACATGTGCATACGCTCCAATAGACAAAATGGACGGCGCTAATAAAGATAGTTTCTGTAAATTTTCGAAGTAAAGGGTGATTTTTTAAGAGGTTTAGAACTTTTTAAAAAAAAAAACACAAAAAATTCGACAAAAATGAATGAAATATTTATTTGAATCGATAGTTTGAACCTTGCAATTTAATGTTTAAAGATAATTTCATGCAAATATTGACCGCGGCTGCGTCTCAGGTAGCCCATCCGCTGAGTCCAATTTTGGCATACTCTTTCACACATATCGGCCGGTATCTCACGAATGAATGCATGGATGTTGGCTTCCAGTGCGTCAATCGAAGCGGGCTTGTCCCTATACACATTAGCCTTGGCATACCCCTCACAAAAAATAATCTAATGGTGTCAAATCGCACGATCTAGGCGGCCAATTGACCGGCCCGAAACGTGAAATTAACTGTTCACCAAACTCGCCTCGCAATTGCGCCATTGTTTCGCGTGCTGTGTGGCATGTGGCACCGTCTTGTTGAAACCACATATCATGCAAGTCAAGAACTTCCATTTCGGGCAAAAAAAAGTTTGTTATCATCGCTCGGTAGCGTTCACCATTGACAGTAACGCTGCGATTCGCATCATCTTTGAAGAAATATGGCCCAATAATGCCGCCGGCCCATAAACCGCACCAAACAGTGGCTTTTTCGGGATGCATTGGTAGCTGTTGCAATGCTTCTGGCTGATCTTCACTCCGACGTACCCATTCAACCAAAAATGAGCCTCATCGCTGAACACAATTTTTCGATAAAAAAAGCGGATCCTCGGCCAGCTTTCCAAGAGCCCATTCACCAAAAATTCGGCGTTGTGGTAGGTCGGCTGGCTTTAGTTCTTGCACCAGCTGTATCTTAAAAGGCTTTACGCCCAAATCCTTCCGCAAAATTTTCCACGTAGTGCTGTAACAAAGGCCTAACTGCTGGGAACGGCGCCGAATCGACATTTCGCGGTCTTCTGTCACACTAGCTGATACGGCCGCAATATTTTCTTCAATACGCACAGTACGTAAACGTGTTGGTGGTTTAATGTCCAACAAAGTAAATTTGGTGCGAAATTTGGTCACAATCTTCCGAATAGACTGCTCAGAAGGTCGAGAATGCCGATCATAAAATGGAAGCAGCGCGCGATGAACATTTCGAACAGAGCACGAATTTTGATAGTAAAATTCAATAATTTGCAAGCGTTGTTCATTTGTAAGACGATCCATGGTTAAATTGCAAACCAAACTGAAGCTGTTTGACAGTGACATAAGGTACTAAACACACGTCAGCTGTCAAAACCAGTGTTGCCAAAACCAAACCAGCTAAAAAATCACCCTTTATTGCGATAAGAAAATCATAGCCTAACATATCAGCACACGGTTTCCTCATCCTAATTTTCGCAATGAAACATGGCGGTGACCAGATCACCAAGCGTCAACCAGATTGATCATGTTGCGAAATAATAAAATGAATATTTCCCTAAATTAAACCGATAATGCGATTCAAGACGAAGTTATAAGTGTTAATATTTTAGCCAGCGACAATGTTGAAACTCAAATGTTTCGACACCTTTTCAAATTTTAATGGCTGTGTCCGTTTTAAGAGTTAGATGAGTTATTTAAAAATGCAACAAAGCAAAAAGTTATTTAATGGAAAAACAGTCGGACACGTTTTCTTAAAATCGGAACATTTTTCAAATTCCAATTTTATTTTATTTTTGTTTTTAGAGAAAGTTTTAGGCGGACACTGAACACGTCTTTTAAGATTAGAAAGTACTAGATACCCATAGGGATAACCCTTCGATTAGTTATATCTCTTATCACAGTTGAGAGATCACGACTTTGCCTTCGTAGGTACCTACCATACTTTATTATTCAAACATCCTTCCTACAAAATCATACAACAAGCAAAAAGAACATGGTGAAAAGGACAAGAATTCCTTTTTTAGAAACAGCATTCCGGCCGCCTTTATAGGGGCTACCTATAGATACCTATGCCCGCAGTAATTGCAAATATTTGCAAGACTTAACTATCTGCACAAAACGACATTCAAATCTACTCCAACCACTTTCAGAAATGGGTGTGCGCTCTGCTTGAATACCCTCCATGTGTCTACACGCGTACCTATATGTTGTGATACGTCTATGGCACTGTCTGAAAGTATCTACTAAGCTAAGCGCGCCAGAGATGCCAAGATACATTCCCTAGATACACGAACGATACATCAACATGAACGGCTAATTAAACCTTACATCCACTCCAAGTGCGGCTACCACATGCGATTTAATTGCATTTGCCACCACTGCCTGAATTACGGACCACGTACTTGCACTCGAATTCCAGTTTCAAATCGTTTCTTTCTTTTTGTGCATTATTTTCGTTTATCGCTTTCCAAGAACCTGGCAATATTTAACTCCGCACTTGGAGGAGCTTGGCCAAAAAGATTCGCGCACACCGCAAACGAAAAAACGAAAAAACGAAAAAAAGGAAAAAAAGGTGCAAATCCAAATCGAAACTCGAATTTCCTGCCCATCAAGCGAGTGACTGCCTCCACTTTTTCATTCGTGCAACGCCGGCCGTCCGCCGCACCAAGGAGAACTGGTCGGCCTGTTTGTCTTCGAGTCTTTTCGTTTGTTTTTGGTGTGGAGAGTTGAAGTGGATGCGATGCTTCTTGGATTTGTTCCTTTGAACCATGTTCGCGAGTTGTTTCTCGTTTTCCGATCGACAACACAACTGTGGGCAATCGTTAAGTGTACATTATTCAGACTTTAATGAGCTCGATGAGCAGTCCTTACTGCTGCTATCTCTCAAATGCCACATAATCTCGTCATAAACATTATTTGAAGCCCTCCACACAACCCCCACACAGCCGTTCTCTAAACAGGTTAGCTTCTCTCGATGATGGTCAAAATAGGTAGTATTTATAGATCCACGATCCACCACATCTACATCATCGGGTGCGTAGCGCTGATCGTAATGTTTTTCGTTTTGCGAAAATCTCGGAGAGAACGCGCACAAAACCGCGCGCTTAAAACTTCATGCCAAAATGAGATTTGCGCCAAAGTATGAACTAAGTATGTATCTGCACAACTACCCGAACCCGTCCACACCGATGTGACGCTTCGATCGAAGGCTGCTATTTTTGGACATGACCACCACCGATGGGGTTGTTCTGGTGGTGGGATTGTCGGACTGACCACCACACACAGAGAGGGAGAGAGACGCGTACACAGAGTCAAAGTCTATAAATTATTTATAAAGTGCCGCGCCGAACTGCTACTTGTATCCGCGACCGCAATTGATTTATTTTTATTACCGCACATCTCTACTGTTTAGTTTAGTTTGCTTAGTCTGAATATGCTGCCGCTGGTACTGCACTTTCCCGCCAAAAAGCAAGGGAACGCAAAATTGGTCCAAAGTTCAGAGCGTCTGCTGCTGCGCTTGTTTTCGTTGTATTCATATAAACGTCAAAAAGCCAAACGCAATCGATCTATCGCGAAAACGCAGTATTGATGGAGCCACACAGTCGTCTGTCGCTTGCCGCCACCCCCCACTCTCTATCTGTAATGCGCGGCAAACAATATTTGAATATCATTCACGATCGCGATCGATCCGCACTCGATCGAGTGATCGGGGGCTGGGGGTGCTGTCTGTCTCCTTCGCATCGATGCCGAGCCTATGATTTTGTCCTACAACACAACCGCGACGGACGGTTGGTGGATGTTGTGCGTTCTGATTTTGATTGACAGAATGGCGGCCGACGCGGCGCAGTTTCCATTTCATATCTGGATGATTGGGTTACCGCATTCCGGGACAAGGGCAGAAACAATGTATCTGGCCCCAATGTATAGATGGTAGGTACCCGTACCTACGCCATGAGAGGAGAACCGATTAAAATGGATGCATAGCCAGCACAAATCACGTTTATGAATTTTAACGACATTTTTGCGCATAATAATCGGCTGGGCTGTGTTCTGTTCTCTGCTGTTCGATTTAAAGTTGCTGGCGGCCGCCGACGTCCCCAGTGACGATTGTGTCATGATGATATACTCACTGGAGAATCGCACGGTGTTCAATGGGTTAGAAAATTTATTCAAAGCGATTTTAAGGAGCGTGCGTTGTTGGCTCTTTGGTGTGAAACGAATTTTAAAGCGAACGCTCTTGAATATAATTAACGAGCGCGCCATGAAGGGGACGCAATACATAAATATGTATCTCTGTCCGTAGTTTCGAAATCGTTTTTGGAAATAAGATTTTTTTTTTATTTTCTTAAAAAGATAAACTGAATTTTATTTGGCTCGTCAAGTCACGTAGCACTCACGAAGTCAAAGGGGATATTAAAGATTGAAGAATAAATAAATTGGGAACGGAAATTAAGGATTTGATGCGCCATTAAAATGTAACCGAACTCTAACAAGTAATAGGGTGTGTTTAAAATTGAAATAGGCACAAAAATTGAAAGACACTGTGTTTTGATGTGTGCGTAAAATAAATGCATTTTGCAACAGAAAAGACTACTTTTTCACTAATGTTTGTCAAACATCTAAGATTGATAGATATCTAGATACCTATAAGCCTTAAATTTGTTTAAATAGGTACATATTTGTGTTTGTTGAAAAACTCGTGGTAAAACTGTAGACAACATTCCATAAAACTTTAAACTTCTATTTCCGATTCGTCAGGCCTTTGTCCACTCGCAAAGATCGTTGAAGCTTTCCTGTTTATTTTTTCGTCAAGGAAAATTAATATCGACCACTAACGTGGCTATGACTGTCTCTTAACCTGGAGCTGTAAGTTTTCACGTGTGTAAAGCACGAATAGAATAAGACGGAGAAATCAACGACGGTGTGGTAACGCAAGGAAACGGGCGTGAATTCCTTTGAACTCCGAGTACTCAGTTTCGCATCTTACAGGAAGCAGCCTGGTTTCTAGGTACAACTTCAATAAAAAAAAATATTGGGCTTAAACGGTCCATACAGGACCCAAAGCCTAGCTTCTCCAACCACTATAGATATTTTTTTCTGACACAAATGGAAGGGACCTAAAGTTTAATGCCGAATCCGAATGGCAATTATTTTTTGAGAAGCTTCTCATGACAGTTCTTACTCTTGCATGCTTGTCAAACGTTCGCAAGAGGTGGGGCAGCGAATAAAAACGTTCAAATGATACAGGTCGGAATTTGAACCAGCGACCTCTCGCTTGGTGGTCCAACACACTTAACCACCAAGCCACTGCACCCACACACAACTTCAATATGCTAAATAATTTTTCCTGTTGAAAGAGCTGGAGACTATTCTTCTGGCTTGCGTGCCATACCTTGTCCAATGTTTGCGATACCTCCGGAAAGGCAATAGAGCATATCTCCTTTTCTTCTAAGGCCTTTTGAATCACATTTGGTATTCGGAAACCCTGAAACCAAATAAGAGATCCGGGATCAAGCGTTTAAAATTAAAATGTTGTAATTGTTGAAGAAGATCCTCAAAGACCTTAGACATTATAAATGGCAGTAGTAAGATGGGTGTCTATGATATTTCGTCATTCGGATGCCTTCACGGGTTTTGAACTATTCGGGGCGACTTCGGCGACATTCAATTGCCTCGCAACATATAAACGTTTTAAATGAAGCATGCTTGATATTCTATTTATAGCCTAAGGCTGAAAACGTGGATAGCGGAGAGGCTAGAGTTGAGGGGAGCAGCGAAAACAAACACATCTTATCGCATACCGAAGCGTAAGCGGTTCTTTTGTCACCGCTCACCGCATCACTACTATTGTCGCAGCTCCAGTAAGTTGTTAGCCTAAGAGCTACATAGCTAGAAGCTACAAAAGTCTTTTATCGCACTCGCAACATTTCCAACTTTTCACAACTCCTGATCTGTTATAATATTTTTTTGTTGGTAGTTGTGAAATTGCATTTTTCGTGTTTTTATACGACTTTTTCCTTCTTGAAAAATAACAGTTAACTGACGTTGAAATTTTTATTTGGAGCCTCGCCCCTCTTCACCTCATTTTAAGCAACTAACAGGCCGCCACTCATAAAATAACTTTAAATTTATTTGACGGTAGTCAATTGTTCGTCAACGCCAAATTCAAAGAGCGCTCGAACATTGACTAGGTGTGTGTGTGTGGCAAGCGTAAAGTCCTATGTATCGGGTTTTTCAATAAGAGCGCTACAAAAGTACAAAAACGGTTTTGAATATCAATGAAATTCTTTATTCCTGTGACAGTACGTTCGATGCCATTATGTATGGAACTCGATTTCTTTTGCATGGCCACCACGGGCACGCTTGCAGAAGTCCAGAAGCTGAACCCAATTTTCGACGGTTTTCAAGCATAAATCGGCCGATACTGCTGCAATTTCAAGTTCGATATTCGTACGAAGTTCATCAATCGGTT
Organism: Ferdinandea cuprea; assembly: GCA_963576555.1. NCBI lineage: Eukaryota > Metazoa > Arthropoda > Insecta > Diptera > Syrphidae > Ferdinandea > Ferdinandea cuprea. Next base: position 15,338,448 of record OY754961.1, read on the forward strand.
GGCTTGTTGGCATAGACCGTAGACTTGACGTAGCTCCAAAGGAAATAGTCTAACGGCGTCAAATCGCACGACCGGGGCGGCCAAGCGATTGGACCATTTCGTGAGATAACACGTTATCAAACATTGGTTTCCAATAAATTGATTGTGACAATCGCTGTGTGGCTTGTGGCCCCGTCCTGTTGGAACCACATGTCCTCCAAGTCCATATCATCCAATTGGGGCCAAAAATATTCGGATATCATTGAACGGTAGCGATTCCCATTCACAGTAACGTGCCGGTCTTGATCATCACGGAAGAAGTACGGCCCAATGACGCCGCCGGCCCATAAACCACACCAAACCGTAATTTTTTCGGGATGCAATGATGACTCATGGAGTACGTGTGGATTGCTGCCTGATCAATACCGCATATTTTGTTTATTGATGAAGCCATTTAGCCAGAAATGAGCCTCATCGCTAAAGATGATTTTTCGATGAAACTCCGAATCATTTTCAAGTTGTTGCTCAGCCCAATTCACGAACATACGACGCTTCTGGTGGTCAAGCGGCTTCAGTTCTTGCGTCAATTTACTCTTGTGAGGATGTAGGCCAAGATCTTTTCGCAAAATTCGCCACAACGACGTTACAGAGATGCCCAACGCTTGAGAACGACGTGTGAGAGACACGTTTGGGCTTTCTTCAACTGAAGCCTTTGCGGCAGCAATATTCTCGACACTACGGGCACTTCTTTGTCTCACTGGCACGGAAACATTTTGTACTGTGCCTGTGGATTCAAATTTTTCCACTAGACGCTCAATTGCTGATCTGCTAGGACGATTATGACGACCATAAATTGGACATAGCGCTCTTTACGTTGAGGCCACTGACTCCGAATTTCGGTAGTAAATTTTAATAATTTCGACTCGTTGTTGGCTCGTATATCTTTCCATCATGAAATTACAAATTTTACTGAAGAGAAATGTCAAAAGAGTGTCAAGAAATATGGCGTCGTTTGCTGTCCCTGTTGAAAAACCCTGTATGTATGCCTCGTATGATGTCGTTTTGTTTGTGCTATCGCAGTTATATCATCTGAACTAAAACCCTGAATACATTTGAAGAAAAATTAAATTAAATAATAAATAACGGAAAAGTAAAATCCAAAGTTGTTTTAATTTTTCTATAAATAAAATGTTTAATTATTCTACTAAAACTTTTAACTTGTCGTTCTTTTATGGATTTAAGTACTTTTTGTGGCGCTTACAGCCCCGGGTGGCCTTAACTAGCCAGCTGAGGGTATGATGTCGTTCTCCAATTGTGCGCGCCACCTAATGTGGGGTCTTCCACTGCTGCGTTGTCCCTCAGGGTTAGATTCGAAGACTTGGCGGGATAGCCATCCATTGCAACCATTGTACTTTTAGCTTTTATGCCAGGTCAACGCCGCTGTATAGCCCGTCTAGTTCTTCGTTGAATCTTCTTCTCCACACTTCATCGTCGTAAACCGGACTGAATATCACCCAAAAAATCTTTGTCTCAAACCGGAAGCAACGCTATCCCATTGAATCGCAGGGGTGTCGGTAAGAAATTTCTTACATCGCTGAATCCCGAGTATTTATTTGTTTCAATGGCTACCATCTCTTTTTCACTTCCCTCTCTAAAGAAACATCGCCGACTTCTTCTAATATATCGGAGAACATTGCGTAAGGTATCTACATAATCTCTTATTCTGATTAATGATTCCATAGTTGATTTATACGCCGTCACATAGGAACTTCTTACTTCTTTGATTAACGATTTTTTAAAAGAGCTTGAAAGTGTTACGGGAAATTCGATTAAGCGATACTATTAATCGGTGGTTGCCGCACGGAGTTAAAAAAAAATTGTCTGTAGTTACAGTTGCAACGGTCAAAAAATCTTTAAAAATTGATTAATCCCTTAATTTTATTGGGTAGTCAGTAGGAATAGATGAACAACCAAAAATGCACAAGTTTAAATTTCGATAATTTGATTTTGGAAGAAATATGTTTAAAACCACATCATTTGATTTTAATGGGGATTTGGCTCTTTGGGATTTTAGCCCCCTGAAATAACGCCAAAAAATTAAAATGGAAAAAGAGCCCAAAAATATCCATACAAAATTGTGGCAGTTTTTCCTAGGAAAAGTTAATTTATTCCACAACGAGTTTTGGGCTCAATTTCTATAACAAATTTGGAAAATATTTTATTTTACTTTTTAGCCCTTTTCCATAAAATTTGACGTAATTTCCTAACTTTGTGTCATATTTTCCTTTCAAAGTTTCTGGCTTTTTTTCCAAAAATATTACGCCCAAATTATTTTGGCCTTTTATCCAAAAATACACTTTTTGGCGTGATTTCAAGAAGCCGTGATTATCCATCAGCACCGCGCTGCACATCTTGGGAAATGGTCAAGTTTTTGTTTATTCATCTTAAATTTGATTTCGTCATTTCGTCACTAAGAGCTCAAAATCGAGCCACCATTTTATCTCAATATCTAGGTCTTATATAGAGTCTTCTCAGTTGCAAAGAAACAACGATTAGCATGTGTTCATTTGGTCTCTAAAGATATTTATTTCTTAAATGTTATAGCAGAGCCGAGGTAGAAAAAGTTTCATACTAATTCAAGCAGGAATCTGTCAATGCCATTTGTGACGTTCTGTCCGATTCGTTGATATTGAGTGTCAATTGTTATTTCTTGTTGACAGCAAATTCTTTGTTTTGCACTCGAAGCCGAGGTTTTGCAACGGAAACGAAGAACTGGTGGGATTCGTTTATAAAACCAAGTAAAGGTGTTTCTTTTAAGTTGGACAAAAAGTAAATCGGTGCTTCATCAACGCGCACGGTAGTGCCCATCCAAATTCGTTAGCAAGTTTGGCACGACCCCCGTTTTTACTGCAGTTTTTACTCATTGTCACCCGCTTCAAATGCTTCCAGGTAGGTACCCAATTTTTATTAACTCAGCTCCAAAAAGTCTTTGAGTTACGAAATTATATGTGGAGCTAGGATTTTAAATCACAAGCACCGAAAAAAGTATAAAAATATATTTAATGTATATTAAAACATAAGGAAAGGCTACAGTCCGATTGGGGCGAACAGTCCCTATCCATATCCCTATATGCATTTTATTTCATTCTATTAAATTAAAAAAAAAAATATTTTTTGAAAAAACGCCGCCAAAAAGTGGGCGTGGCTAAAAACTTTGTATGGGCGATATGTTGCCAAAAATATTGGCTAAATATCTTGTTAAACATTTTTTATCGCTTTCCATGAACATTTTTGAAGAAAACAGCATTTTAGTGAAAAACGCCCCCCACAAAATGTAGGCGTGGCAAAAAATTTATATGACAGACTTATAAAGGAGGGCAGAGCCTACAAACAAATCTTGTGAAGGTTCTAACACTCTATCTCTCTAACTTTAGCCCTAAAACGGTTTTTTCTAAATTGTGGGCGTGGCAGTGGGCGGATTCAAGAACTTTTAACACTTTACCATTTCGGGACTCTAGGGAGTATATTCTAAATTTCAGCTTCCTAGCATACATTTAAAGGCCTCAAAAGTTGATACGGACGGACATTGCTAAATAGTCTTAGGATTTGGTCCTGATCATAAATATATATACTTTTATGGGTCTACGACGAATATTAAGGGGTGTTACAAACTATGTGTCAAAATTAATATACCCTTAGGATAGGGTATAAAAAGTAGATATAAAGATCGCGGCAGAGAGTTCCACCGACGTATCGGATTTATTAAAAATTTGGCGCTCAGATATTAAAAACGCGTAACGTAACGGTAAAAGATTAAAGGATCTAAGAGAACGCGAATGACATATCTTATTATAAAGGTAAGGTGGCTGACGTAGGTACAAAACATTGTTTAGCAAAGTTTACGTTTTAAACTGGAAGAGATTTGCTGCCATATATTGATTTGGAAAATTGAGAAATGTGGTCGTGCTTTCTTAATCCAAAGATTTATCACATTCGACAAACTGAATTTTTTAATTATTAAAGTATATTTTGGGGAAGCCAGACGGGTCAATGGGCTTTCTTGAAATTACCAAGTATTTAGATTTAAGTGGGCCAACGCAGAGTCCAGTTTTCTGTGGCCAACTATGGACATTTATTAAATCCTCATTCACTTCGATTGCTGCGTTTTCAACCAAACCTAGGGGAACGTTATTCCGTATCTGAACACCGTCAGCATACATATCTACTTGCCAGTTTTGCAGGAAAAAAGAGGTGAAAAAAGAGAGAAGCAATGGCGGACCTAGTGTAGAACCCTGTGGAACTCCTCTGCTTAATATGAAAAATTCTGACACGGAACGATTTGCCATAAATACTTCAGATCTTAAGTTCAGATATGACTGGATTAACATTGCTGAAGGAAAAGAGAAATTAAACTGGTTAACCCTGGTTGTCCTGGGTAATAATAGGTTTATTCCAATAGAAGCTCAAACTATCAGGAGCATGCGCAGTCTAGTTTAGCGGTTCCAACACGTCACCCAGTTACCAACGATTTAAGGAAAAACCTTCAGTACTGTATTCTTTGATGTCTACTTTAAGGTGTCTAAATTTCCTAAAATTGCCTCTGATTGGTTACATTTCGAATCTTCCAAATCTATATCCATTTTCAGGACTTACAACTATACACCATTGAGAACTGCGAAAAGCACTCCAACAAGAAAACAAATTTGTGATTAGGTAATGTTCGAGTAATAAATCAGAAACTTGAGGTCTATTGTGCCCACTACTTATGCCTTGGAGAGGTTTGCTCCCTCTTCCAGAGCCTCTTTACAGCTAAATTCACCAGGGATTATGTTGGAGTGTTTATGCTCTGTCTTTAGCCTTAGCAAGGAAGTCCTACTCACAGCACATCATCCAGTCTAGTTACTTTTTTAAATCTGAGAATGAGCCGATATTTTACATATTTAAACCTTTTTTGGGTCAGTGACCCGCAGAATTCCAGTATATGTTCTGGAGTTTCTGTGGCGTCATTGCAGAATCTGCAGAGAGGTGTGACATAGGTGTTCCCTGAGTTTTCAATGCCCCGGTTAGGAAACCAGTAAGGAAGCGTAGGTTATTTTTTGCTAAGAATAAATCATGCTTTTGAGATTAAAATCTCCCTAAGCTTGTCTCACACCTTGGAGATCCCGAAAGGTTCCAGTCCCTTTCTCCTTTTCCGATTTCCTAAATTCTTCGCGTAGTATGTGTTCCCCTATCCCACAGATTATGAAGAGTTCTTGCTGTCCCTTTTCTCACTAGAGTGTCCGCCGCCTCGTTACTAATAATGCCCACTTGGCCTGGTATCCAGCTGACAAGATAATCTGTTTTTCCTGTCCAATTTGTTGAGACTTTGTAGGCATTCCCATTCAAGTTTGGGTACAATGACAAAGGGGTCTAGTGCTTTGATAGCAGCTTTTGTAATTTTTTTCGAGCGCATATTTCTGCTTGAAAGAAGCTGCACCAGTTCCTTCATCAGTTGTCGATACCAGTCAGTACCTATACAACTTTATCGTTCAGTCCATAGAATTGTGGCTTCATCACTCCATTCTTTCTTGTCGCTGAGCTTGTTGTTTTGGGTAGTAGCAAAAGGCAAAATTGATTCCATAGAGACGTATTCCCCTGGAATTTATAGCAACATTTTCCAGAAAATAAGTTTCCACAAACTCATACGTGATACGACCAATCGTGCACCAAAATGCACTTCAAATGCTTGCACCACATTAAAGATAAATAGAAAAAAAAACACTTAACTATCCGAATCCGAATCCCAAGTATCACACAAAATGTTATGATAACCAATTTTCAATAATCCAAATCAAGTTAACCCACACGAAAGCCCAATTGAAAAGTTTTAATTTCCAACACCTCATCGCATTTAGTCGCAATGTATCAACAGCTGAACCACTTGAAAGTTTAAAACGTACCCTCGAGTCATAAGCTGATTGCAATGGCAAAAGCAAACTGAAGTGACTTCCATTTGCCCGAGCATTCCCAGATGACTTTGCAGGAAATAAGCGCACGATGTGCTATTTCTATCTAATGCATCGTCATCATCGTCATCATCGTCATCATGCTCATTAGCTTTTTGCTTTAGGTACCAGTCGGGTAGTTATAGGTACCATCATGGATCTCGATGAATCTGTGATTTTAAATCCGTCTCTTAGTATAGGTTTTGGTGCGCTGCCGCATTGCCACTGCGCCCACAAGGACCCATAAAGTACTACCAACATTCATTCGTACTCGTACTTGTGGTCATAAAAATCTATGCGCATCGTTAGCCCATCTGATGGTTATAACACAACAATTGCACAATTGCAGTTCACTGTTCAGTGTAGTGCAGTAGTTGCCGCACAGTACTCCGCTCCTATATGGTGGTCGTTCGTTGGTACTATCTGCGGTGCACATCTACCGACATCCACTCATGCATCCCAACAAACATCACGACGACGACGATGCAATGCAATATGGTGTTGGTGTCTCTTTCTCTCGCTCGCTCTATCTTTTCTCTAAATGTACTGAGAGTTGAGTGAATTTGCGTTGTGCAAATTTAATGCACGATTTCGCTCTGCCAGTCCCAGCAACTGCCACCCAGCTCCCCGCGTGCACCACAGATGTATCCGACAGATAGACGAATGATTATGCTGCTGCTGCTGTTTCTCGTCTTGCCGTCTTGGTATTGCGCGCTGCACTTTAATGCTGCCACTCCGTTTTTGGCTTTCTCTGTGCGGTGTTTGCACCCAGCAATTGGGTGGGGGAGGGGGTCGGTCCACTGGAAGGGGGGGAGGCACAGCACTCAGATGCACACTACCATAAATCTACAAGAGAGCAGTAGCACTTTTTCACCGTCCTCGTCGTCGACGGAGTCGTCATCCTCATCCTCATCTTGAGCAGAGTTTGCTTCGTCCTCATTTTGTTATTGTTGTTGTTGTTGCATGACCGAAGAAGAAGCAGGGTCATACGGGGTGATTGTTGTTTAGAGCTGTCATGGGAATCGCATTATCCACCAATGGCATCCATCTCTGTCACACTGCTTGTTGACTGTGGGACAGGGGGGGGGGGGCTCAACGGGATGGGATAGCGAGCGGCATCCTAATAATATTTTCGCTCTATGTTTGGTAGCTGTCGCTTTTCCGACCGATCCGAACACGGATCCGAAGAAAGCTCAAGGAGTGAGTTTCGGGCCAACAGCACAACGGATTCCTTTTTCTTTCTTTTTCTTTTTTCGTGAAATGAACAACAACGATGACGACGACGACCACGACCACGACTACGACGATGTTGATGATGATGACGACGACGACGACGACGACGAAGAATGCTCAGCTGATGATGTTCATGCAGAATGACGGTGATGAAAGGATGGAATAATGATGATGGCAACGGTGATGCTGATGCTTGATGCTTGATGCTGATGACGATGACTACGAGTACGATGCTGTTGATTGAAAAATGATGAAAACCGTGAGAGGTGAAGAGTCATCTTGCTTTTCGAAAAAGGATTTGCAATTTCAATTATTCTCTGGGATCAGGATTGCTATTGCATTACAATAGCGGGACAACATTAAAGCTAAATGAATTAAAGCCAGTTGTGTGCGAGTTTGGGTGTTTCGAGAATAACATCCTCTTCGTTGATAAATGAAATGTCGTCGTCGTCGTTGTCGTTGTCGTTGTCGTTGTCGTTGTCGTTGTCGTTGTCGTTGTCGGAGGGTGTGACAAATTTTACTTGTCTTGTGGATTAGCATAAGAAATCGAATCAGAGTCCGGAAGTAGACAATGTCAGAAGCATGACGACGATGACAACGACGAAGACGACGTCGACGCAATATGTGTTCATCGTAAAATGTTCACAATCTTGAGGTTTCCTTATTGTTTTGCGGTTTTGTTTAGTAATTTATTTTGAAGAGAATTTGTGTGACTCCTCCCGTTGTGGCTTGGCGTTTTCCCATTGTAATGACAATTGAAAGCATAAATATAATGCCTGACATTGATGATGAGCATTCCTATATACATAATTTCATCAGCCACTAAGGCGGGGTATTTTATTTTTGTCTTCGATGGTGTAATAAAAATTCATTTGAATGAAATTCATTAGAAAATCATAGCTATTCGTTTCAAATCATCGCTCATTGAACTTTAAGGAGTTTGAAAAACAATTGGTAGATCATACAATTCTTTTGATAAATCAATGTCATCTAACGTTTTTTTTTTCATTTAGTGCTTATTTCGCGAATGGTAACACTTAGCTCATGTCTGATTTGACAGATAATTAGTTTTATCCTTCCGCTGAACGAATATGGTTGTGTTTACGCTTGAACAACGCTGGGAAATATTGCGACATTACTTTGAAAATCATGGTAATGTTACAGAATGTGTGCGAAAATTGCGTACGGATTTTGGAAGAAGAGAAGCACCGTCAGCTCCGTATGTTTGTTATCTTGTGAAAAAATTGAATGAAACTGGCATCCTCATCGATAAACCAAAGCGTGAAAAGCCAAAAACAGTGCGTACAAAATTGCTGCTGTGGCAGAAAGTGTGCGTGAAGCGCCATCAACATCAATTCACCGTCGTTCTCAACAGTGGCCGTTACAGTCAATGGCGATCGTTATCGGGCCATGTTGAACGAATTTTTGTTCACAAAAATTGAAGAGGAGGATATTGGCAATATTTGGTTTCAACAGGACGGCGCTACATGCCACACAGCCGAAGCTACACTCGATGTTTTGCGCCCTGTTTTTGAAGATCGCATTATCAGCCGCAGAGCTGATGTCGTTTGGCCCTCGCGGAGCTGCGATTTGACACCGTTGGACTATTATTTGTGGGGTGCCGTAAAAGATAAGTGTTACGCCGACATGCCAGAGACAATTGACGCTTTAAAGGACAATATTCGTGAAGCCATTGGTGAAATACACCTGCACACAATCGATAATGTGCTTAAAAATTGGACCTACGTTCCTTTTCCTTTTACGTCCTAAACTCAAATGCGCAAAAACATGTTGGTGCTCTCTTACCGTTTGGGCGACGCACGCCCCAAGTTTTCGAAAATGGCCTATGAAATTGTACCAAAATTTGTAGAATGGAGTGTCCAAATGTTATAAAATTAATTTCATTTTACTCGTGGAATGTGTAGTTAATTAATAAAAGAAGTTACATGAAAATCGGTTCATAAAAACAGAACTTTAAAGCAAATCAGTCGAACCGTTTCGCCATACTGCGCCCGGACATACAGACAGACAGATGACCGACCGACCGTCGGACGGCATAGGCCCCACTTTTTTGGGCTTCTCTATAGTCGTAATATCATCCCTTATATTCAGTTTCCGCACGATCGCAATAACTTTCTGTTTAGTGTGCTAATGTATACGAGAAAGTTAAAAATATAGCTTTCTGTATGACATGAACATCCCCTTAGCGTACCCTTGAACCTGTTTAAAAGGGCCATTGGGACAATTATGATACATTGCTAATCACCGAGACCCGGTAGGGGATTAATATTGATATGAAGTATTAATAAAATAATGATTTTGACAATAGCTAAATAGATAAGATGCCAAAGCATATTACATAGGTGATGGATATAGGTATAGGATATCAAAATATTAGGCGTAACCTGCATAAACAGGACCTTAATCCTACAAAGTTTCTCAAACCATTGTGCGTGCGAAGATATCTTTGTTGACATATGTGGAAGTGCCTACAGTCATACATATTCAAACATAATCAAAATACGAAAATTCCCGCCACTGTTATGTTCAGGTGTGTCCCTCATGGACGGGTACAGGTGAGGAAGGATGTGATCCTCGACACAGTAAGCAGCAGTTGGCACGCTTGCGGTTGCACGGCATTAGCTCGACGGTGGGGTGGTTTTTAGCTGCTCATTGGCTACCCTGAAGCTACAAAAATGATCGTGCCAAAAAAAATAATCTTAAATGACTTTAGTGAAAGGAGAATCTACAGCCTCGCACATCTGAGGTTATCAATTGCACAATTGCCATTGATAACTATTATATTTAATAACAAAAAAAAAACAAATCAGAAGAATTTAAAATTTATATAAATTTTCCTATCACCTGTGGTGTCGTGGCTGTTTTGCCACCTAGAGAAACCCTCCCCTTGCATCTGGCCAGCAAGTCCCATTGCACCTCGACTACTCTCTCCTCAATGCTAATAAGAATAGTCCCTAAATCTAGGTAACTTGTCCGATGAAAATCAGCAACACATCTCAACACTTTTACGTCTTTTTAACGCATATTTATTTATGTTAATATCCAGGAATTAAGAATCTTTAACTTAGTATGTATGTTGGTATTCATATATGTGTAATTTTAATGGAGAATAAGCCAAACTTATTATTTAAGTAGTATGAAACGTATGTATATAGGCTCCGCCAAATAACTTTTTTTTTTTTTGAAAATGCTATAAAAAAAACGACTGAATATTTTCTCAAATTTCTTTTTTTATTTGAAAGTACAATCCTTCCGGTTAATAATGGAAAATAATTTCACTCAAATGGCATGCAGTAGCCTACACGATCGGTCCAATTTTTAAGCACATTATCGATTGTGTGCAGCTGTATTTTACCAATGGCTTCACGAATATTGTCCTTTATAGCGTCAATTGTCTCTGGCATGTCGGCGTAACACTTATCTTTTACGGCACCGCACAAATAATAGTCCAACGGTGTCAAATCGCAGCTCCGCGGTGGCCAAACGACATCAGCTCTGCGGCTGATAATGCGATCTTCAAAAAGAGGGCGCAAGACATCGAGTGTAGCTTCGGCTGTGTTCTGTTGAAACCAAATGTTGCCAATATCCTCCTCTTCAATTTTTGTGAACAAAAATTCGTTCAACATAGCCCGATAACGATCGCCATTGACTGTAACGGCCATTCCTTGTTGTTGTTGTTCGTTGTTCAAGCGTATACACAACCATATTCGTTCAGCGGAAGGATAAAACTAATTATCTGTCAAATCAGATATAAGCTAAGTGTTACCATTCGCGAAATAAGCACTAGTTGCAAAAAAAAAACGTTAAATGCGGACCCTATATATATATATTTTTTTTTTTTTTGCATTTGATTTGGTGGAATACGCCACACCATTTTTCCATTTCTCCTGTATCTAATTCCAACACCGATCTCCCCTAAATCTATGAAGTTTAAGATTCGGCACAAACCTATTTAAGCCAGTGAACTTGTATGTACCGGTCATCTTTGTTGCTTTTGCTCATTTTATTCCAGCATACTGTTTTTGTCATTTCTCAGTTCTCTAGTAAACTGAACAAGTTCGTTGCATAAACGATATAAACACTGTTTTAAGACAATTTGCTTAATATAATATGACCAATCGTCAATATGAATTAGAGCGTATTAAGTTTTAAGATCCAGAAGATGAAAAATAGACTAAATTTGTCATTCAACATTTCTTGGCTCTAATCCAAATGATTGAACGCCAATTTTGTCTATTCACAAGTTTTTCGACATGTTTATTTCACAATGTGGCCAATGAGAAACAAGGAATCATTATTACATAATTTGCCATAAATATCAGAATTATGTTTTTGCTTCTGAAAGCTTGATCGAATCAGAAGTTCTAGAATCCGAGGAAGCCTTCACGTCAAAGAATCCATCTTCAGTTGGTATTGTCATGTTCAAAGGGGGATCCTACGAACCCCGTCAAAAAGGCAATAGCAATGGCAATCAACGTTCCCTTACAATCGCGTAAAAGAGCCACGCCTACAAACTTCTGGATTTCACAAATGCTGAAACACCGGCATTTTATTGGCCTCAATCATGAAGTGATTCAAAATCGGGAGGCCTGCAGATATTTTTTGAGGTCAAACCGGCGAACCCCACATGATCCCTATAATCCTGATCATAATCTCGTCGCTAAATAAAGAGAAGATGTTTTTACTTCTGAAATGTTTCCATCTGGACACGCCTTTGTGTACTTACAATGTATGCAAGTATTATTAACTTTTGCTTTAAATTTTATTATTTGTTTGTTCAAGTTCATTCAGCTAACACAGGTTTCTTAATATATAAAGTTGATACGAGGTATTTGTTGGTTATGTACATTGAGATAGATAAAAACATCCCTGCTTCCATTCCTCCCTACTTTGTTCCTTTTCAAAGCCTAAGCAAGTCAAGTCCGGTTTGACAAGACACGGTGGTAACCACATCGCGGCAAAATAAACACAATTGATGTATAGACACAGTTAGAGTTACACTATTCAAGGGTGACGCTGATCAGTGACTTCCTTACCAGGGATGGAAAATTGGTTACAATTGTAACTTTTTGGATACAATCACTTTTAAAAGTTTTTTGGTGCATCTACAATGATTCTTCTTCAGTAGGTAAGCCTAGAATATAGGTACGATAAACGTTAGCCAAGAACTATGCAAGAGCATTTTTATTTCGAAGACAAAGCTACATTTCCCCCAAAAAAGATAAACCGAGATTATAGCCAAAATAAAAATAAAAAATAAATATTAGGCGGAAACGGCCCATACAGGACCTAAAGCCTAGCTTCTCCAACCACTGTGTGTGCGAAGTTATATTTTTGACACGAATGGCGGGACCTACAGTTCAATGCCGATTCCGAACGGCAATTTATTTTTGAGAAGCTGCTCATGACATTTCCTACTCTTGGATATTTGTCAGACGTTCGCAAGAGGTGGGGCTGCGAATAAAAACTTTCAGGTGGTACAGATGTCGGGATTTGAACCGGCGACCTCTCGCTTAGTGGTCCAACGCACTTAACCACTAAGCCACTGCACCCTAGCCAAAATATTAACAATAAATCTGTACACGTTTCCACCGAAAAAATAGAGATTAACATTCATAGGTCTCTATGCTTCTCGTTCTCAAATTTGCGCACTAAATGTCCAACATCTGGTTGTGAAATGGCTTCCTCGCTCTCAATTCTCAGCAACCAAAGACACTTTTGACATATCCAGGTATGGTAAATTGGTATGTAACCACTGTTGGAGTGTTTTCACAAGCCGATTCTGACCCAGTTTTTTTTTCTAGATTATTTTTTTAATTTTTTACTTGTATTCGGACTCATAATTTTTTAAATAACAGAAACTAAGTAAAATATCTTAAAGACGCATTTCAAATAAATTTGTGTTTCCATGTAAGCGTGGCCAATTTTATATTTCACTTCGTTCCAAAAAAATGTTTTAGATTACTACCAAAAGTTTTCATTCGAAAAAATTATAAAGAAAAAATTTGAAAAATTCATAAGATGTGGGACGTTGTGGCCAACTTTTTCAAGATTCTACTGTAATTGAATATGGTTGTTGAAATTATCATACGCCTCAACGGTGACAGACACCTTAAAAGATTTTAAGCGTTTCGAAAAGAAAAATTGTAACTTTCGTAACGTGTTGCGCGCACAAACGCAAACATTTGAAAATAACAAAACTTGCAACATTTTATGCAATCTGTGTATCATGACATAATATGTTTCATCATTTCGTCAACCAAAAATTACAATTCATTCGAAAATTTGATTTTCCATCACTGTTCCCCTCAACCACTCAACCCAAAAACAAAATACCAATAATTATTTCGCCTCCGCTCAACAAACTTCCAAATTTCTCTCAAAGTGTACTTATCCTCTCGTCTGATAAGTTCTGATATCGTGAAAACTTTCACAAACAATATTCGAAGAACACACATTGGATTTGCACTTGGGTTTTCTATTTTTATTTTTATTTTTACTTTTTATTCGCAGGTGTGAACCTCGTGCTAGCTCAAAAACATTCGCGAAAGTTACAAAACTTTCAAGTGTATCTCGAGGGTTTTCTCGTTTACTTACGCAAATAAAGGGGAGCGCTGCTGTCAATGTTTCGAAGTGTATTACCACATTTCATGAACAACCCCCGAGCAAGCGCCAACTGAAATTAATTACTAATTTATTGCTTAACTACCTCTCCCGTCAGGAAGTCGACATACTCATTGAGACGACACATGACAAAGTGAAAAGCGAGCTTGCATTCCTCCTCCTACACCCTCTAAGTGTATCTGTGTTTTATTGACATCAATCGTAGCATGAAACCGAACGTCGAAGTGCGGTTTGTCATTGTCATTTTCGAATCGATCGAGTTCTCCGTGCACTCCCACAACCGACCGCCTCTATATGCTCCTCGTTTATATATGAAAATGTATGTATCTTCTATACGGTTGCAATTTAAACTCTGACTGCATATTCGCATCCACAGATGTAGTAGATACGAGCTGCTTTTGTGAATGAGCTAAGTACGTGCCAATTACGGATCGGGTACGATAGATAAAAGGCGAAACGTTAGACACAAAGTTCCTAATTAAAATCCGATTTGGATAAACTCCATTTGAGGGGGAAGTTCCACTTTTTGTTTGGCCATTAATTACTTCGACGCTGTGTTGTCTCCTCTGTTCGCAGAAGATTGTAGGAAGTCGTACGACGCAGACTCCAGAAATGGCACTCTACACTCGACACCAGACAACAACGACGACGATGACAATGTGTTCGTGGGACAGGGTATGCTGCGAGGAACCTCTCAGACGTTTGCTGAATTTTCGGATATAGTGGGTGGGTTGGGTGTCTGGAATAGCATGCGACTTGCAGCCAACTGGCAGCTTGTAGTGGGTGCCCCTGTATTGGAACAAACGACGCGCCGCGACATGACAAAACTTATTAAATACATCGGCGACACTCGTCGAAATAGCAATTGTTGGAATGAATTGCACTGTGCGATAGCGTAACTATATCTAATACTTGGAAACTGTGTAGGTATATAGAGTGGAAGCGGTGTCACACGATGCCAATAGGTATTGTGCGCGGAGAAGTGGAAGTTGTCTAGAAAGTTTGTTGCAAAAGTCACGGGTAGATGGTTGGACTCGTATTCGGATTCGGATGCGGTGAGCTAGCGAAACGTAATGGCTTTGTTATGCTTTCTGAAAGGTATACCTATGCTTTGTGGTCTGTGCTGTGCGCTCTGGGGCAAGAGCGGTATTTTCACCTTTTTTTCCTTTGTTAGAAAAGTATAATTTTTCTTTTCTGTTGAGCGAAGGGTACCTATTTGAAATCATAATGGAATCATCTAGGGAAGCCATTAGTTTATTTCAAACTTTTTCGGTTTGCAAATCGATAAAGTCTTGAACTCATATAGGGTTTCGTTTCCTGGGTAGGTAAGCATTGTTTCGTTTATCCCAATTGGTTTTGAGTGGTAAGTCGAGATAACTCGCTAATGAATAATAAGAGGACAAATCTAAGGTTTAATCCATTTATTTCAACAAAAAGGAGCTTATATAGTAAGAGTTAAACGTTAAACCCAAGACTTACTAAAGTCACACAATTTAGACTTAATTTGAAGCTTGGTTTTCAAGATACAAGTCTTGTTTATCGTGTCCACCCTATCCTAGAGGTATACTACTATACTACTCAGCGAAAGGAATATATATGCAAAGCTTGGTAACGCTGACCTGAGAACACCCTCGCAACACCCCAGGGAGGTGTCATCTCTTGACTAGTGTAGGGCATCGTCATCAATGAAATACTCATGAAGCTAAAGACGATGTTGTGTTGCTTGCGTCAGGAAAATTCTTATCAACTATAAGCGAACTGTTAGAAAACTCCCTGCGGAAACTTAACGAGTGGACAAATCCCCAAAAGACCAAACTTGTGCTGTTCACAAATAAAAGGTACATACCACAATTCGAACAACCAGTTATTGAGGGAATCCCTCTAATTGTGGCGGAGAGTGCGAAGTATCTAGGTGTTATCCTCGATAGGAAACTCAACTGGAGGTTGAATGCCAATGAACGGGTAAGGAAGGCAGCAAATGCATTTTATGCATGCAAACGCGTCTTCGGCAGAAAGTGGGGACCAAACTTAAAATAGTTCTGTGGATGGTACGCGGAAATTTGAAGACCAATACTCAAATATGGAAGTGTAGCCTGATGACAAGCTGCAGACAAAACAACCAATCTCAAGTTACTGACGAAAATACAGAGATTAGCATGTATAGTATGTTCAGGTCTCCTAGGGCCAGCACAGCTCTGACTACATGTTATCCTACATGGACTTTGACAAACCCTTCTCTTGCTCATTCCCGAGCAGGGAAGAATGGAAGACAAACGAACCCACAAAAAATAATCTATTCACAGATGGATCAAATATGGATTGTGGAACAGTTGCCGGTCTATTCTCAGAGAAATTAAATGTACACAACTCCATCAGACTCCCTGATCACTGTAGTGTCGTCCAATCTGAGGTTCCGGCAGGATAACAGATCATCACTGTATAAGCTGATAGGTTCCACGGAACCCAAATGATGAAATTAAATCTCAAGGGTGACAACATTTGTAACACCCCTTTATATTCGTCGTAGACTCCTAAACGTACATATGTATACGTATAATCGGCATCAAAAGCTAAGCTATATACTCCCGAGGGTCTTGAAATGGTCAAGTGACCCTTTCGAACATTTTCATAGGAAAAAAAATTGAATTTTTGGCAGACCTTCTTACAAAAAAGTGCAAATTTTGGTAAAATTTGCTTATCATTTTTTGTTTTCGTGAATTGTATCTCGAAGACCTGTGAAAGATTTCATCAAGATCGGTTGAATAGTTTTTGAGAACTTTTGACAACCGACTTTGAAGTTTTGACGGTTTCGAGAAAACGCGTTTAAATTATCCAAACTTAAACCTCGTGATTCATATGAGTGCGCACCTTCCCAAGGCTATATCTCCGAAACTTCTATTCGGAATGACTTGAAAATTTAGAATAATATTCTTGAGATGTTGTAGGAATTAATAAGACAATAAAAAACCAGAAAATACGTACACCTCAATACACGTTAAGTACCTACACCTTTATGTAATATAACCCGAATATTTGCAGCTGTCACTTGGCCTTTCGATCCATCTAGAACCAGAGAAGAACAGATTTTTGTCAAGTTCAAATATATTAACAACCTGTTCCTACCCGTGGTCGTGATTAAGGATGTTAAGCGCCCATCACATCTGTTCGAGCGGAACGGAAACAAATAATGTAATAATGGTGCACGTGATATTGTTTGAGACGACATGAAGAATGAGGGAAAAACAGTATATGATGTATTTTGGTAGGTTTTTACCAAAAGTCTCCTTTTTATCGACACTGGTTGAATAGATGAAGGCTACTATTGCGTAAGAGTGTTGGGCTCAGTGGGTAGTGCTTTCGTTCGAAATGATTTTGAAGAGTAAAATACAGGTGTTTTTTTTGTACCAAAGCCATTAGTGACACCAAATCAGACAAAGTCTTAAATGTTCTTTTTCACCTAGTTAGATACTTATGTAACGCTTCAGTCCGGGTTGGAGCTGTGCCTCAGCGCATGCTGACTTGGAGTGGTATTTGACTAAATGCACAGTCCGCTGTTTTAACCGATAAGAGTTCAAGAGTTCAAGTGTACAAGCCGCAGCGTTGACATTTATTATTGACATGTCCCATCTTCTTTTCATCTTATCGACGAGGTTATGATCAGGATTATATGGATCATAACTTCCCCAGTTCACTGCTTACCTACTGGTCCGCCTGTAGCGTTCACCGGTTTGATCTCATCGACCTATCACTTCGTCACTGTTTTTGGTGTTACTGCATTTCTGTGATCCAAGAGCTTTTAAGTCTGCCCCTTTTTTTCGCGCTTATATAGGAACGTTGATTGACATTGGCCTTTGGAAAGCGTTCGTAACGTTCCATCTTTAAACATCAGAATACCAACTGAGCGGATCGTGTGAAGGCTTTTGATGGATTTTGGATCTATAATCATCATTAACGATAAATGTGAAAGATGCCATTCTTAGATGTAAAGCGGTGCCGAGTTAGACAAATTCCATTACTACCTCAAAGTTTGAGCTATCTATTGCGACGTTTTGTTCATATCAATTAGCTCATTTCAATCACAAACTCGATCAACCTATATTGACGTGAGACCTGTAGGATGAAGCTGGATTGATAAAAGATGCAGTTCCGTGGTGGTTTTCACAACCTAACTTGGGAGAGTTTTGGTAGTAGGTAAGAGTCCAACACACCAATGGGACCCTAGAACTTACTTTGTGCATTTCTCTTCTCAAAACTTAAAACATAACAAATAAAGTGCACGACTGCGTCATACGAAACTTACATGAAATGCGTTTTTGAACCGCAAAATGATTCGAAAATGTATTTAAATCACTTTTTAGGTTTTGGAAAATTAGATTTTCTCAAAAACGACACCTACGATTTTGATGTAATGTCGCACATTTGACACTTTTAACATAATTGTTCGTTAGAGCCGTTGTTGACAAAAAAACGAATTCAATTTGAATTTAACAAAATCGTTATATGAAAAAAAAATTAAAAAAAAATTACTTCAAAGATCAAAGTGTATGCAAATTTGTTCATCTTTATAGTAAAAAAATAACTGTAAATTCCATTTATTAGTTTTCGAGATATTGCCAGTTTTATAAATTAACGTTAATCGATTTTTTTTCCAAAAACTGAGTATGCAGAATTTTTGACCCCATCCTAAACATCCCTAGTACAAAAAAATACCGAAATCCTTGAAACCGCTTTTGAGAAAAATAGTGATAAGTGATTTTCACAAAAAAGTTTGTATGGCAGGTACCGTTATTTTAAAAGATAAAGCAAAAAATAAAAAGAAGCCCCGAGATGTAACCCCAAGAACCTTATATACAAACTTTGAAGCAAATTCGTCGAACCGTTTCGCCATACGAAGCCCGGACAGACAGAAAGAAAGACCGACGGACGTCATTGGCGGATCCACTTTTTTGGACTTCTCTATAGCCGTAATACCATCCCTCATACTCAGGTTGGGTTCGAAATTTCCGCACGATCGCAATAACTTTCTCTTTAGCAACTTTCTGTTTATTCCATCGATAAAACGTGCCCTTAAAGACAGGATTTACTTGGTTTTGCCTTCGTTAACCTCCAAACCCATTTAAGGTCTCTTCTATTTCTATTCCCATAAACGCTGCGGTGACAGCGCGCCTTGTCTAAATCCTTTTTAGTTCGTTACCGATCTTGATGCTTGAGTGAACTTTTGCCATCACCATCCTACCCAAATGGACGAGTTTGTCAGAGATCCCGAAACTACATCAGCTCGTCAATAAAGTTGGACAAGTTTCTACTAAAACAAAACTTATTTTAACTTTTAATCCTCCTAAAAAAAAAGAAATATACCATAATCCTAAAGTGAACTTTGTCATTGTTTATCTTAAGATATGAATCTTAAGTTTTCCATACACTCCTATACTTTCTTTCACCACATCAATTATAGAGAACAACTTAACACGAGCTCTTGATAAGTTTCTGCACACAAACACACACACACTCACACAACTGCCATAACCAACTCGTGCATAGAACAATTTATCAAAATGTATAAATCAGCGCCACAAACATCTCTATAGTTGCTGGGGCTTTAAGTGGGCGCAAGACTATCGCACGACAAGCAGCATTCCAGACCGGTTAGCCATTCTGAGGCCATAGAGTGCTTAGGTACACAATTGCTTTTTTTTTTTAAGATAAAATTTCAATTGTTTTCTTATTATTCAGCAGACTTATCAAAGCGTGTGGTTGGGTTTTTTTTTTTTGTTTTTTTTTCATTGAAGTGTGCTGCTCGTCGCTAAGTTTATCAAGTCGTAGAAAAAAGATTACTTAAAAAAACAAAAACAATGGCATTTTGTTTGTTTCTTTAAAAGTTTTTGTATAACTTCCTATAGCAATAAGTACTTACAGATGAATTTCAATTTTTAATTCAATGAGCGGTTAAGTTTTTTAAAATATTTTTTTTTTGAAAACCGATTATAGAGCTTAAGATATTATATTTTGAAGTCTGTATTTTAGCGGCACCTAAATACTAACTTACAGCTATGGCCACATAAATAGCACAAGCCTTAACTAAAATGTCCTCCTCATATTTTAATTACGCTACTTGATGTGGGCGATCATGTACATATGTATGTTATTGTTTACCTCTATGACCCAGTAGATTACGGAGAAAAAAGTTTACCGTTATTAATGAGTTCATATGTCAATTTTATTGCTTCACTCTGTGATGTGATCTTTGTGGCTGGACACAAAACTAGCACAAATCGCTGTAATTGGAATTTTTCTTGAAATAATTTCTGTAGTCTTACAGTTATTTTTTTATTATATTATCCGATAGTGTTTGATTTTGTTTTTTATTACAATGGGAAGAGGTAAGCACTGCACTCCCGAAAAAAGGGCAACTATTTTTGCTATGCATCAAGACGGCATGAAGCCAGCTGAAATAGCTAAAACATTGAAGTGTTCCAGAAAAATGGTGCACAATGCTATTAAGCTGGCAAAAAAAGACCAGATGCTCCTAGCCTGCAACAAAAACGCCGTCCAAGACCAAAAAAAAACTACTGTTCTAATGGATAGAACCATCATACGGAAGAGCAAAACGGATCCTTTTAAATCATCCCGCGTGATATCCAATGAAATTCAGGACGAATTTAGCTTAAACATCTCAAGCTATTCACTTAGAAGGATATTGAATGCAGCTGCGCTATTTGGACGCATCTCAAGGAAAAAAAACACTTCTTTCCAAAAGGAACATAAGAAAACGTTTGACTTTTGGGAAAACTCATCAAAATAAGGACCTGCAATTTTGGAAAAGAATGCTATGGAGCGATGAGACAAAAGTGAATAGAGTTGGACTAGACGGGAAAACGTTTGTGCGTCGCCCAAAAAGCAAAGCTTTGGATCCCAAGTACACCCAAAAAACAATTAAGCATGGCGGGGGTAACGTTATGGTCTGGGGTGCATTTTCCTGGCATGCAGTTGGACCCATTGTAAGGATAAAAGGTAAATTGGAAAAATTCCAGTATTTAGCTATACTAACAACTGCAATGGAGCCCTACGGTTTCGAGTCAGGACAATGACCCAAAGCACTCAGCAAATGTTGTGAAAGATTGGTTTTTTTCGGGAGAGTGTTGACGTTCTAGACTGGCCAGCTCAAAGTCCCGATCTTAACCCTATTGAAAATTTATGGCACGACGTTAAGCTTAAGATTGGGAAAAAAAAAATTATAAAAATAATAATGAGCTATGGAGGGGAATAAGAGAAGCTTTTATATTCTATTCCAAAAAATAGATGCGAGAAGCTCGTAAAGAGTATGGGAAGACGATGTCTGGCGGTAATTCAAAATTCTGGCCATAGTACAAAAAACTAATGAGGTAATAGTAAAATCAAAGAAATACTGAGCAATTATATTCAGTTTTTTATTACTTATTTACAGGCAAAATTTTGTGTGCTATTTACGTGTCCAGAAGAAATCTCACGTTCCCTAAATAAAATTGTTTAAACTTTCGATGGGCATTAATTAATCTTTCTATAAAAGTTAATTTTATTTTTGTTTTAGTTAAGCTTTCAAATGGTGTATACCTTTTTATTACAATACAAGTACAATATGAAATATATGAATTTTATACTGCTAGTCATGTACTGTACATTAAGGATTAGGTCATTTTACGCAGCTTTTATGTTATTGGATGGTTGCATTTGAAATTTGAAATTTTCTACTTAACCGAATTCAAAGAATTATCAACTTAAGTTGCTTGGTATCTGATTGTATGGCAAATATTTGTCTGAATACGTTCCTACGTGTATAGAAACGCATGTAACCAAGCTTAGCGTAAGTTTCTTTGAAAATTTTGTTCAGAAATTTCATCTGTGGGAAGGAGAAGAATATGAATGTCGGCCTTAAGCCTTCTGTGTATAAACATACACCCTATTATCAAAAAGAAGACTGCTTCTTCGATAATCTTGTAGATCTCACTCACATTAAACATCAGAACAAACTCCTGAAAGAACGTATAGCAGCACGAAACAGCCAATTGGGAAGCTTTAAGCCGTCTCTTTAGGAGTTTTAATTAGTCGCAGTGGACGTCGACAAGGACGTGGCTAATGCTGCCGATATGATTGCAAATATGATTCACCTGGGTTTATCCCTAGCAGGATAGAGAGTATTAAAATAAATATGTAAGTGCATTGTGTCACTCGAGCTTCAAAGAGGCTGTCAGGGTAAAAGAGGTGAGCCTCCGGTCTTACAAGTCCATCCTAACTGAGAAAAAAAGTTCAATTCAAGTCGTTCTGGACCGTTTCAAGTCCAATTTTTCCACTTCATCAATTAAATTCTGGTGTTCCGCAAGGCTCCATTTTAGTCTCCGACTCTCTTCCTCCTATTCATTCCTTTGCTGATGACAGTACTTTCAGCTTAAGATATTCGTTTCCCGGCCAACGCCCCACATTTTAGGGGGTAAAACCAACAGAGTGGAATTTAATGCTTCCAAAACTCAATGCTATCTGCTGTCATGTGAAATACTTTTATCCGCCCCAAACTTGAGTTTAACACTAATATCTGGTCGGGTAATTATAACAAATATCTATCCGGCACATATTTTGATATCGGCCTGAGACAAAGGAGTCCTAAAACGTTGATTTTCAACTTCCAATCCTCACAATATCCCTGGATCTTGTCGAAGACACGCAGCATAAGAGTCCCAAGAGTTAGACTGCCTTTCAGATTGCTGCGCTGTTATAAATACTGAAAAGAAAGGGTATTGCTGGGCTTTAACTTACCACCAATTCCAGAATCTTTACAGATCATAATTGGCATTTCGTTTCGCCAGATGTCCGGTGGCCGAATATCCGGCTAATCGGCCTGATAATATGAATATACCCTATCCGTCAAAATAACTATCCGTTCCATATCTACTTTAAACCTATTTCAGGGAGAAATTGTAGTGTTAACATGTCTCTAAATAAAGCTGTACAAAATTTAAAAATTTTATGTAATAATCTACATAAAGATAGGTACAGTGAATGTAGCGAGAACTTTCTCCGCTTATTGGAGGTGTCCGGTTATGAGAAACTGAACTAAATGAATGACATTTAAAAAAATCCTTAATTCAGTTGAGCTACAGTGTGCTACATTTATGTATAGGGAACGTACCCGGAAACGGGCATTGAAAACAACTTCATGTGGTATTGGTATCTAAACTTAAACATATCTCTGGTGACTCTAGGAAGTCCAAGTTTTAGCATCTTAGCTAAAAATAAGAAGCCTCTTATTCACCCAAATATTTGCCGATTTGTTTAAGGTGTTGTTAAATTTTTTTTTGCGCTTATGATTATTCAGGAGATTATTCAGGAGTCCGCTTATAACAGAATTATTTTTACAGAAAAACACAAATTTTTGCGCGTTATTTGAAATCTGTCTAGTTATACGGAGTCTCCGCTTTTAAGAAGTGTCCGTAAGTAGACAGTATACTGTGGATCTATATCTTTTATTTTTTTTATTTCATCAATCAGAGTTTAACAATCTCTTATAACGGGTGATCCAAGTAGAGATACTTTTTTCAATAGCCTTTTTTGACAGATCACGTGTGAGTCGTGTCATGCTGTCATGTTATTTTTGTTTAGTATTGTTTGGCATTTCATAATGGAAAGACTTACGCGTGAACAACGTTTACAAATTGTTTAACTTTATTATGAAAATTCACGTTCTGTGAGGAACTTATGGTCAACATAATCGGCCTACTGAGCGTACTATTCGCAACACCATCACCCATTTTGAGACCCAGCATTCATTATTGGATAATATTCGACCGAATAGACCACGTCCAGCACGCTGTGAAGAAAATATAGCGGCCGTAGCTGAGAGTGTACACGAAGACCGTATAGAGTCGATTCGGCGCCGTTCGCAGCAACTCGGACTGACGTATGGAACGACTTGGCGCATTTTACGTCAAGATCTTAAATTGAAAGCGTACAAAATACAGCTTGTGCAACAACTGAAGCCGCTCGACCTTCCCAAGCGACATCGCTTCGCTCTATGGGCTCTTGAAAAGTTCCAAGAAGATCCGACGTTTTCGAGGCAAATTTTGTTTAGCGATGAGGCCCATTTCTGGCTCAATGGGTATGAAAACAAACAAAATTGCCGCATTTGGGACGAAGAGCAACCTGAAGAGATTGAAGAACTGCCACTTCATCCAGAAAAAAACAAAGGTTTGGTGTGGTTTGTGGGCCGGTGGAATTATCGGTTCATATTTCTTTAAAAATTATGCCGGTGCGAACGTAACCGTCAATGGCGACCGTTATCGTGCCATTATAACCGACTATTTGATGCCTGAAATTGAAGCTCGTGATCTCGGCGACATTTATTGAATTTTCTGTGTTTTTTTTTCTTTAAAAAAGTAGGGAACCTCGAAATGGATCACCCTGTACTATTACTACTATAATTGAATAGATCTAATGAATGTGATCCGAGGAGTTTTTTGTGCACAACAACGTCGAGGAAAATTAGAAGATTTTAGGTAATTTTGTTAGTGTTTATGAAACAGGGAATAACTATTAGTAAAATTAATTAACTTGAATTTTGAATTGGTGAAACCTTAAGTGAATTTTGGTGCGTAATGTGTTAAAGGATTGAAATTGAAAGGTGAGATCGGTGAAATATAAAGGAGGTTGAAACGCGGACATGTTAAGGGGTCGTCAACAAGTTCTTTAGTTTTGTTTATCGGAAAGTTGGGCGGGTATTTTGAAGCGATGGACATAACAGCTACGCCATCGCAACTATAGGAGGATGTATTCGCAAGAACTGAGGATAAGAACCTTTTTGTAATTCTTTAATCATTTTATGCAAGTATTCCTAGCATTTTTAATACCTGGTTCTTCAAATGCAAAGCATATTTTTTTGGTCAGTCTACTGTGCACTTAAGGTGTACCTATTATTCCTCTTTCTTTTTCTTTGGCACGAATATATAATAAATTTGTTTTGTGGGGGGCGAGATATGCAGCAAGATCCCCGACCAATACGGCGAGCTAAGCCGAGCGTATGCCAGCGTGCCAACCAGCTGCTACATCAAATAGAGTAACCATCGCTATGCCTGAGCATAGATCTCCCAGGCTCTCCTCACAAAGCTGAAGTGTAAACTAAAATTATTTTAATAGAACACCTTACAAGCTTAGGCTACCCCAAACTCGCGCCTTCGTATTGAATTACTCGCAGCTATATACCAAGCGTCTTAGAGTTGCCTGTCTCCTAGGTTATGGATCACGTGTCGTCACTCAGTGTTGTTTTGTTAGTTGGTTTCTGCACTGAAGCGGTGTTTAATTTTTTCTTATGGTATCGGTGTATCAGTAAATAAATATCGCCGATTCCGAAATATCGAAAAACACAAAGTGTCGCCGATAAATTTGTATAGGTATCTGTATCGGAGATCCAGAACTGAGGGAATCTATAAGACTACCGGGAACAAGCAGCGTCTTTCAATCAGAGGTTCTACCTGTCCTCAAGACGGGTGAGCAAATGCAGATGAGATCGGTATCCGGAGGAGAAAATGCCACCTACATCGACAGCCAGGCCGCACTTAAGGCAATGGAGTTAACTAACATAAATTCTGATATAGTCAGGAACTGTCGCACAACGCTTAAGGCATTATGCAATCAGAACCGAGTGAGAATTTGATGGGTGCCAGAACACTGCGGTATTGAATGAAATGAGCAGGCAGATGAGCTTGCAAGAATAGGAGGGCTTCTCAACAGTGGTGAGGTTGCCTCCCCTCTGCATAATAAAGAGTTCGATTGAGGGAATTACCCTAAGGACTACCAACCATAGGTGGTCAAGTCTTGAGGGACACAAGGTGTCAAAAGCTCTATGTCCACTTCTCGACTGTAGGAAGTTCAGGCAGTTTATAAAAATTAGTAGGGATAAGCTAGGAGTACTAGTAGGAGTCCTCTTGCGAAAGCATGCAAAAAGACTCGGGCTGTCAGATACAGACATCAGCAGATTCTGTGGCGATCTTCAGACTGTTGAGCACATATTGCGTGAATGCGAGGCAATCTCACGCAGTCATAGGACATTCTTAGGGAAATACTTCTTCGAAACTTTGGAGGAAATAAACGGCACAAACTTCAAAGGCCTTTCTGGCTTTTGTAGGGAAATTGGCGTGTTTTAGGAAATATGTTTAGGTTTTTGAGTACCGTTTCGATTTTTAAGCCGACACCAACCTGGTTTTTAAATCACACCCCTCTTTAAACCTAACCTATGTGCATCGGATGCATCCCTGGTTATAACCTAAGTTTATTGCATATAGCTACCTAAGAACTACCTGTAAAACTCTACAAATACTCCCTCAGCTGTTTCGTATTATCAAAAGAAAAGTTATTTAAAGTATTTTGTATTTTGTATATAAAGGGTGATTTTTTAGCTGGTTTGGTTTTGGCAACACTGGTTTTGACAGCTGACGTGTGTTTAGTACCTTGTGTCACTGTCAAACAGCTTCAGTTTGGTTTGCAATTTAACCATGGATCGTCTTACAAATGAACAACGCTTGCAAATTATTGAATTTTACTATCAAAATTCGTGCTCGGTTCGAAATGTTCATCGCGCGCTGCTTCCATTTTATGATCGGCATTCTCGACCTTCTGAGCAGTCTATTCGGAAGATTGTGACCAAATTTCGCACCAAATTTACTTTGTTGGACATTAAACCACCAACACGTTTACGTACTGTGCGTATTGAAGAAAATATTGCGGCCGTATCAGCTAGTGTGACAGAAGACCGCGAAATGTCGATTCGGCGCCGTTCCCAGCAGTTAGGCCTTTGTTACAGCACTACGTGGAAAATTTTGCTCGGAAGGATTTGGGCGTAAAGCCTTTTAAGATACAGCTGGTGCAAGAACTAAAGCCCGCCGACCTACCACAACGCCGAATTTTTGGTGAATGGGCTCTTGGAAAGCTGGCCGAGGATCCGCTTTTTTATCGAAAAATTGTGTTCAGCGATGAGGCTCATTTTTGGTTGAATGGGTACGTAAATAAGCAAAATTGCCGCATTTGGAGTGAAGATCAGCCAGAAGCATTGCAACAGCTACCAATGCATCCCGAAAAAGCCCATGGTTGGGTGCGGTTTATGGGCCGGCGGCATTATTGGGCCATATTTCTTCAAAGATGATGCGAATCGCAGCGTTACTGTCAGTGGTGAACGCTACCGAGCGATGATAACAAACTTTTTTTTGCCCGAAATGGAAGTTCTTGACTTGCATGATATGTGGTTTCAACAAGACGGTGCCACATGCCACACAGCACGCGAAACAATGGCGCAATTGCGAGGCGAGTTTGGTGAACAGTTAATTTCACGTTTCGGGCCGGTCAATTGGCCGCCTAGATCGTGCGATTTGACACCATTAGATTATTTTTTGTGGGGGTATGCCAAGGCTAATGTGTATAGGGACAAGCCCGCTTCGATTGACGCACTGGAAGCCAACATCCATGCATTCATTCGTGAGATACCGGCCGATATGTGTGAAAGAGTATGCCAAAATTGGACTCAGCGGATGGGCTACCTGAGACGCAGCCGCGGTCAACATTTGCATGAAATTATCTTTAAACATTAAATTGCAAGGTTCAAACATTTTTTCGAATTTTTTGTGTTTTTTTTTTTAAAAAAGTTCTAAACCTCTTAAAAAATCACCCTTTATTACAATTTGAAGACCTAACCATAATGTAGAAAAATATCTATCTACATATTACGTATTTACTTCCTCCAGTTAAGTGGTTAAGAGATGTCGTAACGGCCACCGCAAATCGCTGATGCTAAATTTGGATGCTTACCCACATTACTTGTTTACTTTTACCCCTCACTTGTTTTTATCTCTTCTATTATGCTTCATTGTTGCCATTGTTATCTTTGTTCTCATATTACAAAAAAAAAAAAAAAATCAAAAGTCAGTTGGCATCCAGGAATTAAAAAAAAAAAAAACAGTAAACAAACTCATAATAACCCTCATATTATAGAGCCCTCGTCACACTCACACACATGACCTGTATTATCTCCCATTCAAAGCAGATTAAAACTCAACCAAAACACCACCGACCGGCATACGTCAGCCATTATAATATTCCATTGACATCATCGTCCACAACAATACAGCAGCAGCGCAAAGCCGATGATAAAAAAAAAAAAAAACAAAAACAAACAAAAAAAAAAAGTACTAAAATTCTACTAAAAGTTCTTTTGGTGGCTTCTAATAACCTCATCGGCTACAACAGCAGCCATCCGGCTTGGCTGACTGGCTCCCTGCGGTTAGCACAAATGGAGATAAAAACTAAGGCAAACTTTCCATTACACGCCCGTTGTCGGAAAGCCGCCGTCGCCGTCGCCGCCACCGCAGTTTTTGTGTCATATCGATTTATCTGGTTATTAGTAGCGGCATGGATTTTACGGATAATGTCCCAAACCAGTAAAGACGTGCACACAAGCGAAATGTGAAAAACAATTTCACGGAACAGGATGTGTGCCTCTTGTGGGGGACATTAGGGCGCTGGTTGTTAGACGACGACGCAACGACTTCTTGGAGTCATGCGATGTAATTCAAGGCGCTCCCAAATGGATATGGACATGGACACTACACAATTCAATGTATTCCCTCGCTAATGGGGTTACCCTCTCCAATCGGATTCAATCAGCAGCGAACGCCAATTACAGACTTCAGGATGCATTAAATCGCAACAGCAATCGCATCGTCTCGTCGCATATGTTGGTATGGTGTTCCCCCCATTCATGGCTTTGTCGCTCCATACATGCAGCATGGTCCTGTCAGGCAGCGGCGACTATACAATGCATTTTAGCCGACTCTACTCTATTTCTTGGTTGCAATTTACAATCTTGAAAGCGGATTCGTCGTCGATGGAACTAGTTTTAGTTGTTCCTTAGCTATGTTGTGGGCCGCCGCCGCGTAGATCCGCACGTAATCTCTTTTTCTCAAAACGAATGCGAATCCAATCGGTGCGGGCTGTGATGGTGCAAGCTGGGCTCTTAATCCACACGCACCTATACCCACTGCACTTATAGTTGTGTAGAAATCGGCATTTGCATGTAAATTGACACATTTTGCACTTAAGAACTGCACCATAACGGTGGGAATGAGCGTGTTGATGCATTTTTAGTTTGCAATTTGCAACTTTCCATAGGATCGGTGGCTGATCTTGGTTTAAGTATGTAGTCGCGGATCATTGTGATAATTGGCTGCGAACAGATTGAGGTCTGTTGATAATTATCTACACAAAATGATTGCTGTTTACGTAAATGAGCGGGAGTATAATAGACGATTACTGTAATAAAAATATGATAGCAATCATGATGCCGATTATTTTTAATTGTGACTCTCTTTTGAGCTTCAGATAATGCGAATATCTAAAAAAAAAGCCACTAGCATTTCAGATACCTATCTTTCAAACGGAAATAAAAATTCATGAAAGGTCTGTCCTAACACCGATAACTATTACCTGTATCTAATTTAAGAAGAAGTAGTGTAAAAGCTTAAAGAAAAACTAGAGACATGTACTTCAACTCTGAGCAGCACGGAAACCAAGAGAAGAAAAGTACGGGAAGGTGTTTGAAGAATTCACGAATGTGGCTAACAAAGTCTCAATAAAAATCATCATCTCAAGGAAGTTTCCATTTTCACAGCTGTAATGAGAAGACTGAGAATTCGTGGGATGTAAGCAGCGTTGCCGCTGACTTTTTGAAAAATGTATCAAATGTATCTTTATTTCAGATTGTTAAATGTATCAACTGTATCAAAACATATAAATCAACTTTTTTTAATTTTGTAGTTTTTTGTATGAAGTTTGACGTCTCACAGCACTTAAGATGGATATAAATTTCAAAAGGGAAACCACCATTTCAATTCAATTATTTGTTTTTAAATATAATAACGCACTCACGCTTCACAGGGGTGGGATGTAAGAGTCATCACACACAAAACTAGGCACCGAAGCGGACTTATTCCGATCCCTGGGGAACCAGTTAAATTTGTACTCAACCTGTAGACAAAAAACCTTAACACTTTCCCTTTTTAGGCCTTTGAAGCTTTTACCGCCTATTTCCTCCAAAGATTCGAAAAAGTGTCTCCCTAAGAATTTCCTACGACTACGTGAAATTGCCTCGCACTCACACAATATGTGCGGTATATCCATAACAGCCTGCAGATCACCGCAAAATCTGCAGAAGACAAACTGAGTGTCTTTGCATGTTTTCGCAAGAGGCAGTGCCCTGTCAGGATGCCTACTAATATTTTAAGCTTACACCTGCTAAGTTTTTAAACTTCCTGGAGCTCTCACAGTCGAGAAATAGCCATAGTGCCTTAGATTGGAATGCCCTTAGGGTTATTTCTTCAATAAAACCTCTGATTATGCAGTGAGGAGGTTTTATGTGATGAGTAGCCTTCCTATTGTTGCAAGCTCATCTGCCTGCTCATTGCCTTCAATACCGCAGTCTCCTGGCACCCAGCATAGCCTCACTCGGTTCTGATTGCATTTCCTGACTATATCAGAATTTATGTTTGTTGATACCATTGTCTTAAGTCCGACCTGGCTGTCGATGTAGATGGCAATATCTCTTCCGGATATCGATTTCATCTGCATTTGCTCAGCCAGGCCCTCTGATTGAAAGACGCTGCTTGTGCCCGATAGTCTTATAGACACTCTTAGTTTTGAATCTTTTGAGAAGATCCCAGCCTCTGTTTCCTCTGTTGTTTTCGAGCCATCTGTAAAAATGGAAATTTCTTTGAAAAAAATTAAAAATATATGACAAAAGATAGAATTTGCAGATTTTTGATGAAAATTTGAAAACGTATCAAATCGAATCTAATACACTTGTATCTTTGTGGCAACCCTGGATGTAAGCTTGCTGATTTAGGGACTAGTTGCCTAAGAAATATATCTTTTAGCGTAAACTTGAAGTGTAGGCTATACAAAACTCTGATCCTGCCAGTTCTGCTTTATGGTGCTGAGTGCTGGAGGAAAAACAGGAAAGGAGAGCAGATACTTAACTCCTTTGAGAGAAAAATTCTTCGAAGAACACGCTGACTACATTGGCTCGGCCACATCGAGCGAATGGACAACAACGCTCCAGCCAAGAGGATCTTCGAATCCCAGCCCCCAGGTTCGATACGACAAGTAAGACCGAACTTCCGTTTCAAAGACCAAGCCATCGCGGATGCCAGAACTCTTGTTCTGGATAACTGGAAGCAGCGTGCCCGGGACCGTAGAGGAAGGAATGCTGCTCTGTCTCTGGCAGAGATTCTTCACGGGTCAGGAGCCCGTTAAGTAAGTAAGTAAGTAAACTTGAAGGAAATATTCAGCGACTACGAAGCCCAGGAGACCTCAAAGACTGGGCCAATACTTTTCATCTTGTACACAAATGAATAACAAAGGTTGTTGATAATAGTATTCGGTAAATGTAGGCAGACGTAAGATACGGCGTAGTGGTCAACCATAGAAGCCTTGACTTTACGCGATAAATATTATGCAAAAAAATTAATTCACTCATTCACAGAACACAAGCTAACCCAACAAGAGATAAAGGGTGATTTTTTAAGAGTAAAGCTTTTTAAGTTGGCAACACTGGTTAGTAATGGCGTCCAAACGTCATCTGTCAAAGTGAAAAGTTTGCAGCATACTCTGCCATTTAATCATGGAAAGACTTACAAACGAGCTCTGTGAAAAATCCGCTGTTTTATCGAAAAATTGTGTTCAGCGATGAGGCTCATTTCTGGCTAAACGGATACGTAAATAAGCATTGAAATACGTTTTGCCGTCCTATTGAAATTAAACATAAGTACCTTTAAGTTCTGGAGATCCTGGCGCATTCTATTCGCTATACCTAATATATTAAAGTCTAAAATTATGCTTTTTGAATCAACACCTCGAAGGAGCTCTCATTGGGCTTAGAAAGGGAATGAATAGATGTTGTTCAGCAATTTAAATATTTGGGTTTTCTATTCTCCCACAACCTATACTAACGTTCACATGTAAGAGGGGACATGTTCTACTACAAAAACGGCTATCAACCTAATGTTTACTTAAAAAAAAAAACACATGTGAAACCCTCAGGCAAATTTAAAGTTTTCGAACCTTAAAATAAACTCGTACCTTTGCTATTCTAACCAAGTCGTTGTTTTTAAGCATCTAGAGGACTTTGACGCTTTTCAGAACTGCCCCTGTCAACCCTGAAGTCTGGTTTACCACAGATTTACATTAGAAACCTTAAAGCGAACGCAGATTACTTGTGCAAATTTTTGTAGAGGCCAGGTAGCAATTTGCACAAGCAGGTTATGACGTTTGCATTTCGTTGCAAATTGACGCTATTTAAAGAGTGGTATGAACTTGCAGCACTACACGATGTTAAAAGCAATTGGGTGGACATGTTTTATAGGTGTATTTCTAGAGTGGACGAGCAATATTTAAGCAATGCTTAAATAGGCCGCACACATGTCCATCCAGAACTCTGTGTAAATATCTTGATCACTCTTTAGGTGATAGCAGCTATTTTAATGAGAGTCATAACCATGATTTTTAAAACAAAGAACGGATATTTTAGGTCTCAATCATAGAAAAGATCTTTATTTCTTAAAAAAAATAACAAATAGCCCGTATAGTTATGTATAGTTGTGTTCGAAATATACACACAGTTCTAAAATAAATAAATAAATAAATATCCTATCCATATCCCTCCCCATGGAAAATGCTTAGAAACTACGATTGGTGACATTTTATTTAGATTTCTAGAATACAATTATTGAAAAAAGCATATTTAAAAAAAACGTCCTCAAAAAGTGGGCATAACCAAAACATTTGTATAGGTTAAATGCTAAGGGGAATATTTTCTAAATATTATGTTAAACAGCAGGAAGGCTGCCGTATCTCAGGGATGGACTAACAGATTATTTCATTTCAAAAATCGCTCCCAAAAAGTGGCCGTGGCTAAAAACCTTTTATGGGTGGAATGTTGAGAATTGTATTGTCTAAATAGTTACTTTTGTTTTCGAAGGAAATTTTCGAGGAAAACAATGTTTTGTTTAAATAGCAAATTTGTTTAAGAGGTCAGTGTCTAAATATTTTTTGAGGGTTTTGTAGTGATTTATTCCATCAACTTTAGCCTTAAAAGAGTTTATTCTTAATTGTAGGCGTGGCAGTAGGCGAATCAAAAAATCTACCATTTTGGGACCCTAAGGAGTATCTACCTAGTTAGTATATGTTTCAAATTTAAGACTCCAAGCCTAAATTTAAATGGTGACCGACGGGTGGACATTGCTAAATCGCCTAAGCTTTTGATTCTGATCATGAATATATTTACATACAGGGGATGTCCAGTTTAACGAATACCCGATATAACGAACTTCCAATATAACGAACAAGATTTTGTAATTACAAATAAAGCAAAAGTGATATGTACTCTCGATTTGGTGGTTAAATGAAATAACAACAACTTGTGACTGCCACCACGAACAATGAAGAGGCTGGAATTATCGAACGTTGTTGGATATTACGACGTTTTATCCTTACCGGGGATCGGGAGTGTTTGCAGGTTCTAAGGAAATAAAATAATATGCCCATTAAACGAAAGCGTATTTCTTAGTAAAAACTCTAGACGAAGTTAAGAAGGGAGTGTCACTAAGCTAAATTTTTGTTAAACATGGAATAGTGAAATCTTCGATTTTTACCATACAAAATAATATTAAAAAAAAATATTTTAAAAAATATTAAACTTCATAAAATGTTGAATTCCCAAAAATAGAATAGGCGCTTATTAACGTGTTCTTCATAAGTGCGTTCATTTTCATTGTAAATTTCACTTTAATGACTTTGCTCTGGTATTTTTACGTAGAAAAATATGAACGATCGATTTAGCGAATTTTTCTACTTAACGAAAGGCTGTGCATTAAATCACCCCTATCACGAGCTACGTCGTAATAGAAAAATGGCTACGAATCCTGAAAAATCTATTAAAAGTTCCCTTCGTAGCAGAAATTTCGTAGAATTTGGTATCACCACACCCGAAAAAACCTGAATTATTTTGTCATTCTCTCTCTAACAATAATAGTTATTTCAACAAAATCTACTTTCTTTTAAAAATAATTTTATTCATTTATATTTTTAAATACATATTAAATTCTTATAATTCATGAAGAACGTTGATTGGGCTATACTTATTTCGAAATCGTTCCCGGTGCCACTATGCTGGTAGCCGCCTTTAGCTATAAGTTTCAGCGCCGCACTTAATCGGCAGTTTGGGGTAACAGAAGATGCTAACACGCCTGGCTCCAGCTCCGCTTCAAGTTCTTGAAGCACGTATTTAATGGAGTCTTTGTTTAGTTTGAAATTTCCTCTAAATCTACGAAAGATACCATTGAAATGAACAAATTTAAATAATTGCAAGAATAACTTACAGAGTATCACCCAAATGTTACATGCGTCCCGTAGTCACCTTCTTAGAATTTTCATTGGTGTATAGCCTCTTTATGAATTGCAACGTTATTATTTATTTCCACTTAAAAAACGAAAATATGCACGACAAACTAGTTTTTGAATTTGAATTTGACAGATGGGACAGTACTCAGGGACCAGGTAGCAAAAATACTTTTTTTGGGAATTTTTAACTTGAAGGCAAAAATATTTTAGTATATTTGACAGTGAAATTGTTCATTACATATATATTTTTAATTTAGTCAATGTAACAAATCTAGAAGTCACAAAAATTAAATTTTTACTAAAAAATAAAAATAGGTAAAAAAATTGTTTTGGGAAAATTAAGGGAATTTTTTTTTAAGTTCAGGGATTTTAATTCTATGATTTCGAGTATTAATTGCGATATAAATGCTTTTTTCGAATCCCTTCGGATCTTGTGATTCATAGCGGAATTTTTCATTCGGGGAACTTGTGAAGGCCTGAATAATTCGTTATATTGGACGTCCATGTTTTATACTTTCAGGGGCCAAAGACGAATACTAAAGGGTGTTACAAAATATGTGTCAAAATTAATATACCCTTGATATAGGGTACAAACAGGTTATTTTTGTTTTTGGCACATGCCTGATGACCAATCTGCAACGTAGTTTAGGTAGATTAGTCATCAGCAAAGTAAGCTATGGGGAAGTCACACATTCTTAACTCCAAGAGAATTTTTTTAGTTTTTGCTCCTACTTCTTACCCCTGTTACTTCTAACCCCTCACATGCCAACATGGGTATCTACACACAAAAACAAAAACAAATATAAAGTGATTTTTCCGATATGATGTGTTTTAAATGAGAGACAGTCTTACAACTGATCGATTTTAAATGTGCCTCATTTTATTTCACATTAGTTTACATTAGTATCGTGACAGTTTATTGCAATTTGGTTAAAAAAGTAATATACAAAATTTTAAAAAGAATTTAATGGATATATAAGAAAATTTCTGATTTTACACACATCCGCCATTTATTTTTTTAATCTATTTGTCACTTACAGCGGACTCAACAAAGAATTTTGTCAATATAATCTCTGTTTTCCGTTGAATCATCAAAGTTTTAGTGTGAATATTAGCTACTGCTATATATAGCAAACAAAACTTAGTTTTCTATAAGTTTGCGATACATTAAATTATGAACAAATTTTAAAAGAGAAAATAAAATGTTTTGCAAATATTTGGCAAAAGCTGTGGACGCAATGTAATCTAAGAAATGTAACTGTCCTTATCTATATCTGTATCTGTATGTTGGTCCGCAAGACCTTACGGGCAATGCAATATCCTTTATTCACTACGCAGGAGCGCAGGATCAATATCTACTGACAGCAATACACCCAATTTTATCTTTCATAAAACTTTCTCTGCAGTTTCCCGTCCACATCGGAATGGGAGGCCGACACTGTTATCAAAGGGTTCAATCTAACTATCTTTACTGACGAGTCCAAAATGGACCGTGGAGTAGGTGCTGGCGTCTTTTCAGACGAATCAGACGAATTACACACGTCCTTAACCTTACGGCTGCCGAACTCATTCAGCGTTTTCCAGGCGGAGGTACTGGGGATAAGGGAAGCAGGAAAAATACTGATAAATAGTACGTCAACCCAAAACCACACAGCGAGCCGCTGGTTTAGAATCACTCTCATCTGGATTCCGAAGAGCTAACCAAATATTGCTCATACCTTCCCAAGTTCCGTGCGGAGTGAACTACCCCCTATTGGTTTTGTAAAGGGAATAATCTTTTTACACTTCACAGCGAGGGCAGAGTCTAGGTGAAGGAACCTGACGAATTGCATCATTTCTATAAATATTTGGCCAAATACACAAATCCTAGGACCCTTGACCTCATTCACAGAGGGCGTGCGGACTTCGCTAGACTGCTGACCATAATTACTCACAACTGGGCAGTAGGCACTCACGCTGCCAAGCTCGGCATACCTTACAACACCCACTGAGATTGCGTTAATGAAAGTCAACCCGTGTTTCACCTGCTAGTGCCAGACTCTGAGCGCTTGGGAAACCATTCTTGGACGACCTTCTGACATATCGGTCTCAATGACATCATAACATTCCTCAATTCCACGGGATGGATCTAGTCCACTGACACAATTTCAACACGGTATTCCAAAGACCTTCTGAGAGCGCTAATTGGTAGGGCACTTTGCTTACCTACCAATCTGTCTACTATTTACTAAAAGTGTTTAACTTAAACATCGTCGTACCTAAAGTCCAAAATCCATGCCCGAAGCCCGCATTAAACAATTGCTATATATCAAACTCATGCACAAGCAACGTCACTCTGACTTCGGTGGCTCTTCATTACGAATACAAATTGGATCTAATCTCAACACACGAAATCAAATAAAAAATAAAAAAAAAAACTCATTCATATCTCTGCCTATAAAAAGAGAAAATCCCATGCAATAACTTCTCGTTTACATATTTATCCAATCATTATAAAAAGCAGCGCCATTAGGATAATCTGATGGAATCATTTTCACAGAAATGTTCCATGACGTGTTTTTTTTTTGTCACATGAAAAGGTCGCGCACCACAACCAACAACCAACAACCAACCCAACCTAACGTGTTCGCCCGCTACAACACACAAAATCACACAAATGCAACTGTACGGGTCGATGCGTGAACACCACGGGACACCATTAATAACACTTAAGTCGCCTTCTATACGTCTCGTCGGCTTCCTCCCCCTCGCACCTCTTTCCCAGGCATTCCAACTTTGTAGATATTTCAATGCCCTCGCAGTGTAAACTGCCCGACAGGCATTCGCCTTGATAATAATCCTTTTGTGACGATTACCAGTCTGCCACCACTTTCTTCGTCGTTGTCGTTTTCATAGCGTCATAGTTGGTTTGGTAAATTGCTTGGAAAATTTGTGAAACGCCATTGATTGCTTTTTGAAAGGGAAAAAACTATTTTCCCAAAAATCTCTGCAATTAGATGAAAATTGGAAAATTACTTTTATGGAACATTATGCAGGAAGCACAATGGACCCTTCTCTTCGCATTGACATGATTAATTTTAATTTTCGATTATACCCGCGCTGTGATTTGGAAAAATAAACAAAAATCGTCGAATATAGGATCAAGTAAGCGAGTGTAAAAAATCTAACAACGATTCCTTCGAGCCGGATTTGAACCAGCGACCTATGGATTTCCGCTTTAATTATCACCTCTACAGTCCACCGCTCTACCAACTGAGCTATCGAAGGCAGTTGGAGATAGCGCCCCAAAATATCAGCACTCTGTTTGATTTTATACATCACGAGCATGATACATGGCGGGCTGCTGCCTTTCACTTTATCAGTTCGAGTTCGTTAAAGCTTTTTCTTGTATTCTCCACAGACAGACGCCTTTCTATGCAACATTCGATTGCTTGTTTTTGTGCCCAATATCAAGTTTTAACAAGTGTCGCTTCCGCACTAGACTTTGTGGTCGACTTGCACTTGCAGATCCAAGCTAATATCGAGCAATTGTATGCGATCGAAGCGAAGCGTCTGCTTTTTAGTTTATTTTAAAACGCTTGACCTCGCGGTTAAAGGCACTCACAATTACTAATCATACAATTATCTTTTCGAAATCCATTCAAAGCAAATGCTGGCAAATATTATTCAATCAATTAGCACGTCTCAGTGTTAGTTGCAAAGTCAAACAAAACTAACTACACGTAGGTACATTGCATCAGGCACATAAAGTGAGGAATTCCGGTGTTCAAAC
This sequence comes from Ferdinandea cuprea, assembly GCA_963576555.1. Lineage (NCBI taxonomy): Eukaryota > Metazoa > Arthropoda > Insecta > Diptera > Syrphidae > Ferdinandea > Ferdinandea cuprea. Next base: position 15,376,524 of record OY754961.1, read on the forward strand.
CGCGAACAAACCCTATTTAATTTATTCACAGCTATTTAGCTTAGTTTACGTAACAAATACAAACTTGAATGAAAATTTCGAAAGGCGACCAAAGGAAGACAATAGTCTTAGTCAAGCCCAGCTTTTAGTTTTATCTTCTTGAAACTCTGTGAGCCAATGGATTGGTAATGGAATCTATACCATTGAGACCATGCACAGAGGGGATAAATTCAGAAAGATTAGAAACATACACCTGCAATAGAGCGGCTCTGGCGTAGTTATATCAATTTATGCGATCATGCATAATTTTAAAGCTCGAAACTGTTTTCGGGGGTGCAGAAGGGAATGATAAGGCTATATGATCTGGATTATATATGTAATAACCCTCCCACTTTATGCATTCCTGAAACTTCTGTGGTGTTCGCCAGTTTGACCTTAAAAAATATCTGCAGGCTTGCTGGCTTCGTCACTAAGGCCAATCATATGATGCTGTTGTTGCTCCCGTGTGATCCCGGAGTTTTTTGCGTTGATTGCCAATGCCTTTTTGATGTGATTTTTTTTTTTTTTGTCGGAGGTTGCTGCTATCCAATGGAGCGCTCAGACACAACTACAGGTCCATTGTACTACCATTCAGACACCTTACATTAATGTACTTAGTTTTCCCGTCTTTCGAAGAAAAACGAGAAGGAGCTTCAGTGATAAAGAGCTTAGATGTTCGGCACTCACCACGTCAGCCCCGAAGATCCGCCACCTAAAGCGAGCATAGGCCGGACAACTGCAGAGAAAGTGTTCTGCTGTGTCATCCTCCTCACCCCAAGTAGGACAGGTAGTGGTGTCGCTTAAGCCCAACACATTTAAGTGTTTAGCAAAAGCTTGGTGGCCCGAAAGAACGCCTACAAGTAGCCTACAGTCGATTCTCCTCAGAGATAGAAGAAAAGATTCTGACCTTTTGCAAATGTCCGGCCGCAGTAGTTTGGTCTGTCTACATCCACCGCAATCGCGCCACTGAATCTTGTGTTCACGAGAAACCCAAGAATCGATAGAAGACATGACTAAAGATGCAGACAGACCCAACACAGGTTCGGGTCCTGAGAAAACTTCTTCTGAACCGTGCCTAGCAAGCTCATCCGAGATCTCATTTGACTGGATGCCAGTGTGACGTGGTACCCAGACAAGATTCACTGTGTTCAGTCTTCCGACCAAATTCAGAGAAAGCTTGAGTTCTAGCACTAACTTGGACGAGGTAAGAGGGTTTAAAAGCGCTCTTAATGCGCTTTTTTGATGTGGTTAGTAAGGTCCCTTCTTTTAACGTGACAATACCATGAGAGCGTTTTTTAACGTGAAGGCTTCCTCTGGCCTTTGAACTTATAATTCGATCAAGCTTTTTTTACTCAAAATGCGAGTGGGCATCTTAGCTGCTTTCAATCTGTCCTACAACTTTTTCACACAGCCGCCACGAAGAACGTGAGTTTTCGCGTAAACACCCAAAACCTTTATCGAAAATTAAAGATAAGGTTCTTCTTCTCTCCATTTAACGACGAGATTGTGATCAGAATTATAAGCATCATAACCCTCCCACTTCAATGCATTCCAACCTACTGGTCCGCCTGTGGGGCGACCTCAAAAAATATCTGCAGGCCTCCCGATTTTGGATCACTTCATCATTGAGGCCAATCATATGCTGGTGTTTCTTTTATTTGTGTGATCCAGGAGTTTTTAGGCCTGCCTCTATTACGCGATTGTAAGCGAACGTTGATTGTCATTGGCTTTTTGACGAGGCTCGTAGGATCCCTCGTTTCAACATGACAATACCAACTGAGTCGGTCGTGCTCCAAATTTTTTTTTTCCAAATGGGTTCCTTGACTTGAAGGTTCCCATAGAATAAGGTTGGGTTGAAAAAATGTTCTGGTCACTATTCCATCCAGATCAATCTGGGACGAAGGGGAGATGCTCAAAATTGGTGGTGGTGGCGTTTGCTCTCACAGATTAAATCTCAATCTCTAGTTTCGTCGAAAAGAACCGTCATATCCTCTAGAGATATCCGAAGTGGCTCAACTTGTCTAGCGACAAAGCGGATTTGGTCTACGCTGGACTTAATACGCTCTAAGAGCCTGGCACACGTTCATGGGAATGAAAGTCATTCTCACGAACGTCGTGGCTACACACACAAAAAGGCTCATAAGAATGAAAGCAATTTGAATGTCGTTCCTCGCTGAAATATGAAACAAAACAAAATTTCTCTTGGGAAATCGAATACTTTTGTGCTCCCTAGTACCTGTATTCCGTCCTCGCTCTTCCAACGCAAATCCCAAATGGGGATTTCTGTCAAAAGTGATATGGTTTGGAACCGAAACGTTCATGCCCACACCGAGAATGAAACTTGAAAGTGGATTTTCGGTGGATTCTAGGTGCAATCTAAACTTTTATCGCTGACTCACTTAAAATCTACCTTACTCGTGCGACATGAAGATCAATCCCATAAACGTGTAGCCAGGTGTAGCTAGTATATGTATGTTTATTTCCCAATAATAACGGAAAATATTTAGCAACAAAAATTTTTTGTTAGGCAAAGACTATACTTCGTTTTAGACCATAACCGCTGTGAGTTACGGGCATATTTAGTGTGCAGAAATGGCAAGAAAAGAATTAACCTTGGAAGAAAGAACAATTATCGTAAAAAATCATAAAGATGAGAAGTCATATTCTCAAATTGCTAAAATAATTGGAAGAACTAAACCTACTATTCAAAATGTGATACAGAGATGGTCTACCTGCAGAGATTTTCAAATACGGAGGTCATTTTATGGTAGGGCGCATGCACCAAATCATCAACCAAGCATGCCCGATGACTGGACCATCAGCTCCATATGTCCCATCTACAAGAAAGGCGATCCTATGTCTTGCAAGAACTATCGAGGCATATCCCTACTTAATGTCGCATATAAGATCCTATCCAACTGTGTGAACGTCTCAAACCTTTCTGCAACACACTAATTGGCACGTACCAGTGTGGCTTCCGGCCCGGCAGATTAAATGTAGACCAAATCTTCACGCTAAGGCAATTCCTGGAAAAGACCAACGAGTTTCAAGTCGAGACACACCATCTCTTCATCGACTTTAAAGCCGCATATGACAGCATTCATCGTCAGGAGCTTTTTGTGGCGATGGCCGAATTTGGGATCCCGTCAAAACTGATCCAGTGTGTCGCATGACACTAGATAACACGCGATGCATTGTGCAGTTTGGCAGCAGCTCATCTGAACTCTTTCAAACATGCACCGGATTTTGGCAAGCAGATGCGCTGTCTTGTGATTTCTTCAATCTTGTTCTTGAGCAGATAGTGCGCAGGGCAGGTGTCAACACGGAAGGCACTATCTTCAACAGATCAGTCCAAATGCTGGGGTATGCGGACGATATAGATATCATCGGTCGATCCCAGCGTGCCGTGATAGAGGCTTTCGTTGAAGAACTATTGAAGAACAGGCGAAACTAGTTGGCCTTGAAATGAATGAGGACAACACTAAATATATGCTATCAACAAACAAACAATCATCTGTCCACCTACTAGGACAAAATGTCACTGTTGATAGCAGCAACTTCGAGGTAGTTAAGGAGTTCATCTACCTCGGGGTAAACATCAATTCCACAAATGACATCTTAGTGGAGATCCGTCGAAGAATTACCCTAGGAAACCGCTGCTACTTCGGTTTGGCAAAACAAATGGGTTCAAAACTCATAACTCGAAGGACAAAGTGCATGCTCTACAGAACCCTTATCCTGCCAGTTCTGCTATACGGCGCCGAGTGCTGGACGATAAGCAGGAAAGGAGAGTTAATACTGGGATCCTTTGAAAGAAAAATCCTTCGACGGATATTCGGTCCTGTGTGCGATGAGAAGATACAACCGCGAACTCTATGTGCTGTACCAAGATGTGGATGTAGTCCGAAAAGCTAAGACTCGACGACTACACTGGCTCGGCCACATCGAGCGAATGGACAATAACGCTCCAGCCAAGAGGATCTTCGAATCCCAGCCCACAGGTTCGAGACGACAACGAAGACCGAACCTCCGTTTTAAAGACCAAGCCATCGCGGATGCCAGAGCGCTTGGTCTGGACAACTGGAAGCAGCGTGCTCGCGATCGCAGAGGGTGGAAGACAGTCGCATCTCAGGCAGGGACTCTTCACGGGTCGGGAGCCCGTTAAGTAAGTAAGTAAGTAAGTACTAGTCAGTGTAGCAAATACAAAAAAAAAGATTAAACTTTGCTGATGAATACAAAAACAAAGGATTTGACTTCTGGTATAAAGTAATTTTTTGGACGAGTCGAAATTAAATATTTTTGGTTCAGATGGGCGTCCGAAAGTATGAAGAAAATCAAATGAGGCTTTAAATCCAAAAAACACCAGGAAAACCGTGAAGCATGGTGTGGGGCTGTATGTCCAGTTTTGGGGTCGGTAAATTGGTCATAATCGATGAAATTATGACAAAAGAAGAGTACTTGAAAATTTTGAAGGAACATTTTTTTCAAAGTGCACAAAAAATGGGGATAGTGGAAGATTTTTACTTCCAACAAGACAACGATCCTAAACATGTCGCCCATATTGTGAAGATGTGGCTAATACATAGAGTCTCCCAATTGCTGGTTACACCAATAGAACACCTTTGGGATCATTTGGACAGGCGCATAAGGAAGCACACAATTTCATCAAAGTCTCATTGTCAGTTAAAAACCTTGCTGCAATCGGAATGGCAGTCCATATCAAATCAATATCCTAAAAAGTTGATACACTCCATGCCAGACCGCTTAAAAGAAGTCAAAAGGCTTAAAGATACCCAACGAAGTATTAGGTAATTTTTATTTATGCAAAATTAAGGTATAACCTAAACTTCCTCCTTCTTTTCTTTAAGGGTATCAACACTTTTGCTGTTGAGAGCGGGGTAGAGCATTCCACATTCGTATTGTACGGTTAAGAAACAAATTCTTGTATTTCACTGTACGTCCGAATACAGACTTAAGGGTAAACTGATGTGCATTCCTAGCATGGCGAGTATTGCGGTTGAACTGGTGTAGGGGTGGAATGCAACTGGCTATTTCATTTGAGCACTTGTGGTGGAAATACCGATAAAACAATGACAGACAGGAGACATTACGACGATGACTACGATGACTACGAGAGTCAAGTGATTTCGCGATGTCTCGATCGCCAATAAGTTTTACCGCACGTTTTTGAATCCTGTCAAGTAACTCCAAATATGTCATTGGTGCACCAGATCAGATATGAGCGTTGTACTCAAGTTTTGGGCGAATGAACGCCTTGTAGATTCTAGCCAGATCAGAAGGGGTGAAATATTTCTTGTATCGCTTAAGGAAGCCAAGACATTTCGCAGCGTTCTTGGCGACATCGAATATGTGGTCATTCCAACGAAGGTTGTCATTAACACACATACCGAGAATGGAAAGTCGTTCGGTTTCAGCGATGCAAGTGCCATCCACGGATAATGGCAGAGAATTCGTGTTTCACTTCAATGACAGCAGACAGCATTACGTTTTGGAAGCATTCAATTCCACTCGGTTGGTTTTACCACAAGAGGCTAGAGATCCGGTTTATACAGACAAGGTTAGTTGATCCAGAGGGCGCCAGATATCCGGATACTCCGTTCGCCACTAAGTTTGTTGGAAAGAAAGGTGGGAAGAGAAATGAGGAGCGTCCTTTAGTTTCGAGACTCATCTAGAAAAGATTTCTCAATAATCTTTGCCCTTACTTCAGCCCCTACAACTCGACAAGTTGGACGCTCGTAGCGAGGGTAAAAGTTCATAGTATCGAGACATTTGCATGTAATTTCACGTTCATGGTATAAAACCTAAATGGTTATGCGTTGTATTCCAATTTGAATTCCATGAACTCCATACCAATCAATTTGACTTTGTTAATTTTACAGCTCGCAAGTTCATCATTTTGTAGCTGCTTAAATGTAGAGAAAAGTATTTGTGTTCTTTCAACTATCACCGTTTCAGTCCAGTCAGGCAAAACTGGGTACACCTGATAAGCTCAGACAGCTAGCGGAGAATCTGTTTTTATCAACGTATTTGTTTCATAGTCACAAGTCATGTGGCCAGCAATGAAGCGGGAGATTTAGAACTGCGCGTGTCTGTCTCTATCTAGGGGGATCTCCTTAGATAATAATAAAGACAAAAACGAAACAAACGAAATCGTACGATCGCTGCAATAAATGGGATTATAAAGTTCAGAAATAATCGTTTGTTCGTACGATCGTCTTTGTTTTCACATCATGTCTATCTATTTCATTTATAGCTAGAAATTGATCTCAGATACCTAAATGACAATTGATATTCGGTGCACTTAAACTAAGCCACTAAAGTCGAATCAAGAAACGAATGTTGTTGACTTCGATTTGATTTTGGCTTAGCCCTATGGCAACAGTATTTAATTCCTTCTTTCTTGATAAGTAATTATTTTGTATAAATCTACTTGATCTGCAATAAATAAAATACGTTAACAACTCAACAGTTTAGTTGAAATTTTAATAAAAATTTAAACACTCATTCCTTCGAGCCGGATTTGAACCAGCGACCTATGGATTTCAGCTTTGTTATCATTTCTACAGTCCACCGCTCTACCAACTGAGCTATCGAAGGCAGTTAAAAAAAGCCATCCACAATGCGTCTTTCGGTTTTTTTTTTCGTTTATTTATTTCCAAAAGTAAATTAAAATAATTTACCTTTCACTTTTTCTGTTTCTGTGCGAGTGAAAATAGAAATGAAGGCCGTTTCATTTTCTTTTACCGTTGATTTTCTTCTTCTTTTTATTATATGTGCAGAAAACTAAAATTGGACTAACGGAATGTATCGCCTTCGATAGCTCAGTTGGTAGAGCGGTGGACTGTAGAAATGATAACAAAGCTGAAATCCATAGGTCGCTGGTTCAAATCCGGCTCGAAGGAATGAGTGTTTAAATTTTTTTTTTTTTTTTTTTTTGTTCTATATATTTGAGTTACGTATTTACAATTAGACTAATTGAATATAGGTATAAAAAAAATAACGGGTGATCCAAGTAGAGATACTTTTTTCAATAGCCTTTTTTGACAGATCACGTGTGAGTCGTGTCATGCTGTCATGTTATTTTTGTTTAGTATTGTTTGGCATTTCATAATGGAAAGACTTACGCGTGAACAACGTTTACCAAAAATTGTTCAACTTTATTATGAAAATTCACGTTCTGTGAGGAATGTGTTTCGTGCACTTCGCTCAACTTATGGTCAACATAATCGGCCTACTGAGCGTACTATTCGCAACACCATCACCCATTTTGAGACCCAGCATTCATTATTGGATAATATTCGACCGAATAGACCACGTCCAGCACGCTGTGAAGAAAATATAGCGGCCGTAGCTGAGAGTGTACACGAAGACCGTAAGGTCGGACTGACGTATGGAACGACTTGGCGCATTTTACGTCAAGATCTTAAATTGAAAGCGTACAAAATACAGCTTGTGCAACAACTGAAGCCGCTCGACCTTCCCAAGCGACATCGCTTCGCTCTATGGGCTCTTGAAAAGTTCCAAGAAGATCCGACGTTTTCGAGGCAAATTTTGTTTAGCGATGAGGCCCATTTCTGGCTCAATGGGTATGTAATGTAAACAAACAAAATTGCCGCATTTGGGACGAAGAGCAACCTAAAGAGATTGAAGAACTGCCACTTCATCCAGGTGGAATCATCGGTCCATATTTCTTTAAAAATTATGCCGGTGCGAACGTAACCGTCAATGGCGACCGTTATCGTGCCATGATAACCGACTATTTGATGCCTGAAATTGAAGCTCGTGATCTCGGCGACATTTGGTTTCAGCAATACGGCGCCACTTCCCACACATCGCATCAATCAATGGACTTATTGAGAGAACATTTCGGTGAGCACATAATTACACGTTTTGGGCCGGTCGATTGGCCACCAATATCGTGTGATATCACACCGTTAGACTTTTTCCTATGGGGATATGTAAAGTCAAAAGCTTATGCCGACAAACCCGCTTCGATTCAGGCCTTGGAGGAAAACATCACGCGTGTCATTCGCCAGTTACCAGTCGAAATGCTCGAACGAGTGATCGAAAATTGGACTCAACGGATGGACCATCTGCGCCGTAGCAACGGCCAACATTTGATAGACATAATCTTCAAAAAATAAATGCCAAAGAATGTTCTTTTAAATGATAATAAACATTCTCCATTAAATTTGAATTTTCTGTGTTTTTTTTTTTCTTTAAAAAAGTAGGGAACCTCGAAATGGATCACCCTTTAGTTTCACGTTTCGCTTTTATCTTACTTTTTTGGGTAAAACCACAGATAGTAGGTATTATTATTAGAGATTTGTGTGTGTGTAACTAATACCTCCTCAGTGAGTGCTAACTGGAAAGTGAAACACAATATTTTGGATGAAAGTGAGAAAACATTGGCGGTGTGGGAATTCTTTGGAAGATTGAAGATACTTTGCATTTTTTATTTTTGCATCATACATTCATCCACAGCGATGATTTAAATTTAACTAATCCTTATTTGGTATTCTCCCATTTATTTTTAATATTTCGAGTTATTGGCAGTGACGACCCGTCCAATTGATCAACTCCTGCATGAACGCCTAACTTTCAGATGATATTATTTCAATTTTCGCGTCTACTGAACTAAACACAAAATGTTCTCCTTATTTTGGTCATTCACGCCTGCAAGCCATTTTTCTTACTCAGCCAACTCTATCAACCCATTCGGCAACGAAATGTATCCATTGAAAGGATATAGGGAAAAAAAGGGCGCACATCAAAGGAACCAAGTCCTTCAAATTAGTTTTGAACGAGGATCGTATTCACTATGGAAATGAATGAAGTAAATAAGAGTTTTGTATCAGTGCTGCCAAAAAGTACCCGATAGCGCCGGCCAGTTTTGTATTTGGCACTTGGCTCTAGGCCAACTTGAAATGGCCTTCAAATCTTAATTTTATCTATTCATAAACAGCCTTATTTATAAACGTATTTTATAGAGTGTACAAAATTAATCACGCTTAAAAAGCCTCTAAACGCAGAAAATTTATTTATAAAACTTAAGCAACATAGTATAGAGGTTGTCTTAAACTTAAACGCGTTTGGAGGTGGTTAAGTGTGTTTTTGTATAGAAATGTCATTTTATTTCTCTCCTTTTCTTACTATCCACTTGATCGATTTTGAGTTCGACGAAAATTTTTGCAATGTAAAAATTTTTTCAAATGTTCACTTCAATTATCAATGAGGATTTTAAATTGTATGTGCAACCGATATTGAATTGATGTATGAATCATTCGTGTGCAGTTCGAAGTTAAAGTTGCGGTAGGGATTTGGTGACTTGAATGAATTAGGTGTTGTTACAAAAAATGCACAACCACTTAAATTGAATTAAAAAATGTTTACTTCGTTTCTATGTTTTGCTAAATACGAAATTTCCGAGTCACCACTAAATACATTCAATTTGTTTTTTAACAAACAGCTCAGTTGTGTTTACAAATTGTAATAGATTTCGCAATTTTTGGTACTTTAAAGGGTGATTTTTAAAGAGTTAAGTTTTTCAAGTTGGCAGCAATGGTTAGTTATGGCGTCCAAACGTCATCTGTCAAAGTGAAAAGTTTGCAGCATACTCTGCCATTTATTCTTGGAAAGACTTACAAACGAGCAACGATTGCAAATTAATGAAATTTATTATCAAAATTCGTGCTCTGTGAAAACTGTGAAAATCCGCTGTTTTATCGAAAAATTGTGTTCAGCGATGAGGCTCATTTCGGGCTAAACGGATACGTAAATAAGCAAAACTGTCGCATCTGGAGTGATGAGCAGCCACATGCCATACAAGAATTACCGATGCATCCCAAAAAAACGACACTTTTGTGTGGTTTATGGGCTGGTGGCATCATCAGTTCATTTTTCTTCAAAGACGACCGTGGAAGAAACGTTACCGTCAAAGGCGAACGATATTGAGCCAAGATACGCGACTTTTTTTTCCTCCAGTTGGCTGAGTTGAACTTGGTTGACATGTGGTTTCATCAAGACTTTGCCACATGCCACACAGCTCGTGAAACAATAGAAATGTTGAAGGATGAATTTGTGGAGCAGCTTATCTCCCGAAATGGCCCTGTGAGTTGGCCGCCAAGATCGTGCGATTTCACGCCTCTGGATTATTTCCTGTGGGGTTATGTAAAGTCGTTAGTATATGTGGAGAAGCCGAACACAATTGAAGCCTTGCCGTACAACAAAACACGCGTAATTAGTGGAATACAGGCCGAAATGCTCGAAAAAGTGACGCAAAAATAGACCTTGCGAGTGGACCTTTTGAAACGGAGCCGCGGACAACATCTACATGAAGTTGACTTTAAAACGTAAATGGCAAAGGCCTATTTATCGATTCCAATAAAAATTTTGAATATTTGATGCAAATTTGAGTGATTTTTTCGATTTTTAAAAAAACTACGCTTAAAAAATCACCCTTTATAAAGGCGGCTTAAATACTTCGACCCTATATAACTATGCAACTGTTTAGAGGCATTTTAGTGAATTCTAATAAAAACGGCTGAAAGAGATTAATGCTGGATAGGTACCTATACATTTACATTGTCTCTTATAAAACCGTTATTTCTAAATGTTTAGTATAAACATGTCATCTTTACTTTCTCAAACGCGTTGGAAAATATTAATTATTTTAAAATTTCGATTCAATAACAAATCGAATGTGATAATTTGTATCGTCAAAAAATCAGGCAAGTTGAGCAACGTGTGAATTTTGGCGAGCGTTCAAAACACTCTTTACTAAAGTCGTAATACGTAGTAATCATTTGTTGGAATATAATTGTAGAACTTTTTTGGACCGAAAAATATATCTAAACTTCTTATAAAGGGTGTTTTTTAGAGGTTGGTTTTTCGAATAGAGATAAAACTGACATTTTGTGGTCAAATCTTGCAACTCTAAGGTCATTCAGTTTGGTTTGCCATTTCACCATGAACAGGTTGACAAATGAACAACGCTTGCAAATCGTGCAAATTTATTTCGAAAATAATGGTTCAGTTCGCGAAGGTTACCGCAAGCTCCGTTCATTTTATGGTCGACATAATCGTCCATCAGAGTAATTAATTCGATTAACCATGGATCGTTTTCGCACTACGTTTACTCTATGTGACAATACGCATCCGCAGAGACGTCGAACAGTGCGCACCGAATGAATCGATTCGCCACCGTGCACAGCAATTGGAGCTTTGTCCATCAACTTTATGGACGATTTTGAGCAAAGATCTCTTCTTACGACCTTACAAGATCCAGCTTGTGCGAGAATTAAAGCCGCGAGACCATGCAATGCCTCGTGATGTTGATTGATATCGATGCTGATTTTCATCGCAAAATTTCGTTCAGTGATGAGGCTCATTTTGGGTTGAATGGCTACGACAACAAGCAAAATTGCCGCATTTGGAGTAAAGAGAATCCACATGAGACCCTTGAAACGCCATTACATCCACAAAAACTGACTGTTTGGTGTGCTCTATGGGCTGGTGGAGTCATTGGGCCATATTTCTTCCGAAATGATGATGATCCATTACCGTTAATGGAGACCGGTATAGAGCCATGATAACCGACTATTTTGTTCCCGAATTTGATGGCACGAATATGGATGAGAAGTGGCTCCAACAAGACGGCGCTACATGCCACACAGCACACGTCACAATCGATTTATTGAAGTAAACATTCGATGAGCGCATAATTTCGCGGAATGGACCTTTCAATTGGCCACCAAGATCGTGTGATTTGACACCATTGAATTATTTTCTTTGGGGATATGTGAAGTCGCTCTCCTACGCCAACAAACCAGAAACGTTAGGGGACTTGGAAGCCAACATTCGTGACGTTATTGCCGACATACAGTCCAAAATTCTTGAAAAAGTGGTTGAAAATTGGACCTCTAGACTTGTCTTTATTCGAACTAGCCGCGGCGGCCATAATGGCTTAAAATTATCCTTCCAATAAAGCCAAATTGATGGACATTAAAATGATTTTCAAAAACACCCTGTATATGTAGAAGGTACTTCTACACCTTAAATAAATTAAATAAAAATTTACTGAACGACAAAATTGTTTAGGCACGCGCAGCCACTGGTTATTGGGTTTCACTTTTAAGCGCAGCTCCAAGTGCTAAATCCCAGCTCTAGTAAAATTTATAATCTAATAAAAATTGCAAACTTTGTAGAGATGGCACATAGCATTGGCCGGATAACATGCGAGTACCTAAGTATTATACGCACTATTATGCTATATGACATAATTTCGGCTAATAGACCGAAAATTGTTTTCCAATTCTGTCAAACGAAAAGATTAGTTATATATTTAGCAAATTTTATTTCAGAAGAAAACAATAGCGTGAAATAGAAAAATTACGAAACAGCATTTATTTTATGATTGAAACCCCGACTTCTTCTTCTTCTTACGACGAGATTGATGGATCACCCCTAATAACTAGTGTGACCATCTGTCCCATTTTCTCGGGATATGTCCCCGAATTTTAGCCAATGTTGCAGCGTACCTAAATCGGACTTAAACTTCACTAAATTCCACTGGATTTTTTTTTATATAAAATCCTGAAAGGGAAATTGGTTCAAATTGATTGACATTGAATGCAAAAACTAAAATCGAAATTCGCTCAAAATAAATTGCCGTTGCTGCCCAAAATGAAATTGTGAATCTAATTGAAATCAATATCGACATTAGAAAGGTCGCCGTCTTAATGAACACTTCAGCATGTTTTGTTTACTCTCAAAAAGTGAATCAAAATTACATACGCGCATCGATTATTTGAAAAAATCCACGAAACAAATTGACTATATCGACGTATGCCACTCACTCTTATAGGATGCTTATTGAAAGTGAGCAATCTATAGTTCCTGAATCCTAATCGCACAATAGTCCTAAAGCGCAGTTAATAAATACGACGACAAGATCACTGTTTACTATAAAGACCAAAATTTTGGATATTTTTTTTTAATGGTTTACGCGAACTTGCAAATTTTTTTGGAACAAACTCCTGACGGCCTGACAAAATTTTTTAAAGTAGAATAGGTAAACCCCAGAGAGAGAGAATAGTAGAGATGCAGTAAAAAAGCAGTAGAAAGTCATTATATTTCCCCCTTGATCGTAACCATCTGTGATCGTAGGCTTAACATCCTCGGAAATAAAAAAGAAAAAGCTAAAAAAATCTAAATCTCTTAAGAAATCTGTAGTCCTAAAACCACAACGACAGCGCAACCTTATTAACCAACCAAACTACAGTAATAGGATTATTTCAAAGATTTATTCTATTGGCTAGCAGCATGAATATTGCCAATTTAATTTGCGTTCAGGGTTACATGACTATTGCGGCCGGCTGCAAGACAAACCACCCAACAAATTAAATTCAAATAGATCTCGCTCTTTTAAAGTTACAAGCAAAAGCTGAATGTGTCCATTTCACTGTCAGATGAGTATTCTCTCTGTTAAAACATTTTGAGTACTCAAAAGCAATTCCAGTTTTAAATTAAACTTATTGTTAGTAGTAAAACCGGTAGAAAAAACTTTTGGTCGTTTGTTAAGAATATTAAAAATTCGGCCTCGTCATCTATCCCGACACTCATTTGCAATGACATCCCAGCTGTCAGCTCTTCGGAAAAAGCCAATCTGCTTGCTGTTCATTTTGCAGCTAGCTCAACGCTGCCAGATTGTGCTTTATCTCCCCCTGTACTCGAGCGCGTAGAATCTTCTATGGGACCGATTCATTTTCGCACCCGTACAGTGGCAAGAGTTCTTCAAGATCTCAACATACATAAATCCGCTGGTCCAGATGGTATTTCCCCCTATCGTTCTGGAGAGGTGTTCTTCCACGCTGGCAAAACCAATGGGTAAGCTTTTCTATCTGTCCTATTCTTCAGGGCTCTTTCCGAGAACATGGAATACAGCATTTGTCCAGCCCGTCCCAAAAAAAGGCGAATCTTCCTCTCCCTCCTCTTACCGACCAATTGCACTTACGTCCCTTCATGGAAACGCAGATAAATCGTCAGCTTATGAAATATCTAGAAACCCGAAAACTTCTTAATGACCGGCAGTACGGTTTTTGCAGCAACAGATCCACTGGTGATTTGATGACATATCTAACCGAGAAGTGGAACCAATCTATTCACCATGGTGGTGAAAACAAGGACGTTGCGCTTGATATTTCAGGGCATTTGACAGAGTTTGGCATCAAGCTCTCTTGTCGAAAATACGTGCATTTGGGATCGATGTAACCCTTCTTCAATGGATTAGAAATTACCTTTCGGACCGTTCAATACAAGTTGTTTTGGACGGTTTCAAGTCTGCAACTCACCAAATTAATGCTGGTGTCCCTCAAGGCTCTGTTTGGTGTCCGACTCTCTTTCCCATTTTTATCAATGACCTCCTGTCTGTCACTTCTAATCCAATCCATTCCTTTGCTGATGACAGTACCCTCAGTTTCACATATTCGTTTCCTGGGCAACGCCCCTCATCTTCCCCCATGAATTCCGATCTTGAACGCATGCTTAAATGGGGTAAAACCAACAGAGTGGAATTTAATGCTTCCAAAACGCAATGCTGTCTGCTGTCAAGCGAATGCGAACCCCTAATTCTCTGCCATTATCCATGAATGGCACTTGCATCGCTGAAACCGAACGACTTTCCATTCTCATTATGTGCGTTAATGACAACCTTCGTTGGAATGACCACATATTCGATGTCGCGAAATCATTTGACTCTCTTAGTCATCGTCGTGATGTCTCCTGCCTGTTTTATCGGTACTTCCACCACAAGTGCCCAAATGAAATAGCCAGTTGCATTCCACCCCCTACAGCAATTCAACCGCAATACTCGCCATGCTAGGAATGCACATCAGTTTACCCTCAAGCCTGTATTCGGACGTACAGTGAAATACAACGATTTGTTTCTTCGTACAATACGAATGTGGAATGCTCTACCCCGCTCTGTTTTTCCTACACATTACAGTTTACAGACATTTAAAACCAATGTGCATCGGTATCTCCTTTTTTCTAATCCTTCACTTCCCTAATGCCCGCACTGTGTTACTTCATTAAAAGGGTATCCAAAATCCCTTTAGTGCGCGTACATTATAAAAAAAAACATTCTCAAATGTGATGAACGAAAACATAAGACGCGTCTTTTTCTTCTATATAAGAATGTTTCCAAGGCTTAAAAGTTGTCAGGTCGACTCTATACTAAATGCATAGGGACATTAGACAATCGAGATTGTGTCTGCAGCGGTTTTTATTCGATTTCGATATCACGTATTTTCCCAGGAACAGGTTTATAATTTGGGTAGTTTCAATATAAGAGTAATTTTTAACCATCGAAAAGAGACGAAAAGTGTTTACTACAAAAGATTAGCTTTGAAATGGCAACAACAACTTTGTTTTCTTTTTACATGAAAATCAAATTTTGTTTTTTCAGTCTGATTTGAAACTTGCAATGTTATCATCTTTATTTTTGGGTAGACAGTGTCTGAAATGTCCCTATGACGCACCATCACCGCCTGACGACATTTATAACTGCTGAAAAACATCAGGAATGGAAACGTGATAAAACGTCATTGCATATGCGCTCGGTGGGGTCCTTCCGACATTTTGCGATAAGCAACGTGCCATACAAACTTTTAGGAGTTACGGTCCAATATTTATATTGCTTTCTCGATATATCGGCTTTAGTCGAACGAGTTTTTTCGACCAAAATCGTCCTCGAATTTCGGCCAATGTCCCAAAATTTTTGGCCGACTGTTCCTTAAGGCCGGAAAAGTTAGATGGTGAGACTACTCATAGTCATAACCCTCCTAATTTGCTGCATACCAGTTCGACCGCAGGAAGTATCGACAAGCCTTCTCTTAAGAAATGTACAATAAAAGGCTGGTCTTATAGAAGTATTCAAAACATAATTTATGACTACTCTTAATCATATAATTGAATAATAAAAACTTTTAAATTATTCCCGTTGAAATGAAAAGGATTTAGTTAAAATTTAAAAGGGTGTTATCCCCTGCAATGACAGTCCTTCTGCTGGTTGTGGAAGATGTTGTCAAACCTCGAATGCGTGATAGCACGAGGATTCGGGTATCTGTGTGTTGATTGCAACTACTGTTGAATTAAGTCTTGGACTTCCACAGTCTTCCGGATAGTTTCATTATAAAATTGTTGATTGGTTGGCTGATTCCTGATTCTTCATAGAGTCTTCTTGTGGGGTAGCACTTCAGTGTTGTGGGGTTCCGATATAGTCCTGTGCAGAATTTCCTCTTTACAAGCTGGTTCTTCTATGCTAATTTTGTGAAATTATTCATATCCACCAGAGTAACGATTTCCTGAAATCCTCGGTAGAAACACTTTGGAGGTATATCCTTAACTTCAAATTAATTTTTTTTTCTGTAAACATATCTAAAAGTAATTTTCCAAAGTATTTTAACTTCGATTAGTTTCAAAACTGGCGATTTAAATAAAATAATAAAATAAAAATGTTAACGATGAAAATAGCTAGTTTGGAACACACATACTTCGATTATAGCCGTAGATACATAAAACATAAAGGAAAAACATTAAGAGTATCGATATTCAAGGAACAAGAGACAACATTACTTAATTTTAGGTTAAATTGCCTGCTCGCTCCCAAAACAGTTAATCGCCTTTTCTGAAGAACTTAATTTTTTGATTTGTGTCACTTGTAGAAAATATTTTGCTGCATTGAACTGGCCTTCAATATGTTATAATTAAATCGCCAACTCAATTTGCCAACTCAAATTTCCGCAACCGAAAAAATATAAATTATAAACCCTAATGCGGCCACTTTTAATTTTTGTTCTGTTTTTTGCTATGATAAAAATACACTTCCCCGTATTTTATGGACCATTGAGCAAAGTATCCATTAAAATTTATTGCAAGCAGAATAGGTACTGAGCAAAAACACACCAGACCAAAGAATTAAAACAAAAACAGCTCTTTAATTAATGTAGGTAGGTAGATACCATACAAACATATCTATAGATATATACTTCGCTATAGGTGTGTCCTTAACCTGCTACCCAAAGTGATATCCTCGACTAATATCGATTTCATTGTTTCCACAAATTTGTAGCTATTATATTTTTTATATCGAATTTTATTGTTTCCCTGCATAATTATAGCTACAGCTAGCGATGAAATTACTTCCTCTGCGCTATTTAAAAGCAATTTTGAACTACTTAAACACTTTGTAGCTACTTGAAACAAAAAACACTTCACGATAAAACAAAAATGTATACCAATACTAAATCACACTTTGTAGATACTTGCAATGGAAAGATATCTACTCAGTTTTTCATTTATGGCAAACAACCCCATTCTGCATAAGAACTTTGTTTACCAATCAAGTAAATTGCTTTTTTGCACATCAAAGAAACCGCAAATGTATCTGTTTCAGAATTATAAAAAATGATTGTGCTCTAAGAACCTTGAAGTTGGATGGATGGATTCTCCTTAATTTAGAAGGTAAGGTATGAATTCAAAAATGTCGCAGTCGGGATTTTGTGATTTTAAATGTTTTGCAGCTATGAAAAAGATTTATACAAAGTGGCGCAAAAGTCAGTTCTGTTTTGACATTTGTGTAGTAAACACATGCGAAATACACGTTAATAAACAATGTTACGCTACACTGCTCCAGAGCGCGGAATATTGGTGACTATTTATTTGAGCAATAATCGGTCGGTGACTTTGGCACAACGTGAATTTCATCGCAGATTTCCTAGCCGTCCAACGCCTACTGGTGAAACATTGCAACGTTTAGCCGCTCGCCTCGAAGAGACTGGCACAACACGAGATGCTGCCAGGTGTGGCAGACCCCGGATTAGCCGTTCTGCAGAGAATATTGCTGCTGTAGCCGAAGATGTCATGGAAGCGCCGTCGACATCGACCAGACGACGTGCCACGCAAATGGGTATCAGTCGACGGTCTTTACAGCGAATTTTGGTACAAGATTTGAAGATGTTTCCGTACAAAGTCCAGACGGTGCATCAGCTGTTAGCTGCTGACCGCCAATCGCGTCTAACATACGCTCAAGCCATCCTTAATCACCACCAAGAGGAAGATGATTTTTCATCAAAAATAATCATGAGTGATGAGGCCCATTTCCATCTTAGCGGGTACGTAAATAAGCAAAATTTACGCTTCTGGGGCACTGAAAATCCGCGTGTAACCCACGAAGAGCCATTACACCCGCTCAAAGTCACTGTATGGAGTGCTGTTTTCGCTGGAGGAGTCATCGGACCTTTTTTCTTCGAAGACGTCGCGGGCCAAACGGTTTCTGTGAATGGTAAGCGCTACAGAGCAATGATCAACAGGACGGTGCAACGGCACACACTGCACGTGCCACAACCGATATGCTGAAGGATGCATTTCCCGGGGGCCTAATCTCCCGTTTTGGCGATTTGCACTGGCCAGCAAGATCGCCTGATTTGACCGCTCCAGACTTCTTTTTGTGGGGCGTTTTGAAGTCGCGGGTTTATGTCAACAAGCCTCATACTCTTGCAGCTCTTAAAGACAATATCCGTCAAGAATGTGAGGACCTATCGCCGGAAGTTTTGGCCAAAGTGATGGAAAATGCCATAAAAAGGGCTCAAACGATAATCAACTGTGGCGGCGGCCATTTACATGACATCATATTCTCGACTTGGTGTAAAAAAAATTAAAAGACCAAATAAAAATAATCCACAAGAAGAATCAAAGTTTTTCATTTTTTTTTTAAATTACAGCCAAAAAACATCGGAAGGTTATTTTTGCGCCACCTTATATTAACTAAGTGTCAGTGCCGGCTACAACGATTTGGCTCTTTTTTTTACCGGGAAAAGCTAAAGGTGCTAGAATACTAAAAGTAGTACTACAAGTTCTACGTATAAGTACTACTAGGAGCAGAAGTACTAAAGTCAAATGGAATTTGAGATTTGCAATTTATCTTTTCTTTCTTCGGAGAAATACTAAAAGTCCCAAATATTTTTAGCATCTGAATTTTAATTTTTTTAACTGTCCCAATTAACACTATTTGCTTATCGTCGGCTTCGACTGTACACCTGCACCTGACAATTTTAAGGGAGAAGGAAAAAACTTTGCACCTTTTTTCCTCTTTTTAATAAAATTCAAAATATGATGTAGATACATATGTGTTGTCATATTTTCTTTTTTCTACAAAATAACATATTTTTTTCACATAAAGTTTTTTTCTTGCATTCACTTGTTTTGATACGGTAAGTAGTTTAGTTTGAAAGTTAAGGACTCAACTGGCTAACTGGCTTCATGCGATTTTGACTACTTTTACTTCAAATATTCTTCAAATATTTATATCAGGCTAAGTATATACAAACACACATTTGTCCTTTCTAATGGTGTACTAATCTCAAATATCATAAAAATAAAATTCAGACTTGTCGGTATATGACCAAATAATATTTTTTTCATGTTCATTTTGCTTTACCTGACATTTAAAGATGAGAAATTGCGACATTAGAAAGTTCTTTTATGTCATGGAAGTAATGCCTTCCAAGTGTTCTGTTCCTCAAGTATCAGAGATTCGGACAGTTATAGGAAAAGTGAGGTGTGTCTTCATCGAAATCTTCGTCACCACACCCTACATACATTTACTCATCCTTGAGATACCTGCTCCTCCACTTCTTCTTTCTTTCTTCTTGAATTTTACAAATTATCCTACCCCTTCCGCGGGTGTCTCTTCTTATGATTTTCATTAAGTAAATTTTGGGAAAATTGATGGAAAATCTGTAGCTGCCCTCTCTATTTTTTTACGATTTCCATTTCTCTTTATGTACCAATTTCGCGTCTGAAAACATCACCTACATGCCCTTATTGGTATAACCATAGACTCCGTTCCTTACGAAGCAAAAGGAATAAGTTTTGGACAGATTTTCTTCGCACCAAATCCTTTTCTGATTACTCGAATTATCTCGGTCCGTATTTTAATTTTTCCGAACTGTATAATTATCTCTAGCAGAGCTTCCTAAATACTGCGCAACCCGACCTCATCAATGATCCTAAGACTCCTTCCTTTTGAAAATAATTCAACAGCCGACCCAAACACTATCGCCAACTTTTTTTGCTACATTCTTTAAACAATAACTCTTTTATCCCAGACCCCACCTACTTTAGTTACCTACTCAATTTCTCCACTGCCCCTTTCACTCTAAAATAGTTGATCCTATTATTATCGAATAAAAATTACTAAAAGTTAACGACGAATTTATTCGCGGACCTGATGGTATATTTCCTAAAAAATGTTAAAGGTGTTTCTATAAATATGGAAGACCTCTTATATACTTACTTACTCCCGACCCGTGAAGAGTCCGTGCCTGAGATACTGCAGCCTTCCACCCTCTGCGATCCCGAGCACGCTGCTTCCAGTTGTCCAGACCAAGCGCTCTGGCATCCGCGATGGCTTGGTCTTTAAAACGGAGGTTCGGTCTTCGTTGTCGTCTCGAACCTGGGGGCTGGGATTCGAAGATCCTCTTGGCTGGAGCGTTGTTGTCCATTCGCTCGATGTTGCCGAGCCAAAGTAGTCGACGAGTTTTAGCTTTTCGGACTACTTCCACATATTGGTACAGCTCATAGAGTTCGCGGTTGTATCTTCTCCTCCATTCGACCTCCTCGCACACAGGACCAAATATCCGTCGAAGGATTTTTCATTCAAAGGATCCCAGTATTAACTCTCCTTTCCTGCTTATCGTTCAGCACTCGGCGCCGTATAACAGAACTGGCAGGATAAGGGTTCTGTAGAGCATGCACTTTGTCCTTCGAGTTAAGAGTTTTGAACCCATTTGTTTTGCCAAACCGAAGTAGCAGCGGTTTCCTAGGGTAATTCTTCGACGGATTTCCACTAGGATGTCATTTGTGGAGTTGATGTTTACCCCGAGGTAGATGAACTCCTTAATTACCTCGAAGTTGCTGCTATCAACAGTGACATTTTATCCTAGTCAGTGGACAGATGATTTTTTCTTTGCTGATAGCATATATTTAGTCCTGTCCTTATTCACTGGTGGTCAAAAGGATGGTGATTGCGATTATATGAGAACACAAGCGTTCTCACTGTAGCATATAAACACTAGGCCAGGGTGTTGGAAAAGAGCTGGTTGCGGATGAGCCCTTGATGGGTCAACGGCAGCACTCACATCCCCGAAGTGGATTACCGTAATTACCGGCCTACTGTCTAAGGGTCAAGAACAGGGCGTGGCCAGTTTGGGAGTTGTGCCATTGGGGTAACTTCCCGACACAGATGAGGAATTAAGCAGATAGTCAACTCGAGAGCGAATCTCTCACCTTGCCTACAAGCTAAGTCGAACTGATAAGCCCCACTTTGCACTTATATGGGCTTTTACGTGCAAATTAAATGGGAATCACACACATATAAATCGAATTATATGGGGCTAATGGCCGCAGCCATGAAATGTCATTTTTTATAGCAAGAAGTTGGGAACAGTTGATGAATTTCAGCAGATTACACCTCACAATTTGGGCGTGTAAAATAAACATGGTCAATATGCGGTAAATATGGATTGATAAAAACATACTTACCACACAACTAATAACATAATAAAATATTTTAATATTAAGAATAAAGCTGTGTTTTAACTAATTTATTCTAATTTTTAATGAAAAATAATCAAAATAATTTTGATTAACGTGACTAATAAATAATAAGCAAGTTGATCATACATTTTCGGTTGACAATAAATTTAAGTATAACTTTACAAAAACGGATTTTGTTATGAATGGTTATATTGAAGCATTTAAGTACTTTTATGCTACGTTTTCACCAAAAAATAAACCGAGATTAAGCACAAAAAATAAAATACAAAATTAATCTTTCAGCGTTTCCACCGAAGAAAATAGATTAATCTGACGTTTGGCTCTCTACGTAATTGACATTTCAAAAGAGAAGAGATGTTTTTTCTTGAACGCCAAACAAAGCGAAAATAAAGCACACCATTTTATTCTTCAAACAAATATCAAGGTTTTAATGGTTGCATTGGCCGGGAGATGTCGCATATACAGAAAACACCGCTGTCAGTGATTAATTAATATTGGGGTAGCTAGAAGGAAAAAAATTGCAATTCAAGAAAAGATATGAGACATGTTGAGAGTAGGAGAGTAGTGAGTCGTATAGAGTGTGTTCGCAACCCGAATTTTCATGCAAGCGAAGTTTATTACCTAGATTTATTTTTAATCTTGTGTTTAGCAGATTAAAATTTGTATGGTTAATCTTCAGATTTAAAGTGGATTAAGGGCAGATTAACCTTGATCTCGGTTTAGTGCTCGGTGGAAACATTTCATTACACAATTGGGCACTGTTTAAAAATGCTTTTTAATATAACTTGATCCAAATCCTTACAAATATCGCTTTTGGTACGTGAAAACACTTTTTTTTAACAAGATTTGCAATCACTTGCTATAGAAAGATTTATAGAAAGAAAGGAAATTTATTAATACCCATCGAAAGTTTAAGCAATTTTATTTAGGGAACGTGAGGGAACGTGATTTTAGGAACAGCTGGCCAGTCTAGGACGTCAACACTCTTCCGAAAAAACCAATCTTTCACTACATTTGCTGAATGCTTTGGGTCATTGTCCTGCATAAAGATCCAATTTACTGGAATGGACTCGAAAGCGTAGGGCTCTATTGCAGTTGTTAGTATATCTAAATACTGGAATTTTTCCAATTTACCTTTTATCCTTACAATGGTTCCAACTCCATGCCAGGAAAATGCACCCCAGACCATAACGTTACCCCCGCCATGCTTAATTGTTTTTTGGGTGTACTTGGGATCCAAAGCATTGCTTTTTGGGCGACGCACAAACGTTTTCCCGTCTGGTCCAACTCTATTAACTTTTGTCTCATCGCTCCATAGCATTCTTTTCCAAATTGCAGGTCCTTATTTTGATGAGTTTTCGCAAAAGTTAAACGTTTTCTTATATTCCTTTTGGAAAGAAGTGTTTTTGTCCTTGAGATGCGTCCAAATAGCGCAGCTGCATTCAATATCCTTCTAAGTGAACAGCTTGAGATGTTTAAGCCAAATTCGTCCTGAATTTCATTGGATATCACGCGGGATGATTTAAAAGGATCCGTTTTGCTCTTCCGTATGATGGTTCTATCCATTAGAACAATAGTTTTTTTTGGTCTTGGACGGCGTTTTTTGTTGCAGGCATCTGGTCTTTTTTTACCAGCTTAATAGCATTGTACACCATTTTTCTGGAACACTTCAATGTTTTGGCTATTTCAGCTGGCTTCATGCCGTCTTGATTATTTCAAGAAATATTCCAATTACAGCGATCTGTGCTATTTTTGTGTCCTGCCGCAAAGATCACATCACAGAGTGAAGCAATAAAATTGACTAAACTATTTACTAAAAATATTTTACACCCAAACATTACTAATTCAGTAATTATACAATAAAATATGCATTTTTTCTCATTTTATTAATCAAAATTAAAAAAAAATTATAACAACCCAAGAATGTTTATTTTAAGGCAGATAAAAAATAGAGAACTATTTCTTATAACCGCAAAAAATATTCCAACTAAATTGTAACAACTTTATTGGGTAACTAATTTTTTGTTTCTTTATAAACATTTATATTAAAATAAAATAAAAAGTTAAATCACATAAACTCAACACTTCGCAGAATTTCCTATTTCCCAACACATCCGCCGTGACCAGCTGTATTGTTGTTGCGATTTGGATACGTTGCAAAACTCCCCACAATTATTTTTGGCGGGTAATCTAGTAAATTAGATCTAACTTCATGTGTCTGGCTCACACGTATTCACAGATGAGAGGATTTTGCGGTCGTTATTAAATATTTTTTGCGGGTTGAAAGTGATAGGGAATTGCAGAGTTGACTATCTGGTTAATTCCTCATCTGTGCTATCTATCTACTGAGAGAAGGGCTCTATTGTTTTCAATAAACAAAACATCAACAACTGCGATCCCCATTAAAATTTAACTCTTCCCAATCATTCATTCCTCTGTTATGCGCATGAATAATTGTTTTTATTTACATAAATGTATAAACATGACAAACCAAAGATAGATATTCATGAGAAATGAAATAAAAAAAAAACAAAAAAAAAAACCACTCGTAAACATATATATTCATTTGCTATTTTGTGGCCAATTAATTTGTTAATTTCTATTCATTTCAAGAATAATACCTACCTACTTAACATAGCGTAGAGATAACCAAACCCATTAGTTGCAGATACATTCAAATGAATTCAGTTCCTCGTGTGTTGACTGCGGTATTAGAAGAGCAATCCCAATCGATTCATTTTATGAGGGCAATAAAATGAAATGATTTGGGAACTACCTGTGTGCGCGGTGTTAACAACACCCACTGTGTTGTGTTGGGTAACGCTATCCGCAGTCCTCCTTCTTGAGGCACAACAATGGACGATGCCGATTCATCAAATCTGACACCGACAACCGAATGGACCTGACCGAAAATTGACACCTCTCCGTGGCCAGCGAGGCTGCTAATTGGCTCGAAGCTGTGCAGCTCCAGCTACCTGTGAGGGCGCATCACACTGTCAGATGCGTTTGATCAAATTCATCGCGTTCCCATAAATCCCGCATGCGAATAATCTCCAAAATTATGCGCTTCGTTTTTATTCAAAAAAAAAAACAAATTTTCGTCGTTGTTGGTGCAGCTTAGTTCATCATAATTTAAAAGTTTTACGAGCGCCTCTCACAAGGACGTCTCGTCGACGTGTTTTGTAGTCGTCGTCGTTATTCAGCGAGCGGACAACCAGTTTGGCTGTGCTGTGCGCTGCTGTCACCGATCGTCGTCGTCGTCGTCGTTGTTGCCGTTGACTATATCACGGACGTGGGCACACATAACTCATGTGCAGGCATGTGCAGCCCCGCTCCGTATAGTCTGTCCGGAATGCCCATATTTTAGATCAATTCTGGCGATAAGATCTTTCTTTAAATGCGCGAGCCGTGTGAATGCAGTGCAATGCGCGCGTGATTTGGAATTTATCGATGGGGAAACGGACTGACACAACGCGACGCGACGACTTCGACTTCGACTTCGACCGACGAGGAACAAGTTGAACGCGAGTGTGTAAGTACTCAAAGCCGGATTCACAACTAAAAGCTAATTAGATATGGCGTTCAACTTGACTGCAAGCAATGCATCTATAAATACATAGCTATACTTAGTTCTTGCTGTTTTATTTGACGTATCATTTGTTTAAGCAAATTAACTCATCAGACAGAGAGTTGAGTGCCAGACGAAATGTGTAGGTACCTATCGTTTTTTTTTTCTGGTTTCGTCGTCAGTTCTGCTGCTGGCTGTGGAATGGAAATTGATGATCCATTGTAGAGGCTCAGTTAATTTGTCGTTAATTTCTTTGCCTAATTAGGTAGCTGCATTTATGGCTGCAGCGATGGTAATAAATGGACGAGGAATATAATATATGTTTATTTGACGGAAAGAGTGATTAAAACTCCAATAAACTGCGGATGTCATGTATCTGGATGGGAGGTAGGTAGGCACCTCTGCCTTTTGAAATGAGTTTATTAAGCTTTAGTCAGTTTTGATGACAAAAGGATGACAATGATGTCATTTTAGTATTTCGGGACATGAATCCAAAATGTCAGTCCAGGTTAATTGTGCATTTATTTGCATGTTAATTTGTTGTTTAAATTATGACCAAAACTCAGTCGTTGAGACGTGTTGGTTGGTTGGTTGGTTTCCACTTACCTACCTGCGCCAAAGTTTATTAGCATCACCTACTGTTTGTTTTCGGTAGACGGTGGATCCAAAATCAAGTCGCAGTTGGAGTCTAAGTAAGCCAAAGCTTAGTATAGTTTATGGTGGTGGGTTAGGTACCTTACAGCACGTAACCAGGGGTCGGGGGCTTGTTAAGTAAAATTAGAGTAGGGGAAGCCGTGGCAAAATGGGCCCCCGCTATATTTCTCCATTAAGCAAGGTGAGAACTCTGAAAGTAGGCTGTCTGCTTTAATGTATCGGTGGCAATTAGGGTAAAACCCTTTTTTGAACAAAAGTGGCATTTGTATTGTGTTTTGGCTAAGAAAAGCTTTTTCATTGAGTTGAAGTTAGTTTAAAGCAAAATTAAGTGTTTATTTTTAAAGGAAGGTCAATTTTAAAATGCATGGCATGGGTGCATGGTGCCATATTTCATGTTTTAGATGGTTCGCAATTTTTTGAGAAAACCTAACCGGCAAGCATGGAGCGTAAGCCATATGCGACGAGCTGTTGAAGACGTCAAACCAAAACAAAATGGGCTGTAAGGCAGCTGCCGAGGAAAGACCGCAGTGAACAGGCTCTCCTTACAAGGCGGACGTTGAAGTTGAATCCAACAATTCCAAGCCCCCCACTATAAAAAAGAAAAAAAGGCACTCCTAAAAAGAAAAAGAGCAGGAAGATTCTTCTTTCGAAAGCGAGCAGGGTAAAAAGTGTCTTTATTGTAGGTATCTTTACTCTTAGTCTACAGAAGGATGGGTTTCCTGCAGAGCCTGTGGGAAGTGGGCGCATTGTTCTTGTGCTGGGGAGGATGATGTTGACGATGAATCCAGCCACATTTGCTAGCGTTGCAGCCAAATTTACCCCTGTGCCCATTAGGCCCCACCCATGTTCATTGGGAAAACTCAATAATTTATTTAAATCCATAACACATGCTGAATTATTAATATTTATTTATCTTTCTTTTGTTTAATAAATCCTTTTTCTAATAAAATTATTTTGGAGATAAAAAACTTGTTTATGAAGTTTTTATTTAAAAAAAAACCTTAAGAGGCCCGCTATGCCCCGGTTTCCCCTAGTAAGCGTAAGTTTTCATGTAAAATTTTTATACAATTTTTACTCGATTCGAAAATAACCAGTCTGTTTCCATGGAGAAGGTAGGTAGATCTAAATCACTGATTTATTGTTTGACAAACGTCAAAAAGTAAGAAATGTCATAAGAAGCTTCTCAGATTTGTCATTCGGTCAAGGAAGCCAGACTTAAGATGCCCTTAACTTAAAAACTGCTGAACAAAACATTCTGAAAATTGTTGTTCACGTGTTCCAGTAAATTTGTATTACTTTACAATTGCCGGTCTAAGGTAAGGGTATGCAAAGAAAAGATTGTTTTCAAGGGGCCCTTCCTTTTTTACCCTAAATATCCCACTGGTACCGCCAGGAACCAACCAAAAATAATTAAAACTTTGTTAAACGAATTTTTTCAAACTTCCCGCTGCCGCTTTAAAATATATTTCTTCATACAAGCGCCACCGTTTGCGCCGGTCAGCACTTGAAATCGAATTATTTGACTTGGGTATGTTCAGTAATAAGTTGTCACAACCGCGCAAAAAAAAACTTTTGCAAAATTGCAAAGTCGTAGAACAAAAGTTGTTCCGAAAAGCGAGTTTTTTAATATTAATTTATTTCAGCTCAAAAAAAAAAGTTAAAAAAGGTTAAGGCCCTTCTGCTATAAAGAATACATATTGAAAAATTTATTAGTAAATGTAATATTGGTTTGAAATTTTGCACGTTTGTAGAAAACAAAACTTATTGGACGGGTGTTATATTATTTTTTTCAAGGGGCACCTGTCACCCTTTTAAAGGAAAGTTATATATGTAGTAGCGTTGCCATGAAGAAAAAAATATTTGAGGCCTATTTGGGGGCCATTTGCTTACAGTAAGTGCCACTTTTCGTTAATAGTCTAAATTAATTTCGCCACCAATTCTCTATGAAAAGGATTTCCCTCTGCATATCCAAGTCATTTTAAAAACACCCAAGGCGTAGTTTTTTTTTTTTGATCGGGTCGATATCGCTGTACAGCTCGTAAAGTTTGTCGTTGAATCGTCTCCTCCATAACCCTTCAATGCATTCGGCACCAAATGTCTTACGAAGAAATACGAAGAAATTCTCTCAAAATGACCACGAATATCTTCATGCTATTTTGAAAGGGTCTATACTTCGAGTTCATAGACTAGAACTGGGATTATAAGGGTCACAATTAGAGTTTCCTTAGTTGTTTGGGAGAATACTTACATCGTTGCTTTCTTAGCTCAAAAACAACAGCGATTGGCAGACGTTATTCTTTGCTTGATTTCTAAAGATATGCCATTTTCAGATGTGATAGCTCAGCATATGTATAGACAAATTCCCTTACTATCCCTTGTTGTTCTGAATTCCTTGTGTTTTCTTGTGTAATTTGCTAAATTGTGGACTTACCGAACCTTAAACTGCACTGATGGGGTTTGGTCAGGTGAATCAGGTATTTGACAAATGGTTCCAGTTTTCATCAGGCATAGGTACATTCTCCCGACAAAATCTTCTTTTTCGAGTCATCTCCTGTTGCCTTAAATAGTTCGGCGGCTAGACTGTCTGGCTAATCCGCCTTGTTGGACTTTAGTCTAGATTTTGCTGTCCTATGCTACATCGTATATAAAAACCTAATTTGATTTGTAAAAATAAGGCACTTTTGACTTTTTCTAGCCAGCGAAACAGTTTTCATTTTACAATTTTTTAGTATTTCGGTCACGACCACGTCTTCAATTAGCTCTTGACCGAGGAAGGACTTAAATGTTTTTAACGCGCTTTTCTTTTCTCATTTACTAATTCGGTTATTTGCCGATAATATTTAATTTCTCTTTTTGCTTTTGTTATCCTTCTGTAAAGAGTATTATACCAGGCAGAGCTTCGTATAACTTCGATCGACTTCGTCTTCAAGTTGGTCATTCATTGGTTTTAAAAAATTCCCAGTTAGTTGTTCGACTAGTTAGTCTGGGTGGACTGTCCTTTTTCCGTAGGCAGCCGCCAATAGTCAGAATGAGTGGCGAGTGGTCTGAGGAGAGATCGAAGCTTTTTTCATCTATAAGGTCTGGAGTTTTTGACGAATCCGACTGCCAATACGTCGGTTTACCGGTCGGGAAAAAGTCTACCCGAATTCCATACCGGATCCGTATACGAATTTACCTTTTGATGATGTAGCACATCTAGAACCGCAGAAGGTGTGTTTATACCCTATCCTAAGGGTATATTAATTTTGACACATAGTTTGTAACACCCCTTAATATTCGTCGCAGACCAATATCTAAGACTATTTAGCAATGTCCGTCCGTCCTTCCGTCCGTCAATATCAACTTTTGAGGCCTTTAAAGTTATGCTAGGAAGCTGAAATTTGGAGCATATACTCCCTAGGGTTCCGAAATAGTTCCGAAATTTTCAAAATACGCCCACTGCCACGTCCACAATTTAGAAAAAACCGTTTTAAGGCTTAAGTTAGAGAGAAAAAGTTGTACAACTTTCCCAAGATATGTAGGTACTGCCCACCTTTAATAATTTGTCATATAAAGTTTTTGACACGGCTACTTTTTGTTAGCGTTTTTCACTAAAATGCTGTTTTGTTCGAAAATTTTCATAGAAATCGAAAAAAAAATGTTTAACGATATATTAAGCCAATATTTTTTCCAATATATCGCCCATACAAAGTTTTTGGGCACACCCACTTTTTGGGGGCGTTTTTTTCAAAAAAATAATTTTTTTTCTATAAATTTCATAGAATGAATTAAAATGCTATCCATCATCTTCCTTATGCTTTTTTTCTTTGGGGTATATAGGGATAAGGATAGGGTATCATACTGTTCGCCCTAAGCGGACTGTAGCCTTTCCCTATGTTTGGAATTAAAATCGACACCTACAACGAAATTTTGTCCAAATAAGTCAAAGATACATATAAAATCATTTTTCCCTGGGAGGGATATAAATACCCGCAACATCCTTAGTTTTGCTCTTCTTTTTCACGCGAACCGTAATTATTTGAATTAAGTGAATGTTCGATATTGTCTTTTACAAGCAAAGTCGCTCCGCCTCTAGCCCTTTCCGAAGGGTGACATGCGTGATAGGCGCTATATGGACTTATTTTTGTACTTAATTCAGATGCGTTTCAGAAATTACGCAAAAAAATTGATATAGAAAAAGAGCCCAAAAATCTACATAAAAATTGCGGATCTCTTCCTAGGAAAAAACAAGTTTGGTGTTTCTTCTTAGTACTTACTTTTTGGCTCTTTTCCCTAAAATTTGGCGAAATTTCTAACTTTCTGGTGTATTTTCCTTTTTAATTTTTGGGGGTTTTTCTCCCAAAAACATTACGCCCAAATTATATTAGATTTTTCCGCTAACACTCTTTTGGCGTAATTTCAGGCAGCCTATGTCAATATCATTCCTGTTAAGTTGAATGATGCGTGCCTCGAAATTTATGTTCGAGCTCGTCTAACTTTTCAAACATGTTCTTCCAGTCTGGCAAGAATTGCGGAGTAAACTTGAGGTACTAGATTGATTTTGTGACGTGGCCTCGGCATACCTATGTCTGTGGGCGAGTATTTGACGACTTTTCATTAATTATTTTCTTTTCTCGCGGGTGTTTGGAGATTTCCTTACCATCACCGGTCCAAAGTTCGACGACTTTGCTTTCAGAGGTCTTTCTTTCGGCTGTTTGGACCGTGCCTTTACCTTTTTCCGTCATCCTGTCTGTTTTGTAGCTCTTTAGCTACTTAGCAGGTGCAATTTATACAAGTTGGCAAATATTAGTTTCTAATTATACCGCACTCTTTCGATAAGTGTTTGCCAGCACCCGGTTCTTTCTGGCCATACGCAGTAGGTAGTGCGATTGTAACATTGGCAACGCTTACACTGAGGAACGAGTCGAGTTCACAATATTGAAGATATTTTTAGTATTGTAAATTTTTTCAATATTTTCCGACTTTTCAAAGCTAATCATGAACAGTGGAAGTCCACTCTTTACTACGATTTCTTAACTGCGCTATTTTTTTTTTTTAATTTTTAAGAAGATTTACTGCGTCGATAATTTTAAAGCCTTTAATTTTAAGGTCTTGCAAGATGTCTTCTTTGCAGCACGAAGAATACAGATGTCGGGCTATTACTCGACGCGACCTTTCCGACTTGTTCTCATACTTTTTAAAGAAACTCCGCGGTAGCTTTCGAGATCGTAACGTTAGATTTCCATGCATTATTATTCATGGGTGTTTTTTTGTTTTTTTTTTGTCGGAGGTTGCTGCTATCCGATGGAGCGCCCACACACAACTACAGGTCCATTGTACTACCATTCAGACACCTTATATTAATGTACTTAGTTTTCCCGTCTTTCGAAGAAAAACAAGAAGGAGCTTCAGTGATAAAGAGCTTAGATGTTCGGCACTCACCACGTCAGCCCCGAAGAACCGCCACCTGATGCGAGCATAGGCCGGACAACTGCAGATAAAGTGTTCTGCTGTGTCATCCTCCTCACCGCAAGCAGGACAGGTAGTGGTGTCGCTTAAGCCCAACACATTTAAGTGTTTAGCAAAAGCTTGGTGGCCCGAAAGAACGCCTACAAGCAGCCTACAGTCGATTCTCCTCAGAGATAGAAGAAAAGATTCTAAACTTTTGCAAATGCCCGGGCGCAGTAGTTTGGTTTGTCTACATCCAACGCAATCGCGCCACCGAATCTTGTGTTCACGAGAAACCCAAGAATCGATAGACGACATGACCAAAGATGCAGGCAGACCCAACACAGTTTCGGGTCCTGAGAAAACTTCTTCTGAACCTTGCCTAGCAAGCTCATCCGAGATCTCATTTCCCTGGATGCCAGTGTGACCTGGTACCCAGACAAGTTTCACTGTGTTCAGTCTTCCCACAAAATTCAGAGAAAGCTTGAGTTCTAGCACTAACTTGGACGAGGTAAGAGGGTTTTGAAGCGCTTTTAATTCAGCTTGGCTATCACTGCAGATGAAAATGCCTCTAGCCCTCCACCTGTTGTTCACGTTCACAATATAGCGCATAGCCATTAGGATGGCAAAAATCACCGCTTGGAAAACAGATGCATGTTTATCCAAGAGCCCGGTTTACCCCTGCCCGGTTTAGGAGCCATCCGTGAAAATGCGATGGCATTCAATCCATGGTTCAGAGTCTGACCGAAGCCATTCCGTTACCTGTGGAAAGTTGACGTGGTAGTTTTTTCGCAGAAGGATTTCTGGTGTCATTGCATCAGACGGCATATCCATAAGACAGGGGTCAAAGGATAATTCTCGAGCAAGTTCTTCAAAATTCCAGTGCGCATGGTACCAAAAACCACCTCTCTTTAAGCGAAAGATGGTTTTTAGCGTACATCCCATGATATATAAGTCAAGGGGAGGAAGATTCATCAAAGCATCTAGAGCAGAGCCCTAGGTAATAGGGAAGGCCCCTGTACAGCCGAGACAAGCCGTTCTGTGGAGTTTGGCAAAAGAAGCAGTAACACGTTTCCGCGAAAGCCTGTTCCACCAAACAACTGATGCGTATGAGAGTAGCGATCTAATCATGGCCTTATAGATCCAAAGGACCCGTTTCGGAGACAATCCCCATGTCTTACCAAAAGCGCCTTTACACTGCCAGAAGGTCGACAGCGCTTTATCGGTTTTCGATTCGACATGTTTGGACCATAGAAGTTTTTTATCAAGGATTACACCCAGATATTTGACTTCATCGGATATATATGGGTGTTACTTTGAATTCCGATTTCAAAAGTTTCTTGAGAAAACTTTATAATTTCTTATAGCCCGTGATTCCAACAAAGTTTATTGAAGGCGGTAGGTATATCCTACCACAAGGCTTTTTCTCGTGCGCCTCTCATTTTCTTAGCTTTATTTCCTCAAGGATCTCGATTACTGGTGAGTCAAGACTTTTTTTTTGTTTGGTCGCCTCTTTGTACAAAATATAGGACTGAAACAAAAAAGAAAGGTCTGTCTTCTCAATTATAGCACGAACGGTCATCGTATTTAACCGATTTGTTTAAAAGAAATCTTATTTCTAAAAGAGATAGCTTCGTCTAAGGGTTCCACATTTCAGGGAATCCTGATAGGGAATTTAGGTTTTGGTTAAGTGAGATTTTTCTCGCGGAACTCGTCCGATTTTAAAAATTCTTTCAATGTTGGAATGGTAATACCCTACGCATCAGTATAGGCCATGAATATTCTCTATCTTATATGACTGTCTCTCAGCCTATCTGGAACTGAAGAACAAGCATAGCAATTAAATAGTGGCACACCATCTCCACACTTTAATTCTTCAATTCTTCCCGCTCAAATAAACTGGGCTTTATTTACTTACATCACTTTATTCAGCGTCCACTGAACATACCTACACCTAGCTATAAGTACTGACTCAACAAAAGAAGAAATTGTAGCGGAACTGGAAAACATACTCAATGGCATTCGTTCGAAATCAGTTAAGGCGCCTAAAGCGGCCTCCATCAATTACTTAACAAAACTCACTCGAATGCATCGACGAAAGTTGAACGCATTTATTGTTGGCTAGCACTCCAAATAAAATGCACACCAACAAACCACAACATGCTGCCGGGCTATGCTTTTGCTTTGTTGTGTTGTGCTGTGCTGTGCTGTGCGCCACAACAAAAGGCGTGTCAGACATGTGTGAAATATTTCATTTCTTCAAAATGTCGGCCAAAGACGAAGAGTATTTTCTCTGACCCGCATAAGCAATCAATCATAGGTAGGTAGCTGTGTAAGCTCCATGAAGAGCATACCTACTTTAAAGAATCTGATGTGAATGGGGTTAGAGAGGTAAATTTGCAAGCTTGATGGATTACAAACAATGGATGTTTACATACCTACCTTACCTACCGACATTATGTTTTATAGAGAGACGTGTGATGGAGTAGACCTCTAAGCCATGACTTTACCTACGTGCACACATTCTCGTGATGGATTAACTGTTCATGTTAAATCGCAAATTCACAATGACTGTCTAAAAAAAAAAATGTCTTAAGACTGCTGACTGAATAATTATATTCCCTTTCCTCTCTTCCTGCTTTTAGTTAAGTTTCTGAGGATATTATTTTTTTTTTGTTAATAAAACCAAATTGTTCAGTCTTGTAAACTTTTGTTATCCTATGGAGAAATCTTCTCTGATACATTTCACTTCTAGTACCTTTTGTAATCTTGACGAACAAAAAAGTTCACTGCAGGCCTAATTATAGCTAGGTATGCGAAAAGGTTTAGAAAGGCATAGGTCCTAACTGTCAAACAGATCTCACAGAATAAAATTTGACGAAACTAAAAGTGGAAGATTTTTTTTTTTAATCTGGAAGTACCTCAAGGTTCTTGGTTGAAACCTATATTAATTCACTGCTTGGACTTAATTTTGGAACCGCTTTTGCTGCTGAATGTTTTATTTCAGCTGTGTTGAGTAGATATGGATTGAACTGACAAATTGATATACCGAAGAAAACTGGGATCTGAACTTAGTAAGGATAACCTGATCCAGCCGTACATAAATGTTTTCTTATATAACGGGTGATCCAAGTGGAGATACTTTTTTCAATAGCCTTTTTTGATAGATCACGTGTGAGTCGTGTCATGCTGTCATGTTATTTTTGTTTAGTATTGTTTGGCATTTCATAATGGAAAGACTTACGCGTGAACAACGTTTACAAAAATTGTTCAACTTTATTATGAAAATTCACGTTCTGTGAGGAATGTGTTTCGTGCACTTCGCTCAACTTATGGTCAACATAATCGGCCTACTGAGCGTACTATTCGCAACACCATCACCCATTTTGAGACCCAGCATTCATTATTGGATAATATTCGACCGAATAGACCACGTCCAGCAGGCTGTGAAGAAAATGTAGCGGCCGTAGCTGAGAGTGTACACGAAGACCGTAGAGTCGGACTGACGTATGGAACGACTTGGCGCATTTTACGTCAAGATCTTAAATTGAAAGCGTACAAAATATAGCTTGTGCAACAACTGAAGCCGCTCGACCTTCCCAAGCGACATCGCTTCGCGCTATGGGCTCTTGAAAAGTTCCAAGAAGATCCGACGTTTTCGAGGCAAATTTTGTTTAGCGATGAGGCCCATTTCTGGCTCAATGGGTATGTAAACAAACAAAATTGCCGCATTTGGGACGAAGAGCAACCTGAAGAGATTGAAGAACTGCCACTTCATCCAGAAAAAACAACGGTTTGGTGTGGTTTGTGGGCCGGTGGAATCATCGGTCCATATTTCTTTAAAAATTATGCCGGTGCGAACGTAACCGTCAATGGCGACCGTTATCGTGCCATTATAACCGACTATTTGATGCCTGAAATTGAAGCTCGTGATCTCGGCGACATTTGGTTTCAGCAAGACGGCGCCACTTCCCACACATCGCATCAATCAATGGACTTATTGAGAGAACATTTCGGTGAGCACATAATTTCACGTTTTGGGCCGGTCGATTGGCCACCAAGATCGTGTGATATCACACCGTTAGACTTTTTCCTGTGGGGCTTATGCCGACAAACCCGCTTCGTGTCATTCGCCAGTTACCAGTCGAAATGCTCGAACGAGTGGTCGAAAATTGGACTCAACGGATGGACCATCTGCGATGTAGCAACGGCCAACATTTGATAGAAATAAATGCCAAAGAATGTTCTTTCAAATGATAATAAACATTCTCCATTAAATTTGAATTTTCTGTGTTTTTTTCTTTAAAAAAGTAGGGAACCGCAAAATGGATCACCCATTATTATCAATAACGCTTCAGAGGGATATCTTTGTTTTTTCTTCATGCTCCGGAGTGCGGTTCTGATGTTCCTCTACCATTTTTTGATTCCAAGATTTACTTCTAGTTTCTAGTAAAATTCTTCCAAGGTGGCGGGAATATTTTAAGGGATTTTGAAAGTTTCCAGGAGCCTAACGAAAACGGCATTACGCAGTCAAATAATTTTAAAAAGCGATCAAATACATACACCAAAAAGCGAAAAGCTGTTGGACCGGACGAAAATTTAGGAAACATAGAGCTCAGATTAGATTCCTACCTACAAACTGTGATGACCAACCTTAGATGCAATCTATAAGGAACAAATGGAAGAACATGGTGATTGCTTAACATATTTACGTAACGTAACAAAAATAAAAGACTGAAACCTGCATACAGATGAGCATGGACATGTATGAGGGGCGGAGTATGACTGGAGTCAGTGAAGTGTTTCCAATCAAAGTTGGTGTGCACCAGGGAAGCGACTTAAGCCCCTTGCCTTTTCTGTTTTCTATTATCTGATTTCCAACAAGCACTTGATGGATATTTTGGAGAGGAATGAGTATCGTGTTAGCACAAATTAGACAGAGCGCCACGCTTATTCTTTGACCAACTTCGAATGATTCCAGACTTTTATTGGAACGCAAAGTGGTTCCCCAGTATAAGAAGTTCAAATTTCTGGAAACGACAGCGAAGCAACCTGATGACGACAATAGTCATCGTGTAAGCGTGAAGTGGATAAAGTAGTAGAAAACCTCTGCTACCTTCTGCGACAAAAAAATTTCCTCGTAAGATGAGAAGGTTCTTCACTGCAGTTGTTCGTCCGGCGCTCACATACGGTTTGCAATATTGGACAACTTATACAAAAACAATGAGGTCAAATTGACAGCAGCTGAGATAAAGAATCTTTGCATGAGAGCAGAAGTAACGTAGCTTTTCGAATTAGAAGTTCACAAAGATCCGAGAAAGCCTGCAACGTCAAAGAACCCGTCTTGAAATTGGAATACGACCGATTGAGTTATAAGAGCCATTTTCAAAGAAGGGATGTTACGAAACCCTTCAAGAAGGCAATGTCACTCAACGTTTACCAGCACGAAAGACAGGCAGGCTGCAAATAAATTTTGAGGTCAAAACTGTGAACCCCAAAGGCGAACCAGTATGAACGCAGTATAGTTGGAGGGTTATGAGCCATAGACTAATATGATTATCTTCCCAAGGTTTTTGAAAACTTAGTTTTAATTAATTTTGACTTCACGCACCTTTTGAGCTTAGCTCTCCATAAATTTGACGATCTGAAAAATAGAAAGATTGATCGCTAGACACCTTCTTATTTGCCGAGAAAAAATACCTTCTTTTTCCTATGCACGAACGAACTAAGCATTTTTCGGTTTCTCTAGATAAAAATGTCAATTTCATGATAAACCCAAAAACTACACAAACAATTTTACTTATCTACTAGAAACTAGATGATTGGAAACTTTTCCATTTGAAACCATTCCTACCTAACTACTCCTTCATTCTTCTCTCCATTTTGCGGTATCCTTCAGCTCCCATGAGAATACACACACACATTTCATACACAGTTACTTATAGAGTTAGAGTAGCCAGTTAGGTAGGTATATCTATATATATATGGCCTTTTCTTATTCTGTCTCTCCGGTTGTTGATTAAACTTATAAATTGGCTCTTTGTTCAACTCATGTGTCATTGGTGTGGTAATCCTTTAAGTAGCCCAGTGGGGTCCGACGATAAATTTTATCGACAGTTTGGGCGTACAATAAACCAAATGAAAACTGACATCAATTTAGGATTAAATCGGTGATATGTTAGCAGAGAGACGACAGCACACCACAAAATATATTTTTACATTGTGTGACTATGTATGTGCATATTAAAACACACTTGAAACAAAAAGGGATTACCTATATCTAGGTAGGTACTAAATGATACATGTACCACTGAAATGTCATTCGTAGATTGAAATACATTGTTAGGTGATTCCGTATAAACTCAATTAAAGTACATTATTATTATTATTTGAGAATATACAAATTTTTATACAGGGTGTTCTTTTTAGATGTAAAGAACTCCGTCGTTTTAATGACCATCATTTTGGCTTTATTGGAAGGATAATTTTATGCCGTTAATGTTTAAATGTGATTTCGGGCATGTTCGGCTGGTTCCAATAAAAACAAGTCTAGATGTCCAATTTTTTAACCACTTTTCAAGCATTTGGGGCTGTATGTCGGCAATAACGCCACGAATGTTGGCTTCCAAGTCCCCTAACGTTTCTGGTTTGTTGGAGTAGGCGAGCGACTTCACATATCCCCAAAGAAAAAAATCACACGATCTTGGTGGCCAATTGACAGGTCCATTCCGCGAAATTATGCGCTCATCGAATGTTTCCTTCAATAAATCGATTGTGACGTGCGCTGTGTGGCATGTAGCGCCGTCTTGTTGGAACCACATTTCATCCACATTCATGCCATCCAATTCGGGAACAAAATAGTCGGTTATCATGGTTCTATACCAATCTCCATTAACGGTAACTGACTCTCCAGCATCATCTCGGAAGAAGTATGGCCCAATGACTCCACCAGCCCATAGAGCACACCAAACAGTCAGTTTTTGTGGATGTCATGGCGTTTCAAGGGTCTCATGTGGATTTTCTTCACTCCAAATGCAGCAATTTAGCTTGTTGACGTAGCCATTCAACCCAAAATGAGCCTCATTATCTGAACAACAAACTTCGCGAAGTGAACCATTATTTTCGAAATAAATTTGCATGATTTGCAAGCGTTGTTCATTTGTCAACCTGTTTATGATGAAATGGCAAACCAAACTGAATATAAATGACATTAGAGTTTCCATATTTGAACACAAAATATCATTTTTATCTCTATTCGAAAAACCAACCTCTAAAAAACACACCCTTTAGGGTTACCATACAAGCATGGTTACCAACTCTATAAAAGGCCCGGCCCAGAGATTTTTTGTTTTCCAGGAAAGTGTTTGTGTCAACGTATAGGTACTAAATATAGCTATTTAGATTTTAAAATTTAAAAAAATCTATGGGAAACCTCTTGATTTTTATGATGATTTCAGGAGTTTTCGTGAAACCTTAGGTAGCAGTGCGATGTGAATAAGGTATAAGTTTGTTGCCAAAGACGTTCTGTGTGTCACTAAGTTGTAATGCCTCCGCATGCAAGGATTTTCTTATTGCTATTAAGGATAACATAGCCAGCTAGGTCAGTTCGGTGAGAAATGTTAACAAAATAATTTTCCGATTTCACACGGCACTGAAATCTGAGGTTTCCACAAAAAGATTTCGAAATCTCGTTAAAGCATTCACACCGAACATTCGTTTGACGTTTCGGTCAACCATGGCAAAATAAAAGCGAATAAACAACTATTGCGTTGAAGTTGCAATTGCACTGCTAGTCCAATATAAGCTAACAATCCCTATATCCTCATATAAATCGCGTGATCGTCGTTAAAGAAATTGGTAAGCTGACTCTTAGTTGACTTGTAACACAGTTGAAAATCGGTCAACCGCTTGTCAACTGATTTGTGGCTCTTGAAGAATGTGTCAAAAGGTGCATGTGTCAGATTATGAGGAGGTTTCATCGAAGCCATCATTGACTACTGCCAAACTATTTATCACTATAAACTAATGCTAACAAATTTTCAATCACTGTAAGCGAATTTTCGGTTTGAATAAATTGTAAACATTCAAAACCTGGCGGCCCAGAAAAATTTCGACTGGGCCCGCAGCCCGTAGATTTAAGCAAATTCCCGGAGTGATTTCAATTAAAATCAATTACGAATATTAAATTTGACAAAAGCATTTAAAAAAAACATAATAACAATAATAAAATTGCGAACTTATTTAACAAAATAAAAAGAGAGAACAAAAATAATTGCTTAATTTACATGGTCGTATCTGCCGAGGTTGAAAAAAATATCGAGTAATCGAACACACTATGAGAAGAAATTGAGTCCATGTCATTGAGTCATGACCCTTTGGCTAATTTCATTTTAATGTCACTTTAATGGCCATTTTAATGTTTAATGGCCACGTAGGATAGGTTAGGTTAAAACAGGGGTGTGATGTAAAAACTACCACACCACACTAGACGATCCCTGGGGAACTGACTTCAAAATCGAAACACTAAAAAAACCTAAACATTTTCCCTAAAACACACCAATTTCCCTACAAAAGCCAGAAAGGCCTTTGAAGTTGGTATCGTCTACTTCCTCCAAAGCTTCGAAGAAGTATTTCCCTTCGTGAGATTGCCACGCATTCACACAATATGTGCGGTGTATCCTCAACAGCCTGAAGATCGCCACAGAATTCCGCAGATGTCTGTATCTGACAGCCCGGGTCTTACTAGTATCCTTTGCTTATCCCTACTAATTTTCATAAACTTCCTGGACCTCTTATCGTTATCTACGTTATAGCCGTAGATATTATAATTACAGAGAGAAAATAACTAAATGATCTAGATCATTTATAAACATGGAAAAAAGAAGAGGACCAAAAATAGATCCATGAGTGACATCAGTGCTTACAGGTAGAAAAGACGACTGCTCATGTTAATATCAATGGCATCAATGGAACATCACCTGATACCTGTAATATAACTATGACCTGATCAGTAACCAGACTGAAGAGGATACCTATAATAAGTTTGTTTAGTTCAATATGTTCTTTTATTTGACTCGAAATAATGGACTCATATGCTTACGACAAGAATTTTTCTTAAGCAAATCGACGATAGACCGAATTTTCAAGTCGAGACACACCATCTTTCCATCAACTTCAAAGTCGCATGTGATAACATTCATTCATCAGGATTCCTACCTTTTGTAAATCGGCTTCAACAAAACGTAGATGACTGTTGAAAGCAGAACCTCAGAGGTTATAAGGAGTTTACAAACCTACCTCACGGTAATAATCTACTCGACAAGTGGAGATTTAATGAAGAATTATCCTAAGAAATTGCCGCTACTTCGGTTTGGCGGAACAAATTGGTGTCCGAAACTTATTAGAAGAAGTTTAAGCTTTCTAAAGCACTGACTAAACTATTACAAATCCTGCCAGTCCTGCTTTACGGCGTCCAGTGGTATAAGCAGCAAAGGGGACCAGACACTAAACTCTTTCAAGAGAAGTAATTTCCGAATATATATTTGGACTGTACCAAGATGTGGATGTGAAATTGGCTCGGCCACATGGAGCGAATAGGCAATTGTGTTCCAGCCAAAAGAATCTTCGAATATCAGCCCCCAGACTCGAGACGACAGGGACAACTGAAGAACCATTTCAGCCAGACCATGGTAGCCAGACTACTTGATCTAGATTTCAGATTGATCTGAATATACAGCGATTCTTTAATCAATATCAATAACTGGAAGCCACAATCCGAGGGCTGCTGTATCGGAGGCATAGACTTTCGTCAGGTCGGATACTTGTCGAATAGCAAGTCCATACTTCATGCTTTATTAGCCTTAAGTTCCAAGACATCGATAAGTACCAAAAGAGCTTCTATTTTCTGCTGTAATGAATGGTGGACCAACTGTTATTCGCAGTGTTTGATAGGTATTTCAGAAAGCTTCAGAAACTAACGTTTGTATCGAGTGTATAGGAAGCTCCCCTAAAAAATTTCGTTTTTATTAGAAAAGGGAAAAAGATCACCTAGATGATGTGCTGATTCAATAATAATCGTCAACAAAATCACCAAATCTGTTAAGTAACAGCATTGCATATGTCTTCAAACAAGTCTTAATTTTTGTAATCGGTACGTATCTACAGTCAGTCACGAAAGTCTACATACACCCTTGAAAAGTGCAAAATCAACAAAAAAGAAGCAGAATTTCTGAATTTTTTTTTTATTAGTAAATATATTTACATGTATGTAAGAAAAAAAAAACAAAAACAATTCATTTCTAAACCAATTCAATGAAAATAAGGAAAAAATCCATCTCACGAAAATCTAAATACAAGTAACAAATTTTAATTAACCAAAAAAAAATTGAAAATCCAAGGCTGCTTTTAGTCCTCTCGGCATTGAAAGTACAAGATTTTCCGTGACGTGACAGGCGTAATGGAAGTCCAAGCATATTTTAGAGCCGTTTTGAGGGAGATGCGGTCGGTTATCTTTTACTTATGAATTCTGCGTTCCAGTTCATCGCAGATATGTTCAATTACATTGAGATCTGGTGATTGTGGTGGTGGGTGAAGTTGTTTTTGGACCCTAAACACCAACCATTCTTTTACAATTTTAGCCGTATGCTTAGGATCGTTGTCTTGGTATAGAATAAATCCGCAGAAGCATGCAAATTATCACGGAAAATATCGAGATACTAGTGACGGTCCATGTTGCCTTCAATAACAACTAGTCTTCCAACTCCAGAAGCTGCCATTGCTTCCCAAACCATAACATGACCACCACCGTGCTTGACTTGAGGGAACCAGATTTTTTGCTTGCATCTCTTAACTTTTCGCCAAACTTTTCCCCTGCCATCGGATCCAAAGATGTTAAATTTGCTTTCGTCCGTGAAAAGTACTGTTTTCCAAAAACGGTGATCCTCCGCTACATGAAGGTTGGCGAACTCCAAGCGTTTATGTCGGTTTGGTTCGCTTATCAACGGAACTCTTCCGATCTTAAAACTCGTGGCACAGCTTCTGGATGAATTTCCTTACCCGATGTTTTCTCAATATCTTCTGCTAATTTTGGGGCACTTACTCGAGGATTTTTGGTAACTTCCTTGACGAAGCTTCTGATATTGCGACTACTTAATTTTCTTGGGCGGCCAGAACGAGGCTAATTGGAAACATTGCCTTTGTTATTATAATTTTTAATTATCGTCTGAATTGTTGCTTGACTTTTACCCACGACTTTTGCAATTTCACCATAACTTTTATTTTCGCTGTGATATTTCCTTTCTAGTCGTCATTTTTACCAACTTTGTCTCAAAAAGAATATGGTTACTACAACCGTCAAAGTACAACTGAGTCATAATTAACAAAAAACTATCGGGATTTTTCAACGGCACGCCTGGAAAGTCGCTGTATTTGGACTTTCGTGAGATGGCTTTTTGCTTTTTTTTCTTATTTTTGTTAAATTGGTGTAACAAAGTGAATTATTCTTTTTTTTTTTTTTTTTTTTTTTTTAAATTTCTTTATTTCTTTCCAAAAAAACTAATATAAGGGTTACAATAATTCTTTTGTTTTTTACTTACATAAAAACTACTTTAAGAAGACCATTTTAGTTTTTAAGCAAGAAATAGCATAGTACGTTCTGTTGTCAAAATGACAAGAGGCGAAAGTACTTTTATTTAAAAAAAAAGGAAAAGTAATAAACTATTGATGGGGAAGCAAATTATATAACTTGGAATTATAAACAAATCAAAAGAAAATTAAAAGATATACATCGAGTAGACAATAATATTTTATATTCATATACTATATTATACCATTGGAATCAAAAGAGAATCTATTTGAGAATAGTTACAGGAAAAAAGCCATGTTTTGGTCATGTTTAAAAATACTGATTTTATTCTCTCACACCTAAGGTTTTCAGGTAGTATATTAAACAAACGAGGCGCGGTTACATAATAAAAACGAGAGAAGTGTGTTTTGTGGATTGTTGGTACAGTAACGAAATTTCTGCTGTTGACTCGTAAATTATAATTTTCATGAAATCTAACATCATAATAACCGGAATTTTCAAAGAATATTTTTAAAACTTTATAACAATAAAGATGTCTCAAAGGAAGTATCTCGAGATATTTGAACAATTCAAAACTGGGTGTTCTACGATTGACTTTACAAATAATCCTAATTGCATGCTTTTGTTTGATTAATAGCGGTTCTATTTTACTGAAATATGTTCCGCCCCAACACGAAATTCCATATTGCAATTTTGATTTCATTAAACCGTTGTAAACCAACTTTAGAATTGGTAAATTACAGTAGAGACTGAGATGATATAGCTGCCTTACAACCATATTCAAATATTGTTTTAAGTAAAGCGTATGATTAGTCCAGCTGAGTTTATGGTCCAATATGACACCTAAATACTTAAAATATTCAACACGCTCAATTTTAAAACAATTGCTATGGCAACTTACGTGTTCATTAAAAGTTTTAGCACCATTGGAATGGGCATCCACTAGACAAAATCGTAAGCAATCTGGTGAGTGATAAAAAAGAGGCAATTCGTCACATATCACACCCTTAATATTAAATATCATAAACTTTGTTTTATCACTCATTATTAATTTATGTTGCTTGAACC
The DNA here is from genome assembly GCA_963576555.1 of Ferdinandea cuprea. Lineage (NCBI taxonomy): Eukaryota > Metazoa > Arthropoda > Insecta > Diptera > Syrphidae > Ferdinandea > Ferdinandea cuprea. The sequence goes on from OY754961.1 coordinate 15,420,482, forward strand.
ATTTCCGTAGTATGTCTAAGTCATTATTTACATCCGAGAATAAACTAATATAACTCTTGCTCGAATAGGAAAGGGCAGTATCGTCAGCAAATGCTGTAATTTTGCCCTTAAAACGTTGAATAAACAGTGAATTAACATATATCAGAAACAGGATCGGACCCATGACAGAACCTTGAGGAACACCTACATTTATCTGATTTTGGGAGCTAATAACATTTTTTACTTTTACTACCTGCTTACGGTTACTTAAATAAGAAGCAAACCAGTCGTAAATAAAGCCTCTGAAACCCGCATTAAATAATTTATTTAGTAGTAAGGTATGATTTACCATATCAAAAGCCTTTGTGATGTCAATAAAGAGGGTCGAAGGAATATGGGAAGAATTTAGACTACTATATATTTCCCCAATCAGCTTTAACAATGCACTCTCAGTAGATAGACCACTTCTAAAACCAAACTGAAATTCACTGAAAAAACTAGTTCTATCAAGGAAAGATAATATCCTACACTTCATACCCCTTTCAAAAACTTTGGAAAAAACTGATAAAAGGGAAATAGGACGGTAATTATTTAATACCATAGTATCACCCTTTTTGTGAAGTGGTATAACTACTGCTGTTTTCAGAGTTTCTGGAAAAACACCTTCACGTACAAAAAAATTAAAAATAAAACATAAAACGTCTGAAATTTGAAAAGAAATGTTTTTCAATACCTGACTTGAAATATTATCCAAAGAGGAAGAATTAGACGTTTTTAGTGACATTATAATTTTATGGATTTCTAGTGAATTAAACTCCTCAAAGTAAAAACTTGACATTTGAAAATCTTCTTCACGTAAACTGCTGTCACAATGAAAGGTAGAATTGAGGTGATTATTATGTGAAAATCCTATGTTAGAAAAAAAATTATTGAATAAATTCCCAACTTCCAAAGGATCAGATGTAGTCGAGTTGCCATTGTTTATAATAATATCAAAGTTAGGTTTGTTTTTATTAAGTATTTCGTTAACAACCTGCCATTCCTTTTTAGAGTTACCCACGTTTTGAACTAATTTATTTCTATAATACGAATTTCTACAAAGCGGTATTTCAGTTTTTACCTCTCGACATATCTTTTCATAAAATTTCTTTAGCCTAACGTTGTTGGGATGTTTTCTCACCAGTAAACAGAGCTGTTTTTTCTTTTTAATTTTTCGTAATAACCCAATAGTCATCCAAGGCTTAAGACATTTTGATTTGTTGTTATTTTTATAAATTCTCTGTTTACAATTCATTATATAAAATTGTAACTTGTTAAGAAACAAATCAAACGCTAATGATGGATCAACTGCGGTATATACGTCATCCCAGAACTCTAAATTTAAGTAAGATCGTAAAGCAACAAAATCAATTTTTTGAAAAACTTTCACATCAGGTTGTTTTATTCTGGAAACATTACAATTAAGTTGAATACCTGTCATACTATGGTCAGTTATTTGTATATCATATACCATTGTTTTATAGCCTAAAGGATTGTTCCTGTGAAGCCTTATAAATAAATGATCCAAACAAGAATGAAATCGAGTAGGTTGATTTAACACAGACTCAAAACCAAAGGTAGACAATGTAGATAGAAAATTATCAACATCGGGTGAATCACTCAGTATGTTTATATTAAAATCACCTAACAGTACCACATTTTTACACTTTTGATTGACCAAATATTCCGAGAATTCATCCAAAAACTGTTTAACTGAACACTTATGCAATCTATAAACACAGATAAAACAATAGTAAACACCAGAAATTTCGCAATTGACACTGATAATATCAGCACTTTCCACATTATACTTATTAATTTCACACCCTATAATATTACTTCTATAGAATACCGCAACGCCACCGGCTGCATAAGAATCATTACAAGATGCTTCAAGTTTAAAATCCGGAATTAAATCAAATTCAGACGTCTCATCACTAAATATCCAAATTTCAGAAAGGAAAATTATGTCTGGTAAATGATCCAAAGGTGTAAGGTTAGATAAAAAAGTATTAAAATTTGATCGCATACTACGAACATTTTGATGAATGATTGAAAACCCAGAAGAATGCTCATTACTAGGGTGGTCTACACATAAACATTTAATATTATCAGAATTTATTGAAGAAAAACTATTATAAAAACTTGAATCATTTAGAGGATTATTTATACAAGTATTATTCATGAATTAAACAAAGCAAAAACTATATAATTACTTAAAGTTCAAGTTTAGTAATGTCCTCAAATGATTTAATTTTAATAACTCTGTCACCTTCTTTTTTCCTGATGAGAACATTTGAATCTCGAACCCAGACAAATTTGCATTTGTTTTTGAGTTTAAGATCATTTGCCTTTTTCAATAACGATCTTGTGTAGCCAGTGAGACAGTCATTGATGTAGATCTTATTGCTGCTACTGCTGATGTTGTTGCTGTTGCCATCATTATTGTTGTTGTTAAGTTGAGCACTGAACATATTAGAAGTAATACTTTTTTTATTTTCACGCATCTTCTTCATCACATCCTTCTTCCTAAACTCAGTTGAGAACTTCAGGCATACGATGTTAGGAGCAAGCCGTTTGTTTTTGTTGATCGTGTTAATACTCTTAACATAACACGAAACAATTTCGTTGGCATCAATTTCATGACCAATGACAGTTTTCAGCAGTTTTATTTTACTTACATACCTGTAAATATACTAACAAATAAAAACAAAATACTTGAAATTTACCTATTATTGTTGATTTCAAACTTTTCAAAGGTGTATGTGGACTTTCGTGACTGACTGTACTCTTTACAAATGGAGGTCATCGCTAAATTTTCCTTGCACTGTCCACCATTTTCTGCCAAATGACTCAATGATTAAGCCTTAAAATAAATAGCTATCTAAACTTAAAATTCAGTTTCAGGCTTTTGAATTTAATATCTTCTAATAAAAAAAAATAGCTAAGATACTGGTTGTAGATAAGTGAAGTGAAGATAAACTTATCTACATTTTTTCTTCGAAGATAATTCTTTGTTGATAATGAAGAAATGAGTAGATAAACTCTTACAATAACCAACACAGCTTTGATTTCTGCTACGCCATTAACTGACAAGTTGAGAATATGGTGCAAAGCGAAATGGATATTTTTCTTCCTCGATTAAAAACTTGCAGTGAAAGTTCCCAAATTTTGTTACTGCCATTGTCATAGTGTAAATATCTCGGGACAAATAAAAGTCTATAGTTTTCACACCTCATCTGGGACAGGAAGGAACTCAACGCTGAGATATTAATTTTTGCTTAAAACCTGTGAGGTATGGATTTGGTTGAACACACAAGTATGTAGGTAATCTATGACAAGACCACCTGTACCCACGTCAGAATATTTCAGTCAGTATACCCTTACGCCCTACCGTGACGTCCAGTGCAATACACAACTTTAGCTTTCGTGAACATTTTTGAAACTTCAAAACGCAAGATTTTGTTATTCAATGAAGGGAAGTGGCTTACTGGATTGGTTTTTAGTTGTATTTTTCCAGGGATGGGTAGCGATTAAAGGTTAAGAAGTTAGCTCTAATAGGTAGGGAAAAATAGGGAGCCATTGTCACATTGTTGAAATCTTCATCGTCTATTTAGAAACTTTTTTGAATTTGAGGTGCACCTAACTATTTTCATAAACCGCTGTCTCACCTCTTGCGAAGTTTTGACAAACATCCAAGAGTAAGAAGACTCTTCTCAAAAATGAATTGCCGTTCGTAATCGGCATTAAATTGTAGGTCCCTTCCATTCATGCCAAAAAAATATATCTTCGCACACACAGTGGTTGCAGAAGCTAGGCCTTGGGTTCTAGGTATGTATACCTAGGCAGTGACGTGCGGCACCTAAATTTCTAGGGTAGACATTATAACTCTCCGCTTATTGAAAGTGAGAAGCCTGTGCCGCAGGCGCAGTTAATGAATACGACGTCAAAATCGCTGTTATCTATAAAGACAGAAACAATGGATATTTTTTTTATTTACACGACCTTGCCAACCTTTTTTGAAAAGCTGTTTAGTGGCATTCAAAGTCCTTAACACATAATATGTTGATTCTGACGGCCTGACGAAATTTGCTAAGCTACAGACGGACCAGTAGAGATGCAGTAAAAAAAAGGAAAGTCAGAAAGTCATGATCACTCCCTTTAGATTGTAACCATCTGTGATCGTAATATCCTCGGAAATATTAAAGAAGTAGCTAAAAAAAAATGGAAAGCTCTTAAGAAGTCCGTACTCTTAGAAGCCACAGCGACAGCGCAACCCAATTGAATTATATCTAACTTAATACAAAAGATTCATTATATTGGATAGCAGCATGAATATTGCCAATTTAAATTGCATTCAAGAATACATGACTATTGCGGCCGGCTGCAAGCCAAACCAACACAAACAAACGAAATTGATCCAATTTTTCTGGGTTTTTTAAAGTTAAAAGCTAAAGCTGAATGTTGCCATTCCACTGTCGGATGATATCTCTGTTCAAACATGTTGAGGACTCAAAAGCAATTCCAGTTTTACATTGAACATTCTCAAATGTGATGATTGATGAATGGAAATACAAGACATGTTTCCAAGGTTTAAAAATTGCTATAGCGACTCCATACTATAGCGACTCCATACGGGCATTAGACAAGCGGGATTGTATTTGTGTCTACAGTTGGTTCGACTTCATATAGGTATGCTCCCAGTCAGGGACAGGTTTTTAATTTCAGTAGTTTCCATATAAGAGTACTTTTCAAGGATTGAAGTACCTATTTACTACACTAGCTCTGAAATGGCGACAACAACTTTGTTTTCTTTTTAAAGGGTGTTTTTTTTTTGGAGGTATAGAACTTCGAATTGAAATAAAACACAAGCAAATCGTTTTAATGTCCATCAATTTGGCTTTATTGGAAGGATAATTTTATGCCAGTCTAGAGGTCCAATTTTCAATCACTTTTTCAAGCATTTGGGGCTGTATGTCGGCAATAACGCCACGAATGTTGGCTTCCAAGTCCCCTAACGTTTCTGGTTTGTTGGCGTAGACGAGCGACTTCACATATCCCCAAAGAAAATAATCCAATGGTGTCAAATGACATGATCTTGGTGGCCAATTGACAGGTCCATTCCGCGAAATTATGCGCTCATCGAATGTTTCCTTCAATAAATCGATTGTGAAGTGCGCTGTGTGGCATGTAGCGCCGTCTTGTTGGAACCATCCGATTCGGGAACAAAATAGTCGGTTATCATGGCTCTATACCGGTCTCCGTTAACGGTAACTGACCCTCCAGCATCATTTCGGAAGAAGTATGGCCCAATAGAGCACACCAAACAGTCAGTTTTTGTGGATGTATTGTCGTTTCAAGGGTCTAATGTAGATTCTTTTCACTTTAAATGCGGCAATTTTGCTTGTTGTCGTAGCCATTCAACCCAAAATGAGCCTCATCACTGAACAAAATTTTGCGATGAAAATCAGCATCGATATCAATCAACATCACGAGGCATTGCATAGTCTCGCGGCTTTAATTATTGAACAAGCTGGATCTTGTAAGGTCGTAAGAAGAGATCTTTGCGCAAAATCTTCCATAAAATTGATGGACAAAGCTCCAATTGCTGTGCACGGTGGCGAATCGATTCATTCGGGTCCTCTTCAACACTTTGCTCTACAGCCGCAATTGTTTCTTCGGTGCGCACTGTTCGACGTCTCTGTGGATGCGTATTATCACATAGAGTTAACGTAGTGCGAAAACGATCCATGGTTAACCGAATTAATTGCTCTTATGGACGATTATGTCGACCATAAAATGAACGGAGCTTGCGGTAACCTTCGCGAACTGAACCATTATTTTCGAAATAAATTTGCACGATTTGCAAGCCTTTTTCATTTGTCAACCTGTTCGTGATAAAATGGCAAATCAAACTGAATGACTTTAGAGTTGCAAGATTTGACCACAAAATATCATTTTTATCTCTATTCGAAAAACCAACCTCTAAAAAAAAACACCCTTTACATGGAAATCAAATTTTATTTTAATTTTTGATTTGGAAATTGAGATTTGATCGGCTTTATTCTTGGGTAGACACTTAGACAGTGTCTGAAACGTTTCTATGACGCACCGTAGGTATATGGCCGTTTACGCTTAATATATGTTTTTTAAGCGATTTTATTGAACATAAAAAATGTTAATATAGCAAACTTGTGTGATATGTTAAACTCAAAAATTATGTTCGTCAACTTTTGATTTAAACTTAATTTTTCTCAATAGAATCCCATGTTTTTCTTATTAAAACTCTGTACATATCTATTAATTGTGTCAAAATTTATGGCGTACCTACCTATCTAAAGGTTTAGAGTAAATAAATTCTGTAGCAGAGTAAAAGAGACAATATGGCAGCCTGGAAGAGAAAGAGAAGTTTATCGATGCGGAATGTTCGATAAGCTTACGGGGAGTCGTTATAAGGAGGTCAAGCAAGCAAGACGGTATTCGAAGCAGTACCTTTCAAGATTTATTTTAATAATTATTAGCGTTAATAAAGTTTGTGTTTGAATCGAAATTAATTGTTTTAATTCCTTTAAAATGAAAAGATAAGTAACATCACAGTTCGCCTCTAAACAAAAATAATGTTGACCAAACCGCCCACATTCAAGGCCCATAAAAAATACAATTCCGAAATTCTCTTCCCTTCAAGCTTTCTTAATTCCTTAATCCCTTATTTTAGTTGGCAAAACTTTAATAAGCGCATCACTGTCCGCCCACTAAAATATTGCCCACCGAGTGGGTAGGAAGCTAGGTAGGTATGTTGGTTGCTTGGTGCGGTAGGTACCTATCCCGCTTCCTTTCTTTCACACAACAATAGCCAGTGAGATTAATTGAAATTAATTACAAAAGTTCCCGTTGAGAGTCGAGTCAATGGAGCTAAAACTTTATATTGTTTCGTTTCATCATAACCCAGCCAAGTCGGCATAATTCAAATGTCTCGTCGCGTTGTGAATCTTCACAACCAGTCGATGTCGCTGTTGCTGCTGCTGCCGCTTAAAAAACTTGGCACATTAATTAATTCCGTATGCCCCTCGCACTCTTTCACTACGGCCTTTCAAAAAATAATGCTACCAGCTACAGCTCAGCTACCACTACAACCTCCCCCTCTACGCCACCCCACCCCTCCCACAAGCAAACAACCGAATTTAACACAACCACTTTCTGCTCATTATTCGAACGCAGCGAAGCGCTTTCGCAATTCAACCAAAAGCAGTGGAATATGCTGTTGTAGCTGGCTGGCTGGCTGTACACAACACAACACAACACAGCGAAGCAAGCAGAGAGCAAAAAAAAAAACCTCTAAAACAGAAAGCAAGCAAAACGGGCACACAAACCAAAACAATTTCACCGAGAGAAAAACTTTTGCCAACAATAAAAAGTTTGTGCTAGCGCAAAGCAAAAGCAACGACACGACGAGCCTGTGCCCGAGGGTGTTGGGTGGCGGGCGTCCCCCCAAATTCGAAACCAACACAGCCAAACACACAATTGCTGTGCGAAGAGCCACACACACCCAAACTAAACGAAACGAAACAAACCAAACCGAATGCGAATGCCAAACAAGTGCGCGGCAAGAACACGAGCCAAAGTAAAGTAAAATAAAAATAAAAAAATCCAAAAATAAGCATAAAATGCAAAGAGAAAATAATAATAAAAAAATGCGACGTTGCCGACCTTCACAGCGGCTAGTAGATACAAAATTCCGTCGTCGAGAGACGTGTAAACATTTCTCACAGTATATGAACTTACGGTTTCGATTTATGTGTGCGCTGCATGTTGGATACAAAATGAAGAGTGTGTGAGTGAATCTATATAGCGAAAAGGTCACAGCGCAAGGTTGTCAGATTTCTGTATTTCTTTTGGGGCGCACTCACACACTCGCAGTGTACTTGTTTTTTCGCCGAGCGAATTAAGCTCTCTTTTCAAGTCTTTTTGTTTTTTTTTTTTTTGTTTCGTTCGTTGGCGTTGCTGTCGTTTCAACGTTGAGAGCAAATGAAAATAGAAGAAGTAAAATTAGAGAAAGTTGGAGTCGATTTTTTTGTTCTGCTTCCCTTTGTTGACAACGGGTAAGTAAGTACCTTTAGGGCCAGCCAGCATATTCCATCCGTCGTGGAACGTTTTGGTGGAGCTGTTCGCCGTTTTATTGAAATGACTGCTCATATTTTTTTTTTGTCGATTTTACGATTATTTTATTTCCTTCGTATTCGATAGGTGGCATGAATTATGCATGGGCCACCGCCAGATATGATGTAGGTATGGGTGTGTGCGGTTATGGCAGAAGAGGCCGCTTGTGGTGGTGGTTGGCCCTGGTGCGGATATAGAGTCTACATACATACATATGTGTGGGGAATTGCTTATTTTAAATTATCCATTGGAATTGGAAAAATAAATCTTTTTCGGTTCGTTTTTGTTTTTTTCTGTCTCTCTTTCATTTCGTTTAGTTGATAAAAACAACAAACGATAATTGTAGACGCACGCACGACTAAATGAATGCGATATCTACAAAGTCGTTGTGATTTATGATGTTTTGTGATGTTCGGACGCGGAACCTTGAGTGATTTGCCATTGCCACATAGCATGGTACAAATGTGATTCGATGGTGATAAGTGGCATGAAATTGCTGTGCGGGCCGAGATCGCTTGGGGCGGTTACAAAGCGCTCAGCACAGTTTGTATAGTTAATAGATTACAGGGAATCGAAACGCTGTCTATCGGCCGACAGAGATCGGAGTGATAGGGAAGAGGAAGTCGGTGGGGTGGTCGTCGGAGGTGTGTGTGGCGCGCCGAACGTTATTGTTTATTTTTCTTTCGCTTTCAACTTCAAAGAGCACATCACGTTATAAAGGCTGATGTTGATTTATGCTAGTTTTTTTTTGTGGTAAATTTTAACATAAATTACGTATCTACATTTGTTAATTATCTAGTGATCGGTGCTATAGGAAATGCGATGATTTAATAATGTAGATAGGTTTTGTTTTATTGGGGCATGATAACTCTAATTCATAACTTCTTCTTACTTATTCGAGGTAAGTAAAGGGTGATTTTTTAAGAGGTTTAGAACTTTTTTTAAAAAAAAAACACAAAAAATTCGAAAAAATGAATGAAATATTTATTTGAATCGATAGTTTGAACCTTGCAATTTAATGTTTAAAGATAATTTCATGCAAATGTTGACCGCGGCTGCGTCTCAGGTAGCCCATCCGCTGAGTCCAATTTTGGCATACTCTTTCACACATATCGGCCGGTATCTCACGAATGAATGCATGGATGTTGGCTTCCAGTGCGTCAATCGAAGCGGGCTTGTCCCTATACACATTAGCCTTGGCATACCCCCACAAAAAATAATCTAATGGTGTCAAATCGCACGATCTAGGCGGCCAATTGACCGGCCCGAAACGTAAAATTAACTGTTCACCAAACTCGCCTCGCAATTGCGCCATTGTTTCGCGTGCTGTGTGGCATGTGGCACCGTCTTGTTGAAACCACATATCATTCAAGTCAAGAACTTCCATTTCGGGCAAAAAAAAGTTTCTTATCATCGCTCGGTAGCGTTCACCATTGACAGTAACGCTGCGATTCGCATCATCTTTGAAGAAATATGGCCCAATAATGCCGCCGGCCCATAAACCGCACCAAACAGTGGCTTTTTCGGGATGCATTGGTAGCTGTTGCAATGCTTCTGGCTGATCTTCACTCCAAATGCGGCAATTTTGCTTATTTACGTACCCATTCAACCAAAAATGAGCCTCATCGCTGAACACAAATTTTCGATAAAAAAGCGGATCCTCGGCCAGCTTTCCAAGAGCCCATTCACCAAAAATTCGGCGTTGTGGTAGGTCGCCTGGCTTTAGTTCTTGCACCAGCTGTATCTTAAAAGGCTTTACGCCCAAATCCTTCCGCAAAATTTTCCACGTAGTGCTGTAACAAAGGCCTAACTGCTGGGAACGGCGCCGAATCGACATTTCGCGGTCTTCTGTCACACTAGCTGATACGGCCGCAATATTTTCTTCAATACGCACAGTACGTAAACGTGTTGGTGGTTTAATGTCCAACAAAGTAAATTTGGTGCGAAATTTGGTCACAATCTTCCGAATAGACTGCTCAGAAGGTCGAGAATGCCGATCATAAAATGGAAGCAGCGCGCGATGAACATTTCGAACCGAGCACGAATTTTGATAGTAAAATTCAATAATTTGCAAGCGTTGTTCATTTGTAAGACGATCCATGGTTAAATTGCAAACCAAACTGAAGCTGTTTGACAGTGACACAAAGTACTAAACACACGTCAGCTGTCAAAACCAGTGTTGCCAAAACCAAACCAGCTAAAAATTCACCCTTTACAAGTTTACATAGGGAGATGAACCTTTTCATTCTACCTAAATTCTCCCCATATTTAGATACATACAGTGCACTCGGGAAAACGTCAAAGCTCGTTTACGTCAACATCCCAAAACGTCAACTCTCTTTTTTTAACATTGCCTACTCTAAAACGTCAACCCAACCACAAAGCTCTAAAACGTCAACTCTGAATAAAACAAAATTTTGAATTTAGCAGCAGTTAAAATACACAAATTTGTACACACACACATTTATTTTATGAAATCATTTCTGAAATTGGTGATTCCCCTTCTAGGTAGAGTAGAAAAGTAGTTGCAACTGCACGTATTATCTTTTTATTTATGTTCAGTTGCTTTTTTGTTCTCGTAAGTATCACATTGCCATGAGCTCAAAACAACCGAAAGTGCTAAAATTACAAGAAAAGGCAAATATTTTGGACTTATTAGGAAAGGGTACAAGTGCGGTAGCTTTAGCGAAGCAATATGTTGTAACAAAGTCAACAATTAGCAAGATAAAAATGAAAAAAAAAAAGAAGATTTGGACACTTTCCGGTCCGGGAAAAAGAAAGACATTAAGAGCATCAGAGTTGCCCAAAATGGAGAAACGTCTGTACCAGTGGTTTGTTAAGCAGAGAGAAAGGAATTATCCGGTAAATGCATTAGCGCTCATAGAAAAAGCTAAAGAGATCCATCTACAACTGAAAGAAAAAGAATGCTCGTTCAACGCAAGTGATTGCAGGAATTTAAAAAAAGATTTGGAGTTCGTCTGCTTAAAATAACTGGGGAAAAGCTATCTTCGCAACCTTCGCTTGTCGAACCATTTAAGCAGAGGAAAAAAATTGAAGAAATGGGTCAATCCCATGCTGATGAATCTGGATTGTTTTGGAAAATTTTGCCAGAAAAGTCTTACGTATCAAGTACCGAAAAGACTGCTCCGGGCGTAAAAACTGAAAAACAACGAGTCACTTTTTTATGTTGTGCTAATGCTTCCGGAAGTCATAAACTTAAATTGTTGGTGATTGGGAAGGCAAAACATCCACGAGTTTTCAGAAATTTCAACTGCCCTACTGTGGACAAAAGTTCCAAGTCCTCATGGATGACATCAGCCATTTTTAGCGATTGGTTTCACAAATCATTTGTGCTGCAGAGAAAATATCATTTTGAGTAGCTAAGATTTTCTAATTTTAGGTAACAGATTTTCTTTTAAAAAAGAACTTGCCATTTAAAGCGCTCCTCCTAATCGACAATGCTCCGTCTCACCCAAGTGAAATGGAGCTTAAAACCGAAGATGGAAACATAATTGCAATGTTTTTTGCTCCAAATGTTACCCCCTTATCCAACCAATGGATCAGAACGCAATCAAAATAACGAAGCTGTACTACAGAAACAGCCTCTCAGCCATGGTAGCGGCAAAAAATTTAGATCTAGTAGAGTCAATGAAAAGTGTTACTAGAATCCGCATGGAATAAAGTAAGCAAAGATACAATGGTAAAATGCTGGCAAAATGTTTTATGTTTCACGGAAAATGAGATAGATCCGGAGGAAGATATTCCGTTAAGCATACTGAGAGAAAATATGAACTCAGAAGTTCAGCAACAAAAGGAGCTTGCAGTTGATCTGCTTAATGAACTAAACCCTCAGGTTTGACGATTTTTACAATTGTTTCAACAACACGACAGGTAATTTTTAATTTTTTTCTTTAAGTTGACTATACAGTATCATACATTCGGGAGTGGAATGGAGATATTTTGCCGGATAATGTTTCTAAATCGTGTGAAATTGAGGAGTTAGAAGTGCTCGATGATGAGGAGAACGATTTAGATAAAACCAAGCGAAGCCGTCGAAATATTAAACAGGGCTTTGGATTGGGCTCAATGCGAGAATGTTGAGCAAAATGACTTAAATGTATTAAGACGTTTAAGAGAGAAGGCTCTCTTCCAAGTGTTGAATTTGTTTATGTTTGGTTTTAGTTTATAATTAATAAAAACTTTAAAAAGCAGATGTTTTTTATTTAAAAATTTTACATTCGTAAACGTCAACAATTTGTTAAACGTCAACACCCGCGGTTTTAATTAGTTGACGTTTTCCCGAGTGCACTGTACTTATATACCTACCGCCGCCATATGTATCTACTCTAGCGGGGCTCAGTTGCACACTGAATTTCACTTTTCCGCAGATCGGACAACTGAAATAAATGGGGGTTGATGAACCTACCGACTACAAGTGCCCAAAATCCTGAAAACCAGATCCTTGGGTACTCTGAACGACGTAAATGTAACATCCGATTATATGAGAATCGACAAAATTGTTCTTTCAGTGCACAGCAGCAGGACGAGGCAATTGCCTTTACCCTAGGTACCTCGGCTGTACATGCCCCGCTCTGTCACTAAAATAATAATAAAAAAAAATTAAAAGCCACAGTCTCTTTCGCTCCATTAGAAGCTCTAACTGGTTCAACATGTAGCAATATTTACGATTACAAAAATTTTCCCGCGAATTGAAAAATTCTTGCCGCGAACTGTCGCTCTTTATTCACAAATGACATAATACAGACGCGATCCAAAAATCCGCGAATGCAAAATTCGTTCGAACATAACCTTTAAATTGACACATCTTGCTGCTAACATTTACAAATCAGATTCGCGGGTACCTGCGACCAAAAACAGTTATCATGTGAAAGAAATGTCAGAATTTACGAATATTCGCCTGTTCGCAGTTCGCGGTTCACTCTCATGTGAATGATCCTTGGCATCACAAAGCAGCTTGTACAGATTTTACTTTGCAATTTTCGGGACTGGCACTTCAATCTTCTACTCAATATTCTCATAATTATTCTCATAAAAGTGATTAAGTTAACTTCATCATTCTAGGTTCGCCATAGACTAATATACTTATCTGTGCTCACTTAAGAAGATTCATTTGAGGGCTTCTACGTGGTTGCAGGAACGCGATACAATCGTGATTGAAAACCTGCCAGAAAGAAACGGCAACATAAATGCATTTCATTGATCAACAAAAAAGAAGGAACCTTTCGTCAACGAACTATAGGTACCTACCTATAACACCTCAACAAACTCAAACAAACCAAACCAATGACCGTCGGCACTACTGAACGCTTAACGAATATTAAATTAACAATTAAATCCCTAGATGCCTATTAAATATCTATAGATACCTATAGACATTTAATTTATAATTTTTTAAATAAAATGGTAATTCAAAGGTAATTCCTAGGTAACTACTAAGGAAAACAATTATGTGCCTATTGTAAATGGTGACAATGGTACAGTCCACGACGGATATAAGAAACCTCTAAAATACACAAAAAATGTTTCTTATATCCGAGTTGTTCTTATATGAAAACAACTGATATAAGAAACAAAGTTTTTTTGAAATTTTTTGAATGTTATGTTTTGGCTTCTTTTCCAATGGTGGTATTTGCAAATCAATAGCAAATTGGTGAACCTTTTCGAGCAAAATCAGGCCACTAAGAATTGCCGAATCTGTTCAAACCATATAGTCATGGCTCTATTTAAGAGCTCATGTTTTGGTTTTCTGTCCCTTTTTTCATTTAAATTCTTCCAGCTGAACTTCTTACATTTCATATCTTCTGATTGATTTACTATTTTGCACAAGGTGCTACGAGAAATTTCAAACTTTTTTGCCACTTCTGTTTTTGTTTTTCCTATTTTCAATTCCTGGAGTATGTTTATTTTGCTCTTCAGCGACACTGTACCTATTTCTGAGCTTTTTATGAATAGTATTTCGTTACTTATATCCGAATGTTTCTTATAAGCGTGTTTCTTATATAAGCTTTTTTTTTTATAAAGGGTGATCCATTTCGAGGTTCCCTACTTTTTTAAAGAAAAAAACACAGAAAATTCAAATTTAATGGAGAATGTTTATTATCATTTGAAAGAACATTCTTTGGCATTTATTGTTTGAAGATTATGTCTATCAAATGTTGGCCGTTGCTACGTCGCAGATGGTCCATCCGTTGAGTCCAATTTTCGATCACTCGTTCGAGCATTTCGACTGGTAACTGGCGAATGACACGCGTGATGTTTTCCTCCAAGGCCTGAATCGAAGCGGGTTTGTCGGCATAAGCTTTTGACTGTACATATCCCCACAGGAAAAAGTCTAACGGTGTGATATCACACGATCTTGGTGGCCAATCGACCGGCCCAAAACGTGAAATTATGTGCTCACCGAAATGTTCTCTCAATAAGTCCATTGATTGATGCGATGTGTGCGAAGTGGCGCCGTCTTGCTGAAACCAAATGTCGCCGAGATCACGAGCTTCAATTTCAGGCATCAAATAGTCGGTTATCATGGCACGATAACGGTCGCCATTGACGGTTACGTTCGCACCGGCATAATTTTTAAAGAAATATGGACCGATGATTCCACCGGCCCACAAACCACACCAAACCGTTGTTTTTTCTGGATGAAGTGGCAGTTCTTCAATCTCTTCAGGTTGCTCTTTGTCCCAAATGCGGCAATTTTGTTTGTTTACATACCCATTGAGCCAGAAATGGGCCTCATCGCTAAACAAAATTTGGCTCGAAAACGTCGGATCCATAGAGCGAAGCGATGTCGCTTGGGAAGGTCGAGTGGCTTCAGTTGTTGCACAAGCTGTATTTTGTACGCTTTCAATTTAAGATCTTGACGTAAAATGCGCCAAGTCGTTCCATACGTCAGTCCGAGTTGCTGCGAACGGCGCCGAATCGACTCTCTACGGTCTTCGTGTACACTCTCAGCTACGGCCGCTATATTTTCTTCACAGCGTACTGGACGTGGTCTATTCGGTCGAATATTATCCAATAATGAATGGTGGGTCTCAAAATGGGTGATGGTGTTGCGAATAGAACGCTCAGTAGGCCGATTATGTTGACCATAAGTTCCTCACAGAACGTGAATTTTCATAATAAAGTTGAACAATTTTTGGTAAACGTTGTTCACGCGTAAGTCTTTCCATTATGAAATGCCAAACAATACTAAACAAAAATAACATGACAGCATGACACGACTCACACGTGATCTGTCAAAAAAGGCTATTGAAAAAAGTATCTCTACTTGGATCACCCGTTATGAACATATAGAGAAAAGACACGGTGTTTCCACATGCGTTTCTTATAAGCGATGTGTTCTTATAAGAGTGTTTCTTATATCCGTCGTCGACTGTGTCTACTTATACGTTGCGCGATAAATTAATAAAATACAAAGAAATACTACAGACCTCTTGGGGCAAACTGTTTGATACCACTTCCGTGGCATTTCATTTAATTATGTGATAATTTTACGAAAAAAAAAAACATTTCGAAAACAGCATTTAGGTCAAAAATTCCCTTAAACTGAGTTTGGGCAGGAGTGTTGTAGATACTGGTGAAATGTTAAGGAGGATTTCTTCTTTATAGCTACAAACCTTCCCTTTCCTTGAAATTTATATAAAAAAAACAACGTTGACAAAAACTGGGCGTAGCCAAAAACTGACTAGAAAAAATATTACCTACATATTTTCTATCTACCTATAAATATTTTTTTCATTTATTATCGATAGATATTTCTAAAAAGAAAACACTTGTATAAAACGCCCACAAAAAGTAGGTACTCTTGACAAAAATTCGGCAAATTCGAGAACGGGTCCCATGTAAATGTCCAGACCCTTTATCTCTTCAACTTTAGTTTTAAAACACACTTACCCAATTCGGGATCCCAGGGAGTTTCTACCTTTATGCTCCAAATTTCATCTTTCTAGCTTAAATTTGAGGGCCTCTCAAGTTGACACAGACAGCCGCACGAACATTGTTCAATCGTCTTAGCTTTTGATGCTGATCATGAATACATATACATACATATTTGTACATGTACCTAGGTCCTTTTAGGAGTTTACGACAAATATGTAGTGGTGTTGCAAAGTACCTAATTAAAATTAATACTTCTACCTTTAGGAAAGGTAACAACAAGACTAACACATCACAATCTCAGACAAAAATAAAATATATAGTGAACTAATAGATAAAAATTGCATGAAGCCAGAGATAAATAAAAACTACCTATATGTAAAGGTTGATTTTTTAGCTGGTTTGGTTTTGGCAACACTGGTTTTGACAGCTGACGTGTGTTTAGTACCTTGTGTCACTGTCAAACAGCTTCAGTTTGGTTTGCAATTTAACCATGGATCGTCTTACAAATGAACAACGCTTGCAAATTATTGAATTTTACTATCAAAATTCGTGCTCGGTTCGAAATGTTCATCGCGCGCTGCTTCCATTTTATGATCGGCATTCTCGACCTTCTGAGCAGTCTATTCGGAAGATTGTGACCAAATTTCGCACCAAATTTACTTTGTTGGACATTAAACCACCAACACGTTTACGTACTGTGCGTATTGAAGAAAATATTGCGGCCGTATCAGCTAGTGTGACAGAAGACCGCGAAATGTCGATTCGGCGCCGTTCCCAGCAGTTAGGCCTTTGTTACAGCACTACGTGGAAAATTTTGCGGAAGGATTTGGGCGTAAAGCCTTTTAAGATACAGCTGGTGCAAGAACTAAAGCCAGCCGACCTACCACAACGCCGAATTTTTGGTGAATGGGCTCTTGGAAAGCTGGCCGAGGATCCGCTTTTTTATCAAAAAATTGTGTTCAGCGATGAGGCTCATTTTTGGTTGAATGGGTACGTAAATAAGCAAAATTGCCGCATTTGGAGTGAAGATCAGCCAGAAGCATTGCAACAGCTACCAATACATCCCGAAAAAGCCACTGTTTGGTGCGGTTTATGGGCCGGCGGCATTATTGGGCCATATTTCTTCAAAGATGATGCGAATCGCAGCGTTACTGTCAATGGTGAACGCTACCGAGCGATGATAACAAACTTTTTTTTGCCCGAAATGGAAGTTCTTGACTTGCATGATATGTGGTTTCAACAAGACGGTGCCACATGCCACACAGCACGCGAAACAATGGCGCAATTGCGAGGCGAGTTTGGTGAACAGTTAATTTCACGTTTCGGGCCGGTCAATTGGCCGCCTAGATCGTGCGATTTGACACCATTAGATTATTTTTTGTGGGGGTATGCCAAGGCTAATGTGTATAGGGACAAGCCCGCTTCGATTGACGCACTGGAAGCCAACATCCATGCATTCATTCGTGAGATACCGGCCGATATGTGTGAAAGAGTATGCCAAAATTGGACTCAGCGGATGGGCTACCTGAGACGCAGCCGCGGTCAACATTTGCATGAAATTATCTTTAAACATTAAATTGCAAGGTTCAAACTATCGATTCAAATAAATATTTCATTCATTTTTTCGAATTTTTTGTGTTTTTTTTTTAAAAAAAGTTCTAAACCTCTTAAAAAATCACCCGGTAGAAAGAGGGGAATTCCCTTTTTGACGCCAATTCATAAGCTAACAAACTTACAATAAATTTAAAATTAAACAAAAAATAGTAGTACGGAGGTATCGAAAGTAGTACAATAGTACTTTAGTATTAGATGCTTTCGGCAGTACTGATCGTGGATCAAATACTATCAACATACCTAATATGTATATAATTTAGGTAGCTGCCTTAAAATAATTTTTTACATCCTCTAAACTCCAATAAATCTACCTCTGGTGTTCTGACACTTTGACACCTGCATAAAAATTTGATCTTGGACTTTATTTGATTGGACCATCTTACTAGTCATTGCGCGAGTAAAGTGTCCTTTGGGATATACTTAACTCAATTTGCATGCCCATATGGACAACATTGTCAAATACAGCAATTCCACGCCTTATAGGTGTGCATCACAATTCCCTTCACATAATTTTTGCTTAGCCTGTTCTTGACTAGGTACCTACTTAGGTACGTAGGTTATGTTAGGTTAGGACCACAGTTTTGCACCAGATGTAAATTTCATCCGGAAGCCGTAAAGACTCATCGTGAGTATCTACTCTGTTTGAGGCTTCTGCAGAAGTCATTTGCATAGATCCCTAGCCTTTTAGCCATGTGTCCGATAATGCATTGTCCGGTAAATACCCGGGAGAGCATCCGGATTTGACTTCTGTTAAGAGAGACTAGGGATTTTGATTCTTTTGGTGTCAACATCAAGCCACAGCCTTCGGGTTATGACGCAACCGCTGGTGTTACTTCATTGTTCCTCAGCTAGTTGCGTGGTAACGCCGTCGATAAAAGTCTGGCAGTGTTGAAGGGCGGCAGCACCTCTCCGTCCGCTAGTAGTGGGTTCATATCAGAGCCGTATCTGGCCAATTCGACCGCTTTATCCTTCCCTTCTACTCCAACGTGTCTAGGAACCCAGCACAGTAGAACTGAGTGATGACGTTAGCCCTGCTTGACTGTCCACACAGATGGTTATTTCCCATCGTAGTTGGTAGACCCATCGATATGATAGTCTGTGCTGCTTTCTTAACCGCATAGATCTCAGCTTGAAAGACGCCGCAGTGATCAGTCAGTCGAAACGACTGTTTAATAGCAAGTGTTTCTGCAAAGACACCAGCTCATGTACCTTTTTCTGTTTTTGAACGATCCTTATAGACGGATATACCTTTAATGATGGTACTGGGTGAGTTCCAGTCCTGTCTTTTGGGTATAGTGATTCTGAAATTTCTCTCGAAATCAAACCTGGTTTCTCGTAATCAGTAAGTGAAATGAGTCCCTTCCGATCAAAGATTTCAAGTTTGCTTGAGTGTCCGCAACAGTGCTGCCGTAATGGTTCCCTTAGGAGCTTTTGGCTTGGCTTGCTGCGCACTGGGCTACCTAATATCAAAATGGCTCCCAAATTTTTAAAATGTTGGCTATGTAAAAAATGCTAATGCTAAAAAAATTAATTGCCTTCTATTACAACTTAATAACAAATATTCGTTGCATACATAATACCTATGCACATCTCTATTTCGAGTATTAAATGCACTTCCCTAATCCATTGTCAATGTCAAACACGGTTCATGACGTTTAATTTCGAATGGGCATAGGTTATCCAGTTTTTCTAAGAACAATTTGTTTTTAGCTGGCTAAAATGGATTAGTAAGTTGCTTAACGATTCTTATTTCTTCGTAGAGCGTTAGCTATGCTGCAACCAATTTTTAAGATTTTTAATAGGAAAACCGAGGGAATCCGCGCAGACAGAAATAACACCATCGTCATCTTCACAATTCAAGAAAAAAAAAATCAACAAAACGGCCAAAGAAGATCCGAAACCAACATCTTCATGGGTTAATCCATACACCAAATATTTGATACACTTTCGGTGGCTCCTCTGTGACTAAAATGGCTCCCCAAAATCTTCAAATGGACTCCCTTTTGAAATTCCGACAGCACTGGCCCGCAATAGCAAGGTTTCCAATTTTTTTTTCTCTCTTGATATAAACGAGAGGGAGAGAGCGAACGGCCCAGATAAGCCTGACTTTGTTCAGGTTCTTAAGATAGGATTTCTTTTAACCGCCTCCCAACAGCCAACGAAACCGTAGGTAAGAATGGGTCTCACACTTAGTACAGCCAGTGCACAATGTTCGGTTGTAAGCCCCATTTTTTCCAAAGGGCATTAAGTTCTGTCGATAGGTACGTAGGTATATGCTAGTCAATTTTCCTGTGGGTATATTTCTATTTTTAATCTTGCAATAGGCGCCTGCATCTGCATGAAAATAGGAACTAGTCAGCATAGCTTGATTGTTGATAGATCCGACCATAAGGCAAGTGAGCGTGAACTGCTTCCGGAAAAACAGTCAAAACAAACGAAGTAGGAAGGTAGATAGATATTAATTTTAAAAGTAAAAGTATGGCAAAGCTTTTATAAGAAGATATTCCAACAATTTAATAGGTATTTCTGTAAAATACGACTGAAATAATTGGGTGTGCTTCAAATCTTTGCATTGTGGAATTATTAAAAATATTTTTGTCTACAGATTTAGTTAGTTACCTATGGCAAATTTTTTCCTTTTTTAAGCAAATAGGTAGGTGGGAAGGTACCTACATGTATTGACGTGATATCGCCATTATGACTTTGGATTTCAGTTTAGTCGTTACACACGCGAGATAGCTTTTCCCGGCTTTAACTCGGTAACCAAATCTAAAGATTGGTAGGGATCATTAAAACATTGCCACAACGAACATAAAAAAAGCTCTTTAAGACCGTTCTAATTTAATTGCGATAGGAACCTAGTTAGGTATCTAGGAATAAATAGCTTAGATGAGTGTCTACCTTCACAGCCCCAATATGTAGGTACCTTCGTGTCTGTGGTAGGTACCTATGTAGATTCCTAGGCAACGATATGAACTTCCTCCTAGATTCAATCGAACCAAACCAACTCTTACATATATCTGGCATATTAGGCTCGTAAGAGGGTTTCAAATACCAAAAAAAAAATTTAAAAGAAAAAAAAACCTCTACCTTTAAATTAGCTACTCCCATTTATATTCATCGCCGCTGTACCTACATCTACCACTTTTCCCTATCTCGAATCTCGGCGTTTCCTTTGAGTGAATTTATGCAAAATCATTCACTGTCCAACCACAATTACGAGGCTGACGTGTGTACGACAGCATTTGCATTGTTGCTATCGGGAACGACAAAAACCTTCCACCTTCGGCCATTTTGTTGGCCATCGACAGCGACAACGACGACGACCAACCGTACAACAAAATTCGAGTTCCAGCCAACGTCAAAGCGAAGTGCCGCCGCGCCGCCACCGAGGATTCGACAACTATACTGTGAAAGGCATAGGCAGCAAGCAACAACAGAACAGAACAGAGGCCACATAACGAAGGTAACAATATAAATACCACCACCACTACTACAGCCAGCAACAGCAACAGCACCAGCAAAAGAGCAACTCCGCAACACAACAACAAAACAATGCGAAAAGCAAAAACCACACGATGAGAAATAATGAAAAATTACACGAAGGGTTCACATGAGGTTAGAGTTCCTCCCGGGCTATCGGAATCTCGTTCGCCTACTCGTGTGGCATGTGGGAGAGAAACCCGCACGAACAACCTCATGTGGTTGTTGGTTTCCCTTTCTCTCCTTCGTTCGTTTCCTTTGAAAACAAAGCGAAGCTGGAAAGTAAAACGAAGAACGAACCTTGATGCTGGAACGAACAGCTATGAATATGAAATATGTAGAAGGAACACACAAAAACACACACACACGCATACAAATGGATAATCTGCTACAGTACAGCGAGGATTGCATATTCAGCAATCAACCACATTCCACGCACTTTATCCTGTTTTGTGCGCAATTTATTTAATCAAATACCCGGCTACCCCGCGGTGTCCCTTATCCAGGAACCTATCGAAATTGCCAACCCAAGAGTTGTTTGAAAGTTCTAATATCCTGTACGATAAGCGATGAACACAAAAGGACGTGTCATCTCGTCGTTCGTTGCGTTGCGTTGCCATCGAATTTAGTAAGAGGTCTTCTTGAAGTTGGGTATGGTTTACGACAGACCAAGATAACGAGTAGTCAGTCGTTTGCCTTAAAAGGATTTTGTTCTGTGAAAATGAATTGAAAAGCACTCGGTTCGACGGTGCGTTCGTTTGGCTGAGGGGAGTGGGTTGGCGCGGGCATAGACCGAATGAATCTTTCTTCCTCTGGGGGTGGAACTTCGGGGTTGTTTGCTTCAAAAGTGCGACGACAACAATCTGATAAATTGAACTGAAGTTCGATTAGGTGTGATTAGAAGCAGAGTAAGCGGGAGAGAGAAAGATTAAACGAACATGAACTATAGGTACACCTACCTATTTGCCTATGGAATTTTTGCAATTGGTAGCAAATTAAACACTGATAGGTAGGTATCTACTATCGTGGTTTTGTGGCATCAAAAAGGTATCAATTTTCGCCTTTGAATTGATGTAAATTTAGTTATACAACAGCTACCTATACTGTACCGTCAAATATAGTGTTATATGTAGGTATAGGCAGGGAGATTGTTCCATTAAAGGTTTGGTTCAGAACATAACCTATGTATACCTATAGGTTTGTAGGATATTAGGATTTAGATAGGGTAGAGTCGGCAGTTGCCGGCCCCTTTTTCGTCAATTAAAAATAGCACAGTAACAACAATTATTAATATTTTCGAGTAATTGTTGAAGTGAATTACTCTTTATTAATTTCTTCATCGGTGAAATAAAAAATTATTTATTTATGTTTTCGTAAAAAAGGTAATTTTTTTCTAGTGACCGGCCCCTTGTTTCCTATTTCCAACAAGGTGGTGTCCCATTTTCGGCCACAGAGTAAGTAAAAGGCTTTATATTTGAATGTGCTCCGACTTAAGAACTTTAAAATCACCAAAACCCGCCGGCTGAAGGATATGGATTTTGTTTGGAGGAAGTGTCTTCGTTAGTTTCTTAGTTAAAGGGTTAAAGGGTAAAGTAAAGTTAAAAACATGGTCCAAACATATCAGATCTCATGCAAATCGCATTAACAATAGTATGAAACTGGTGTCAAGACAAAGGTCCCCTCAAAAACAACAATTGTTCCCTCCACCCGGAAAAGGAATCACATCATTCCGATCATATCACTGAACAACACTCCAATACCATTCTCAACGGAAGTAAATGAGCTTTCTTGAAGTGCTCATCTAGAACGCACCCTAAATAAAGCGACTGCCATATTATGATCATGCTAAATGTTTACGTTAAAAAATAATACATTGGACCTACCTAACCATTGAGTCTTACCAATTATTACTTATTCTGTTCTAGTGTGTTGTTGTCTGCCTAGAAAGCACTTCAAAAGAAACAAAGACTAGCATCCGCTGCTCTAGAGGAACTCCTTGACCTCCCACAGTTACATGCACGAATAAAGAAGGGCGCTGCTTCAAGCGCAATAAAACTCAACTTCGCGAAAAAATTCAAACAGGGTAATCTCACAGGACACTTAAGTATCTTAAAATAAAATTCATTGCCTCTTCAGATCCTTTCTATAAGAAAGCGTGATGCTAAGATCGTAACTGACTTCTCCACAGGTCACTGCGCCCTGAACCATCATCTCATGCAAATGGGGAAAAGTTCTACAGATCTGTGTAGAGTCTGCTTTGAGCAGTCAGAAACGGCAGAACACATCCTATGCGATTGTCCAAAAGAGGCTTAAATGCTCCAACAAAGGACTCACCGAACCTCAGGATATTGTCAAATCATCATCATCAAATCGTAATACCCTTTCCACACCCCATCGAAATCAGGAGGTTTCCCATACATTTTCGAGATTTCCAAACCTCGATATTGTATGAGGTTTCGATGAAACCTCCTCAGAATCTGGTTTCAATGGTAAGGTTGTCAAGGCAAACGCACTTTTTAATACATTCCACAAGTTACACAAAGCAGTTGACAAGTGGTTGACAGATTTTCAACTGAGTTAAAGGTCAACTGCAAGTCACCTAAGAGTAACCATACCGATTTTTTGAACGACGAACACGCGAGTTATATGAAGTCATAGGCGTTGTTAGCTTATAGTGGACTTGTAGTGCACTTGCAATTTGAACGCAATAATTGTTTATTCGCTTTTATTTTTCGATGGCTGACTAAAACGTCAAACGAAACCCGGATTGTGTTCGGTGTGAATGCTTTGCCGCGATTTCGAAATCTGTTTGTGGAAACCTCGAATTTTAGAGTATAAGGTTCATCAAAGACCTGGGATTGTCGCCAGACCAAAACACTTATTAAACACTCATAGGGAGCACAAAAGATATTTTTCACCCCCAAAAGAGAAGAATTCTAAAGACTATCTAAAGCAACTTAATGTGTTAAGTATTCCTTGAGCTTTGTAACCTATTTTCTTATTCTTCCTCTGTTATTTGAGCGCGGATCTTAAACCTTCTTGTCGATGCTCTAATTGAAAACAGTTTCCCCTAACATTTTCTTAAAAAACACTAATTCCGACAGGATTTTAACTAACGATTTTGGCAGTAAATTCATCCAAAAATCCTTCCCGATACATCACGAGCCAAATGAGTTGATTTATCGAGAGCGACTAAGCAAAGGCAACAGGGATTTTGGCAGATTAAGAGAGAGTTTAATGGAACTATACAAGAAAAAACGCGGAAAGAGAGATATATACCTATCAGGAACATTCAATGAAAATTCCCTAAGCCCATAATAAGATCCTGAGTCCTATGTGCCCCTAGTTCTAAGTTTCCTTTAACACAAAACGACTGACACTCAATTATTTTGTGCGATGTTGGATAAGAAATGTCAGATATTAGCGTGCGAAAATGAACGTAGTCCGATAGCACTGTTTGTCAAATTGTCATTTATTCGTATACCCAGTCGCTGACATATGGAATTACGATGTTTGGTGCAGTCGACAGACTAAAACGTCATAGCAAGGTACCTATGTAGGCTTTTTTTTACACAAAATTCAGCCTTATGGTTTGCGTTGCGTTGCGTTATATAACGAATGTCCTTTTTAATTTCAATGATGTGGTAAGTACTGTCTTATCTGTTTATAAAAAGTGCTTTTTTTTTGGCCAAATTGATGGACATTAAAACCGTTTTATTGTCCATCAATTTGGCTTTATTTGAAGGATAATTCTTTGCCATTAATGTTGGCATGTGGCCGCCGCGGCTGCTTCGAATAAAGACTAGTCTAGAGGTCCAATTTTCAACCACTTTTTCAAGCATTTGGGGCTGTATGTCGGCAATACCGCCACGAATGTTGGCTTCCAAGTCCCCTAATGTTTCTGGTTTGTTGACGTAGGCTTCACATATCCCCAAAGAAAATAATCCAATGGCGTCAAATCACACGATCTTGGTGGCCAATTGACAGGTCCATTCCGCGAAATTATGCGCTCATCGAATGCTTCCTTCAATAAATCGATTGCGACGTGCGCTGTGTGGCATGTAGCGCCGTCTTGTTGGAACCCCATCTCATCCACATTCATGCTATCCAATTCGGGAACAAAATAGTCGGTTAACATGGCTCTATACCGGTCTCCATTAACGGTAACTGACTCTCCAGCATCATTTCGGAAGAAGTATGGCCCAAAGACTCCACCAGCCCATAGAGCACACCAAACAGTCAGTTTTTATGGATGTAATGGCGTTTCAAGGGTCTCATGTGGATTCTATTCACTCCAAATGCGGCAATTGTGCTTGTTGACATAGCCATTCAACATTCAACTGAACCGTTATTTTCGAAATAAATTTACACGATTTGCAAGCGTTGTTCATTTGTCAACCTGTTCATGATGAAATGGCAAACCAAACTGAACATAAGTGACATTAGAGTTGCCAGATTTGACCACAAAATGTCAGTTTTATCTCTATTTGAAAAACCAACCTCTAAAAAAAACATCCTTTAATTAGATTAATCATTTACATAGGTTAATTTTTGTTCCTTCGTGGCAAAATTTATTAGCTTACAAAGGATATTCCAGAAAAAATAATGAAGTAGGTACCTGAATGAGGAGCAGACAAAATACATGCTATTAACAAACAAACAACAAACATATCTGTCCACCGACTACGACAGAATGTCACTATTAATAGCAGCAACTTCGAGGTAGTTAAGGAGTCTATCTACCTCGGTGTAAGCATCAACTCTACGAATGACATCTTACTGGATTGTCAGTGAAAATTTACCCTAGAAAACCGTTTCTACTTCGGTTTGGCAAAGCAAATGGGTTCAAAACTCCTAACTCGAAGGACAAAGTGTACTTATACGGCGTCGAGTGCTGGACGATAAGCAGGAAAAGAAAGTTAATACTGGAATCCTACTGGAGGAGAAGAACCAAAATGTGGTGTAATCCGAAAAACCTCATCGACTACATTGGCGAATGCACAATATAGAATTTTGGAATCCCAGCACTCAGGTTCGAGACCATAAGGAATACCAGAGGCCTTGGTCTGGAAAAAAGCAGAGGATGGAAGGCTGCCTTTACTTAGGTAGAGACTCTTCACGGGTCGGAAACCCGTTAGTAAAGTAAAGTAAGTAATTCTTATCTAACTATTAAGGGGGCTCTACAATGAATTTTGAGTTTTTTCAGTGACAAAAAAAAATGCTTTCTATAAATCCTTAGACGTTCATCAGTATTATTGTTAAATAAATGAACTTAGCAATTATTGGGCAAATATTGGACTACAAATATTTCTACAAATGAAACAGATTTTGATTTTACGCATTATTATTGCACAATCATATTGGGCTTCTAGGGGCTGCTTAAGCAAAAATGTTTCTGATATTTTAAAATGAACGTATAGGTACGACCTAACTGCATTAGTAGATATAGATACTTAAGAGAAACTTAGTGCAATCGTGCGAAAATTTCGAACTCAAACTGGGTATGACGTATGATATAACTTAACAACTACCTATGGAGATGCCCAAGAAATCGGTCTGTCTGTCCGAAGCCATCTGGCGAAATAGTTTTACGGATTTACTTCAAAGTTCGTACCTACGTATTTAAAGTTTTTGGGGTAATATCTCACTGTTAGGTATATCTGTTTTGCTGTTTTTTTTTTGAATAAAAAGATTATTGTATAAGTATTCAGGTTTTCTAAAGTATAGCGATTAACAGTAATAAACAACAATGCCAAAAATCTCAAAAACAAAACAAGGAAATTAAGTACAAAATTAAGTACTATCTTAACACATCTGCGTAAGTACTTCAATTTTTGAAATAATTTTTTTTGTTTATTATAGTTTACTTAAAAAATGGCCTTAACGCTTTGGTTGATGTATGGTGTTTGTATTTCGGACAATTAAGTTAAATGTGTCAAATAGGAAAAATTACATTAAAATCATTGAAGCCGTTTTTGAGGAAACCAATTTTTTCACAACGTAAAAATTGATTTAAATAAATTTGGTTTGTTTGAAGCGAAAGTTTCGTATGACACAGTCGTGTACTTTATTTTACAAGATTTGAGAATTTGAATCTTCTCATAAAAAGGTTAAGGATACAGTCAGGCCTTTAAGGGACCTACGAATTTGGTCGTTATAAGCGATGGGTCGCTGATACTGTACTCAAGGAACCTATATTCTTTAAAATTGTAGTTATGGAGTGTGAAACGGAATACTGTGCCAACCAGTCTTTATTTTGCACTCTAGCTTTCAATCTCAAAATTATGCCTGCTTTCTCTTCAATCGTAAAGAGATTTCTTTTCTGACTCATTTTCCAATACAACATCATGCGAACCGAATAAAATAAAACTTCTATGACCACTCGCCACACAGTAAACCCCACCTTCTGTTCGACAAACTAAAAACCAATAATAAACGCAAAAACAAAATGCCTCAAGGAAAGTTCAGCAATAGGTAGGTGAGCTGTTACATATCTGAAATTCATTGCGGACAGATACCTACCCCTATTTCAGTCAACAATGTACTACCTATCTTTGGCAAACAATTAAAAAAAAATATAGTGATGTATCCACAGTTCCATATAATCTCTTAAAGATAATTACATGACTAGCTATGCGCGCTTAATGGTTTTGAGTCGGCGCGAACAAAGTTGAAAAAATACATTATTTAAATTTAAAATCTCTGTTTTAAATTTTGTTTATAAATATTCAAGTTTTTTTTAAACTAACCTCATTTTCACTTTAATGTGGCCAAGTGAAATTTTTCTACACTGCTACATATGTACCTATTTTTGAACCTCGCTCCTACCGCGATTTCTGCAGCTTGTGGCGCTCGAATTGACTCAATGATAGTTTTGAACAGCTAGGTAAATGTATAGTCACTTATTCCAAATCATGGAGTTTTTTGTAGAACGTTTACCGAAAATTCAGACCTTCTTATTTCTTAAACTCTGTAGTGCAACCTATATTTCAAATAAATACCTAAGTTAAGGCACTAACTAAGAAACCCATAAATCGATTAATCGGAAGTTCTATATGGCGATACCAGAATCCATCAGGATCCCGGCAAAATTGATCCACCGCTCGAAAACCCGCGTTGCAATATGCAGTCCACGAAAGGCACTACCTTCAACACATCCTTCCAACTGTGTACCTACTTAAGTACCTACACAAACGATACCTATTGAAATAGGTAGGGTCGTGTCCCCAGTAGTCGAACACTTAGTGGCCTACATTAAGGCAATAGTTCACTGTGAGTAAAGCGTTCAACGTAAATGTGTGATGTAAAACTAATTAGTTGCTCAAACTCAAATATTGTTTATTAAATTTAAGTTTTTTTTTAGCAACTTAAGTTGTTTTTTTTTTAAGCAGTAATCGAACACTTGTTTCCTGATTTCGAACACAAGATTTCGTGTAGGTATAGATAAAACTTCAAAAAATAATAAAACGCATTTTTACAGTTCCCCTTTCATATTAAATGATCAAAATGTATATATTTCGTTTGTATCTACTGCCAAAAGAAATTAACATTAAAAAAAAAAGAAAGAAAATAAATCACTGTTTTTATGATAAAGTAATAAAAATAAGAAAAATAACTCAGTCTTCAAGTTGCCCACAAAATCTTCATTTTGAGCCTCATTAAATGTCATTGCACAAAGTTTGGGGCACGCTAAATGGTACCACTTGTTGCAAGTATCACAGCCCATGTTTTTGAGGCCATCATCTTCGGCATCTGTGTCGAGCCATTTTCGAATACTTTCTTCAATTACAACTGCTCTGGCCTTACATAAAGATTCAGATACCCGCAGACTTAGCTCTTTATGCCTTTTCAAAAAATTGAAGTACCACGTCTTGCCAGGTCTTCAGTTATTCGGTTTTCGTCCCTAACTATTTTTTGAACCACATCTAATAGCTCATTTATTTTTTGGGGGAAGCCGCATTTGGCAATATTAATAAACCAATCTACGACCATGCGTTCCTCATTTTCTGTTAGCACTGTAGATGGACCCATCCGCTTAAGACCGTCCATTAATTCTATCGGCACACCAAACTCCCTACGCGCTGTTCGAAAGCTCAAACCCTACTCTCGAAAACTTTTAAGGCGTTTGCTAACGAGACTTCACTATATGTATGCCTGATACCTTCGTTTCATTGTGCCTGGAATAAGACAGCTCCTACTCTACATGAAATTGTAAGAACTGTTCGGACAAAGGAAACTAAAAATAAACAGTTTCCTTTGTTCGAATACCGGCCCCAAAGTTTTTGCTATTTTTACTGATAGAAGAATGTAATAATTATTGAAGTTCTTATAATTTCTAAAGCCTGAGTGGTAAAAAACCATTTTGCCAAAGTTGCCTATATTCGAACAGTTAAAGTAGAATAAAATTATTAATTTTTAAGATCAAATTTTTTCTTTAATGAACTCTAATAAACACTACATTTTGTCTTCGTTTACTTCAAGACCAACTAGGCTCCCCCGCGGCTCGTTTGGAAGCAGTCGATGATGCCACGGATCTGTCGATGGACGTTCTTTTATGCTTGCGCCTGTCATGTGCACTATCTGCTACAGAAGAAGAATACGCTCAGGTCCAAAGATCGACGTCATTGCAACTCTACTGCAGCGTGACTTCGATAAGACTCAGTGATATTGCGACGACTGCGATATTTCAGAAGTCGGCAACTATTCTATTCAGAACCCCGTTGTCTATGGCCACTAGGGATACTAAAAAGAATTGGCGAAAGCTTTCTATCATTGGAACACACGGGCGTCCACTTGCGCACAAAAATGTGGTCAGATACCTTTGACTCTGGTTAGACCAATATCTATATTTTAACAAACATGTAGATATTGCTCTCTCCCGAGCCCGAGGTGCTTTTGCCCTTACAAAGAGACTCGATACAAGGGTGAAGGTAATCTGCTACATGGCCCTCATTCGGCCCATGCTAGCATATGGATGTCCCGTCTAGTTCAACATAGGGGCAAGTAGGATGGGAAAGATCCGGGTGTTTGAGAGGGCTTGCCTTCACTTATACAGAACACCAGAGTCTCAGTACATAAAATTCTATTCCAATGAGGTCCTATACAACGGGGCTAATCTGATTAGAGTGGACAATTTCCTGATCAAGATGACTCGAAGGCACATTGCGAGGGCAATGACCTCGATGAATATCCTGATCTTCGGGGCTTATTAACCTCAATTATATGTACCATGAGAGGGTGCGTCTTAGCGGCTTTGTCTCCCCCGAAGCATTCCTCTACTTTGATCAGGCAGGTCTGATCCAGGATAGGTCGGCGGTACCTTTAATCTTCCACGTTGCCTGGACAACTGTGGACAGGCGACTCAACTACAACAGAGACGTCACACAGAGCGCTGAGGACCGTCTCCGGTTTAGTCGGTCGGTCTCAGGGTGCGACAAAAAAGATGTTGTTAAACAGCACCAGCAATTTGGGTGGCTTCTAGAGCGAGCTCCTCCCTCGTCGATTTCCTTCGATCCGGGGTAGATCCTACTCGGGAAAGTCGGCTGGACATATATTGCATGCCTTGGCCGGCTTACATAGTTTAGGTGGTAGATGTAAGTTTTAGATATTAGATAGGTCACGGCACGTGGCGTTGAGGCTATTATATATTATAAAAAAAAGTGCATATATAATTATGCAGCATAGGTCAGTTACGTTAAGATTTATTATTAAGATAGCATGTAAGTTTTAATTATAAGACAAAACCTTCAGTTCCCTTAGTAAGTTTTTCAATCAAATTTCCTTAGTTTAGGTTTATTAATATCTAAAATGTAAGTAAGGTTAAGTCGAAAGACAACATTAATGAATTTAGTTTAACTTAGCGCGCCCGCATAGGGCCAGTAAGTTAAAATTTAGGCAACTTATTTAAGTTTGTCCAGCTAGTTTTAAGCATTTTTGTCTAGCATGTAAGAACCAATAAATTACTCAATGAAAAGCATTAAAGAAAACTAAGAAGAATACGCTGCATGTTTGGGAAAGTTCGCAGAAGCTATGGGTACCTACATAACTACTAATGCGGATTTGCAGTCGCTTGGACATGGGAAGTCTCTACTTGAAATTTGTTGAAATGTTACGTTGAATGCAGATCAATAATTTTTTTATGCAGAACTTGGTGCTGTGGCAGAGCTTAGACGCTATGTCGTAAACAAGTGATAATACATTTAATATTTTTCGAGAAAAATTTTCTGAAAATGTTCCAAAATTTGCAGCCGTGCGGCTTTGTTCTTTAGATGTCAAATACTTATCTCCTACATACCTATTTGAATTACCCATTTTCGCTTAATGGGGACGTAAATTTCAATGCCAATATGATATAAATAAAAAAATCTCATTTTTGACGAGGTTTGCATCTTTAGCCGACAATATGCGAAAATATAATAAAATTAAAAGATAGTCAGGTACTTGTTTTATATATTAGATGTAAAAGAAAGGTATATATATCTATTAGGGTTACCAACAGGGGCATTTTGGCCCGGAGACTCCGGGACTTCGTTCCAATCTCCAGGCACCGAGCCTTGCTGAAATTTCCCGGGCCGCAGTTTAGCATTTTTATTTTTAAAGAATTCAGTTTACTTACTTTTAATTGTGGGATAGAAAATCAAGATTTCGAAATATAGTCAACAAATATATATGACGTTATTTGAAAACACGGTAAATGCCGGAGAGTAAGGACTTGTCTCGGCCCTGGACAGCAAATGTGGAGGAAATGCTACTCGATAGCTTAGTATAAAGGTAAGTTTAGACTGGGTATACATGTATCTGACATTTTTGGCCCCTTAAAATATGGATATTTGAAAGCGAATGGTCAATATATATATATGGTCAATAATAAACGGTGTTTTTTATAGAGGTTGGTTTTTCGAATAGAGATAAAACTGACATATTGTGGTCAAATCGGGCAACTCTAATGTCATTTATGTTCAGTTTGGTTTGCCATTTCATCATGAACAGGTTGACAAATCGCTGCAAATCGTGCAAATTTATTTCGAAAATAATGGTTCAGTTCGCGAAGTTTAACGCAAAATTTTGTTCAGTGATAAGGCTCATTATCCTTTCAATAAAGCCAAATTGATGGACATTAAAACGGTTTTCTTGTGTTTTACTTCAATTCGAAGTTCTATACCTCTAAAAAAAACACCCCTTAATTTGACCTCTTGTTACTTTTAGGAATATTTTCATTTCTTCGTGACATGGCGTACAAGTTTATTTTCGGCAGCAAGACGAATTAATGTCCCCGAGGCAATTAACCGGGACTACTTATAGGAACTAACTTAGCCATTCTTCACTCTTCAACTTTGTTGCCAACAAATCTAGAAGCATAAAAGTTTGCAAAAGTTCACCAAAAGGCGCCTATGTACCTACTTATGTAAATAACAACTGAAATTTTGCTACATTTAAAATGTTTAACACTGCTGCGTAGACTTAGAACTTGTTACCTACCTATGACGTTATTTTTTTAAACTGCCGTCCATTTTATAGTAAAAATAAAAAAACAAATGCTTTAGAACGTTTGACAGCTTTTATTTTCGTTACATCACGAATTAAAGAAAAATTAGCTTTTCTTTATTTTCTCAGTAGGTTTTTTTTTTAATCTCCGGGCCTAGCCTTTGCAGGAGTTGGTAACCCTGGTATCTATTTACGCAGCTATCCAGGTCAATACCTATATTATATATGTTATGTACCTATTACTTATGTATAGGGTCCGCCATTTAACGGTTTTTTTTTCAACTAGTGCTTATTTCGCGAATGGTAACACTTGAGACAGATAATTAGTTTTATCCTTTCGCTGAACCAATATGGTTGTGTCTACGCTTGAACAACGCTAGGAAATATTGCGACATAGCGACATAGATAAGATGCCGATTTTGCCAAAAAAATCATCTTTTCAGATGAAGCTCATTTTGATCTTGGCGGGTATGTAAGCAAGCAAAATTGTCGCATTTGGGGCACAGAAAACCCGCACGCATACATTGCAAAGCCGATATAGCCAAAACGAGTCACCGTTTGGTGCGGATTTTGGTCCAGAGGCATAATTGGGCCATTTTTCTTCGAAAATGAGCAAGGAATGGCCGTTACAGTCAATGGCGATCGTTATCGGGCCATGTTGAACGAATTTTTGTTCACAAAAATTAAAGAGGAGGATATTGGCAACATTTGGTTTAAACAGGACGGCGCTACGTGCCACACAGCCGAAGCTACACTCGATGTTTTACGCCCTGTTTTTGAAGATCACATTATCAGCCGCAGAGCTGATGTCGTTTGGCCACCGCGGAGCTGCGATTTGACACCGTTGGACTATTGTTTGTGGGGTGCCGTAAAAGATAAGTGTTACGCCGACATGCCAGAGACAATTGACGCTTTAAAGGACAATATTCGTGACGCCATTGGTGAAATACAGCTGCACACAATCGATAATGTGCTTAAAAATTGGACCGATCGTGTAGGCTTCCATTATTAACCGGAAGGATTGTACTTTCAAATAAAAAAAGAAATTTGAGAAAATATTCAGTAGTTTTTTTTTATAGCATTTTCAAAAAAAAAAAGTTATTTGGCGGACCCTATATATTAACATTTTTTATAAATTTGCTTTTTGAAAATAGATTCGTATCTATCTGCCTATCTTCCAAGATAACTAGGGGAGAGGGGGGCACCTTTGAACGTGGGGCACCTTTGAACAGCACTAATAAAATCTTATTAAACAAACATTTGAGAGCGTAAACCAAAGGTTTACCATGGTAATGCTGTTTTCTTTACATGTCAACGGCTTTTGGTCATCTATTCAGTAGTCGCTTGAAAATAGCTCGGGATGTATGTTTTTATGCTGCATTTCCAACTTTTTGTTTTTTTTTCTTCGTGAGAGTATAAACATTTTTTGGTGAGCTTTTTTATTTGTGAAAAATATTTTTTGTAGGCGAAGGTTCATGTAGAACCATATTAGGGTACGTTTTTTGATATATAAGTACAAACGAATTTCTAATGCTAAATTTTTCATGACAAGACACGTTGGGGCAGGTTTGAACATATTCAAAGCCATAGGAATCGAGTTCGGACTCAGATGAGAGTTGTTCCTAGTCGGTGAATGATGACACTGATCTGGATTTCGACTTTGCTGATGACTCATCTGTTGAACAAGTTAATGCGGAGCAGGAAGTAGTGACATGCATTGATTTATGTTACGATCATTTAAATCCAGGCGAATATATATTGGTGCAATGTTCCAATAAAGACAGTAACAAGATGTTAGGCTTTGTTGGCAAAATAATTGACAACATGTACAGCGTCAGCTTTTTAAAGAAGAATCAAGGTTCCTATAAGTTTTTCTATCCCGACAAAGAGGACAAATGGTCTGTTAGTGGCATAGAAATAATAGCTAAGCTGCCACCACCAATTAATCCTGCAGGAACATCAAGGACAGCTGCTATAATGACTTTTGCTTTTGACTTCTCAAAATTTCAGTTAGGCTAATAAGGCAACTCCTTTTTTTATGTAAACACTTGTTTGTTTTGTTATATGTAGGTAAACACATTAATAAAGTTATCTGTAAATTCTAGTTTGTGTACCTACCTATATTAAGTTTTTTTGTTTTTGTTGATGTTATTATTATTATCTAAGTGATTTGTGAATTTTTAATAAATAAAACTAATTTATTTTAAGAAAGCAAAGTGTGTAAAGTCTTATTTCAGGTAAAAAATTTCAGGTGCCCCAGCCTTAGAACCTGCTTCATTCAAAAAATAATAATAAATCCTAATCTTCATGATACGAGTATAATTATGTGTTTAAACTAAAGCCTAATTCTATTTCTAAAGTTAAAATAAGTTACAGACCAATAACTCAGAAACATTGGTTTTTATGAGACTTCGAAGCAAAAAGTGTTCAAAGGTGCCCCCCTCTCCCCTACATACCTAGGTATAACCTCTAATTGGAAAAACATGCTAGTTCGGTGATACGTGATTGAACTGTAATTTTAATGGGTGGCAGTGGTAGGTTTGGTTAATAGGTTTAGGGAGGCAAATGCCTACAAAGATTCAACTGTATGACCCTGTTAAGGCATGTGAGCGTCCTGATATTTTGTCATAGGTGATTTTGTCCTCATATTGTGGTAAACCGACTTATTAGTTGAAGTGAATATGGTTGTATTTTAAAGATAAGAAGGAGGTAGAGACCTACCACCTACCTATGATTTGTATTCGAACCTTCTTAGATATTTTCCTCTGCGTTTTCTTCATTTTAAAAAGTTTCTTCGTGTTTACCTAACCTCAATCCATACAAAAAATACTAGGTAGGTAGGTACCCATACGTAGATTCGAACTTTTTTAGATACCTACACAAAAAAAAAATGTCGTCATTGGCATGGAATTATTTTCTCCAAAATAAGAAATGTGGCAACATACCGCATCGTAAAGTGCCCAAGCGCAAGCACTTCCATTAAACAGAAAACAACAAAAAAAATGTTTCACAAATTAAAATATAATAAAAATGTCGAATGGGCACCTCCGTTGCTTTGCTTTGCTGCGGTAAATAAAAAAAACCTTAATAGGTAGGTATGTATATTTTTTTATCTCTTTTCATTTTCTCCTCAAATTCGCTTTTAAATCAGCATTCGCCAAAAACCCATAAACACAATCGCTGTCTCGCCTGTCTATAAATGGTGTTCATGTGTTCAAGTTGGCATTGCGTCAAATCAGTATATATCGTCAGCAAACACGACTTTCACACACACTCTCACAAAATAGTAAAGTCTGTTTGAGAGAACGCAAAACTGTCGATTTTACTAAAAGTGGATCAAAAATCGCGCAAAATTCAACAAACAGAAAGCTTTGCCACACGAACATCAAGAAGAGAAACACAACCAACAACAACAACTTCCTCTAAATGTCTCCAAATCGATAAATGTTCGTCTCGAACGGACGAATAGCTGAAGTAATGTACGTCGCAGTCGTCTGTTGTGAATTTTATTCCAATTTCCAATATGGTGTGGAGAGTTTTGCTAAGTGGAAATTCTCATCATTCCAATGTATTGGTGAAATTAATTTTTATTTTTCAAACAGACAGAATCATGAAGAAGAAGAATGACAGAAATGAAAAGTATGAGCAAGAGAGAAAGAGAGAGACAGAGAGCGAGAAAAAGAGTAAGAAAAGAAGAATGCGATGGAGAAACTCATCGA
Source organism: Ferdinandea cuprea (assembly GCA_963576555.1). NCBI lineage: Eukaryota > Metazoa > Arthropoda > Insecta > Diptera > Syrphidae > Ferdinandea > Ferdinandea cuprea. Next base: position 15,456,856 of record OY754961.1, read on the forward strand.
ATGCGTGGCTCCATAAAAAAGGGAGTCAGTTCAGTCAGTGGTGGACGTGGAGAAGATGGAGAATGGGAAAATATGAAATGAGTCAAAAAAAAAACAAAAAACAAAAACTACAAACAAGTTTCATCAGTTTCATCACGAAATGGAAAATTCAACTGCGATGTAGGCAATCTAGAGTAGAGTAAAAAATTTGGAGAGAATGACGATTTTTTTCTGGAATGGTTCCGTTGATCATGCGCCAGGGATGGAAGGTAGAAAAGTTGTGAAATGTTTTTCTTTTTATTGGGAAATTCATTTTATACCTACTCACGTATTTAAATAAATTTTGTATCTACTAGAAAATACAATGTTTGTTATGTTAAAAGTCAGAAAAAGTATCCATGGAAAAGAAGCTTGCCCATGGAGACTTGTACATACCTAACTAATAAAAATATAAAATGTCGGTAGATAGGCATAGGAGAATACATGCACCGTGTGCTTCTGAATGAAATATTTTATGGATAAAGTATTTGCGGATCGATACTGATACTGGTGTATATTTTTAGAAAATATCTACAAACGTGGCCATTTTGTCTTTTGTTGACTTATAAAACCTCCTTACCTATCTACGCAACTACTTATATTAATATTTTGGGATGTGTATGTAGGTAAAGAGATAGGTAAAAATACTAGGATAATCTAAATATTAGCATGAACGAAAAGTACAAGTCTTAAAACCCACTTTCATGAGTGTGCTGAGATCAAGCTATATTTTTGCCACGAGCGCAAGGAACGAAAAGTTGAAGTTACTAGGTAGACCTTTAAAGGGTCCTCGTGACTTGGAATTCTAACCCAATATCAATGAAATGACTAAGCGACCTATATAAGTTGTGGTGCGAAATCATCAGTGAATTTTCTACTCCATACCTACATATCTAATCCTCACGCACTTTTACTTCGGTTTCTCAAGCCATTGAGCCTGGCTCCCAACGTTATACAACTCTAATTATACTTGATGCCCAGGTAAGGTAGGTACTCACTGTAAGAGAGAATGCAAAACTACATTCAAACTAAGCTAAGGTAGGAACCTTCCTAACGCTAATCGAAAAATGTGCCTAGGTATATCCTACTATACCTACCCACCTAGCTAACTGAGAAACAAAAAAAGTGTATTACTAAAATTCCTTTGCGCTTAGTGAAAAGCTTCTACGTTGAATTTCCTGACCGAGATTCAAATCCCCTTATTAGTTAGCTATCTATTTATATCCTAGACCTACCCAGTACTACTACACAACCTTGCGAAAGCCTGAAAAACTTTTATCTAAGAGTAAGAAGGTAGATACAGAAACCGGACACAACAGTACACCGTGTAGGTATCTATCGTGCATAAAATACCTATAGCCTCGCCCTTCCCTTTAGAGGAATAAAGCATAGATCGTCATGCGCTTAGCGTTGATCGGAATATTCGATTGCACCTCTCAAATAACGTAGCTATAGGTACGTATCTACACGGAGAATATAATGTTGCTGATCGTAGAAAGGCTTTATTTAGTAGGTATCTACCTAAATCCACTTGAGATTTCGAGGACGAAAATCAGAAGGGAAAATAGGTATTTTTTGTATTGCTGATGTCTATGTATCTATATTAACGTGGGTACCCAGATAGGTACTCGAATGTTTTCTTATATATTTGCACGAGCAGCAACCAGATTCACCAGATAAATAGATATAGATATTTAAGTAAAATTACGAATTTTGAAGGGAGAACTGTTCTACCTACCTGGAGGTTGGCATCACAAAGGAAGACAAATATCTACCTAGGTACCCCTCCTACTTCTCTTCAAATTTGCCTAAGACATTGACCAAGAGACTTTAAAGTTTTCTCACAGTTTTGTCAATTTCCCCAAAAATTCCTAGGTACCTATTTTCCAAATTTCCTTCTTCGTTCAGTATCGTCAAAGACCTCAAAACTCTTAGTTGTTACAAACGCACCTAACCCACCCTACCCCGATAAACCAAATTCAATCATCCCACGCAAAATTTATTATTAGTCACACACTTCCCCATTTGTAATCCATCTGGACCACCCGCATCTGAGACCTTTTTTTCTTAACAAAAAAACAAAACAATCCTCAAAACGAATTCCACATTCTTCAAAAGAGCTTAAAATGAAACTTATTCTCTTATAATCCCAAACAACCAATCCAGCGTAACAAAAACAATAAGGCCGCCAGAAAATTTCAAAGCAGCTCTAAAATGGAGTCGCCGCTGTCTACCTGTAAAGCCGTCCAACCAGTAACCACAGGCAGCTGGCAACATACTGAAGCTAAAAAACCAATCGAAGGAACGAAAAACCTCTGGCTTGCTGGTCCCTTGACACTTGGATTTCCCCTCTTTTAATTGTATTGGTTCGCGCTCACCCCTAGGAAAATTGTGGGCTGCCCGTCAGAGCCGAACACTGCCGAAGCAGTGAATCTGCTCGCTGATTGGTTAAGATGTTATTTGGTTAGTAGCCGAAGTCAGCCGAAGTCGAACGATTGTTCTCAGTTTTGAGTGGATTATTGGAAGGGGCTGGGTGATGATGATGTTGTCGACGACAGCGTCAGACAGACAAAAATGTGCGTGGAGAGTGGAGAGAAATTTTACCAGTGTGAAAATGAGAGAAAGAGAAGAGAGAGAGAAAATGTATTATTATGGAAGTGGAAATGGTGGAAATGGAAAATGTATCTATTTTTGGTTTGGCTTGGTGTTGGTGTTGTCTTTTATTGTTATGTGTATGGATAGGTAGTGGAAATGCTGAGTATATTTTGGTAGGTATTCATTTTAATACTTTTTGTTCTACGAATCCGTAGGGAGTTTAATTGAGTTTCGGAATGGGGTAGGTTGGTATCCTGTTAGTATTGTTGGGGTTTTAATTTTTGTTTGAGTGTTGTCTCACTACGAAAAGGTTCCAAAAAAGGTTTGTAATTACTTCAACGTGAGGACCTACATAGATATAGGTACCTGCCTAGGTTTCTTCCATTCCTGCCAAAGGTAGAGTAAGGGTGGCATAGGTAAAGGGAATTTTTTTAAAAAAAAAAACACAAAAAATTCGAAAAAATGAATGAAATATTTATTTGAATCGATAGTTTGAACCTTGCAATTTAATGTTTAAAGATAATTTCATGCAAATGTTGACCGCGGCTGCGTCTCAGGTAGCCCATCCGCTGAGTCCAATTTTGGCATACTCTTTCACACATATCGGCCGGTATCTCACGAATGAATGCATGGATGTTGGCTTCCAGTGCGTCAATCGAAGCGGGCTTGTCCCTATACACATTAGCCTTGGCATACCCCCACAAAAAATAATCTAATGGTGTCAAATCGCACGATCTAGGCGGCCAATTGACCGGCCCGAAACTTAACTGTTCACCAAACTCGCCTCGCAATTGCGCCATTGTTTCGCGTGCTGTGTGGCATGTGGCACCGTCTTGTTGAAACCACATATCATGCAAGTCAAGAACTTCCATTTCGGGCAAAAAAAAGTTTGTTATCATCGCTCGGTAGCGTTCACCATTGACAGTAACGCTGCGACTCGCATCATCTTTGAAGAAATATGGCCCAATAATGCCGCCAGCCCATAAACCGCACCAAACAAATGCGGCAATTTTGCTTATTTACGTACCCATTCAACCAAAAATGAGCCTCATCGCTGAACACAATTTTTCGATAAAAAAGCGGATCCTCGGCCAGCTTTCCAAGAGCCCATTCACCAAAAATTCGGCGTTGTGGTAGGTCGGCTGGCTTTAGTTCTTGCACCAGCTGTATCTTAAAAGGCTTTACGCCCAAATCCTTCCGCAAAATTTTCCACGTAGTGCTGTAACAAAGGCCTAACTGCTGGGAACGGCGCCGAATCGACATTTCGCGGTCTTCTGTCACACTAGCTGATACGGTCGCAATATTTTCTTCAATACGCACAGTACGTAAACGTGTTGGTGGTTTAATGTCCAACAAAGTAAATTTGGTGCGAAATTTGGTCACAATCTTCCGAATAGACTGCTCAGAAGGTCGAGAATGCCGATCATAAAATGGAAGCAGCGCGCGATGAACATTTCGAACCGAGCACGAATTTTGATAGTAAAATTCAATAATTTGCAAGCGTTATTCATTTGTAAGACGATCCATGGTTAAATTGCAAACCAAACTGAAGCTGTTTGACAGTGACACAAGGTACTAAACACACGTCAGCTGTCAAAACCAGTGTTGCCAAAACCAAACCAGCTAAAAAATCACCCTTTATAACCCGACGTGTGTAGGAGGTACAAAATTTAAATTGTTCTTGTTTATTTTCTCGTTTGTTTGATGAATCCATAACCTTGCATGACAAAAAACAAACAACAAGTGTGGACTCCAAAGGTCCACTTAGCAGCCCATATTAGCCTCCTCCATGATGGTCCACATTATCCGCATTACTTGGTTTCGTAAAAATATTATTTTACAAAATAATTAGTGATTCAGAAAACTAATGACCAAAATAAATTATTTTTGCTAGTAAAAAAAAGAATAATACTTTCGCTCAGGGCTGGCGTTTTTCAATTTCAAAGAGGAGCCCATTTGAAGATTTTGGGGAGTCATTTTAGTCAAGAGGAGGAGGAGAGGAGTTTTAAACGTTTTTGACTGATTTTTCCAATTAAGTACTCTTTAAAGTTTTTAAAATTCATCTAAATACATTCAACTTTATACATTTGTTTTAAAAAATATAATTTAGAGGTTTTTTTTAAAAAAAAAAACATATTTGTCAGTTACCGACCCCTTTACCTTAGGTCCGGCCACCGATGCTCCTGAAATCGGCCACACCAATTAGAACGAGAAAAATTTGTTCAATTGTTTACACAAAAAATAAATAAAAGATAAAAAAACAAAACAAATTCTTGTGAGTAACAGAAATAAATAAATAAAATAAATGAGGTATTTCAGTAGGAACAAACATTATCCTTAAATAATAAAATTAGGAAAAAAAAAAAAATTCATTTAGGTACCTATAAGGTTCTTTGATCTTTAAAACTAGGGTATTTAACAATTTACTAAAACTAAAAAAATAAATAAATTAATTAAATAAGGTACTTTACGTAAAAACTTAGATAATACATGAAGGACAAATAAACTCCTTCAGCTCTGCATCACTGAAAGACATGCCCGAAAAAGACGTACATTTCTCCATGTTCTTTAACCCTTTTTCTTCTACATCAGTAAGAACGGCTTCATCACAAGTCGGACATTTGGGAATCGTTTTCTTGCGATGTGCTGTTTTTTCTTTTCCGCCCTTTTCTTGAGTCGATCAAGCTTTCCTATTTTCAATTTCCGCTGCTTTGAGGATACCGAGCTTTTCCTTAGATACTCGATAAATATAGCCTAAGCCTGTTACATAATTAAATTTAAACTATTTCAATATTACGAAAATCGGTATAGCTACAGCAATACCTAATAAGGTATGATTTATTTTCTAAAAATCTCATAGGATTCGTGTTTCCAGTATTCGGCCGTTTGTTTTTTTTTTCGCTAAGGGGCAGCCGAAAACTATTATATATTGGTCTACGACGAATATTAAGGGGTGTTACAATCTATGTGTCAAAATGAATATATGTAGATACCCTTAGGATAGGGTATAATAAAGTGCAAGACTCGCAAAATTAATCGAAAATGAATGGTTTCTTTTTTTTTTTTTTTTTGCGTGTAGCTAGGTGAAAATCGTTGAAAGACATCGCATGCGAGCTTTGCGATAGTGTGGGACTGGAAACACCCACTAAAAACACCCAGGGAAGGCATGGTGTTACCATCCTTCCAATAATCGCACCTAGTAGTCAGGCTAATCAGCAATTTTGGTCTAATATGTACTAATGTACTTACGTACAGTTTTAAGGAACTAACTTTGGTTTGTTGGCTTTTGTTTTTTAATTCATTATCACTTTGTTAGTGTGATTATGTTGTTACATATTTCTTTTCTTTTCACCTAGTTAACTAGTTCAAAAGGTTTTACTCTACGTAATCTTCTAACTAAATTAGTATTATTAAGTAGTTGGACTACTTCTAAATTAGCATGGTTGCGAAGCCTAACTTCATGTCTTCTAGCGACCTTCCGAACCTCGTCCTCTACCATTTCAATTTTTAGATCCCTATGTAGATCAGCGTTACGTACGTACCACGGCGCATTAACAATATTGCGTAATACTTTGTTTTGGAAGCATTGTATGCTTTGAAGGTTGGACTTACTTGTGCACCCCCATAATTGGAGGCCATATGTCCAAATTGGTTTTAATATTTGCTTGTAGAGAAGCAGTTTATTGTGGATTGAGAGGCATGAATACCTCCCTATGAGCCAATATATTTTAATATATCGTAAATTTAGTTCATCACGTTTTTTCTTGACATGAGTTTTCCAGCGCAACTTTGCGTCCAAAGTCAAGCCTAAGTACTTAGCTGAGTTCGAATGCTGAACCATTTTATTATTTATATGTGTTGTACGTGTTTATTTGTAAAGTTAACATGAACCGACTTCAGTTCATTTAATTTTATTTGCCATTTGTTCGTCCAATTAGATATATCATTTACTGTCCTTTGCAGTTTTTCGGTAACTTCCTGCAAGATTTTTCCTACTGCAAGTACAGCAGTATCGTCTGCAAAAGTGGCAACAGTAGTTTCTTCATTTTGTGGTAGGTCGTTCGTGTATAGGAGAAATAGTACAGGTCCCAGCACACTTCCTTGCGGTACTACAGCTTTAATGTGTTTCGATGCTGAGTATTCATCTTCTTGTTTAATTCTAAATAATCTTCTAATATAATTGCATTATATAGGACTCCAGTATTTCAGAGTACTGTTTTGGAAGATATTTTTGTAGCTTACGGACTAATCCTTTGTGCCAGACTTTATCAAAAGCCTGTGTTACATCAAGGAAGATGGTAGAGCATATTTGTTTTTCTTCTAAAGCCTTTTCTATTATATTAGTTATGGACTTGATCTATAGTTGAATATTTATTTCTAAATCCGAACTGATGGTTTGGGATCAGTGATCTTTCTTCTAGAATCGGATGGAGTCGTTTTAGAAGGATTTTTTCGAATAGCTTAGAAAGGATTGGCAGCAATGATATCGGCCGATATGATGTTACTTCACTGGGCAATTTGCCCGGCTTAGGTACCATAATAACTTCCGCGACCTTCCACATACGTGGAACATACCTTAGTCTGAACGCTGCATTTATTATCTGTGCCATTTTTTTCATACCTTTTTTAGGCAGTTTTTTCTTTTTTAGGCATGAATGGTGATAAATTTATTTATATCACTTTTTTAGGTTTTGAAAAATTAGATTTTCTTAAAATCCCCTACGATTTTGATATATAAATTTTCAAATATTTGGCATTTTTAATATAATTGTTCAAAACACTAAAAATTATTAAGATCGCTAAAGCCGTTTTTGAGAAAACGAATTTAATTTAAATTTAATAAAATCGTTAAAAAAAAATTATTTCAAAAATCGTACTAGTAAATATGTTTGACTTATTAGGATAAAAAAATGATTAAAATTTGTTTGCAGTACTCTTTGTTAGTTTTCGAGATATTGGCGGTTTTATAATTTACCGTTAATTGATTTTTTTTTCCAAAAACTGAGTATGCAGTATTTTTGCCCCTATCCCAAGTATCCTTAGTACAAAAAAAGACTGAAATCCTTGGAACCATCTTCGAGAAAATTAGTAATAAGTTATTTTCACAAAAAAAAAAATTGTATGGCAGGTACCGTTATTTCAAACTATAAAGCAAAAACTATAAAGATGGCCCGAGATGTAACCCCAAAAACCCTATATACGAACTTTGAACCAAATCCGTCAAACCGTTTCGCAATACGTCGCCCGGACAGACAGACAGAGCGATGGACCCACTTTTTTGGACTTCTCTATAGTCGTAATATCATCCCTCATACTCAGTTTGAGTATGAAATTTCCGCACGATCGCAATTACTTGCTCTTGAATGTATTCGTGACATTCTTGAGTATTTTTGTGCCTTGAAGGTTGGTTAAACAAGTTCATATTCAGTTAAGAGAGTAAACAAAACACAAACAACAAATCTGTAAGAAATCGATATATTTTTTTGGCTGAATATCCCAAACCTTATTCATCGTTTATTCGCGTTATCAATTACAAATGTTTACATTTGGGAAAACTTTACAAAAGACCGACGAATTTCAATTCTCAATGAATTCTAAGTGTTCTGTCTGGATGCCCAGTTTTTGATGATGCCTTCCTATAACACAATGTTCGGTTATCGTATTACTAGAAGTAGAAAGGGTTCTCCTCCAAAGTTTTATGAGTTGGATTTTCCTTGTTCCAGCTTCGTCGTAATTTCCTGATGGCTATGGCACATTCATTAAGCTGTTTTCACCATAAGTTTGTTGGATGATTGTTCTGTGCATCGGTGTGGATAAGGAAATTGAGGAACGCCATTAGTGCATTAATGTCTTCAATCGTTGAAAGACTCTTCTGAATCCAATTCATGGGGAAGGCATTTCTACGAGTATGTTGACATGGGCAATATTTTGTTCTTTCCCTTGTCGAGAATCGTTCAGTCTCAGTTTGCTGCTTACTCATGATGTCTATTGGGAGAAGATGGAGCATGGTTTGAAGATACTAAGGAGAATCGGTTTAACTACCGAAGTGTAAGGCAATACTCACCAGAAAATTTTTTCACAAGTTTGCAGAAAAGTCCATAAATTGTATGATATAGGTGCCTATGAGAAAAACATGGATCAAATAGTATCTCATTATTAATTGTGGATAACTAAAATCTATGTGTTGCTCAGCAAATCTACTTCCAGGACCGACATTGCATTTACGATCGCAGATGTTGTAAATATTGTTAAAAGCTCCTTCTATGTCCAGGAAGGCGACCATAGTACCTATACTCCTTATTATGCAGGGAGTATTCAATGGAGCGTCCAAGCGTATGCAAAACCGTTTCCACCGATTTACCCTTACAGTATGCATGCTGTGCGTTAGCCAGGAGTTTACTATCGATGCAGGGCTTTCCTTTTTTCATTTTTTTTCTTACAATATGTTCACAAATCATATCCTAATTTCTAATTGAACATTAAGTCGGCAACACCCTGTATAAGTTAGAGTGGAGTAGAGTGGGCTGAGAAAATTAAAAATTTGCATATTCATTCATTAAAATTTGGTTTATTCCCGATACCGTGAAAAAAGTTGTTAATTGTGGAGAACAAAATGGGATAACATGGCGGCGGATCAATTTTCGTTTGCGGATGTTTTTCGTGGAATGGCGTTGACATATTGGAAAATGTAGAGCAACAAAGCAATCCTTTCTAATTCTAGTTGTCAACGGCTGTAAGTACATACAAATTCATAATAATAACCATTCAAAACGAATAAGCCAATTTTACTAAAAATTAAAATGTCTGCTAATTCTCCAACACACAACGTTTTAAATTAGATAACAACACACCCGTAATATCGGATGGGCAGGTGTTAATTGACCATTTGCAAAACTTGGCCAAGCAAACGGGGGAAAGGCAATCAATTAGTACCTCGGTTCTTATTAATTGGTAACATTTCATTTGTGCCTTAGTAAATCGCCTTTCGAATTACATACATCCATAGGTACATTGCTATTTCGGCTCCCTCACGTGTTACCATTCTCACGGAATTAATTGTAGCTTCCAGATTCCTTCCCCACTTCAAGCAGACATGTCAATCTCGCTTCTACTCTATCAAACAATAAGTATTGTATCTAGGATAAAGTGTTCCCCTTGTCTGTTCTCCCCTCGGGCATTAGGTATGTATCTAGAAACCCAAGCGAACATTTATCTCATTAGCGATACACAACGAAAATTAAGATAAACGATATCGTAATCCGAAAAACATTCCCCGCATGTGTGCTGGGTTGTGTTGCCGTTCCGGTCAGTGAATGTAGGCGCTTGGAGCGCACTGACGCCGTCGTCGTGTCCAACGGACAATAACAAAATTATGTATCTACAGATCGCCGTCGTCATCGCCATCGTGCGTCGTTTGGGTCGACATAGCATGGAGCTAGCTCACAGCTCCGCGAACAAGGTGTTGAATTTCTTTAGGCCGACTATCTCTAGAATGAATCTCCGCTATGCTGTTGCTGCTGCTGTTTTGTTGCTGCTCCCTACTCTGTCTGTTTTCTTTCCTCCTCCTCCTCCTCCACATCGTTTACTGCCTTTGGGGCCGAAGAGGTTTGTTTTTTTTTTTCGTTTACAGCTCTGTTTCATTTCGGCCAGGGAATGTGCTCATTATGCTCTCGAAGTTATGGTTCATCTATTCGATTTCGAGTGGAAATAGAAAGATCGTTAGACAGGTAGGTAGTAGGTAGGTATGCTCTCGTAATGGTTTAATTTGTTTGGACTCGAAATAATAATGACCTGTGCATGCAAATTGAATAATGAAGTATTGACAAAGTGGGTAATTCACCGTGGGGTCTTGGGAATGCATATAAACACTGCACAAGGCCGGCCGCGCGGTAGGCCGCTTGCAGTCCATCCATGCTCTTGCACCAATGCGAGTGTCGTGACTCGATCGTTTAAACTGCGAGTTCGTTGTGTTTTTTTTTTTTTTCTGTTGACATGAAAGTGAAATCGCAGGCGGGAGGCAGGAATTCATAAGTTGCATCAGTTGCATGAGTTGATGGACTGAAATTATGAAATAAAATTATTATTGCTCAATGACACGTCAATTGCACAATGTTCATTCCGAGAAGAGAGCGACACTATCTAGGTAGGCATGCGAGATGGTATCGCGTACGTAGGTATCTAAATCTGAATTTAATTTTAGCTGCGGTTATCGTATAATTAACATGAACTGGACACTTTGTTGTATTTACATCTTGTTTATGGCACAAAACAATAGGCCTATGTCATTAAGCGTTAAGGTGCGACATGAGTAATGAAAACTTCATTAATTGTACTATGACCTAATGGACGACGGAGTCGAAGTCGAAAAGGAAAACATAAACATTATCGGTTTAGTTGGTAGGTAGCATTCACAACATATACCTAAAGGATTTCCAAAACTAAGGATCCACCTGGTACCTTACAGACTGTCGAACTTGTCAGATGGGATGAAAAAATTCGATGCTTTACTTTCCTCGTCCAGACTAGAAATCTCTTAGTCTCCACTTCGCATTCACCGGTGCAGGGAAATACGTCCCCGGGAACTAAGTCCACTGAGGGACTTGCATGTAAAGTGGGAAATAAATTCCGAAAACTCTGACTCTTTAGTTCCCTTTTAATGTGAAGTCAATTTTCACTGTCGACTAAGAACAAAATAAAATGAAAGGGTCAAAGTAGGTACTTTGCAATTTTTATTAACAAGAATCGTCGAATTGAACTGCAACTCCCCTGCTTGATTGCACTATTAGATTTGGAGTAGGCGTGAGGTTGAGTATTGGTAAGTTGGTACCAACCTCGCGCGTACTCCAAATCTGCAGCATGCCAACTATATTCCATTGCCACCACAACATCACTACTTACTTACTTACTTAGGTGGCGCTACAGTCCGGGGTGGACCTGGGCCTCAACAAATACACCTCTCCAGTTAGCACGATCTTTGGCTAACTGCCTCCAGTTGCGCACTCCAAGTTGGGTGAGGTCCCCTTCCACTTGCGCGCGCCACCTTAGGCGAGGTCTTCCTCTACTGCGTTTTCCCTCCGGGTTGGATTCGAAGACTCTTCGGGCCGGAGCGTTGGTGTCCATTCGCTCTACATGTCCCAGCCATCTTAGACGACTAATCCGTATTTTTCTGACCAGGTCGATGTCACTGTACAGCTCGTAGAGTTCGCTGTTAAATCTCCTCCTCCAAAGCCCGTCAACGCAAACGGGACCGAAAATCACTCGAAGAATTTTGCGTTCGAAACGACCAAGGAGATTTTCATCCGCCTTTGATAACGTCACAACATCACTAAGAATTTTAAAAAAGAAGTGAAGCCCGGCGGGCCTTATTTCGCAGTAGTAAGTGGGTAAGTGGTGCGTTGGACCACAAAGCGAGAGGTCGCCGGTTCAAATCCCGACCTATACCACCTGAAAGTTTTTATTCGCTGCCCCACCTATTGCGAACGTCTGACAAACATCCAAGAGTAAGAAATGTCACGAGAAGCTTCTCAAAAATAAATTGCCGTTCGGAATCGGCATTAAACTGTAGGTCCGCCATTCGTGTCAAAAATATAACTTCGCACACACAATGGTTGGCGAAGCTAGGCTTTAGGTCCTGAATGGGCCGTTTGCGCCTAATATTTATTTTTATTTTAGACATAATAATTTGCTTGTGCCTCTCACTCTTAGGTTGCTTCATTCGAATCGCGCAATAATTTTGTGCAGTTATTAAATACGTCAAATAAGGAAACTCTGGATATTTTTTTAATCCTTATGATTTACATGACCTTGAAAATATTTTTGAATAGCTGATTAATGACATACAATGGCCTTAACATCCTCAATGTATTATGTTGATCCCGACAGAAGAATGAAAGAAAGGAGAAACTCACACGAGTTTAACTATTCAAAATTCTGATGCATCAAGGCAGCCTTAAAAACCCTAGACCGCATAAAAATAATACGAACAGCTTTGGATTGGCCTAAGCCAAAATGGGAGGCCTGGCGAAATTAAGCAGAATAATAGAACCTACCGCACAGGGGGATTTGGAGAGAAGCATTCAAAGTGAAAAGTGGAAAGGATAGAAATAGAAGAAGAAGTTGAAAAAAACTAAAATCTCCAGAAAAAGCCGTATACATAAAATTTAAACCAAAATATAAAGCATGAAGATTGCAAAATTAATTTGCATTAAAGCCTTATGTAACCGGGCGTAAAAAAACGCTAAGCCAACACTGCCAAACCAAAGCCGAAGGATAATGGATAAATACAGAATATGTATGTATGCGTGTCCAATTATTATCAATAGATTAATGTCTCGGTCTTTTAAATGTAAAAAGCAAGAGCTTAATGTTGAGATTCCACAATTCTCTTGTTGATTTTACAGAAAGAATACTAATAGTCCTTCTAAGCATGTTGAGGACTCAAAAACCACTCCAGTTACAACTACGCATTATCAAATGTGATGACTGTAAACAAAAGACGCGTCTTTTTCTTCTTTAAAAAAAATTTTACAAGAGTAAAAAGTTGCAAGAGTGGTTCGATCCTTATTGCATGGGCGAAGTAGACAGAGTTGATTAAATTTCAACATATTTCCTTGAAACGGGTTTATAATTTGAATAATCTGAAAATAAGAGACAGAGAACAGTGGAAAGTTGAGTGTAGGCTAGGCAAGACGGAAATGCGTCTTCAACAAATTCTTCCATTGGTTTTATTTTCTTCTTAGTTTTTTGGTGGACAGTGTCTAAAATGTCTCCATGACGCACCGTCACTGGTCGTGAGCACTTTTTGATGAAGGAAGTAGGTCCAGAACACGGTCATTGCAAATCCCAAAAAGGCATACTTCATTTCCCCCTTCGCGCGTAGTCTTTTATTTTCGAAGTAAAGAAACAAAAACGCTTGCCTTTCACCCAAGAACCAAGAACAATAGCCAATACCCCTATAAATAATTAGCATCTTCGTATCTGCAATTAATTTTCCTTTTCACATTCTTAATTAAATTTACACCCAACTTCGGTTTCGGTTTCGTTTAACATTTCCAATTCGCATACACAGCACATACAATATCGACAGCTAATGATTATATCGTGCAGGAAGGAAGAGACACCCCCAACAGCGCACATACATACATGTGTATCTATATTTCATTTATAATTAATAGAAACAGACCTCAATTGTCATTGCCAACACGATATTTATCTTGCACTATCAATTTCTCTCAATGATAGAGCGACTTTTCTATTGTTAGCGTCCAACAGCGACGAACGTGAACGTTTCAAAGTAGCACAATTTCGTCCTTAATGAGTTGCCGTTGAATTTATTATCCACTACAGCTTTGTATGTATATTCGTGCACAAAAGACACCCCGAAGCGGAAGAAATGAAGGCAAACACAGATCCAAAAGGCAACATTAAAAACGTACTACTCCAGTGTGGTAGGTAGGTTGGTATACCTACCAACTATGTATAGGTGCTTTCGGTTTTTTGTTTTTTTTTTTGTACTGTGTAAGCCTTTGTAGCAGTCCGGAACGCGTAAAAGCCTCATTAGGGCGGAAATTCAACACTCATTTGATTCCACCCCCTCCTACCCTTTCAGTGTAGCTGATATGATTTTTGTACTTGGCTGGCACTCTGACTCTGGCCTGGCATTGTATAGTACCCAAAGAGGGTAGTTTTTGTTGTCGAGGAGGACTCGTTAGTGGAGTATGAATAATGGAAATGGTCTATACAGAACGTTGAAATGGTTCATCCCTTATGAAAGAAATTTTCATCCCTTATTTTTGGTTAATGTTAACAAGGATTTAGAGGGTGAAAAGAAGGCGATTAAGGCGCCCTCTTACTTGCTCTTTGCTTGTGCCAATTCTTTTGTTCGTTTGATTTTTTGCATTACTTTTGCTGGTGGGTTTTGCCCAAATCAGTTATCCACCGGAAATTGCAGGCAAGATGAAAACTAGGTGGGAGGACATTTTTATTATGCGGTGCTTAGAATAAGATTCTCTTTGAGATGTGCGGATGTCCCAAGGAGAATATACATATATATTTAATGAAGATACGAATCGGGGTTTTATTATCTTTTTTATGAGTCAATTTAAGGCACTACATTAAGGAAGGCAACGTTGCTATGGAGTAAAATCAGCTTAATTATAAAATAATTAAGCTGAAATCTTGGTCCCTACATTAAGATTAGTTGTTCGTTGAAGGCAAATGGTTTAAAACAATGTGCAATCGTTACAGACTACCACCCTTCAAAAAAAAATGTAAACTTGAAAGCTTTAAGTGGGTAGGTGATGTTTTACGCTAACAGTAATAAAATCAAAAATGAAGGCATTCTACTCTATCTAATTCCAAAATGTGTATATAAATCACGGCCATGCCTATAAACTGGGAAACTTCAAAATTGGAATACAATTTTGGAAATTTGTCATGAAAAAGGAGTGAAAAAGGGGTTTTTTTATTTCCTTTTATGGATAACTTTTATAAATTCTACGCAATCCAAAAAACTGTTCAAACTGATTTTAGACTCCGAAAACCATTGTTAATGCTCGGTTCACTCTTTAAGGTTTTTTACCCTTTAAAAAGCAAACAAACGAAACTTCTAGGTGGTTAAGGAGTTTACCTACCTCGGTTACAACATCAAATCGCCAAACGACACTTTAGTAGAAGAATTAGCCTGTAAAACCGCTGCTGCTTGAGTTTGGCAAAACCATTGAGTTCCAAAGACAAAGTGTAAGCTCTATGAAACACTGATCCCGCCAGTTCTGCTCTATGGTGCTAAGTTAGCAAGATGATAAGCAGGAAAGGAAAGAATTGATACCAAACTCTTAAGAGAGAAAAATTCTTCGAAGAGTATATAGCAAGGAGGGCGAATGGAGGAGAAGATACAACCGCAAACGCTATGAGGTGTAAAAAATGTGAATGTAGTTTAAAAGGGTCAAAACACGTCGACTAAAATGCTTCGGTCACACCAGCTACCAGTTTTAAGACGACAAGGAAGGGTGAATCTCCTTGTCGAAGACGAAGTCATCGTGGTTGTCAGAGTGCTTGATCTGAATATCTGGGAGCAGCATGATCGGGACCGGAGAGAATAGAAGACTACTGTGTTTTAGACAGACTCCAATTGGTCAAGAGCTTGTTCAGTAGTAAGTAAGTAAACTCTTTCTACGATATACATAGGTAATCTACAGTCGTGTTAACCCGCAAAATCTCAAGTCGGCTTTTACGGCAAAGCTTTAATAGAATTTTATTTGTGGCTCAGCCGTGACTGAATAAGCTGGCGGCAAAAGCTCATTTTACCTTTAAAAATAAAGTGCACGACTGCGTCATACGGAACTTTTTCGGTACATAGGCTGCGTTCTGGAATCGTTCTGGAAATTTGGTATTTGATCAAATACCAAATTTATTTAAATCACGTTTTTGGTTTTAAAAAATTAGATTTTCTCAGAAACTGTCAAAACTTTTGATGTAATTTCGCACATTGGATACATTTAACACAATTGTTCAAAATATAAAAAATTATCAAAATCGTTGGAGCCGTTTTTGAGAAAACGAATTTAATTTAAATTTAAGAAAATCGTTATATGAAAAAAAAAATATATCAAAAATCTTAGTATGCAAGTTTGTTCGACTTAATAGTTTAAAGAAATTGGTAAATTGTGTTGAAGTTCCCATTGTTAGTTTTCGAGATATTGGCGGTTTTATAAATTACCGTTAATCGATTTTTTTTCCAAAAACTGAGTATGCATTATTGTTGATCCCATCCCAAGTATCCTTCGTACAAAAGAATACCGAAATCCTTTGAACCATATGCGAGAAAATTAGTACTAAGTGATTTTAACAAAAAAAATTGTATGGCAGGTACCGTTATTTCAAACGATAAAGCAAAAACTAAAAAGATGCCCCGAGATATAACCCCAAAAACCTTATATACGAACATTGAAGGAAATCCGTCGAACCGTTTCGCCACATGGCGCCCGGACAGACAGAGAGACTTTTGGACTTCTCTATAGTCGTCATATAATCCATCATACTCAGTTTGAGTTCATAACACGATGGATGACATTTTATTTCGTCTTCTACGACAAATTCGTAAAAAACATAATTTTTCAGAAAAAAAAACCTCCTCAATTTTGTTCATTTGAAAAAACGCCCCCAAAAAGTGGGCGTGGGTAAAAACTTTGCTTTGTCTTAATGTTTTCTTATAATTTTTTTTCTATAAAAATTTTAGAAGAAAACAACATATTCCTAAAACAAACTAGTAGCAAAAAAAAACATTAAGACATTGGGCGTATTCAAAAAAAATTTTAGCACTCTTACATTTCGGAAAGTTGAGTATGTTCCAAATTTCAGCTTCCTAGATTAAATTTAAAAATGAATGCCTAATACCTTAAAAATTGGTGGACCATTTTTAATCGAAAGTTAGTGGCCTACAACGAATCTTAAGGGGTGCAACGAACTATTTGTTACAATTAATATAGATACCCTTAGAACAGGGTAGCCCGTAAATAATTGAATCTAAATTTTTTTTTCGTTTTCTGTTAAATTTAAAAATTAATAAATATATATATTAGACGCAAACGGCCCTTACAGGACCCAAACCCTAGCTTCTCCAAGCATTGTGTGTGCAAAGATATATTTATTTTGACACAAATTGAAGGTAACTAAGTACAATTTAATGCCGTTTCCGAACGGCAACTTATTTAAACGAAATAATGCCAAATTTTAAATAAGGCGCGTTTGGCAACAGTACCTAGGTGACCCGCTACCAACCCTCTTTCTGCAGGCGGCAGGTAAAGGTGCTCGGGGTATGTGCTTTTCGTCAGGCAGACGACTACAAGGGATTAAGGAATTTCAACCCTCTTTCCGCCTGCGGCAGTTCGATTTTGGGATGGAAATAATGCAAAATATTTAGAATTTGGCTTTCAACCGTTTGGCGTTATTTCACGTCAATTTCTTTTTACTATTGGATGATTGTTAGAATTTTGCAGCTCAGGCTAGCATGACGATTGCTAGCGACTACGCAAATGCAACATAGACGGTCAGAGCTTCGTTTGTTTACATGTAAGCGCCATGCAAGCGTACAACAAGCAGCAAATGACGAAATCGTACGTATGAGGCGCAGCTACGTGGTCCGTAGACTTAAGAAATCATTGTCAAACAAAATCCAAAAACGCACCTTCCTTAACGTATGTGCCCTTTTCCAGAGATTCCCTGAACCTACCAAGCGGCGTAAGAAACCATTAAAAATTCGCCGATATAAACTTTAAAGATTTCAGATTTCAAAGTTATAGTTCACATGAGGTATCTTGGCTTTTCTTGGAGGTTTTAAAAGATTATAGTATTGTTTTCTCCCTTCAGTTTGCTGAGTTCCCCTGTTAGGCATAGTAGCCAAGCCTCGACGGCGGCGCGGGGATTTTAGGCCTTTTGGCGCCTTTTACAGCTTTCCAAAGTGAATAATTGGAATCTTTTTTCGCTGTTAGACTTTCAAGGTAAGAACCTATCGCACGATTTTTATAATCCTTAATAACTGTCTTCAACAAATTGCACAAATAATTAAAATGTGCTTTATGTTGCGGAGCGCGACTCTGTTGCCATTTTTTACGCGCCTTCCGTTTTTCGTTGACCAATTCTTTTATTTCGGGCGGATATCGTAAACCGTATTTGGCCGGCGTTTTCCTTGGGTTAGACGTATTATTCCAGGAGGCGAGCTGAACGACCTCAACGAAGCGATCAACTTCAGCTTCAAGTTCATAAGGTGTCGTAAGTGGAACGCTCAGTTCAACATTATCTTAAATTTCGTTCCTAAAGCCTTCCCAGTTAGTAGTCAGCCGGAATGTAATAGATTTTAGTACAAGTTATCAAGTCGTCAAGCTAATTTTTCAGAAATGTTAAAAAACGGATAAGTTTTTTATCCGTGTGCTATCTAACACATGAGTTAACGAGCGCGTATTTATGTTTTATTTATTTTGTTACAAAAGAAATTATAATCAAAAATAAATGAAAAAAATGTATTTAATATCTTTTTAAAAAAGGGACTCTTTTATATTAAGTAAAAAGATGTCCGGGCCGGGCCTTTGATAGAGTTGGTAACCGTGCCGCAAGGCAGGCACTTTGTAAGGAGACTTATTATCTATTGCGCAGAATCCATGATAATTAGATAGCTAAGTGAAGATATTCTTGGTCATTTTGAATGCAATATCTACTTACTCTTTTCTCTGGCAAATAGGTACCTACCTGAGTAGTAGGTATACCAAGGTAGTAAATGAAATGAATAAAAAAAGTTATTATTACTTTTTAATCAGCTTTGCCACAAAGATACAATTGTATAAATTTGGATACATTTTCGCTTTCGTGCAAACATTTGATACATAGATACTTTTTTAAATTTTCACCAAAAATCTGCAAATACTATTTTTTTCCATAGATTTTTAATTTTTTCAAAATCTCGCAGTATCAATGGTATTGTACCTGTACGACCTGACTGATGTTACTATTTGTGGTTTGTGTTTTGATTTCATTTACAATTTTAAGAATAAGTTGGTATGTAACATAATTTTTAACATTTTAAAATGGATTACTAAATAAAAGTCATTTGGTGGATTTGTCATATCCATAAATTGACCTGGCAACCGCCAACGAAACTATAGTTTCGAAAGTGATGATTGTTACGATGCTTATTTCAAATAAAACGAAACTACAATTTTTACAGATGGCTCGAAAACTGTGGCAAGAGTACTTCAAGATCTCAACATTCACAAATCCGCTGGCCCAGATGATATTTCCCATATCGTTCTAAAGAGGTGTTCTTCCATGCTGGCAAAACCGCTGCGTAAGCTTTTCTATCTGTCCTATTCTTCAGGGCTCTTTCCGAGAAGATGGAAAACAGCATTTGTCCAGCCTGTCCCAAAAAAAGGCGAATCTTCCTCTCCCTCCTCCTACCGAACAATTGCACTTACGTCCCTTCTTTCCAAGGTCATGGAAACGCTGATAAATCTTCAGCTTATGAAATATCTCAAATCCCGAAAAGTTCTTAATGACCGGCATTACGGTTTTCGTAGCAACAGATCCACAAGTGATTTGATGACATATCTAACCGAAAAGTGGAACCAATCTATTCACCATGGTGGTGAAAACAAGGACGTTGCGCTTGATATTTCAGGGCATTTGACAGAGTTTGGCATCAAGCTCTCTTGTCGAAAATGCGTGCATTTGGGATCGATGTAACCCTTCTTCAATGGATTAGAAACTACCTTTCGGACCGTTTAATACAAGTTGTATGGGACGGTTTCAAGTCTGCAACTCACCAAATAAATGCTGGTGTCCCTCAAGGCTCTGTTTTGTCTCCGACTCTCTTTCTCATTTTTATCAATGACCTCCTGTCTGTCACTTCTAATCGAATCCATTCCTTTGCTGATGACAATACCCTCAGCTTTACATATTCGTTTCCTGGGCAACGCCCCTCATCTTCGGGCGTTGAACTGGAACGGCAACGTATGTTAAGCTCATTGAATTCCGATCTTGACAGCATTCTTAAGTGGGGTAAAACCAATAGAGTTGAATTTAATGCTTCCAAAACGCAATGCTGTCTGCTGTCATTGAAGCGAAACCCTAATTCTCATCCATGGATGGCACTTGCATCGCTGAAACCAAACGACTTTCCATTCTTGGTGTGTGTGTTAATGACAACCTTCGTTGGAATGACCACATATTTGATGTCGCCAAGAACGCTGCGAAATGTCTAGGCTTCCTTAAGCGATGCAAGAAATATTTCACCCCTTCTGATCTGGCTAGAATCTACAAGGCGTTTATTCGCCCAAAACTTGAGTACAACGCTCATATCTGGTCTGGTGCTCCAATTACATATTTGCAGCTCCTTGACAGGATTCAAAAACGTGCGGTAAAACTTATTGGCAATCAAGACAATCACCTGATCCTCTTAGTCTTCGTCGCAATGTCTCCTGCCTATCGTTGTTTTATCGTTGCTTCCACCACAAGTGCTCAAATGAAATAGCCAGTTGCATTCCACCCCTACAGCAATTTAACCGCAATACTCGCCTTGCGAGGAATGCGCATCAGTTTACCCTTAAGCCTGTTTTCGGACGTACTGTGAAATATAACGATTCCTTTCTCGTACAATACAATACGAATGTGGAATGTTCTACCCCGCTCTGTTTTCCCTTTGCATTATAATTTACAAACATTTAAAACCAACGTGCATCGGTTTCTCCTTCATTTCCCTAATGCCCGCACTGTGCCACTTCATTGTAAGGGTATCCAAAGTCCCTTTAGTGCGCGTACATTATAAAAAAAAAAAAAAACAACAAAGGGAACAGGGGCTGGGATCTTCTCAAAAGATCCAGAACTAAGAGTGTCTATAAGACACTGGAGAGGTGAGCCAATGCAGATGAGATCGATATCCGGAAGAGATTGCTATCTACATCGATAGGCTGGCCGCCCTTAAGGTAATGAAATCAACAAACATCAGTTCTGATATAGTCAGGAAATGCAATCAGAATCGATTGAGACTATGCTGGGTGCCAGGACACTGCGGTATTGAAGGCAATGAGCAGGCAGATGAGCTTCCAACAATAGGAAGGCTACTCATTACATAAAACCTCCCCTCTACATAATCAGAGGTTTTATTGACGAAATAACCCTAGGGGCATTCCAATCTAAGGCACTATGGCTATTTCTCGACTGTAAGAATTCGAGGAAGTTTCTTAAACTTAGCAGGTGTAAGCCTAAAATATTAGTAGGCATCCTGACATGCAGACTCGGACTGTCAGATGCCCACATCTGCAGATTCTGTGGTGATCTGCAGGCTGTTAAGGATATACCGCACATATTGTGTGAGTGCGAGTCAATTTTACGTAGTCGTAGAAAATTCTTAGGGATTCTTTTTTTAAGAAAAAGATTTTGGTTTTTTGTCTACCGCTTAAGTACAGATTTAATCGGTTCCCCAAGAATTGCAATAGGTCCGCTTCGGTGATTAGTAGAGATGAGCTAAGTCGTTAATTTGTCTTCGCAGTTATAACTGTGAACGCGGTTTCTTATTCACTGTGAATGTAAACTGCTAATGCGATTTCTTAATGGAGTCATATCATAGGTTAAGTATGCGGTGTGGACAGATTATAATTAGCTTTCTCTTCTTTCATTTCAATGGCGAATCACTACTAAAGTTTCAGTGGACCATAGTCCTTCCACTTACCTGCCTAGTAGGCAGTGCCTACCTACTGGTCGTCATGTAGAGTTCGCGCTTGTTTGACTTCAATATATATATATATACATATTTTTATCGACTATATAAACTTACTGGGGTTGCTAAAAAATACCAGAGAAATGACGGAGAAAAATGTTCATATGTTCATATTTTAATTTCTGAAAAAAAATGTTATGCACATATGCATACGTACGGATAAAGAAGATATAAGTAGTTAATTTTTTTTAAGTAATTCAACACATTTTATTATAAAAATAATCAAAATAATCGGCGTCGGAAGTTAGTAAACATTTAGCATTTATTTATTTGTGTTAAGTAAGTTTATTCAATTTGACAAATATTTTTCGGTTAAATTATTAAAAAATACTCATGATAGTTATTTCTAAAGTCCATTCGAGAAAAATGTTGGACAGTAAAAGAGTGTATCATCACACCAACTTAAGTTATATCAATTTAAAGCGAATACTTCCAATTTTGAGGTATATATGCTCTAAATCATATAACTTCAGCAATATTAGATATAGATAAAATAAACACTTAACATATTTTGTAGATCTAATTTAACTACGTAAAAAATGTTAAAAGGATCGTGTGATTTTATAACCCCAGAAAAAAGTTATGACGCCTTAAGCAAAAATTAAAAATGTTCGTTTTCCAGCCGCTCATTTTAAATGCTTTTTTCTCATTTTAACCATTTTAACGGATCTTCTGGCTGCATCCATATTTATCAAGGCCATGGTTGTTTTTATCGCCTCCTCCAGCAAAACAAATCGCTCCAACATATAATATGTGGAGTTCTACCGTGTGATGACGTCCTGTAATAATTTTAATGGATTGCCACAACCTTGATTTTTCTGGTAGGCAAGAAGTTTCGATGTTGCTATATGGCTCCTTTTGAAGTGACCGACAACAAGTTTTGTTTTGGCGATTATTTTAGAAATTTAAAAAATGCATGGGGTTACAGATATGTAGCTCTCCATGTTTGCAGATGTCCAACAATCTGTAGTCACGCAGACTTTTTTCGCTAATTTTAAAGCAACTCGTGTTTTGTAAACGCACTTCTTATACATTGCCGGTATAAGTGTTCTCGAAATCATATGCCGACTTGGCAATTCATACGATGGGTTCAGAGAGGTAACGAATTTCCTAAATGCACGTTCTTCTACAATACTGAACGGATGGTAGC
This sequence comes from Ferdinandea cuprea, assembly GCA_963576555.1. NCBI lineage: Eukaryota > Metazoa > Arthropoda > Insecta > Diptera > Syrphidae > Ferdinandea > Ferdinandea cuprea. Next base: position 15,479,883 of record OY754961.1, read on the forward strand.
TATCGTTAAAATGTCCAAGTAGTTTTTCATCCATAGTCTGCTTTAAATTTGGGGTTACTCGTCTGGGTATGTATGCAAGCATATGCGTTTGACGAGGACCAGGGCCACTTAATCGAATCGGTGGAGGTAGAGGTGCAAGAGACACATCTGAAGAAGGTGAAGCTATTTCAAGCTGATCATTCGACTGCGCAGACGCACCCAAAGAACCTGCAACAAATGATGCGGTTGCACTAGCGGCTGGACTTGAAATAGTGCTAGTACTTGATGAGGGCTGTTGCTGAGCTTCCTATTAAAACAAAAACGGTTTGTTTACTTATATACTACACCCTTAAAAACCCGAAGACTGGCTTACATGACCACACCGGTCTGAAATCTAACAGCCCATACCTACAAAAGATCGAAAATAAAAGACAAGAAAAATTGTATTTAATTGTATTATGAGTGGCTCGTTTCACTTGCGGTAAAGGCTGCAAAGTCCAGTATATCATCGTAAACGAACGTTAGGATCTATTTCTTAAAAATATATTTTTGCTATTCAAAAATTGTTTAGGCTTCTGTTTTCCCGTCTTTTATTTTCCAATAAACTTTTGTAAATCCGGGCTTAAGATTTCCAATCAAACGCATAATTCTCGAATACACCGCTTAGGTATTTGTACACATACATAATATTTTTTATAGACACACTTACTTGCTAAAACCGCTCGCATACCTGGCTCCGCTGTACCTGCTGAAACTAAGGACACAGTAGGATGCTTTGGTTCAATATGCTTCTTTAAATTTGTTGTACTTGTTCTGTACGAAAGTTTCGATTTGCATAAATTGCATTTTGCGAATACTTCATCTATTTCCGTAAAAAAATTCTAAACGAAACTTATTTTTCTTCGACTGTTCCTTGGTGCTGGTGGCATCTTTAAGTTTTCACGATTGTGTTTTATTTTATTTTTATAGACAAATTATTTGAAAAACCAAAACGAGCCGCACTTTACTGAAACACCAACACAATGTTTTTGAACTAAGTATTAAACTCGCGATACGCAACTTAATCAAACTCAACTTTTAAAATTACTTCGATCAGAGTCACAAAGCGCAACTTAGTATGACTATGACTCTCCCTCTCCCGCAGTTACAACTTATCTGTTGCTATTTACCAATTAGCAGCAACCAACAAAATGTTCAACCATCTTCCATTGCGATATGGAAAACTTTTTGTCGTCGCAACTCAATCAAACTCAGCCAACAGTTATAGAACCAAACAGGATTCGACAGGATTAGTAAATCAAACTCACATATCAAATGTTATCATTGTGAGTTATGATATGACCCTCACTCTCGCATTAGCAACTTAGCAAGTAGTAAGAAGAAGTACAACTCAACTGTTGCGATTTAGCAACCAACAATATATTGAACCAGTTGCGAAATGAGAAATTCGAACTCTTACATCACAACCCTGTGAAGGGTTAGTGCGTTATTATATTTCAAAACAAATAATTGGTTTAAAATGGTGGTTCCAAGAAGCCTTTTTGTATTCACTGCAAGAAACTCTAGTAAACCTTATTATCCATCTTAAGCGCCACGAGACCTCAGCCTTCATACAAAAAAACTAAAAAATTGATTTATCTGTTTTGATACAGTTGATACATTTAACAATCTGAAATAAAGATACATTTGATACATTTTGCAAAAGAAAAAGATACATTTTTCAAAAAGTCAGCGGCAACGCTGCTTATAATTGGTGTTCATTTTAACTTAATGACTTTGTTGCAGATTAGAGATTAAGACATACATAAAGGGTGATTTTTTAGCTGGTTTGGTTTTGGCAACACTGGTTTTGACAGCTGACGTGTGTTTAGTACCTTGTGTCACTGTCAAACAGCTTCAGTTTGGTTTGCAATTTAACCATGGATCGTCTTACAAATGAACAACGCTTGCAAATTATTGAATTTTACTATCAAAATTCGTGCTCGGTTCGAAATGTTCATCGCGCGCTGCTTCCATTTTATGATCGGCATTCTCGACCTTCTGAGCAGTCTATTCGGAAGATTGTGACCAAACTTCGCACCAAATTTACTTTGTTGGACATTAAACCACCAACACGTTTACGTACTGTGCGTATTGAAGAAAATATTGCGGCCGTATCAGCTAGTGTGACAGAAGACCGCGAAATGTCGAATTGGCGCTGTTCCCAGCAGTTAGGCCTTTGTTACAGCACTACGTGGAAAATTTTGCGGAAGGATTTGGGCGTAAAGCCTTTTAAGATACAGCTGGTGCAAGAACTAAAGCCAGCCGACCTACCACAACGCCGAATTTTTGGTGAATGGGCTCTTGGAAAGCTGGCCGAGGATCCGCTTTTTTATCGAAAAATTGTGTTCAGCGATGAGGCTCATTTTTGGTTGAATGGGTACGTAAATAAGCAAAATTGCCGCATTTGGAGTGAAGATCAGCCAGAAGCATTGCAACAGCTACCAATGCATCCCGAAAAAGCCACTGTTTGGTGCGGCTTATGGGCCGGCGGCATTATTGGGCCATATTTCTTCAAAGATGATGCGAATCGCAGCGTTACTGTCAATGGTGAACGCTACCGAGCGATGATAACAAACTTTTTTTTGCCCGAAATGGAAGTTCTTGACTTGCATGATATGTGGTTTCAACAAGACGGTGCCATATGCCACACAGCACGCGATACAATGGCGCAATTGCGAGGCGAGTTTGGTGAACAGTTAATTTCACGTTTCGGGCCGGTCAATTGGCCGCCTAGATCGTGCGATTTGACACCATTAGATTATTTTTTGTGGGGGTATGCCAAGGCTAATGTGTATAGGGACAAGCCCGCTTCGATTGACGCACTGGAAGCCAACATCCATGCATTCATTCGTGAGATACCGGCCGATATGTGTGAAAGAGTATGCCAAAATTGGACTCAGCGGATGGGCTACCTGAGACGCAGCCGCGGTCAACATTTGCATGAAATTATCTTTAAACATTAAATTGCAAGGTTCAAACTATCGATTCAAATAAATATTTCATTCATTTTTTCGAATTTTTTGTGTTTTTTTTTTTAAAAAAAGTTCTAAACCTCTTAAAAAATCACCCTTTACATATGTCCATAGGTACGCAATGTTTGCTCTATAATCATTACCTATGTACATACCTACATCTGCTTTTTTAAAACAATAATTACAGTATTTTAAGTCAAAAGAAATGCATTCGCTACTCTTTTGCTTAAGTAATATTCGTGTGACGTTGTTCATTGAATGAAATCGTCTCAATTCGTAGGTGCATACATACATACATATGTATTATCTACACAAAACAATTTATTCATCATCAACACTCATCATTTGCTCATTAACAAAGCTGTCAATCTCTCTTATCAAATATTTCATTTTCGTTCTTATTTCTCCATATTAACTGTATTTTCATTTGCCTAAATTATAAAAAAAAAAATTCCATCTACTTTCATTATCTAAGAAAGTAAATAAAAATGGCGTCGTTTCCAAACAAAAGAGTGTTTCCAATTCACGACATCATTGCTGAAGACGGCCTAGTTGTAATTGGGTGTGTGTGAGTTTGTTTCATTTCCGCGCATGCTCGAAATATTCAACTGCTATGCCACCTACAGTGAGGTCCATGAATCAGTTATCAACTTTGTCTATTTGTCGTTAGATGGCGGACTGAAAGGAAAAGCGTATACACAAACCGCATGTAAATGCTCCGTACTTTGGGTTGTGATGGAAGTGGAACGGGTTGGTGAAATGAATATCAAACAATTTCTAAGATGGCTAATGGAATTAAGAATGTCTACTTCGATTATAGATGGCGCAGTGATCGCCAGGGTAAACAATTTTGAATATTGAAGCAGTTCGACATACGATGAGTTCAAATAAAGAAATAATAAATAAATATTAGGCGTAAACGGCCCATACAGGACCTAAAGCCTACCATTGTGTGTGCGAAGTATATTTTTGACACGAATGGCAACTACTTTAAACTTCGAGAAAAACCATTCCTTCCTTTGTAACATTTTTTTGTTTTAAAAAGAAAAGTAAAATGTCCTGTCTGATGCCTCTCTTTGGATTTTAAAAAACACAACAACGATTCCATTCACTCGGCCCTACCCACATCAAAGTCCACTCTCCCTAATGAGGATATGATGGATGGGATATTTGTTCTATGTTCGATGAGCCAACTCATCCGGAAGGGACATCCTTTTCATAAAATGTCACACACCTCCCTCTTACACGAAAAAAAACCAAACCCATCGGTTACTAGCGCTTTCATTCGGAGAGGAGCATGACGACCCATTCCGATGGACTCTCTGGGTCCATCTTATACAAATTTATTAAAAATCAATTCCACATTTCCTGTTTTGGACGAGTGAGGGTGGGACACTGGGAGGATTGGACGCATATTAAGTGAAGCCATGCGATGCGACGACGCCCCACAGCCGCCGACGACGATGAGGATGACGTGGATACTATGCTGATGCGGAGAACGGACAGAACGAGATCTATACAATGTTGTGCTCCAATGCGACAGCAAAATGTTGTCCAACATATTGTTTACTTTGGCCCGTTCGTCATCATCATCATGCATACCTCGCTCTGGTTGGGGTTGTTGTTCCCGCTTTAATGGACACAGACAGATCCATTCAATCCGAATGCAAACAGAGAACAACTCGCGTGGGTTGCCAGGAACTGCTGACGGCAAAGATGGTTCGCTCCTTCAATTGTTCGTTTACATTGCGAGAGAGACCCATGTCCCATATATCTAAGGATTTTTTTCTTGTTTTTTTTCCTACCGCCCTACTACAACTCCCTCTGCACGTGCAATTGAGCAATTCCGATGGCAGTTGGCGATTGCTCAAGGACATAAAATGTTGCTCGAATGGGTTTAGCGCGGCGGGTTAATAATTTCTCAGGTCAAAGTGTCCTCTTCTATTCGACGACGATGACGACGACGACGACGACGACGACGACGACGACGTCGACGAAGTCCTTTCCGTTCAGTTTTTGTGTTATAAATCTCGGCGGAAACGAAACTCGATTTATGTGTAAGAAAATATTTTTTCATAGTAAATTGCATAAATTTACATCCCTTTGTCCTCCTGTATAACGCAGCAGTGAATACGACTACACAGCCACGAAAGGTTGTAAGCGAGCAATACTGCTCCATCCACACAAGGACAAGCAAGGAGACGAAAGGTCGATTGAAAAATAAAAACCATCCAAGCGTATTACCCCATTGAAATTTGTCACTTTATTGTTAAGGCTCTCATTCTCTGTGTGTCCCTGTGTCGTGCTTGGGGTGTACAATCGAATCGAAGTCGAAGGATACACACGACATAGCATTCGAATAGTGTAACACTGCTTCGCTTCCCTTCCCTTCACCTTTCTCCCGCTTGACCATTGAATTGCGGATAAATTCGAGATCATATCCTTGATTCAGTGTGTAAGAAAAAAAAAAAAAAAACATCCACACCACACCCGCACACAATAGAATTGTGTCGAAGAGGAAATAAAAAAAGGAGAAAAGGAGAAAATATTCCGGAAATCCTTAGCTATTGACAGAGAAAACTCTGACTTGAGAGAGGTAGAGAAATATTGGAGAACTGCGGCGATGAAATGCCTTTGATTAGAGATAATGGTCTTGCAGATATAAAAGGAGCACGGAAAGGAGTCCCAAAATGAAAGGAGCACACACATAGCCACAACACAACTTCAATGTAATGCCCAAAGGAACACAGGCATACCCTCTACGATGTGAACTGATTTCTATTTCTCTAGGTTAACAATTTTCGGCTCCTGGATGTGGATGCTTGCAGTAGGTGGGTAGGTGGAAACGAGGAGTGGAGGGTGGCAGCTTCACCATGGAAATGTATATTTGGTTGGGTTGGGCGACACCAGGAGTTGTTTCTTTTGCCATTTTGACCATTTTACCATGCTTGGTAGGCGCCTTTCAATGGTTCCCATTGTCGACAAAAATGGACATCCGTATACAGTTCGGGTAATCCCGAAGATTTTCCTTGAGAGAGCAAAATGGATTTGATGGGAAATTTAAATAAATTGTCGCAGTTTTAAAGATTGTATCGCCAGTGGGGGTGTGGGGGCATGTGTGTGGAGGATGCTCATTTTTTTTTTGTTGGTTGATTATGATTGCTTTCCTTTTGTTTGTTATGATGACGATGGCGATGGTTGGTGGTGGTGGTGGTGGTTATTTTAGGCATTTTAAAATATTTTGCAAATCGGGCAGTTCTTTTTTTTTTGTTAGGGACTAAGAGCCATTTAAATGAGAAGAGGCATTGAGGTTGAGGAGTGGATATTGGGGTTAGATTTAGACGTGGGGAAAAAAATAAAGTGGTCTGCTATAATGTAGGACAACACTTGGGGCTATAATGGGAAAGCAACATTAACGGGAATGTTGGCATGGTCCACAATTGAAGTGAGGAACTTTTTTTGAAAAGCGGGCTTAGGACTGATATTGGTGCGGTTCAAAGCTTGGTATTTATTTGAGGTCTGATTATTAGTTGAGACTAAAGCTGCTTCGAGTTAGACTGTGATTGGTCCTTTAGATGTACTAAATGTGCTAAAAATTCAGTTCAGTTGAGTTGAAGAATATTATAATATTAATATTGAGCCGACGGACGACGTGTCATATTAAATACAGAACTGCTTGTGGCCGGTTTGGATGTTCTTATAGAGCAACCAACAAATCATCATGGAATTAATAAACGCGTACTAAAGGGACTTTGGATACCCTTATGATGAGGTGACACAGTGCGGGCATTAGAAGGATGTCTCGATCGCCAATAAGCTTAATCGCACGTTTTCGAATCCTGTCAAGTAGCTCCAAATATGTAATTTGAGTATCGGACGAGATATAAAAATTGTACTCATGTTTGGAGCGAAAATCCTATAAAAAAGTATTGAGGAAGGCCAAAAGAATATCGTGGCGACCCTTCTGTAGCAAAATAGAGGATACCTCCGAAGGTTTTAGGCTAAGGAAAATCCTCTCTACAAATCCAACGATGCCCAGCTGTCTCAAAAAATCGAATGGCTCTTGGACTACGTCTAGCGAGGAATCGCTTAATCTGCTATTAGATACCCACTTCCCAGGTAGCTCCCATGTTATAAGTAGTACGAACCCAAACAGGGTAAGGACTCACATAAACAACATTCACGATCTAATTACCAGGGATAGGCTACTTTGGGCACTACACAGCTTCAGACCATATAAATCGGCGGGACCAGACGGAATTATACCAGCCGAATTACAAAAAACATCAGATATTATTCTACCGGCGATCTCAACTACACTGTCGGATCTAAAAGTGGATAACACACTTGGCGAGTTCATTAATCAACTACTAACCAGTAGGATTATTAACTCAAAGCTGGGTATGACCTCCGCCAGAAGATCTGTCAGCAGGGGAACCCCGCAAGGAGGAGTCCTATCCCCACTTCTTTGGAATCTTGTGGTGAACAAACTGCTTGTTATCCTGGAAGGAGAGGGCTGCAAAGTGATTGCCTATGCAGATGACGTTGCTATTGCCGTATCGGGGAAGCACCTTAACACCTTAAAAGAACTCCTACAAAATGCTCTTAATAAGCTAATAAGATGGGCTGACAGTTGTGGTCTAGGCGTCAATCCCCACAAAACCGAACTTGTCCTCTTTACTAGGAAATACAAAATCCCACGAGTCGACCCCCCTTCAATCAGGGGTACCAGCTTAGTCTTCTCTGACGAGGCCAAATACCTAGGTCTCATCCTGGATAGGAAGCTCAACTGGAAATCTAATATACAAGAAAGACGGTGGCACTCTTTTCTTGCAAAAAAGCTATTAGTAACAAGTGGGGACTACAACCCCGAATTACTCACTGGCTATATATCTCGGTTGTAAGACCGATACTAACGTATGGAACAATTGTCTGGTGGACTGCCTTAGAGAAAGCGATAAATCGCGATAAACTAGGCAGAGTCCAGAGATCAGCATGTTTATGCATAGGCGGAGCGCTTCGCACCACTCCCTCAGCTGCACTCGACATTCTGTTCCATTTGATACCCCTCGACATCTTTAGCAGATAGACGGCTGCTACCACGGCCACTCGCCTCAAAGCAACTTCTCAATGGGCCGATAGTGAAATCGGCCACTCTGCAATTCTGAACATACTCAGAATCCCTTCTAGGAATATAGACTACACCACACCCCAACTGCTGTTCGACAAAAACTTCCAGATATCCATCCCCCCTAGATCCTTTTGGGAGGATGCCTTGCCGGAAGAAGAATCAATCCATTTTTACACGGACGGTTCAAAAACAAATGATGGAGTGGGTGGAGGTGTCTTCTCAGACAGGCTCAATCTCAGTCTCTCCTTCCGTCTTCCTAATCATTGTAGTGTTTTCCAGGCGGAAGTTATGGCGATAAAGGAAGTCTTGTCCTGGCTAAGAAAGAATGTGGTATCCGTAAAGGATATTCGAATCTTTTCGGACAGTCAGGCCGCCATCAAGTGTCTGGACTCTGTCTCTATTAACTCTTTAGTAGCCCTAGATTGCCGATCATCTCTAAAGGAGATGGCTGAGCAGTTCAACATTCACCTTTGCTGGGTGCCGGGGCATAGGCCGACGAACTCGCCAAACTTGGAACTACCCTCGCAATCTTGCCTGAAAAGGGCTCCTTAGGCATACCAGTTTTCACGTGCAAGCTCTTGTTTAAACTGGATGCAATAGAAAAAAACTAACCACAGATGGACAGTTGGTACTACTTGTCTGACAACGAAGCAGATTTGGCCTAGGCTGGATCTAAGACACTCAAGGAGCTGGATTACCCTTAATCGGTCGCACATTGGTGCTACGATTGGTGTCATAACTGGACACTGTTTGTTAGGCAGGATCAATAAGGCTTGGTGCCTATTCCAACGACTTCTGTAGGAGCTGTTTGGATGAGGAGGAGGAGGAGACTACTCTACACCTTCTCTGCGCATGCCCTGCTCTCTCTCGAAAGCGAAACCTCCATATGGGAGCCTTCTTCTATAATGATCTTCATGATCTAAACTCAACCGACCCAAAATGTCTCTCACGCTTTATTAGCACCTCAAAATGGTTCAACGTGTAGGCAGGAACTTCAGATCCACGTGGTATCACAATGGACCTTATATTGGTCTAAGTGAGTCGGACTTCTATCTGACTGCCACTTCAACCTAACCTAACCTTGGGGCGAATAAACGCCGCGAATTTCGAGTTTCACAGCGTTCTTTGGCGACGTCGAATATGTGGTCATTCCAACGAAGTTTGTCGTTAACCGAGAATGGAAAGCCTTTCGGCCTCAGCGATACAAGTGCCAACCATGGATAATGGCAGAGTATTGGGGTTTTGCTTTAATGACAGAAGACAGCATTCAATTCTACTTTGTTGGTTTTACCCCACTAAAGAATGCTGTCAAGGTCAGAATTGAATGAGCTTAACATACGTTGCCGTTCCAGCTACACACCCGAAGATGAGGGGCGTTACCCCGAAAACGAATATGTGAAGCTGAGGGTACTGTCATCGGCTAAGGAATGAATAGGATTAGAAGTAACAGACAGGAGATCATTTCTCATAAAAATGAGAAAGAGAGCCGGAGACAAAACGGAGCCTTGAGGGACCTCATTTCAGCATTTATTTGGTGAGTAGCAGACTTGAAACCGTCCCAAACAACTTGTATTAAACGGTCCGAAAGGTAGTTTCTAATCCATTGAAGAAGGGTAACATCGATTCCAAATGCACGCGACAAAAGAGCCTGATGCCAAACTCTCTCAAATGCCTTATATAAATGCCTAATATAAAGCGCAACGACCTTACTTTCACCACCATGGTGAATAGATTGGTTCCATTTTTCGGTTAGACATGTCATCAAATCATCAGTGGATCTGTTGCTGCAAAAACCGTACTGCCAGTCATTAAGAAGTTTTCGGGATTCAAGATGTTTCATAAGCATTTGCATGACCTTGGAATGAAGGGACGTGAGTGCAATTGGTCGGTAGGAGGAGAGGGAGGAAGATTCCCCTTTTTTTTTGGGATGGGCTGGACAAATGCAGTTTTCTATCTTCTCGGAAACAGCCCTGAAGAATAGGACAGATAGAAAAGAACGTTTGATTTTCAATAGGCTTTTTTCGACAGATCACGCGTGACTCTTATCAAACTGCTTTGCCATTTTTGTACAAGTACCGTTGGGCAAGTCATCATGGAAAGACTCACAATAGCACAACAGCGTCTCCAAATTATTCAGATGTAATACGAAAATCAGCGATCGATGCGCATAATCGAACTACTGAAACCAGTCCCAGTTTACATTGGTGGATGATTCTCGACCTGTTAGACCACATCCAGCGCGGTATGGTGTTGTTTATGGGCTGGTGGAATCGTTGGTCCATATTTCCTCAAAAATGAGGCAAATCAGAATGTTACCATCAATGGTAACCGTTATCGGGCCATGTTGAGGAACTATGTGCTGAAACAACTGAAAGCATTCGCAATGTATTTCATATTGGATAAGAAGCTAAAGCCTAAAACAGATAAAACGAGCCATCATGAAGGGCATGTTATGTTATCAAAATCTTAGTAGGCTCAACTTAAATGAAAATCGTCGACTCTCCAGATTGGGATTTTGTATCTAAGAAGACGAAATAGACTGAACAAACTCGATTTGAATGTCCAACTCTATTTGATGCAAGACGGAAGATATTCTTCAGAGAACAATCGGGTATAGATGAGTTAAATTTTTCTGCTGGCAACGTTATACGGAAACAAGAAAACCTGCCATCCTGACCTGTTCTGTTCCGACATTCAAGCCACAAAAGATCTTTAAGGTCGTCGCTCGGGTCGTAATGGCTTATCGTGCTTCATTCATTCTATGGGGTTCTCCAATTTGATCTAAAAAATTGCCCTTCCCTTTGTGTTAAAAAGCTGCAGCGTAATATTCTCAGGAACTTACAAAGCCTCACTATAAGATTTTATTTAATTAGAATCATTAGCCATTTCTCTTCTCTGCTGTAATCCATAAAGGACGATTAACTTTTCCAATTTTTCTCCTTCTTTTTTTTTCAAAAGTACTAGAAAATGTTGAAATGCAGAAAAAAATAGAGCTGTTCAAAGTAATCTTCCTTCCATCTGGCCAGGAAAACTTAATAGGTAGGTATGTAAGGACAACTTGTAAAGGGTGATTTTTTAAGAGTAAATTTATTATCAAAATTCGTGCTGTTATCACCAAATTTGCTTTGTTGGACATTAAACCATCGACTCGCATGCGTACAGTGCGTACCAAAGAGAATATTGCAGTCGTAGCGGCCAATGTTAATGAGGATCGGTGCAAGAATTGAAGCCGAATGACCTATCACGACGTTTAATTTTTGGTGAATGGGCCTTAGAACTGCTTCATGAAAATCCGCTGTTTTATCGAAAAACTGTGTTCAGCGATGAGGCTCATTTCGGGCTAAACGGATACGTAAATAAGCAAAACTGTCGCATCTGGAGTGATGAGCAGCCACATGCCATACAAGAATTACCGATGCATCCCGGTGTGGTTTATGGGCTGGTGGCATCATCGGTCCATTTTCCTTCAAAGACAACCGTAGAAGAAACGTTACCGTCAACAGTGAACGATATCGAGCCATGATACGCGACTTTTTTTGCCCCAGTTGGCTGAGTTGAACTTGGTTGACATGTGTTTTCATCAGGCGGTGCCACATGCCACACAGCTCGTGAAACAATAGAAATGTTGATGGATGAATTTGGAGAGCAGCTTATCTCCCTTGTGCGGTTATGTAAAGTCGTTAGTCTATGTGGACAAGTCAAACACGATTGAAGCCTTACAGGATAGCATAACACGCGTAATTAGTGGAATACAGGCCGAAATGCTCGAAAAAGTGAAGCAAATTTTTTTTAAAAAATCACCCGTTATGTATTCACAAGAAGATAAAGCATTGCTCAGATTCTGAATAGACCAAAAAGATAATATTATATTAATTGACTTTCTGCCAAATAAATTTTTTTTTTTTTGAAAATGCTATAAGAAAAAACTACTGAATATTTTCTCAAATTTCTTTTTTTATTTGAAAGTACAATCCTTCCGGTTAAAAAAGGAAAATAATTTCATTCAAATGGCTGCCTCGGCTGGCCATGCAGTAGCCTACACGATCGGTCCAATTTTTAAGCACATTATCGATTGTGTGCAGCTGTATTTCACCAATGGCTTCACGAATATTGTCCTTTAAAGCGTCAATTGTCTCTGGCATGTCGGCGTAACACTTATCTTTTACGGCACCTCACAAATAATAGTCCAACGGTGTCAAATCGCAGCTCCGCGGTGGCCAAACGACATCAGATGTGCGGCTGATAATGCATCTTCAAAAACAGGGCGCAAAACATCGAGTGTAGCTTCGGCTGTGTGGCACGTAGCGCCGTCCTGTTGAAACCAAATGTTGCCAATATCCCCTCTTCAATTTTTGTGAACAAAAATTCGTTCCATTGACTATTGACTGTAACGGCCACTCCTTGCTCATTTTCGAAGAAAAATGACCCAATTATGCCGCTGGACCAAAATCCGCACCAAACAGTGACTCGTTTTGGGTATATCGGCTTTTCAGTGTATGCGTGCGGTTTTTTTGTGCGCCAAATGCGACAATTTTGCTTGTTAACATACCCGCCACCGGCATTTACTCTAAGTCGATCGCAGGCCCACTTAGCGAAGCGAAAACGCATTGGATGGTCAGTTGGCTTCAACTCCTGAACCAATTGGACTTTGTATGGCGTCATACCAAGGACTTTATGCAAAATTCGTCTCAATGATGTCTCCGAAATGTTCAATTGTTGAGAACGACGGTGAATTAATGTTGATGGCGCTTCACGCACACTTTCTGCAACAGCAGCACGCACTGTTTTTGGCTTTTGACGCTTTGGTTTATCGATGAGGATGCCAGTTTCTTTCACTTTTTTCACAAGATTACGACCATACGGAGCTGACGGTGCTTCTCTTCTTCCAAAATCCGTACGCAATTTTCGCACACATTCTGCAACATTACCATGATTTTCAAAGTAAGGTCGCAATATTTCCCAGCGTTGTTCAAGCGTAAACACAACCATATTCGTTCAGCGGAAGGATAAAACTAATTATCTGTCAAATTAGACATGAGCTAAGTGTTACCATTCGCGAAATAATCACTAGTTGAAAAAAAAACGTTAGATGGCTGAGCCTTTATTAAACCGTTTAAAAAATGCTAAGAATCAATTTATAAACTTTCCAAGAAATCATTCTTCAAGTGACATTGTGAGCCTCAAAAGATGTCCAGTATATAAGAAGCATACCATTCTGATGATTCTCGCTGGTAAAAACCGCACTCCCCTTCCCATCCTTTATTTCCCGTTCGTCCCTAAAAATATTTCCTTCGACCTCTGACTCTGTATTGTCAAAGTATTACTAAAACCAACCAAGACAGACATCAAAAGAAATAAATACAAGTGATCCACCGTGTCGTCACTTCTCCACAGGGTTCACGCAATAATTAATGCACGTCCTTAAAAAAAGTCCAAGATAATCCGAAAGCAAGTTTCGGTTTATTGTTCTCTCTTCGTATACTAATAACGAAAACTAATTTAGCAATATATTTCAATCTGATTCTTGCAATTTACCAAAAAATAACATCAAACTCCAAGTCAAACGATTTAATTGCACCCTCCCGTCAGCCACCGAGCAGTCCTCACTCCATTCCCTTTTTATGTCTGGAATTGGCTAGAATAACAAATTTCACCATTTTAACAAGAGCGTGTTCTGACAACTTATCCCAGAATATTATGTACAATAACAAATCCCGAACAATAGCAATGCTCGGATGGATTGACAAACCAAGCAATGCCCGCACCACACCCCTAGAGTACGATGTTACTGCAGCAGCAGCAGCAGCAACAGAGAAACAGCAGCGCATGAAAGTCAAGCGATTTAATTAAACGGTCATTAAGTCGACAATTAACAGCAACAAAACATAGCTGCCAGCTACCAGATAGTCGTAGTCGTAGTCGTAGTCGTGGTCCTGGGCCTGGCCCTCACCCTCATACCGTCGAGAAAAAGAACGTTGTGTGGGTGTGTGTGTGTGTGTGTGTGTGCAGGTCCCAGCGTCCTCCGAATTAACGCAGCGCGACACAATTGTTTTCGATTAATTTCACGCTGCAGTGTTATGCGCGCTGATCCACTTTGCCGTTCATCCATCCATCCATCCATCCATCCCTCACGCAACAGGGGGTGGATTTCAGTTTTTGTTTTTTTTTTTCAACTTGAACGCTCGTTCGCCTGATAAACAAAAGAAGAATAAAAGAAAAAGCTGACAAAAAAGACCAAAAGAAGGGGAAATTGATTGAAATTGTTTTATATTTTTTGTTTCGTTTTATTTAATTTTTTGTTGTTGTTGTCGCTGGCAGAAGGGTTTATTGGAAAAACGTGCATGCCTAAGCGTCACCCCTGAGCCCTGACACTCTCAGTCATGCAGAGCATCGCAGTCGCCACGACAAGTAGGTACTACAAAAAAGTGAACACTTTCGAAGAAACATATTTTCCACGTCGACCGAAACTGACTCTCACAAGGAAGGAAGGAAGGAAGGAAGAGAAGGGTTGATTTTACTGTGTCACAAGTTGACATGTTGTTGCACCCTTATTGTTGTTTAATAAAAAAGTAAATACTTCCATCAACCCCATTCCCATCAACAAACCCCTGCCACTTGTCAGGCTTCAAGCGCACACAAACACAAACACAAAACAAGGACATTCACCATATTATAGTCTACGTCTCTCGGGCGGTCGTTTATTCGGGCCGACATGTGTCCCCTGGCTTAATTGGAAATATCGATAAAAGTAATAATGCTTCAGTTAAGTACATGTGGAGCAAGTCCAATACTACCCCGAAGCCAGCAACAGAGGCATAGCTACTACTAAACTCTCTTGAAGCGGTCCCTCACGGTCGCTGTCCTCATTTCGGGTGTGTCGCTCGATATAGAACTGTGCTGTAATGCTAACGAGGCTTGCAAGGTTTTTACCCACAAATGAATGAGAAGAAGGACTAAGGACATGACTATCGTGGATTAAAATTGAGGAAATTATATCGGTCATAAATGCCGCATGGGGCATTCGAAGCTTTGCAATACTTAATGGTGACGCCGAGCAACCAGATGTGCTGAAGTGTCAAAGTAGGATAACAGTCTTATAATGGTCTTCCCTGGTCAATGGAATTGCTGCACTTGGAAGGAGTTTTTTGTTGTTGTTTTTTTTTTTTGGAAAACGCTCGTTTTATTAAGACGTTCATCTGAAAGGATACGGGATCGGGATGTGAAGCAGTTAAATGGTCCTCTTAGGAGTTCGGTCGTGCCGAGAACATTTTTGGGATGGTTTAATTTGAGTTTCCTTCAAATGTGACAGCATTCCTCATGAAAGGATTGTTTTGCAACCAAATGTGTCACAGCATTAAATAGTAATGTTAAATCGGATGGTAAAATTAAAGAGAGGTCTAATTGACCTAGTTAGAAGAGATATATATATGTAACCCGGTTTGAAATGGGGTTAAGTGCTTTCCTTGACGATACTTGATGTAACTTGCTATACAAAATACATATAAAGGGTGATCCATTTCGAGGTTCCCTACTTTTTTAAAGAAAAAAACACAGAAAATTCAAATTTAATGGAGAATGTTTATTATCATTTGAAAGAACATTCTTTGGCATTTATTTCTATCAAATGTTGGCCGTTGCTACGTCGCAGATGGTCCATCCGTTTAGTCCAATTTTCGATCACTCATTCGAGCATTTCGACTGGTAACTGGCGAATGACACGCGTGATGTTTTCCTCCAAGGCCTGAATCGAAGCGGGTTTGTCGGCAAAAGCTTTTGACTTCACATATCCCCAAAGAAAATAATCCAATGGTGTGATATCACACGATCTTGGTGGCCAATCGACCGGCCCAAAACGTGAAATTATGTGCTCACCGAAATGTTCTCTCAATAAGTCCATTGATTGATGCGATGTGTGGGAAGTGGCGCCGTCTTGCTGAAACCAAATGTCGCCGAGATCACGAGCTTCAATTTCAGGCATCAAATAGTCGGTTATCATGGCACGATAACGGTCGCCATTGACGGTTACGTTCGCACCGGCATAATTTTTAAAGAAATATGGACCGATGATTCCACCGGCCCACAAACCACACCAAACCGTTGTTTTTTCTGGATGAAGTGGCAGTTCTTCAATCTCTTCAGGTTGCTCTTCGTCCCAAATGCGGCAAGTTTGTTTGTTTACATACCCATTGAGCCAGAAATGGGCCTCATCGCTAAACAAAATTTGCCTCGAAAACGTCGGATCCATAGAGCGAAGCGATGTCGCCTGGGAAGGTCGAGCGGCTTCAGTTGTTGAACAAGCTGTATTTTACGTAAAATGCGCCAAGTCGTTCCATACGTCAGTCCGAGTTGCTGCGAACGGCGCCGAATCGACTCTCTACGGCCTTCGTGTACACTCTCAGCTACGGCCGCTATATTTTCTTCACAGCGTGCTGGACGTGGTCTATTCGGTCGAATATTATCCAATAATGAATGCTGGGTCTCAAAATGGGTGATGGTGTTGCGAATAGTACGCTCTGTAGGCCGATTATGTTGACCATAATTTGAGCGAAGTGCACGAAACACATTCCTCACAGAAGGTGAATTTTCATAATAAAGTTGAACAATTTTTGTAAACGTTGTTCACGCGTAAGTCTTTCCATTATGAAATGCCAAACAAAACTAAACAAAAATAACATGACAGCATGACACGACTCACACGTGATCTGTCAAAAAAGGCTATTGAAAAAAGTATCTCTACTTGGATCACCCTTTTTATATGTTTCGATATGACTCAGCTCTGAACCATATAATGTACGCTGCCAATATTTAATTTCCCTCAATGACGGACTTATGTCAAGGACTCACAGTTGGACTCAACTTCACAAATCTGTTGTTGATTTGAAGCACAAACTAAGACGCGGTTAAAGGGTTAAGTCAGCGGAAGCAGAGCGATCTCTTTTCGTCCCCCTAAGGTTCTTATGGACCCGTTGAGGAAACCTCATACTGGTCTTCAGAATCCTCAGAAATCTATAAAATGAAAGGTAGGACAAACGTTCGTCGTTCTTCAATATCTTGAAAGAAGAGGCTTGATTTCTTGGAAGGCCCACATCTGCTTATACAGCGATTTTCCGTCGTAGAAGCTCATTAGTTATAACGGGTGATCCAAGTAGAGATACTTTTTTCAATAGCCTTTTTTGACAGATCTCGTGTGAGTCGTGTCATGCTGTCATGTTATTTTTGTTTAGTATTGTTTGGCATTTCATAATGGAAAGACTTACGCGTGAACAACGTTTACCAAAAATTGTTCAACTTTATTATGAAAATTCACGTTCTGTGAGGAATGTGTTTCGTGCGCTTCGCTCAACTTATGGTCAACATAATCGGCCTACTGAGCGTACTATTCGCAACACCCTCACCTATTTTGAGACCCAGCATTCATTATTGGATAATATTCGACCGAATAGACCACGTCCAGCACGCTGTGAAGAAAATATAGCGGCCGTAGCTGAGAGTGTACATGAAGACCGTAAGGTCGGACTGACGTATGGAACGACTTGGCGCATTTTACGTCAAGATCTTAAATTGAAAGCGTACAAAATACAGCTTGTTCAACAACTGAAGCCGCTCGACCTTCCCAGGCGACATCGCTTCGCTCTATGGATCCGACGTTTTCGAGGCAAATTTTGTTTAGTGATGAGGCCTATTTCTGGCTCAATGGGTATTTGGGACGAAGAGCAACCTGAAGAGATTGAAGAACTGCCACTTCATCCAGAAAAAACAACGGTTTGGTGTGGTTTGTGGGCCGGTGGAATTATCGGTCCATATTTCTTTAAAAATTATGCCGGTGCGAACGTAACCGTCAATGGCGACCATTATCGTGCCATGATAACCGACTATTTGATGCCTGAAATTGAAGCTCGTGATCTCGGCGACATTTGGTTTCAGCAAGACGGCGCCACTTCCCACACATCGCATCAATCAATCGACTTATTGAGAGAACATTTCGGTGAGCACATAATTTCACGTTAAATCTTTAATCACGTTTTGGGCCGGTCGATTGGCCACCAAGATCGTGTGATATCACACCGTTAGACTTTTTCCTGTGGGGCTTATGCCGACAAACCCGCTTCGATTCAGGCCTTGGAGGAAAACATCACGCATGTCATTCGCCAGTTACCAGTCGAAATGCTCGAACGAGTGATCGAAAATTGGACTCAACGGATGGACCATCTGCGACGTAGCAACGGCCAACATTTGATAGACATAATCTTCAAAAAATAAATGCCAAAGAATGTTCTTTCAAACGATAATAAACATTCTCCATTCAATTTGAATTTTCTGTGTTTTTCTGTGTTAAAAAAGTAGGGAACCTCGAAATGGATCACCCTTTACTTATCTGGACACAATTTCCGTAATACATCACAGCAACAGGTGGCTAAATATTTCCACTGTTGGTTTTCATTCTCGTCTTGTATTGCATACGTTCTTTGGGATTGCAGAGTGAGCTGTGTATATCTGTTAGACAGTTAAATCTTCAATCCGTCTGCGGATTTCATTTCTTTCGGTGGTTTCAATATAAAACTGGTCATTCTGATTCATCTGACACCACTCGCTGTGGGATTCGTCTGCTTACTCGAGTGTTCGCCTCAAAGCAAGATTTAAGTGGTTGATCCACTGATGGATCAAAAACCGATGAAGGGTTGAGTGGAGGCATTTTCTCTGAGAGTCTAAATTTTAGTCTCTCATTTAGTCTATCCAATAATTGTAGTGTGTTCCAGGCAGAAGTCATGGCGATAGGAGAAGCCTTATCTTGGCTAAAGAGAAACGTGATATCTGTATCTTCTCAGACGGCTAAGCTTCGTTAATGTCACTAGATTCAGTAGACTGCCTATCCTCGTTTAAGGAGAAGCCAAATCAGTTGAACATGGAATCACAATTACTGATATTTCAACTAATAAAGGTTCAATAACTAATTCTACTGAGAAAACTAACTTTAGGTGGACAAGCTACATACCTTGTCTAGTGACAAAATAGATTTGCCCTAAGCTGGATCTGAAACGCTCTGAGAGTTTGATCTCTCTTAACAAACTGCACGTCGACGATTCAAAAGGTGTCTTCACTGAAGACTGTCTAATACGCAAGCATGCAACAAGGCGTAGGGGACCATCCTGTACCTTATTTGCTCACTCCCAAAAACAAAAAGCCCACCTAGGAGCTTTCTTCCAAGATGATCTTGAACATCTGTGAACTTTTAACATTTAAATTTTAGAAATAAAAACGAGCTAATAAACTCCATCAACAAAATTTATATTTTCTTATTCTTTTCCTCGTCCGATTCTTCTGGGCAAGAGTTTGGGAAAATATTTTTTGCCAGGCCGGGGTGTAATACTTTCCCAATTCATATTTGTTTCGTTAAATTCGTATTTTTTGAGAAAAAAAAAACTTAACAAAAACTAATAAAACCTACACTTTTTCTGTAATTTTATCGCCATACGACACCTTCAGATCTGTCAAATAAAAAAAACACATGATCACTGATAAGGAAATGCCAAACAATCAAACCTGATACTCGATACCATGCTCGGTAACTGATGTGCTGTGTGCTATTGCTGCTGGTTGTAGTAAACGAAAAACTTTGACTACTTGTGAACAATCGGTCTTTCTTTATTCACTGACAACTTACAACTAACTGAAAGGCCCATTAAAGACAGAGACCACCACACTAGGTTTAACACATTATATGTTAATGTGAGCGTGTGTAGATGTTTAAGTGTGCAGTGATGACCATAATCAGCCAAATATACATCACGCTGTATAGCAGTCAACTTGCTTCTAGGGTTAAGGTCATATGCTACGTGGCCCTAATAAGGCCCATCATCGCTTATAGCTGTCCATTGTGGTTCAATATAGCGCCATCGTATATGGAAAGGATTCGGGTTTTCGAGAGACAATGTCTTAGGACATGTCTCGGGTTGTTTCGAACACCTGAATCTGAGTACATAAAATATTATCCCAACACGGTATTATATGATGGGGCTCAATTGAATAGGATTGACAATTTCCTCATTAAGGTGACTCGAAGGCACGTTGCGAGGGCGATGACCAACGATAATAGCCTGATCTTCGGGGCATACTACCCCAATGAAGCACACATGGAGAGAACGCTTCGATCTGGCTTTGTTCCGCCAGAGGCTTTTCTCCATATTGATAAAAAAAGGGCTGGTACAGACGAGGGATGGTATCCCGGTACTATACCACCGCTACCGCAGAGCGACTGATAAGCGGCTCACCTACGACGGGGACGTCGCTAATGCTCCCGAGCTCCTTCGGTTTAGTACCGCGATAGGGGGGAGGGATCATATTGATACGGTTAAGCAATTCACCGACTATTGGTGGCTTGCGGAGAGAATGGAAGAGGTGGGTATGCCTTTCCAGGTCGGTGCGTTGCCTTAGGTAACTCCTCTTAATTTTAAGTAGTAGTAAGTTTAAGTTGGTTGGTTGTGCTCTGCATGTCGGTGACAAGGTGTGGTGTTTCTGAGAGGCGACTGACACATTTCGGTGCCAGTGGACTCTCGGTGACGCATGTGCGCTAGGTTGGCGGCTGCTGGGTGCTGCTAATGGTGTTGGGGGATGGGCACCGTTGCCTCTGTAGATGAGGCGGCGAGTGCACATAACCTCCGACTATACGTAGTATTAGTTTGGTAATTTTAAGTAACATTAGTTAGATTTTAAGTTTTTAATGTAAAGGGTGATTTTTTAAGAGGTTTAGAAATTTTTGAAAAAAAAAACACAAAAAATTCAAAAAAATTAATGAAATATTTATTTGAATCGATAGTTTGAACCTTGCAATTTAATGTTTAAAGATAATTTCATGCAAATGTTGACCGCGGCTGCGTCTCAGGTAGCCCATCCGCTGAGTCCAATTTTGGCATACTCTTTCACACATATCGGCCGGTATCTCACGAATGAATGCATGGATGTTGGCTTCCAGTGCGTCAATCGAAGCGGGCTTGTCCCTATACACATTAGCCTTGGCATACCCCCACAAAAAATAATCTAATGGTGTCAAATCGCACGATCTAGGCGGCCAATTGACCGGCCCGAAACGTGAAATTAACTGTTCACCAAACTCGCCTCGCAATTGCGCCATTGTTTCGCGTGCTGTGTGGCATGTGGCACCGTCTTGTTGAAACCACATATCATGCAAGTCAAGAACTTCCATTTCGGGCAAAAAAAAGTTTGTTATCATTGCTCGGTAGCGTTCACCATTGACAGTAACGCTGCGATTCGCATCATCTTTGAAGAAATATGGCCCAATAATGCCGCCGGCCCATAAACCGCACCAAACAGTGGCTTTTTCGGGATACATTGGTAGCTGTTGCAATGCTTCTGGCTGATCTTCACTCCAAATGCGGCAATTTTGCTTATTTACGTACCCATTCAACCAAAAATGAGCCTCATCGCTGAACACAATTTTTCGATAAAAAAGCGGATCCTCGGCCAGCTTTCCAAGAGCCCATTCACCAAAAATTCGGCGTTGTGGTAGGTCGGCTGGCTTTAGTTCTTGCACCAGCTGTATCTTAAAAGGCTTTACGCCCAAATCCTTCCGCAAAATTTTCCACGTAGTGCTGTAACAAAGGCCTAACTGCTGGGAACGGCGCCGAATCGACATTTCGCGGTCTTCTGTCACACTAGCTGATACGGCCGCAATATTTTCTTCAATACGCACAGTACGTAAACGTGTTGGTGGTTTAATGTCCAACAAAGTAAATTTGGTGCGAAATTTGGTCACAATCTTCCGAATAGGCTGCTCAGAAGGTCGAGAATGCCGATCATAAAATGGAAGCAGCGCGCGATGAACATTTCGAACCGAGCACGAATTTTGATAGTAAAATTCAATAATTTGCAAGCGTTGTTCATTTGTAAGACGATCCATGGTTAAATTGCAAACCAAACTGAAGCTGTTTGACAGTGACACAAGGTACTAAACACACGTCAGCTGTCAAAACCAGTGTTGCCAAAACCAAACCAGCTAAAAAATCACCCTTTATAGTCTTAAGTAGTTTTTAGTTTTAATCAAATTTAAGTTAGGTTAATAAATAAAATACAGATGTCAAGTTTTTAAAAAAAATTTCTTGTAAAAAAAATATATACTGAAAAATAAAATAAAATGTATTATTAATTAAGGCCGAAAGGTAATAGTATTAAGTGATATAGTTAAGTTTAGAGCGTCCGCATGAGGACCAGTAACCTAGAATAAGTATCCTGTTAATTTTAAGTTAGATTTAATCATTTTTGTCTAGTCTATAAGTGTTTATTGAAAAAATAATAAAAATGAATTTAAAATTAAAAAAATTAATACATCACGCTGTAGTACCTATGCACGTGTGTTTTTTCACTGCGCGGCGTCAATTCGTCATCCCATGTTTATTCCACGCTCCCCGGGGAAAACAATTAAAATAATGAAAAATATAGTCAATATCAAGTTTAAACATTTTACCCTGAAGTTTTTTTTTACCACACCCACTTTTTGAAGGCTTTCTTAACACTCTACTGAAGGAATTAAAATATTTTTTTTTTAAACATATTCTAATCTTAATTTGTTGATAAAAATAGAAGTATGTGGTGATTTTTTTAAAGGTACAGAACTTCAAATTGAAATAAAACACAAGAAAATTGTTTTAATGTCCATCAATTTGGCTTTATTGGAAGGCCACGGCTGCTTCGAATAAAGACTAGTCTAGAGGTCCAATTTTCAACCACCTTTTCAAACATTTGGGGCTGTATGTCGGCAATAACGCTACGAATGTTGGCTTCCACGTCCCCTAAAGTTTCTGGTTTGTTGGCGTAGGCGAGCGTCTTCACATATTCCCAAAGAAAACAATCCAATGGTGTTAAGTCACACGATCTTGGTGGCCAATTGACAGGTTCATTCCGCGAAATTATGCGCTCATCGAATGTTTCCTTTAATAAATCGATTGTGACGTGCGCTGTGTGGCATGTAGCACCGTCTTGTTGGAACCACTTCTCATCCACATTCATGCCATCCAATTCGGGAACAAAATAGTCGGTTATCATGGCTCTATACCGGCCTCCATTAACGGTAACTGACTCACTAGCATCATTTCGGAAGAAGTATGGCCCAATGACTCCACCAGCCCATAGAGCACACCAAACAGTCAGTTTTTGTGGATGTCATGGCGTTTCAAGGGTCTCATGTGGATTCTCTTCACTCCAAATGCGGCAATTTTGCTTGTTCACGTAGCCATTCAACCCAAAATGAGCTTCATCACTGAACAAAATTTTTTTTGAACCATCAATTTGCACGATTTGCAAGCGTTGTTCAATTGTCAACCTGTTCACGATGAAATGGCAAACCAAACTGAACATATATGACATTAGAGTTGCCGGATTTGACCACAAAATGTCAGTTTTATCTCTATTCGAAAAACCAACCTCTAAAAAAAAACACCCTTTATATACCAATTTTTTTTTTTCATATTTAATTTAAAAAAAAAACAGGAACCATGCATTAAAGCAATAATTTAAACTACAAACTTGATATTTTTGGCCTTTTTTTTCCAAAAATTTTGCCGTGGCTGCACTTCCCTTATTGCTCCATGGGTACAATGCATTCATCAGTTGTCAAATTTGTAGGACATCCTCATATCATTGCATTCTTACCGAATTTGCATAGATATTGGGGGCGGTTGACTTGAAATCAAAGAAAGCCGCATAAGGTTTTTGACTATTCCGTCGTCAGAGAAAGCAGGAATTAATTTCAACTTAAATCTATAGACCGAGCATTCCAAACAAAATCTCAAAAAACTCAGTTAGTGTACCCATATACCAGAAGACAATATGTGGTCTCATAGAAAAAGCCGTAAAAATGGCTTTATATTATCAAAAAACAACTATATGAAAGTTTTCAAAAGTGAAAAAGAACCAAAAATATTTTTTTAATTCGATGATCGATTTTTAAAAAAAAAATTTATTTGGAAAAATAACTTCCCCACACTGAGTTGAACTTCAAACCGACTCTTGGAATGATGTTATTGGTGAATTTGTGCTTTTTCAATTAATATAAAAACCTGTTTCGTATCATGAAAAAGACAAAGTTATATTGCAGATTTCATTTGGTTGTCATATTTTAGAATCATATCTGGGGAATAGACTCTTCCGTGTTAGGCATGGAAGCGAATACTCGGAGCTTAAAGAAATTTCGGCTGGCGTACCGCAAGGAAGCGTCCTTGGGCCGCTTCTCTATCTGTTATATACTCGCGATATACCAAGAGAAGAATTGCACTACCCTCGCTACGTTCGCCGACGACACCGCTATCCTTGCAGTCGGTAATACTATCGAAGAAACGACTGCAAAACTGCAAACCGCACTGAATAAGTAAATGAATGGACGAGGGACGGAGGACGAGGCGGATCGCCCACAACGAAACTAAATCTGTTCACGTGAATTTCACGTATAAGAAAACTAATGACTTGGCAATTTTTCTAAACTTGGCCCGAATACCCTTTGCAAACGAGGCCAAATACTTGGGAATGACACTCGTTGTGAACATCAAACGTAAAGAACTCGATATCAAATATAGAGAAATGTACTGGTTACTCGGAAAACATTCCCAGCTTAGTACCGAGAACAAACTGCTTTTATACAAGCAAGTGCTAAAGCCGGTGTGGACCTACGGTATACAACTTTGGGGTTGTACCAAGAAAACAAATGCCAATATTTTACAAACTTTTCAAAATAGAGTGATCAGAGAAATTGTCCACGATCCGTGGTATATTAGAAACGACGATATCCACAGGGATCTCGGAATTCCTACAATCGAAGCTGAAACTAGAAGCTTCGCGCGAAAGCATAGAAACCGACTAATCGGACATATCAATAATACAGTCCGACACATTTTGGATGAGAATAATTTATTGCGCCGACTACAAAGAACGAAACCTTTCGACTTGGCAAGATAATGATTAACCGCTCCCTCATTGCGGAACATGCAGGATCTTTCAGTGGAAAGTAACCTGTCAAATGTTTTTTTATTTCGCGATAGAAAAATTGCTTGATAAGTTATATCTTAGTTGCAGTATCTAACATTCTATAGAAGGGTGGTGTTTTTAGTCAGTAAAAATCTGACACTACTATGAGCACGCGCTTGCTATCCTCATAGTGTCTTTGGAAGATTTTCACCTACCCTCGGAAAAAAAAAATTTGGTTGTCCATCGTGCAATATAACGGAAATAAACCATTAAACCATTAAATTTGGCGAACCATATATGGGCTTGCATGCGGTATAACCCTCCCTAAACTAAAATTTCTTTTATTTTTATAAACTCCTTTAAAAAATATAAAAAAAACTTCATACCATAAAAATTCATCAACCGTCATCGTTGGCTCTAATTTGCGAATTTCGTCGGGTTAAAATCTTAGCTCTTAGGAACATTTGTACGCCTTATATTCAAGTTACCTGTGCCAATAACTTCACCTCCAATTCCATATCCCAGTGCTACTTAAATACAAAAACTTACCCGGCCACATCTAAATATTTTAAACAAAAGAGTGTGTATTTTATTTTTTTTTTTTCAAATAATATATTCTTTATTCATTTTTTGAATCATTTTAATTCTAATCGTCACCATATACATGTACATATATATTTTTTTTGTTTCCTTTTTTTTTTTTTGATATCCTGGTAAAATTCCATGCAACCATTTTTGTTTTCGTTTGTTTTTGTTTTTAGTAAGAAGAAAAATGCAATGAAAACATTAATTGAGTTTCACATTTACGTATTCTATAGTTTTTTTTTTGTTTGTCTCATCCTTTTATTCATTTTCATTTTTATTTACAAAATATATATAGAGTTTTGTTTGTTTTTTTTTATATTTTTTTATGGATTTGATTTAAATTTTCGTTTGTACTCGATTAAACTAGAGTTCTATTGCACATTAAGTAGGATAAGAGTGTGTGTGTTTGTGTAGTAGTATTTAGGAGAATAAGAAAGTTTAGCTACAGATTTGAGAAATGGTTTATTTGTTTGTTTGTATTCATCTTAATTGTTGTATTTTATTTAGTATGTAAATATTAATTATGTTTTTGTTTTTTTTTTCACTTTGGAGATGGTTTAAGTTTTAAAAATTTGTGAAAAACATCTATATTAAGTAACAGTTTTAAAGACATTTAGTTTATATAGTAATGACATTGAAACATACACAGACATAACACCATTTTTTTTTGTTTGTTTATTTTTAAAACTTTCTTTCACATTTATCCGTTGAAGTTTGTGTGTGTTTTTTTTTTATGTAAATAAACAAAAATTAAGTTTTTAACTTAACAGCAACTTATGATCAACATAAAGATTTAATTTATTTAATTTTTTTTACACAAAAACGTCGATTCTTTTACGTTTATACAAATACAAAAATTTATAAAAAAATAAATTAGTGTCACCCTGTGTTTCGTCCTTTGTTGAAGAATTTGTGTAAGAGATTATAAAATATTTATTTTTCTTTGACATTGCTAAGTTTTGTTTTTGAAAAAAAGGTAGATGAAGATGAAGACGAGAGAGAAGGTCGGGAGAGAAGGAATGGTTGCAATTGAAATGGAAAAAATAAGGAAAAGTGGACTTTGTAGAAGTAAACATTTTTTTTTATATTACGATTGAAGTCTCTTAAGGCAAGTTAATGAAGAATGGTCAACGATTCGAAGAACTGCATAGATTGTATAAGTAATACGATATGCACTGTGATCCGATCCGGTTCCACTTAAGTCGCACTTTATTCTATTATTAGATAAAGAAGATGCTTATCATCACAGACCGGGGGCTCAATTGCTCAAGAGTACATTTATCTGTGTCCACGAAGAAGTTCGTTTTGCTATGCCACAAGCGTATTGGTGAGTTTGTTTGACGGAAGTGGTAAATACTCTGTTTCGGAACTCATAAGCCGTTGATTTTAACATAAACACTCTATGAAGGTCAAGCAACTTATGGGGGTTGATGGAGGCTGACTTATGATAGGATCAACACAGTGCAGATCGACATAGAATTAAGTCTGAAACGAGGCCGTCAAATTCGATGTCGGTGTTCTATTTATACCATAAAACTTCACAGCGAAGAGCTGTTTGATCAATACCAAATAAACCAGTCCAATCAAGGACAAGGTAACTTAACAAAACTGGCTACCATCGACTTGATCAGAAAAGTTAAGATCTCATCCCTGCAGCGAAAGAAAACAACTGTCCGTTTGACAAACATCCAGAAGTAAGAACTGTCATGAGAAGCTTCTCAAAAACTAATTGCCGTTCGGAATCGGCATTAAACCGCAGGTCCCTTTCATTCGTGTAAAAAAATATTTCTTCGCACACACAGTGGTTGGAGAAGCTAGGCTTTGGGTCCTGTATTGGCCATTTACGCCTAATATTTATTTTTTTATTGTGTTTTGTCATCCCTGCTCTCGCACAGCAGAAAATCCGCAACAAGTACTACGGCCAATTGGATGCACCTTCAGTCGATTCCTCGTCCAATTGGCATTGGATTTGTGTCATATTCTTTGTCTTTTACAAAGTCACCATCTTCTTTTGTATATGTATGAAGTATACACCGTTCTTAAGTTTTTACTTAAACTTTCTAAATAAGTGCTTCAACGCAAAAACTCTAAATGGTTTTCTTGTACCAAAGGCTAAACTAAGGTTGAACAACTAAAGTTTAATCAAACCAATCAATTACCCTTAAAATTGAAAAAATTGCCAATTTGTTTTTTTTTTACTTCAGCACTTTTTACAGAACTTTTGAACGAAGCCTTCATAGAAGTGTTAGCTGATACTGACAGCCAACTTAAGCCGAACATTCCACACCGAATGTTTGCAAGTTATCATCTGCTTTAAGGTTTTTAGCACAAGGATGTTATCAACTGAGCGTTGGAAACGATTACAAAGAATTGCCATGGCAAAGGCAACAGTGTCGGTCGTTCTTAAAGAAGTACTAAGATTCTTAGAACGGCGCCTCTACCCTAAATAGTTATAACTTAACTACACACGGGAAGAAGAACGACGGAAAAAATATACAAAATGTCTCTTTGACACTTTTTCGTACATGTAAGACTGAATACTTTGAGGTCATACTTGAATCTCCGTTGAACTTCCTCATCAATATTAAAAGACAGTTTTTTTTTAAGACCTAAACCTCCATCGATTTCTGGGTTTCCTGTAGACATAATATTTTATGGCACGATTCTTCGAGCTGCAGACAGATGAAATTTGTTTGACCGAATGTAGCTGGGAAGTCAATGGCATTTTTGCCGTGCTCCTTGTTGGCATTGTGACGGTCCACCACGCTTATGTGGAGCACCTAAGTATGTTAGAATTTAGCCCTTACTCGAACTATGATTTAGCCGCTAAGTGCTGAACGTCTTAGCTCCTTCATTGGCGTAGAAGGAAGCATCTGTGTTTAAGTGCTTCAGTACAGTTAAAAACTGACATTAGGAAGACATTGCTAGATACAAATGAAGGCAAACCTCAATTGACTTGTACTAATTGGGTGTTAGCCAGAGACAAAAATCTAAAGAGACTTATCAGAAGGCAAGGCTCGATTGTAAGACCAATCTTGTAAATAAGTGAACTTTTGACCGTCTATTAGCTTTTTTTAAATGTCAGCTGTGGCTAAAATTGACTACTTGCAACGGAATCAACGTTAGCATTATCGACGGACTGTTATGCAGTTGGTTTCAATATTGTACTTAAAATGGTAGTCCTCAACCTTTAAAAAATCAACGCAATAAACGTTAGCTGACGACATCGACGTGATAGGAAGATCAAAGCGAGCAGTTACCGGCACTTTTACTAGAAAGGGACTATTAACGAGGACAAGACAAAATATAGGATTCCATCAATAAAGGACTTAACTAACCAAGCACAATATTGGTCAGAACATTAGATTTAGTCCATTTGGCCACTGCTGTAAACGGGGCTAATAACATCAGCGCAGAATTCAGACGCAGAATAACTCTCGCAAATCGCTGTTTCTTTGGACTAAGTAAGAAATTGAGAAGAACCAAGAAGACAGTGTAAAAAACCCTCATGATCGCGGTCCTGCTATATAACGCGGGAGCATGTTCCTACCACCAGACTAATTGTCCCTTGCTGTATTTGAGAGAAAAGTCATAAGTTGTTCCAGGCCTCCTGTTTGTGTAGCCGAATAAAACAACGTCTGGCCAAGAAGATACATCCACGAGCTATACGTGCTTTACAGTGTCTTAAAAGCCTAGTTAGGATGGATGGGCCATGTAGAGCGAATGAACATGTACGTCTTCGGCGCTGCTTCACCAAAGGGAATTATATAACATGATTTTTTTTCTAAGCTTCTGACTCGCCGAATCGATAGGGACTCCACTTGGACCTACAAGATTCTTTGAGAGTAGCGCCTCTACTTTCCTAATTTAGCTGATGATACGATCAGCGGAAGAATTCCTAATAGCATTAGAGCTTATTAATTCTCTGAGAAAAGATGTGTTTCATATTCCATATAGGCCCGGGCACTTACATATGATGTGCTCTGGGGTTTCGACTTCTTCAAGACAAAGTCGGCACTCCAATCTGTGATGGCCGGTTAGGTATCCAATAATTATTTTTTATATCATGCCCAGATAGATAAAGTATCTTCTTGGCATCGTTTCTGAAGGGCTGTATAACTTTTTTGGATAGTGGTTTTGTTGTTCGATCTGTTACCGCTCAGATCAGATGTCTAATTCGGGAATTTCCGATAGTAGTTGCGTTAAATTTTTACCAATGGTTTGCTCTTTCGTTTGCTTCAAACTTGCAGTGTTGCATATTGCCCCTTTTTTATGAAAATGCGGAGGGGTGTGGAACAGGTTCTTATGGCACCGGAGATACCAATGCATCCGAGCCGTTGTATCTTATCTAGTATGTTTATCGCGGACTTTTGGTTGGTTTTCTTCTACCATAACACAGGACAGACCTTATATTTGATGTGGGCTCTCATCGAGCCGGGGCTGGAGGGTTATAGTACACAAGGCTCATGCTTTGTAGTGCCAACAAAAGTAAAGTGAGTAAGGCCTACTGGTCTTTATTGAACAGTAGTAAGGGTCAGATAATTTAACCAGCCCAATTACCACTGCCAAGGAATACCACAATGAGCTTACTATACGATCAGTTCTTCGAAAGAGGGCGTTGCGGTGACTTGTAAGGCAGTAGAAAAGCAGTTTTACTCGTCTTAGACCGTTGACTTGCTACACTTCGAAACTTCCATAACATGCTTCCATCTATCGTTCTTGGCATTGTCGTGCCATCCAGCGAGTATAGTTGTGCGGTTTTAAGCCTAAATTCAGGCATTCATAGCTGACAAACGTTGAAGTTCAAATAGTGAAAAATATAAATTAAAAAAAAAAGGTTTTGGGTGAATTTTAGGAACTGATGATTGAGAGCACCCGAAGCTTACTTCACGTCTCGTCGGGGACTCTAGTATGGTTTTTTTTTTTTTTTTGGAACATTTTATGTGACAACCAAAATTTTACTATTTTTTTTTTTATGTAAAAATGATTTTCTTCTATCTACCGTTTTATCAATTTTGCTCTCATATTTATTTGGAATTTTTTTTTTTTTCATTCTTCATTTGTTTTATATTTTTCTACAAAAAACTAAAGTTTTTTTTTTATTTATTTTATGTGTTTTTATATTTTAAAATCACTTTTAATCTTAAGTATAAAAAAGTAACTACATTTAATTTAATTATATTAAATATACTTTTGTTTCGCGTACCTAGTAAGTCTATCTAATTAATTTTAATGGTTTTTTTTT
This sequence comes from Ferdinandea cuprea, assembly GCA_963576555.1. NCBI lineage: Eukaryota > Metazoa > Arthropoda > Insecta > Diptera > Syrphidae > Ferdinandea > Ferdinandea cuprea. The sequence continues at coordinate 15,510,808 of OY754961.1, forward strand.
ATTTATATAACGTTAATCTACAATAAATATATATTTATATATGTATTATTTTTTTTTTTAATTTGTTCCTCCTTGTAGTTTTGATCAATGATCAAACTTTTACATTGATCTGTTATTTCTTAGTTTTTAATAAATACTTTTTGTAAGGATTTGAGTGTGTGTGTGTGTTTGTGTGGGTGCAAATGTAATAATTCACATTCATAACAATAAGTGCAGAGTTTCCTTGTTCAGTGCCTGCAGTTCAGTCCGTTTTTTTATTTAGGTCAGGAGCTCTCTAATTAATACTTCTTTCTATGCTGGATTTTCTAAATATACTTGCCCAAGTCTTCGTGAAAGTCCTGTAGGTAGGCGAGAAGCTGTGGAAATGAGGGTCTCTGCTTGGGATCGGCCAGCCAGCAGCACGACATCACAGTGAAGCTAATTCGATTAGATTAGATCAAAAGTTAAACAATTTACCTATCTAAAGATACATTTGAAAAACTTTGTACTTACAACTCATCGGGACAGTTGATAGGTTGACCCAGTCTGAAGCCATCCATGAGGTAAGGTGTCAGTTCGAAAATGTCAACCTCTTCGAATGGTATCGTTGCCAGCGTTGCCAATTCCCAGAATAGTACACCTAAACTCCAAATGTCACTTGTGGTCGAGTAGTACTTCTTTTGCAGCGTTTCCAGGGCCATCCATTTCAAGGGGCGGTTTTCGTTGTCACCCAGGCAGTGGTAGTCGTCGGGAAATAGGTCACGCGACAAGGCGCTATCACAAATTTTCACATAGGATTCCGAGTCCAAGCTGGAAGGAGTAGAAACAAACAAGTTACCTAGTTGTTGATCCTTGTTATGGCAAAAACAACATAATCGAACATGAATTTCAATATGAGTGTGGTGATTGTTCCACTTCCACTCTCATTGGACGACGAGGACGAGTCATTTTGCTAATGGAACCGACCAAAGCGACCAAAGCTATTATAGACTCGATGGTAATGACCCATTTTGTGGCAGGATGAGTGTTCGATCCGGTTTGGTATAGGGCTAGTCAAGGCCCATTTCGGTCAGAACGTAGGCAAATTGTGGTGCAGTCATTGAAACGGATCAACGTACACATAAATTTGCCATCGTTTTTTCTTCCTATTAAACATTTCAGTTGATTGATGATTTTAATGGTATTTAATGGCTTCGGGGTGGTTACAGTTGTTGATTGTGATGGTCTGAGGGTAGTTAAATTGATATGTGTAGGGACAAGCTGGGGAGTGGGTAGGTAGGTAGTATGTTTTCAACCTGCGATTGATGTTCCAAATTGTCTTCGATTTGTTTACATTAGATGAAGGAAAATCAACAACATTGGAGCGGCGACTAATTGAATTTTGGGATAATTAAGTGTCAATTTGCTGAGCAGATAGGTAGGGTGGGTGGGGATTTGTGAAATTAGAAACATGTACGTGTTTGTAATTTTGAGCAAAATTGACCTGGAAATGTCGTTAATTATGCTCCGTTCGAAGGTGAGTGAATTAATTTCTTGCTTCTATTAGTTTTGTACGAGTACTAAGTCCTTGGAAGAGTCTTAAGTTGATTGAGAACAAAAACAACAGGGAAATTTTGACTAATTGAATTGGAATTAGGGTTACCAATTTATCAGAAATTGACAGAAGAGGTTTTGTCAGACATTTTGTTGTCTTAAAGACTTAATTCGCTCACCACGCTCAGTATTGGAAAGGAGAGGAAAGAAGAAGCTGACAGAGCCGGAACTGGTTACCACTGGGCCAATTTCACTACTCCAGGCCACTTGTTATTGTTACTCTCAGTATTCGGGAGAATAAACAATAAAGGGAACCTACTCAAGTCAATCCATTGATTTTACCATTTTCGAAAAAAAAGGTTCAACGATGTATTTCGTCCGAAAAAAGCTCACTAGCCAGAAATACGCTGTTGATAGACAGGCTTCTTGGCAGATCATTCTTCTATCTTCTAAGAGAGTCCCAAGTCCTACAATTCTGCTTGTTTGTCATTAGTAACTCAGGATGATTTTTCGGTGAACTGTTTTAACAAAATTGTAACCATTTCACAATTAGAAATAGTTTTTATAACTTAGGAATTGGATACGGCTGGGAAACAATCGACATTAAATCCGCGCAAGAAGAGAAATACATAGAGGTAGGTGGTAATTTGAATTAAGTCAATATAAATACAATAAATACATAGAGAGAGAGTTCTAGTTCAGGTTCGGCCCGAGCTACCACTTTGAGGCTGGGGTCCCCAAAACCTCAACCTTACACCTTTTTGGGAGCAGTATCGGGGGAAGATACCACCCGTGGAGATTGCGTAATCCGCTAAAACGGTCAGGGTTCTGTTGTACGGCCAGGAGCCGCAACGCACAACAATAACAACAAAGACAATCAAGAACAGTGAACAACAAAAGTGTACATATCGACAAGTGAAAAAAAAAGTGATTTGCGTATGATTAACATACATACATAGATATACATATATATCTAATACTAATGGGACAAAAGTTTATATGACAAAATATAACGGGTGATCCAAGTAGAGATACTTTTTTCAATAGCCTTTTTTGACAGATCACGTGTGAGTCGTGTCATGCTGTCATGTTATTTTTGTTTAGTATTGTTTGGCATTTAATAATGGAAAGACTTACGCGTGAACGTTGTTCACAACAAATTGTTCAACTTTATTATGAAAATTCACGTTCTGTGAGGAATGTGTTTCGTGCACTTCGCTCAACTTATGGTCAACATAATCGGCCTACTGAGCGTACTATTCGCAACACCATCACCCATTTTGAGACCCAGCATTCATTATTGGATAATATTCGACCGAATAGACCACGTCCAGCACGCTGTGAAGAAAATATAGCGGCCGTAGCTGAGAGTGTACACGAAGACCGTAGAGAGTCGATTCGGCGCCGTTCGCAGCAACTCGGACTGACGTATGGAACGACTTGGCGCATTTTACGTCAAGGTCTTAAATTGAAAGCGTACAAAATACAGCTTGTGCAACAACTGAAGCCGTTCGACCTTCCCAAGCGACATCGCTTCGCTCTATGGGCTCTTGAAAAGTTCCAAGCAGATCCGACGTTTTCGAGGCAAATTTTGTTTAGCGATGAGGCCCATTTCTGGCTCAATGGGTATTTGGGACGAAGAGCAACCTGAACAGATTGAAGAACTGCCACTTCATCCAGAAAAAACAACGGTTTGGTGTGGTTTGTGGGCCGGTGGAATCATCGGTCCATATTTCTTTAAAAATTATGCCGGTGCGAACGTAACCGTCAAAGGCGACCTTTATCGTGCCATGATAACCGACAATTTGTTGCCTGAAATTGAAGCTCGTGATCTCGGCGACATTTGGTTCAATCAATGGACTTATTGAGAGAACATTTCGGTGAGCACATAATTTCACGTTTTGGGCCGGTCGATTGGCCACCAAGATCGTGTGATATCACACCGTTAGACATTTTCCTGTGGGGATGTGTAAAGTCAAAAGCTTATGCCGACAAACCCGCTTCGATTCAGGCCTTGGAGGAAAACATCAGGCGTGTCATTCGCCAGTTACCAGTCGAAATGCTCGAACGAGTGATCGAAAATTGGACTCAACGGATGGGCCATCTGCGACGTAGCAACGGCCAACATTTGATAGACATAATCTTCAAAAAATAAATGCCAAAGAATGTTCTTTCAAATGATAATAAACATTCTCCATTAAATTTGAATTTTCTGTGTTTTTTTTTCTTTAAAAAAGTAGGGAACCTCGAAATGGATCACCCTTTATCTCCCCTATGCAAAACAGTGCTGCCGTCCTGCAACCTTTTCTTATGAAATAAACATTTTTTTTTGAGTTTAAATCAATAAATTATATTTAGAATTAGTGCTTACTTTTAGTTTTTTTGGAGTTTTGAATTTTTTTTATTTTTAATATTAACAATTTTGAATTTCCCATTCACTTAATTCGCGAATGTAAAGTTCTGCCCTTAGTTTATTTTGTGATGTCTGCGCGTTAAGGCCAAATTGGTCCATCAACGAATGTTGATGCTTCTTGTGCTGGCGCCAGAACAACGGGGGACGTAAAACCGTAAGTAGTTTAAGTTTAGATAATCGTTTTTTTTTTTTAAATTTCTTTTTTTTTTGTTTTCAATAGTTTTAAGTTTTCTTTTGTTTTTTTAATAAAAATGTGGAGCAAGATAATTCTGTTTTTTTTATGCCAATTTAATTATGTGCGACATTTTCACTTTCATTTTTTTCTTTAATTCTCTCTTTTCTCTTTCCTATCTTTTCTGTCCGTCCGGGGTCTACGTAAAGTAAATCTTCTTCTTCTTTTAGTTTTTTTTTAGTTTTGGCATGGATAAAAGATTCGTTGAGCAGGTGGTATAAAGTGAGGGGACAAGAAATTCCCCGTCCGTCGAGCTGAGCGGTGCATCCACGAGCATGCCGCGTTTCCCTCACCTATGCCGAAGTTGCCCCTGTGGCTCGACCCTGATCTACAACAATGGCTTAAGTTAGTTAAGGAGTATAATCTTCCATTTTTATTCATAGAAGTTGCCGAAAGAAGGCTGCTAAACCTTCGATTAAGCATTTTTTTAAGCTCTCATTTTGCGAATAATTTTGATGGAAGCAATTGCTTAGCTCTCAGCATTCTAAAAGCAAAGAAGGTTTAATTAAGGACTTAACCATTGAATAAGATTTTGGGTAAAACAAACGTATGAATGAGAAGTCGGTTAGTGTATCGCAGAGAAAAGTGTCATTAAAAGGTATCAATCATTGATCTAATATCACACCATCGCCTTTCAGCATACGGCTTCCAAACGGCAACGGCAAGTGTTTAAGAAGTTTCTCATGACAGTTCTTACTTTCGAATGTTTTTGGCAGACTTTCGATAGAAATGGGGAAACGATTAAAAATTTAGGTGGTACGGGTGGAATATGAACCTTTAACCAGAGCTGTCGTTTTCAAATTTTAAAGAGAAGCCACCGAAAATGTATAAAATATTTGGTGTATGGATTAACCCATGAAGATGTTGGTTTTCTTATTAGAAAATTTTAATTACAAATTGCGTGCAGTATAACTGACGCTCTACGAAGAAATAAAAATCATTAAGCAACTTACTAATCCATTTGAGCCAGCTAAAAACAAATTGTTCTTAAGAAAATGTTCATTTGAAATTTAAACGTCATGAACCGTGTTTGTCATTGACAATGGATTAGGGAAGTGCGTTTAATGCTCGAAATAGAGATGTGCAAATTATATATGCAACTAATTAAGGGTCCGCCATCTAACGTTTTTTTTTTCAACTAGTGCTTATTTCGCGAATGGTAACACTTAGCTCATGTCTAATTTGACAGATAATTAGTTTTATCCTTCCGCTGAACGAATATGGTTGTATACGCTTGAACAACGCTGGAAAATATTGCGACATTACTTTGAAAATCATGGTAATGTTGCAGAATGTGTGCGAAAATTGCGTACGGATTTTGGAAGAAGAGAAGCACCGTCAGCTGCGTATGTTCGTTATCTTGTGAAAAAAGTGAAAGAAACTGGCATCCTCATCGATAAACCAAAGCGTGAAAAGCCAAAAACAGTGCGTACACCCGAGAAAATTGCTGCTGTGGCAGAAAGTGTGCGTGAAGCGCCATCAACATCAATTCACCGTCGTTCTCAACAATTGAACATTTCGGAGACATCATTGAGACGAATTTTGCATAAAGACCTTGGTATGACGCCACACAAAGTCCAATTGGTTCAGGAGTTGAAGCCAACTGACCATCCAATGCGTTTTCGCTTCGCTAAGTGGGCCTGCGATCGACTTAAAGTAGATGCCGGTGGCGGGTAGGTAAACAAGCAAAATTGTCGCATTTGGGGCACAGAAAACCCGCACGCATACATTGAAAAGCCAATATACCCAAAACGAGTCACTGTTTGGTGCGGATTTTGGTCCAGAGGCATAATTGGGCCATTTTTCTTCGAAAATGAGCAAGGAGTGGCCGTTACAGTCAATGGCGATCGTTATCGGGCCATGTTGAACGAATTTTTGTTCACAAAAATTGAAGAGGGGATATTGGCAACATTTGGTTTCAACAGGACGGCGCTACGTGCCACACAGCCGAAGCTACACTCGATGTTTTACGCCCTGTCTTTGAAGATCGCATTATCAGCCGCAAAGCTGATGTCGTTTCGCTACCGCGGAGCTGCGACTTGACACCGTTGGGCTGTTATTTGTGGGGTGCCGTAAAAGATAAGTGTTACGCCGACATGCGAGAGACAATTGACGCTTTAAAGGACAATATTCGTGAAGCCATTGGTGAAATACAGCTGCACACAATCGATAATGTGCTTAAAAATTGGACCGATCGTAAAGGCTACTACATGGCCAGCCGAGGCAGCCATTTGAATGAAATTATTTTCCATTATTAACCGGAAAGGTTGCACTTTCAAATAAAAAAATAAATTTGTGTAAATATTCAGCTGTTTTTTTTTATAGCATTTTCAAAAAAAAAAAGTTATTTGGCGGACCCTTTTTTTGTTATCAAGTTTTAACAGAAGGCAATTGTTTTCTTTTGCATAAGCCATTAAAATAGACTTAACTTATTCTGTTTGTTTTGTACAAATCCAACATTTTACAAATTGGGGGAGCCCAGTGCTCAGCGAGGGAGCCAGAAGCTCCTAAAGGAACCATTCCGGCAGCGCTGACTGAAACCCCTCGCTTAGTGACTAAAACCCGCAACGCACTTAATCACTAAGCAACTGCACCCAAAATTTATAGGGTCTATAATTTATTTAATTTGTTTATTGTTCGTGATCAATGAAGACTAATTTGTTGTGTTTATATTTTTCCCTTTTGTCTCATTAGTATTTGCTGGTCGGTGATGTTACGGGTTACGGTTACCTTACAATAGTAACTTTAAAGATCTTATGACCACTAATCCTCTCCAAAATGCAGGGAATAAACATTTTTAATTAGAAAAAGTTATCGAAATAACAACGGCACATGTATACTTTGGTTTGACAGTACCGTTTCTCTTTGCGGCTTCCATACTCAACAATTCTTATTCTTCACAAAGCGTTAAAGTACACAAAATTTCTTGAAGATGTGCTGATGAGTCCGTTATAAATAAAGCGCACGACTGCGTCATTTGAAACTTTTACGCTACATGATGTGTATTTTTTAATCGCCTCAACAATAATGGGAAAAATAAATCACTTTTTAGGTTTTGGAAAATTAGATTTTCCCAAAAACGGCACCAACGATTTTGAAGCAATTTCTCACATTGAACGCTTTAAACATAATTGTTCAAAAAACAAAAATTGATCAAAATCATCGGGAAAATTAATTTAATTTAAATTTGAAAAATCTATATACGAAAAAAAAATATTTCAATAATCGAAGTACGCAGATTTGTTCAACTTAACATCATAAAAAAATAGTAATATTTTCCCTTTATTAGTTTTCGAGATATTGGCGGTTTTATAAATTACCGTTATTAAATTTTTTTGCCAAAACCTATGTACACAGTATTTTTGCCCCCATCCCAAGTATCCTTAGAACAAAAACAGACTAAAATCCTTGAAATAATTTCTTAGAAAAATAGTGACAAGTGATTTGCACCAACAAAATTGTATGGCAGGTACCGTTACTTCAAACGATAAAGCAAGAAATAAAAAAACGCCGCAAGATGTAACCCCAAAAACCCTACATACGAAATTGGAAGAAAATCCGTCTAACCGTTTCGCCATACTCTTTCGGACATACAGACGTTCGGGTTAAGTTAAGTTAAAAAAGAAACGTCCAATTACTGATGATAATTTTGACACGGTAAAGATGCAGACCTACAGATCAACAACTTCACCAGTTGTTTATTTTCAAGTTATGTTGGTTAAATGTCTAAAGCGATCAGTAGACAAGCCATGAAACCGATCGGCTAAGGTGTACCGCAAAGCTAGAAAATTAGGTAGCTTTTATTTATCCAATTTACAAAGGAACTTCTACGTGTTCTTCCTAAAAAACAGTTTTGCATATCAACGGTTAAAGTGCAGAATTCAACAAAATCAGAAAACAGAGCCACTGATTGTTTCAGGGCAACAATGTTGTTCCGAACATTTTACAGGAAAAGCAGAATTGATACAAAATTTGGCGCTACCAGTTTTTTTTTAATTCTGAAAGTGCCGATCTGCCACCCGACGCGTGTACACACATTTTAAAATAGCTCCGCGGTCAGTTTGCACAAAAAAAAAAAAAAACAACAACAAAAAAGTGTGCAGAAGCATAAAAAAAAAAAAAATAAAACGCTAATCGCGCGCGCGCTGTGCAAAAAGAAATCAGTATAGTGTACAGTGCAGTGAAAAAAAAAGTGTATTGTGTTTGGGCACTCCATCTGGTCCCACTCCCTATCGTTTGCTGCTGCTTTGCTTGGCTATAGCAGGTGCCGTATGTTTTTGTGTGCACTTGCTATGGCTGGGTAGAGTATCATTTGGCGAATAGCGGGTCGCGTTGTGTAGATTTTGTTGGCAGGCCAAAGCAATTCGTTGTATGGGCATAACACCTGCAGTGATTTGTTTTGGAAAGCTGACGTCAGGATCTACACGGTACGGCCCAGCTTAGTCAGCGTCGGAGTTGAGTTTTTTGTGTTTGTTTTTTGTTATGCGTAGGAATTTTAGAGTGGACGTGAGTAATATTCGTGGGTTGAGATCGAATTTTTTTTCATTGTACGCCCATGCGATTCACAATAAACCAGCTGTTTTGGCGCTAAGTGAAACACAGGTCAGCATTGATTCCGATTTAACGGAGTTTAGTCTGCCTGGATATAGCTTGGTGCCATTATTCTTTTCCCATCGTGGTATCGCCGTTTATATACGTAGTGATGTAGCCTACCAACTTCTACCTCAATATGGCCAATGTTCCAATCCGGAATTTAATTTTGTTTGGCTAAAATTCCATGTCCGTAGGCAATTAATTCACTACTGTTTTATTTACAGAAGCCCTAACCAGGACTCAACTTATAATGAGTTTGATGCACTGTCTGATTCCATCACCAGAATTGTAACCCATTATCCTCGTACTGAAATCGTCATTGCGCGCGATTTTATTATACACAATTCAAGTTGGCTTCGATATTCTGGTCAGACAACACCCGAAGGAGGTATGTCGAGATCTTTGCTGAGGTAAATAAGTTAACCAAGATTGTAAATGAGCCGACACGGATACCGGACATTAGCGGTCAAAAAGCCAACACTCTGGACTTGTTTCTTACCTCTCACCCTGATAAATACACTTTAAATGTATTATCGCCACTAGGTTCGTCAGGCCATTGTATCATATCGGCGAATTTCTCGTACTCCAGCCACACAGTTAAAGAACAAGCTCCTAAAAGAACCGTATGGTAATACGAGAAAGCCAATTGGGAAGCATTAAACGGTTTCTTTAGGAGTTTTAACTGGTCGTTGTGCTTCCTCAACAACGACGTGGATGCCGCTGCCGATATGATTACAAATTTAATTCACCTGGGTATGAAACGCTTCATCCCTACCAGGATAAAGTGTATCAAACCTAAGGAAAACGCGTGGTGTGACTTGAGCTGTAAAGAAGCTATCAGGGCTAGAGAGATAACTTTTCGGTCATTTAAGGCCAACCCAACTGAGGAAAACCGAAAAAAGTTCAAACGAGCCAGAAATGATTGCAATGTCCAAATTAATCGTGTCAAATTCTCCGACGAACAAAAGTTGAGGCAAAAAATACTACAAAGTCCCTCCGGTAGTAAAAACTTTTGGTCGTTTGTTAGAATATTAAAAATTCGGCTTCGTCATCTATCCCGACACTCATTTACAATGGCACTCCAGCTGTCAGCTCTCCGGATAAAGCCAATCTGCTCGCTGTTCATTTTGCAGCTAGCTATACGCTGCCAGATTGTGCTTTGTCTCCCCCTGTACTCGAGCGCGTAGAACACTCCATGGGACAAATCCACTTCCGCACCCGTACTGTGGCAAGAGTACTTCAAGATCTCAACATTCACAAATCCGCTGGTCCAGATGGTATTTCCCCTATAGTTCTGAAGAGGTGTTCTTCCACGCTGGCAAAACCACTGCGCAAGCACTATAACCGTCTATATGCTATGATTGCGAGGAGTCCTCATTTCAAATCCGACCCTTGCGAAAGTCTGACAAACATCTGACAATATCTGTCATAAGAAGCTTCTTAAAATTAAATCATCGTTCGGAATCGGTACTAAACCAAGGGTCCCTTCCATTCGTGTCAAAAAAAAAAAAAAAATTATAATATATGTTTGCACTACAATGGTGGGGAAGCTAGGCTCTAGGTCCTGTAAGGGCCGTTTACGACTAATATTTATTTAGTTTATGCCAAGCCGTCAGCATCGGTGAAGCATCAAATACCAATGCCAATATTTAGAAAAAACATAATGCAGGGAGAATTCGACAAGTTCTTATGTAGGTTCCATGATGTGAAGACCAAAATGATGCGAACATAAGATAAACCAACTTCTGTAATAGGTACCAAAGAGATGAACAAGAAAATGCGAAGTCATCTAGATAGTTAAATACACGGAATAGCCATAGACGACCAGTTCATTTGCCACAAACACTGTCTTCGTCTACAGTTCAAGATTGTCCTTAAGACTACTTCCTTTATAAAAGTAATCCTCCTATCAGAAAATGCTATAAATTTTGCGATTGGCCCCTAATGTCAGTTCTGTTTTGACATTTGTGTAGTAAACACATGCGAAATACAAGTTAATACGCTACACTGCTCCAGAACGCGGAATATTGGTGACTATTTATTTGAGCAATAATCGGTCGGTGACTTTGGCACAACGTGAATTTCGTCGCAGATTTCCTAGCCGTCCAACGCCTACTGGTGAAACACTGCGACGTTAAGCCGCTCGCCTCGAAGAGACTGGCACAACACGAGATGCTGCCAGGCATGGCAGACCCCGGAGTAGCCGTTCTGCAGAGAATATTGCTGCTGTAGCCGAAGATGTCATGGATGCGCCGTCGACATCGACCAGACGACGTGCCACGCAAATGGGTATCAGTCGATGGTCTTTACAGCGAATTTTGGTACAAGATTTGAAGATGTTTTCGTACAAAGTCCAGACGGTGCATCATCCACCAACAGGAAGATGATTTTTCATCAAAAATAATCATGAGTGATGAGGCCCTTTTCCATCTTAGCGGGTACGTAAATAAGCAAAATTTACGCTTCTGGGGCACTGAAAATCCGCGTGTAACCCACGAAGAGCCATTACACCCGCTCAAAGTCACTGTATGGTGTGCTGTTTTCGCTGGAGGAGTCATCGGACCTTTTTTCTTCGAAGACGTCGCGGGCCAAACGGTTACTGTGAATGGTGAGCGCTACAGAGCAATGATCAACGAGTTCTTTTTGCCGCAACTTGATGAATTGGGATTGGAAAACATGTGGTTCCAACAGGACGGTGCAACGGTACACACTGCACGTGCCACAACCGATATGCTGAAGGATGAATTTCCCGGGCGCCTAATCTCCCGTTTTGGCGATTTGCACGGGCCAGCAAGATCGCCTGATTTGACCGCTCCAAACTTCTTTTTGTGGGGCTTTTGGAAGTCGCGGGTTTATGTCAACAAGCCTCAGACTCTTGCAGCTCTTAAAGACAATATTCGTCAAGAATGTGAGGACCTATCGCCGGAAGTTTTGGCCAAAGTGATGGAAAATGCCATAAAAAGGGCTCAAATGACAATCAACTGTGGCGGCGGCCATTTACATGACATCATATTCTCGACTTGATTAAAAAAAAAATTAAAAGACCAAATAAAAATAATCCACAAGAAGAATCAAAGTTTTTCATTTTTTTTTTTTAAATTACAGCCAAAAAACATCTGAAGGTTATTTTTGCGCCACCTTGTATAATCCAAGCGAAGTGGTGCTACAAATTCTGATACATAGATATCTCTGAACTTTCAAATCATTGAGGGTTATACGTCCACTAATAAAATTTCCATTCGGCTCTTAGAAGATGTATGTATGTATCTGATAATCTGCCGATAAGCTATCGCCAGACTCGTTAAGAAAATAGGCAGCACTTCAAGCACTATCGTCCGACGTAGTGGACTCTGAAGCAGTCTAGTGCTTTAACATCATAGTCAGAAAATAACACGTTTAATTGGATACCAAGAAATTGTTGGAAGTAATCTGCAGATAAACTATATAGAACGCTGCTTCAAGATTTTATGAACGGAAACAACAACTTTGTCTAGCACAATTGACAAATTGTGGGCTCAGACAATCGCAAGAGATTATCAAGTTCTATTCCTCGAAGGAAATTCCTAGAGGTAAAAATCCTCAACAAATTTAAACAGAAAGTTCTTAGACAGAACTAAAACTAAGGAAATAATTGAAGGGCTCTCTTCATAAGTAAGCTCAGCAAAGGTAGCTAACAAATCCATGTTACTTACTAGCAATTCCGGGTGGCGATATCCTTGTGTAAGATTCCTAGAGAGTGCAGATGGGCCAGGCCCTTAGTTACATGAAGTCCAAACTCGACAAGTGTCCTAGTACTAAGTGGAGAGTTCGTTTCGCGTGATTTTTGAAGGAATCTAAAAAAAAAAAAAAAAAAACAACAACAACAGTTAAAATTCGCAGAGGTCCCTACACAACTTGTCTATGTAAAATTACATTTTTAAATTGCCCTTTGCCGGATTGGGATAGGCAATTTCGGGCGGACCTGGCAGCTCAGTGTTCGCCATCATTGGTGCCAGAATATTCTGATGATTCACACCAATCAGCATCGATGCGTCTTGCAGCAAATAGGCGACTTGGGTGAGTGACGCTCCATCCACCACGGTTTTTATAAGTATATCACAGGAATCACCAATTTTACCGGCATAAATCCGTCCGTACGTACCCTCCTTGATCAGGTGCTGGCAAAGAAGCGTTCCCGGCTGTACACTGGGTATCCGTCGAAGTTTCTCCTTGGATTCGCCACCACTACCCCGAGTGCTCTTGGGAGTCGACATGCTGTATACCTGCAACGAGCGAGAAAAAACAACCAACTGTCAATTTGAAGTCACATCAAAATAGAGGGTGCCCCCCCACCCCACCGTTGGACTTGTCAAATAAAATTATGATAATCGCAAGTGACAAATGCAAGCGAGGGTGAAAAAATACATATTATTGGGCGCTCTCTCTCTCCTTTTCGCCCAGCACATGTTAGTTTCTCACACCCTCCGCCCATGTCGAGTTCAACTACACATCTTTTGGTGTGTCTCTATTGAACAATCCGTAGTAGAGTAAACGTCGATTGGAAGAATCCCGGAGGAGTTCCTCTTGTTAAAGGGATGACATTTCCGGCGCGAGGAGGATGGGAGATTTATGGAATAATCCCTTTTGAAAATTTTTATCATTGATTTGCAGTTTTGCACCCCCCGATATGATGGGTTTTCGATACTCGAAATGGGCGTATTGGGACTTTGCACATTTGTATCCTGCGGGTTGGGAGTGTATGGGTCGGTCGGTCGTTGTCGGCGTCATCATCTTTGGGGAGGAAATGTGAATAATTCATAAGGTAGAATAAGGTACACACCGAAGAGACTAGTAGAGAGGGATCGCTGTAAATGAGGGATTGAATGGTTTAATTTGGTAATTTTAATGGTTATGCTGCAGATAGGAGGTGGGCATTTTTGGGTTCATATGGTCATGAAGTGTATGTGTATTATGTATAGGTGGGTACTTTGAAGAGGTCATATGTTAATCTTTTTCGGGTAAAAAGGATTCTTAGGACAACATTTTCATTCGTTCTTCCTGAGGCGATGGATGGATATGGTTGTGTGTATTTGTGTGGCCAGACTAGAGTTACTACCTATTACCTAAAAAGTGCCTTTTTTAACTGGCCCGGCGGACATGATTTTGCGGTCGAATGTAGGAGAGTAGTACGATGTCTCTTATCATAACTAACGTTGGAAGGAAAAATATTTTTTTCTATGGCAAAAAGGCTTCGCCTTTGAACTTTAAAGAAATTGGTTTAGGTCGGAAAAGTGGATAAGAGGAGCATTTTTTTTTTGAAAGGATTTTGCAGAGAAAGTAGGTTCATAAATTGTGTAGGGAATCGCATTATCTTATCGCATCGCAATATAGAATAGAATTTATGTGTAACTATAGGTGTAGGTGGAAAGGGAAGATACGTTGATGAAATAGTGTTACAGGCGGCTTGAGAGAATTAAATGCGGATGTGAATAAATTTATGCGAAGTTTACGGAGGTAAGGGACTGAATTACCGTCGACAGAGCTTTTTGCAATAAAAACTTCAGCAACAAATCAAAATAAACAGTGACTCAGTTTTTGGCAAAAGTCTGTCGTCCGATCGATAAGGCTTTGATAATAACGAGTGAATTCGAAAACGCAAACAAAATGTGCAAATTGCAATGCCGGTGCACAACATCGTTGCAGTGACGGTGCGTCATTTAGACATTTTAGACGCTGTTTACCCAAGAAATTAAGAAGGAAAAAAAACACAAAGATTATAAAGGGTGATCCATTTCGAGGTTCCCTACTTTTTTAAAGAAAAAAACACAGAAAATTCAAATTTAATGGAGAATGTTTATTATCATTTGAAAGAACATTCTTTGGCATTTATTTTTTGAAGATTATGTCTATCAAATGATGGCCGTTGCTACGTCGCAGATGGTCCATCTGTTGAGTCCAATTTTCGACTGGTAACTGGCGAATGACATGCGTGATGTTTTCCTCCAAGGCCTGAATCGAAGCGGGTTTGTCGGCATAAGCTTTTGACTTTACATATCCCCACACGATCTATCACACGATCTTGGTGGCCAATCGACCGGCCCAAAACGTGAAATTATGTGCTCACCGAAATGTTCTCTCAATAAGTCCATTGATTGATGCGATGTGTGGGAAGTGTCACCGTCTTGCTGAAACCAAATGTCGCCGAGATCACGAGCTTCAATTTCAGGCATCAAATAGTCGGTTATCATGGCACGATAACGGTCGCCATTGACGGTTACGTTCGCACCGGCATAATTTTTAAAGAAATATGGACCGATGATT